>OY754309.1:61437655-62637655 GCA_963573325.1 Astragalus glycyphyllos
AACAAAGATTATATTAAAATAAAAGTATAAATTTTAGTAATATAATTACAATTATCGAACTGGTTCATGAATTAAACGAGTCGAGTTATACCTAGCTCAAATTCAGCTAATTTATTTAACGAGCTCAACTTTCAGCTTAAGTTCCAACTCATTTGGTTCACAAATCAAGTTCAATGAACTATTTATCGAGTTGAGTTTTTAACTTTACTCAAGTGGGTTCGACTGATCGCCAACCCACCTTTAAGTCTAATTGGGAGGCAAAGTTGAGACTTACTTTTTTTTTTGGCTTGGATTCTTTTTTTTCCTCATAGGCTTCGAGTGATTTTTTTACTGTTTGGGATTGTGCCATTTTTTATGGCCCATGCTTTTCGCACACCACGTGCTACTCACAAAACACCCCTTACCCCTGCGAAATGACCAAAAGACCATTAATGAAACGCGTATTTTTGGTGTATTCGGTTACGGGTAACCGAATACATTCGGTTATGGGTAACCGCACGTGTTGTTATTATCAGACACACCCCCTTTTGAATTTTTATAACGTACGGTTGACAACAACCGAATGTATTCGGTTTCCTGTAACCGAATGGCACTGAATGAATTAAAAAAATCAACGGCTCAAATTCCACCGACACTTTAGATCAACGGCATATAGACAGTCAAAGGTGCCAGAAAAAGGAGTGGACGAAATTTACTCCGGAAATTGTGCCCCAACTGATAGAAATTAAACGGCCTAGATTTGTGATCCAAAATTTTGATCAACGGCTCATATTTCCCCACACCTATTATAAATTGGGTTTCAGGTTTTCAATGCAGCTTCACAGAAACCCTAACTCCTTATCTTCTCTACTTCTTCTTCTCCAACAACACCACTTCTCAGCTTATTCATCTCCACCACCTGCTGTAGTGGAAGATTTTATGCAATGGCAGTTGTGCCCAACGCAGAGATCCAAAGACAAGTAGTACATAACTACCCTGCATCGCCCTGGAACGATCGAGGAGAGAGCCGATGGTGTTTTTTTTAAGTCTCGCGACAACTTTTTCTGTAGGTTGGACAAAAATATAACGTTCAGGCAGTTGAAGGAAAAGGCAGAGAGTAAGGTTCGCAAAGACGGAGAGTGGCGCAAAGACATATCTCGTATACGTTACCGCAAGTGCGTATGCCTACAAGACGGCACTCTTCGTTATGAAGCTATGGATATCTGGAGCGGCGACGATGTTCGCGCAATGATGGAACATCATCGTAACACCCCATTGGAACGTCAGCTCATTGAGCTATTTGTCGAAACGATGCGGACTCCGGAAGAGATTATCTATATTATGAAGTCCATCATCCCCAAAAATAAGTAGTTTATTTTAATTTTCTTATGTTGTTTTTATCGTTTTTATGTATTTCATTTTTTCTTTATCATTGAGCTATTTTCATTTAGTTTGAATGTATGATGCTTCAATTTCTTTATCATGGAGAGTGTGCTATTTTCATTCGTTAACATAGTTGTTTCAAGACAATTTTGTTCGAAATTAGATTTTTTGAGAACATGCTCAATCTAAATCTACAAAATAAAAAATTGATAATAGTAAAAAACTACAACGGAGTGACAACAGAGGTGGATGATCCAGCATCACTTATCGTATCATTGTCAGTCCAATCATAGTCGCCGACCAAGAATGCCTGATAATCGGGATCACTCGAGACACTCCCTTCAGAGAGAACCTCTGGCACCAACATAATCCTGCTACATTAAAAATCCATAAATAAGTAATTAACGGCGTAGAAAGTAGAAATCCAACAACAGTACAAGTGTTTAAAACATAAAAATCCAACAACAAAGAAGTGTTTAGAAAAACAAGTTATTACAACTCTATTGGGTTATCAGGGTTATCCCCATCAACAGGGTTCTGCTCAATAAATCCCTGGACATCCTCATTGTTAGGTGGCACAATTTGAAGGGGTGCTGGTTGACGGCGCATTAGTCTTGGGCGAAGCCGTTTAGTTGACATTGGGCAATGAATGGTAAAAACACCCCTTGAACTTAAATAGGTCAGCTGGGCTTCTCTACTCTGAGGGACCCCATCCAAACCATTAGCTCCAAGAACCTCCATAATACGATCAGTATCTGTCTCTAGATAAGGAGTACCACGTGCATCCACATCAACAGAGGCACGATATTGTAACTCAGGGCCCGTCTCTACCCATAGTTGATTAGGTGGAAAACATAGATGATAGTCTCTGTAAAACCTTTTGGAATCTTAAGACGTCTTTGTGCAATAATGCCATAAGAGACAAATCAAATAAAAACCAAAGACAAACAATATGCAATGGTAGAAGAAACAAATAGAAATCATGAAAACGCAGATTATTACCGTTTGGAGGGATATGACTGTTGAAAAGGTCTTTGGAGCCAAATTCCTTGAATCCATGATGGTATGTCCAAAACTTGATAAAAAAAAAACAGATTGCTCAATTGATAAGTCTAAAATTACAAATTTTAAAACATAACAGTGATTCGGTTGACCTTAACCGGATGTGTTAAAATCGTTTGAATTTCTATGCCATTCGGTTGATCCCAACCGAATCCATTCGGTTGATCCCAACCGAATCCATTCGGTTGATCACAATCGAATCCATTCGGCTTGGCTCAACCGAATAGCTTCGAATGTGGTTCGTTCTCAGGAGCGTCCGGTTACGCTCAACCGAATAAAACAAAAACATGGCAGTGTTAAAACGCGATGAATACAGCAAAATCAGTGAAATTTAAATACATTATAGTGCGAAATCGTGTACCTGATGCGTAGATGATGCGTATATTAACTTCAAATGTGTTATTGAGAGGATTTGGGAGAGGGAAAATCAATTGGGGGGAGAGGGGTTTAGGTTTTTGGATGGTGTGTTGTGTGGGTGTGGGATGTTTGAGAGGGTGAGGGTGTTTTTGAGTTAGGGGTATTTTTGGAATAAAAGGGGTTAGGGGGTGTGTGGTGAGTAGGGAGAGGTGTGTAGAAAGCCTGGGCCTTTTTTATTTTGGGTTAGAAGTCTCATATTTTGTTCTGGTCACCTCTTATACAGTTTTTTGTGGGCTCTGATACTATACGAAGATCCAAATTTTAGGCCCAGTTGGGATAGTAGATTGGTTTCGATTCACATTTGACTTCTTAACTTTAATTAATATAAGACTTATATTCTCCAACAGATATCTCATTTGTGATTTTGTCAAAACACAACCTTAGTGAAAACATGCATATATTATATTATATATATATATATATATATATATATATATATATATATATATATATATATATCCTTGAGATCGAAGTTGCATCCACGTCTTCGAAATCGTGTCGCCTTTGTCTTTCATTTTGTATTTTTGTTGTCCCATGGTTGCTGGGAACCAACCCCACCGTTAAAGAGCTAAACAAAAGTATACGTATTCTAATGCTATATATCATGCAGATAAGTCATGTACCAACTACTAACCACTAGCAACGTATAAGTAAACAAACACAATCCCAAGGAATATATGCATACATGATACATGATACATGCACAATCACACTAAACTGAATATGAATGCTAATATGTTCTTCCTAATTAAATTCCTAATCCAATATCTCACAACACAATGGCCGGTTGGTGCGGCTGAGTTCATTCAAGGTAGCCACGGCATCAACATCAATTAGCATTGGCAAATTCCTCCTAGCTAGCAAGTTGACTTCAAAATATATAGCCAACAAAACACCTTCCTTCCCTCTAATACGACAAAATCTCTAACCACTATATAAACACTACAAGCCATGCAACTTATATCCTCATCCATCTATATCTACAGCTCCTACTTCATCCTAAATCCAATGGCTTTCAAACACTTCTCTTTTCTTAGGCTATCTTCTTCCTATATGCTTTTCTTAACAATAGTCTTGGCATCGTTAATGTCCATAGCATATGGTGGTTCATCTTCGTCCTACACCATTCGACCTGAAACCTTTTGTGAGTCCACTATAGATACTACTTATTGCAACACAATGTTTGCTAATCAAAATACCAATGGCAACATCTATGACTATGGCCGAATTTCTTTTCGAAAGTGCTTTTCACAGTCTCGTAAGTTTTTGAACTTAGTAGACTCATATCTTAAAGCCAGCTCTTCTTTGTCTCACTCCACAATTCGTGCTCTTGAAGATTGCCGATTCCTTTCTGAGCTAAGTTACGAATACTTATCAAAAACCTATGCTACACTCAATCACTCTAGTGAAGTTCTTCCCACTTCTCAAGCCGAAGATTTAGAAACTCTATTCAGTGCGGTTATAACTAACCAGCAGACATGTTTGGATGGCTTGGAGACTACAGCTTCTGATGCACGAGTGAAGAATGACTTGTCCTCATCCCTCTCTGTTGACACAAAGCTTCAGAATGTTGCCTTGGCCTTGTTCATCAAAGGTTGGGTGCCTGAGAAGAAAATGATAACATCATGGGAACAAAATGGGAAACATTTGAATTCCAAAAATGGTCGTCTACCATTGAAGATGTCAAATAAAGCACGCGTCGTTTATAATTCCGCAAGAAGCCATGGGAGAAAACTGCTTCAAGCTGTCACTAATGAAGAAAGTGTTATGGTAAATGACATTGTGGTTGTTAGTAAGGATGGAAGCGGAAACTTCACCACTATCAATGAAGCAATAGCTGCTGCACCAAATAACACGACTTCTAGTGATGGCTACTTCCTCATTTTTATCACCGAAGGTGTGTATCAAGAGTATGTATCCATAGACAAAAAGAAAAAGTACTTGATGCTTGTTGGAGAAGGAATCAACCGCACAATTATCACTGGAGATCGCAATGTTGTTGATGGTTTTACAACATTCAACTCAGCCACATTTGGTAAGTAATTAAAAACAATACATGCACATAATTCATATCTCCCCTAACTAACTAATCATTAAATATTACTATACTATCTATTGTATTATGGAATCGTGATATACGTATATGTCAAAGATTTCACAAATTTAATGCTTCTTATGGATTTGCAGCTGTGGTTGCTCAAGGCTTTGTGGCTGTTAACATAACATTCCGCAACACTGCTGGACCAAGCAAGCACCAAGCAGTTGCAGTGAGAAGTGGAGCAGATATGTCCACTTTCTATAGGTGTAGCTTTGAAGGATATCAAGACACATTGTATACACATTCGATGAGGCAATTTTACCGAGAATGTGATATCTATGGAACAGTTGATTTCATATTTGGAAATGCGGCTGTTGTTTTGCAAAACTGTAATATCTTTCCTCGACTACCTCTCAGTGGACAATTCAATGCCATCACAGCTCAAGGTCGAACTGACCCAAATCAAAACACGGGCATTTCAATACAAAATGCAATTATTAAAGCAGCTGATGATTTGGCTCCCATTGTTGGGACCGTGCAAACGTACCTAGGACGACCATGGAAGGAATATTCAAGAACAATTTTTATGCAATCCTTAATGGATAGTTCGATAAACCCGACTGGTTGGCGTGAATGGAATGGTAATTTTGCATTGAGTACTTTGTACTATGCAGAATACGACAACAAAGGACCTGGTTCAAACACTGCAAATCGAGTGACGTGGCCTGGTTATCATATCATCAACGCTATTGATGCAGCCAATTTTACAGTGTCTAACTTCTTGGATGGAGATGATTGGATTCCTCAAACAGGAGTCCCACACGTTAATGGGTTGATATAGTCTAGTTCTAAGTGTAAAGTTTTTCAATTATATATTTTGTTTCATTGTACATGTTTCTTTCTTCTATATATTGTTTGTTTACACAAGGAAATATATACAAGGCTTTGATGTAAAAATTTCCTATTAAACGAATTTTGTTAATAATTGCTAAAATTATTGTACATTTCTAGAGAATTCTACAAAGGCCTAGAATAATGTTAACCTTGAAAAGTCGATTGAAACATAGAAGTAGTATTATCTAGAATAATGAAACAAAAAATGACAGAAAAACCTAAAAACTACTATCTTATTTTTTGGATTACATAAAAACTACCATCTTCTTTGTGTGAAGGTTGACTGGTGTTTATATACAGGAGGACCGGTGTCTATATACCCATTGCCTTTGTTCTATTCATAACACTCTATTCTTGTATTTTATTAACCGTATCAATTATTTTTCAAATCAAGAATATAAACTTTTTTTATGAAAAAAACATATGCGCATGCCATAAAGGTTCAGTTTTAAGAGTACTCACGGCTTGAGAGAGAGAAGGAGTGTCGTGTGGGCGTCCATTGCAACAAGAGAGAGGAGCTGAGCGGAAGGTGGTGTCTATGGTGCTAAGGTCGACACATGAACATGAGGCGAAATGGGATGGCAAGGCGACAATGATGGTGTGCGCACGTTGTAGGAGCAGGACGTGGAGATGGTGTGGCTGAGCATGACTTGGGCACTCCGCCTTTCCCTCTTTCTCATCTTTCTCTCCCCTCTTCTATTACTGTATAATGTTTTCACTCTTCCCTCTCCAATTTTTTCTTACCTTTGTTCCTTTTTTTTTCTTTCTTTTGTCCCGTTTTCTTTTTCTATTTGTTGATTTTACTCTTTCTTTGGTTTGGCAGGTTATGGGAGACTTCAAAGTTGTTTGGCAGCAAACCAGGTTAGATTTCATTGTGTTATTTTGTTGGTGTAGTTATTCCTTTGTTTCATCTGGTTTTTTCATTTGGATTTTCATTGTCTTATTTTGATAGTGTATTTTTTTTGGTTAAATTTTGATATTGTGTTGGTTTATGCCATTGCTGATAGTGTATTGGAAATGATGGTCATATGCCACTGTGGTGCGTAGTTATGTAGGCTGTGTAGTTTCGGGTTATTAAGGAGAGGAGAAATCCGATTTAATAGTTGTTGTTTCAGAATAATCTGAGTAGGTTGCTCGAAAACCAATATTTTGTCTAAATTATCTAACCTAACGGTACAACATCGTCACGTGTAAGGAATATCTACACCCTGAACCGAACCAAAAGATCATGGGTATCCATATTTATTTTATTTAAAAAATAAAATTTATTATAATTTTTTAACAAATTAGAAATAATTACGAATTTATCTATTTAATTGATAAATTCATTATTACATTACGGGTTTATCTATTTAATTGTTAAATCTGTCATGTATTTTTAAAATACGAATTTACCAATTAAACAGATAAATCCGTACAAAAAATTAAAAATTGTATTACATATTTATCTATTACCATCCGAAAATCCAATTTTTTCCCCAAACACCGTAAATGAGAGGGGTAAAATGGAAATTTCACGTGCTATGTGAGGGTATAGTGCCCATGTGTGGTATAAAAATCAAAATTCTTTCTCTATTTGAAATATGTTGTTTTTTTGAAAATTTGTTCGGGCTTTTGAAAAGTGGGCCAATTTTATTTCAGGTTTAATGCCTTGTGTTTTGGGCCACATCTATGCATCTCTACGAGGATCTGTGATCACAGAGGCAGTGGCATAACGAAAATTATTTGAATCAAAAGAAAATTGCAAAAATGATGGCTATATCTACATTCATTTTCTAATGACTTTTTTTTTTAACCAACACCGTTGACCCATTAGCTTAATTTACTCTGGGATGTGAGGGGTCGACCCGATCCTCCAGATTGAACAAACTCAGTGTTGTTGACACTTGAGAGGTTAACTTTTTTTGACAAGAGGTTAACTTGAGAGGTTAACTTAAGAGGTTAACTTCAAAATAAAATTTGTGTCACACATATTGTGAATTCAAATTTTCACTTATCTCTTTGGTATTACATAAATGTAATTCTTTTCATAAATGATTAAAGAGGTCGAGATTTTTGTTGTTTTGAACTAAGAAAACATCCCGTAACCCTAAAACTTTTTTAAACAAAAAAAGTCTACTATGCCTATTTGCAGTTGGTTTCTTTATGGAAAATTGATAGGTGCAAAAAGAATAGTGAAGTTTTTACATTTGGCAGATGAAATAAATTTTCTGTAACAGGCACGTCAAACAAAGAAAACGACCAATGCATCCATCATCAGCGGTAGCACCGAGGTCCACCGAAAACACCATGCCCTGCACACTTCGAAAATCTCTTCAATCACGGATCCGGGTCACACGACCTGAATCCGAATCCGAATCATTCCGCCTCCAGTTTTCCAGTTCCACTATCACGCTAACCAGCTCCAAGTCCAACGACTTCCTGGGGCATCCAATAGGTGCAGGAAAAGACGAAAAACCCAGTAGACCCGGTTCAACACTGAAGGCCGTCGTCAACTCCGGTCGTTGGACCTTCGCACCGCGTGCGTAAACAGGGGTTCGACAAAGTGGACAGTTAGAGTGAGAACGGAACCATGGATCAACACAATGGGAGTGGAAGGCGTGGTTACAACTTGTAAGGACACGGCATTTATCGCCGTCTGTGAACTCCGACAAGCATACGACACAGTCTTCGAGTTGACGGTGGGTGTCGGAGGAGTAAGTGAACGTGGGAAGGATGTTTAGAAAGGAAGGGTGAAGGCTTTTTTTGAAAGCAGTGGCGGTGGAATCGGTTTGAATAAGGTGGCGGTGATGGAGGCGGCGGCGGCGGAAGCACGAGGGGCGATAGACGTGAAGGAAAATTAAAAGGAGTATTATTAGAAAGAGGAGGATGGAAGTGGCAAGCATGACTTTGCCATTTTGGGCATAGTTTGATTGCGTTTCTGGATTATCCATGAACAAGAGAATGATGAGGAAAAGGGTGTTTGTATAGAGTGAAGGGCAAGTGTTTGTTGCTGATAAAACAAAACAGTTTTTTTTTATGTGATGAATGGTTTGTTTGATATTATGGGAACGAAAGGAAGAGGAAGGTTCCTTTTCGTGCGTTTCTGCGAGGGAATGAATTTTCTATTTATATTTATTGTTTTGCGGTTTTTTTTTTTTTTTGACTAAATTTATTTCTTTTTGAGGTGGTGCGTCGGTTTTTTTAGCAAAACGCAAATGCAAATTATAGGTAATTTTGTTGTTTCAAATTATAATCATATTGCAAAATAAATGTAATTTTATTTTTTCAAATTATAATCATATTGAAAAATAAATGTAATTTTAATATTTTAAGCTTTTTTTTAGGGGTTTGAGCTTACTTTTATCGTGTTTTTAAGATAATAATAATAATAATAATAATAATAATACCTTGTGTATAAATCAAGTACTTTTTCTTCCAACATTCAAAACAATTTACTTTGTCTTTTTAGAGTGAATATATTATTTAGGTCCCAAAAAATTTTGGTGTTCAATTTGGTTTATGAAAATAAATAACATCAAAATTTTGGTGTTCAATTTGGTATCTGTCCTACACGTCTCGTTATTTGTCCTACATCTCCCGTTATTTTTTTGTTAAGTCATGTCAACCCTACTATGTCTTGAAAGTCACAAGAATGACATTTTAGTTCCTAGAAAGTCCCTTGCAACGTTAACTTCACTCCCAGAAAAATCTAAAACACAAAATGGCCCAAGTCCATTCATCTTCCTTCTCGATTGTTATTTGTTCATTCATTTTGGATAGTTAAACTCGAAGTTGTTCCTTTGTCGCCCTACCCCAAAGTTGTTCCTTCATCTTGTCACTAGCAAATGGTTGTTTATAAAAGCAAAAATGGGGGCTAGGGTTTAAATAGAGAAGAACATGGTTGTTCTTCCAATGTTGCTCATCATAACATTTACGCAAAAACACACTAAATTGAAGTTGGTGTAAATATTTTGCTCTGCTAGAAACGGATTGGAGATGGATAAATGGGTATTTGAGTTTTATATGCGTACTTTAAAATTTTACTCACTAACATTACTACCTACGCGACCCTCACGGTCACATCATTAATCTAACGTGACACATCAATGCTCAAACGACTGAGTTTCAACAAAAAATAATACAGAGACTAATGTGTTTCATATTTGTAATTGTCTAGGACTAACTTTTATATTAACTATTCTTAGAGACCAAATCGGGTAACACACATTTTGTTAAGCATGAAATTGGGTATGATAATTTGGCCGAGAGGCCACAGATCCAATTGGGTAACACATATTTACCTTATCGCTTTATATTTTGGGGTTTTTTTTTGTACCCCCACCATCTTCCCATATACCCCCAAGCCCCATGCGAAAAGACCAAAATACCCTTCACAAAATTTAAAAACCCCAACATATCTCCAGCTCAAAAAAAAATGGAAATCGTATATACCTAAATACGAATTTCCCCAAAAAATTTTAAAAAATTAAAATCGTATATACCTAAATATGATTTTCCCCTCAAAATTTTAAAAAAATAAAATCGTATATACCTAAGGTGGAGGTATATGCGATTTGTTAAATTACAAAATCGTATGTACCCCCACACCTAGGTATATACGATTTGGTAGCCCAAATAATAAATAAATAAATAATTTAAAAATTAAAATTATATTTTTTTTAGAAAAATAAATTAGATATGAATATCGGGCGTTTTTTGGTTCTGTATAGGGTGTAGTTCGTTAACACGTGACGATGTTATACTTCGAGCGAATAATTTAGGCTAAAAAATCAGTTTTCGAGCAACCTACTCCGATTGTAATGAAACCACAGCCATTAAATCCGGAAAAAATCAATGATCAAGACACCCGTAGAAGGGCTCAAAATCCCAAATTTCATCGTTTACTATTTTTTATTAACTTTTTTGATTTTTAATAGTCTCCAAAAATTCTAAAAAAATTGCATAGCCTTATTTTTGTTTTATTAAATTTTTAGTGGTGTTTTTATAATTTTTGAATTAGTTTTGACTTTTTAACGGATTTTTAGTAGTGTTTTTATAACCTTGTTTAAAAATTTAAATAAAAAACAAGTTTTTTTAATTACAAACCGTATATACCTATGGGTGGGGGTATATACGATTTGTATTTAACAAATCGTATTTAACAAACCTTGTTTATAACCTTATTTTGTATTTAACAAATCTTATCTACCCCCACCCATAGGTATATACAATTTGTATTTTAACAAATCGTATATACCTCAGCCATACGTATATACGATTTAGTTTTTTAAATGTAATCGTATTTAAAAAAAATTATGTATATACGATTTTTTAATTTTCAAAGTCATATATATCTAAGGGTGAGATATATACGATTTTGTCAAAAAAATTTAGGGGTATTTTCGTCAAAAAACAATCTAAGACAATAGAATGAGAGAAAAATGTCCCACGAAAAATTAAGTATTCTTGACTCGTATATCTTACAAACAAGAACTTATGCTCATAAATATAGTATTGGTCTCTTTGTTCCTTTACCATATTGGGTAACATCAGACTTTTGTAATATGTTCAATTCCAATCAACTCCAACAATTTTCATATTAATTGTAATTGATACACAGTACATCTCCTTTCAAGTCAACATTGACAATCTTAGTTCAAAAGAATTATTTCACTCTACCATAAAAAAAATTACTTAACTTGAAGCTAAACCACTCTAAGAATTTCTACATGCAGAAAGTCCTCAACATAATCTCAAAAAACACCTTGTGCCAATGCAACCAATGTCATGTGCTATTTTGAATCCACTCACAATAAATCATCCTTTTCAATTGCAGTGCGCTAATACCATGAGGATATACACGGATCACCATCTCCCATATTAAGGGAGACATTGCTAGAATTCATCTGAGTTATTTTCTAATACTACCAACAATTTTTCTCTAAATGTCTAGACTTTCCACATTTCCAACATTTAGAACATAAGGGATGAGATGCTGAACAAGAATCTCTGACTAGTGATTCCCATCCAAATTGTGAACACATAAAAGACACATAATTAAGTAGTGAAGCAAATCTTCGTTCAATAGTGCACATATTATGAAGCAACTCTAATTCCTTTAAAAACAGTGAGGACAATGAAGCATCAGCAGTAGTCATGCAAAGCTTCATCTAATTAGACAGTAGGAACAATGTAAAAGGGAGGTATAAAAAACTAAAAGGTAATGTATGTATTATGTAGCTTTATTCTGTCTAGTAATTCTCTTGCTACATACATATTGACAAAGACTTCCTCTTACTACTATAAACTTCAATCTTGGTAAAGTTATAGTGGTGTGGTGTCCCAAGGAACTCTTACAATTTCGTCTATAAGTAGTTTGAAATCAATCTGAATTGCCAATACGTGAATAACACTGTTTATCCACTTGCACGCACAAAACTTTGTATGAGTGTCAAATTTGTAAATCGTTTCAATGTAAACTGTACAAATTCAATTTAATGTAAACCGTAAAATCCAAATCAATAAATTAGACTGACAAAACACCTAAAAATTTAAAACTTCTTTATTTCATAGGATTAGTTTTTGGATGCAATCTTGAAAACCAATCCAATCCAATCCAAACCTCTCCAATCCTTAAGAACCAATAGTACCACCAGCCACGAAACAACAATACTCATTCTATGACAAGATAAACCAAATATTCTTGGGTCTTAAAAGAATTACCAAACCCTGCTGAAATTGTTGTTCAGCGGCTATAACCAGTGCCAGAACAATTATATCGTAGAGGAACTATTCTTTAAATATGACTGTTAAACTATCAAAATCATATTTTTGAAGAACAAGTTCCTTATTTAAAAACTCATAAGTTGATTTTCAGATTTAATTCAACACCTTATCCTTTACAATACATGCTTATTTACAGGATCAAATGGATCCATCATATTCATAAATTGGCAAACAAAACACATTAACATAGAGAAAGTATGGCAAGGATCAGAATGAAGGTTGTAATCAATGCAAGAAGGGACACTAATAGTGGGCGTGTAATTGAAGTAAAAGGCAGGAAAGAAGATGTGGGGAGAAGTCTAGATTGTTATTCCATACTAGAATGCAACCCACGCCTTTTATTACAACCCCTTTTCAATTTTATGTAGAAGAAGTTGCGAGTGTCACAGTGCAATTACTCAGCAAAGGACAGGGGCCTTCTCCATTTTGCCTTAAAAACTTCAAAAACTGTCACTACCAAATGTATTTTCTTCTCGCTCAAACCTTTTACTATATTCCCATCATTTCCTTGACATTTCAAAGCTCAGTTTATGCATAAAGAAAAACACAAATAATGAAAATACAAAATTTCCTCTCAAACAAGCTAAAAATTTAAACATTGATCTGAACAGTTAGAGAAAATGCTTCCTTTGATTGTACACAGAAATAGACAATTAAACAAAAAAAAATTGAAAAGCGATTTGAAATGCAACATCGCAGATTTAGGGCGGAAGAGGGCTTACGGGAAGATGAGGAAGAATGGCATGATGATACAGAGCGCCGCCGATGAAATTGTAGGGAAGTAGAAACGCGGGTTGAGGATTTATAGAGGCCCGAAAGGTAGAGTTGTGTTTGTTTATACTTTTGTCAATATTAGCCCATTGCATATCCAATGAAAGAGGTTTCTTTTTGCACCCCCATTGAAAATAACATAACATTAAAACCATACTGTCAAATTGAACTCTCACCTACTGTCAAATTAGTCTCTAAAATTTTAAGAAATATGTTTCATAGTCTCTGTATAATGACTACTTATATAATTCAATGCAAGTAGTTAACAATGTTGACACGGTAATCTACATTTTAAGACTAAATCAATGTAGAATTATAAACTCAAACTAATACAACTAATTTTATAATTTTGTGATCTAAAATCATAAACTTGTAAGCATTGTTTTAAAAACCAGTCCGAACCTGACGGTTCAACCGGTTGGACCGGGAATCGGCCGCCCCAACGATTGGTTCAACCCCATTTGAACCGCAGGACAATTGAACCGTTTAGAACCGGGTTCAACCGCTTTGAACAGCCAATTGACCCAGGTTGAACCGCCCGAAATCCTTTTTTTTTCTTTTTCTCTAAAATTTAATACTTTTGTTATTTTTTTAAAAATTATTACCCATCCGGTTCAATCATGGTTGAACCGAGTGAACCAATTGAACCATGACCCAGAGGTCTCTCCGGTTCAATCTCCGTTCCGATTTTAAAAACATTGCTCGTAAGAGTTTAGGAATTAAATCAGGCAATTTAACAATCATACTTGAGATCATACAAGTTTTCTAAGGAAACTAAAGAACTAAAGCGAACTGAAAAATGTGGGTATTCACTTCAAGTTCAAATGTTTATCATCCTCAAAACTCTTTCAAATTAGGAGGATGCATTTTATTCCACATATTCCTTCTTTTCATGCTTACACACATGTTAGAATTAACTGCAATTATCTTCATCTTCATCATTATTTGAGTGTTCGAAACATCTTTTCCAACAAATTTTTTCAACAGAGATTGCTTTGATCGTATATTGGTGAGCCACTAAAGTTGATGGAAATACATTGGATATTACAAGAGATTGTTTACTTGTGTATGTGTTGAGATTGGTGTTTAAAATCGAATCAACTAAACGGTTCAACCAGTTAATTTGACCCAATCTGGTTACTTGTTCGGTTTGGTTTTCAAAACAATGGTTGAGATTCATCCGAAAAACCCGGTAACCAATTATTGGCAAGGTTTAGAGAAAAGAAAATTGGGTTAGCATTGAGTACGAGATCTAACCTAGAGAATGCAAAAAACTTGAAGCATCAAAGATTAACCAAGTAACCAATTTATTGATGTTCCACCAACCTCGGGAGGAACATTCTTGGGCATATCCAATGTTTTACTAGCTGAGGTCATGGCTTTGTACCATGGTATTAAGATTTGTTGGGACTGCGATTACAACTTACAAGGTGGTAAGTCACTTGAACTCTAAGCATATGCTGCAATTGATGAACGGAAATATTCCTAATGTTCATCTTTTTTCTAATGTTCATCTTCGCCTCTATGCTAATCAAGGATATTTCATCAAGTCCCTCATGACTAGATTTTTGCAATTCTCTGCAGGGGACCAAGCTCTTGTGATTGTCCATGAAGCTCCATCTGATTTGTATCAGCTTTTGTTATCTGATGCGCTTGGTGCTCCTTTATCGAGCTTAAATTTAGTTTTAACGTTCTTTTCCTTAGAACACCAAAAAAAACAACTCAAGTCTGATAAATAGAGTTTCTGAAGAATGGTTGTTGACTTGTAGCTTCCCTCATTTTTATTTTTTTTTTAATACCCACGTGCTGCGCGAGTTGCTCGCATCCTCAACTTAATTATTGATAGTTCTGGATTAATTTGAAGCAGAAAACTAAAAACTGGACCCAAAAAATTAATATTTTTACTTAATATTGGTAGTTCTGGACCCAAAAATTAAATACTGGATTATTGGTACGAGCTGGAGAACAAATAGTGAACCACATCAATGGACCACACTGGGCCATATCCCTTCAAAAGATTTTAATTTTAAGCAAAAGTCTAACAAAATATTTATTTTATATTTAGATTAATTAATTTTATAAATAATAACTTAAAACTATTTATTTTTTTAGATTAACTTAAATTTATTTAAAATATTGCAGTTTTGGTTTAAAAAATTGCAATAAAAATATATTAAACTTACCAAAATTGCAAAAAAACCTTATTAAATATAAAATTTATTTTAGACAATAATATCGGAAGTAATCACTTTCATAAAAAACCCAAGGGGTATGGTTGAGCGGTTGAGACTTATCCTCCCTTAATCAAGTGTCGAGGGTTCGATCCTCGCCTTGAGTATGGAGCAGCTTTAAATCTCTGGGCTAGCTATCCCAGTTTTCGAGGTGTTTCCAATCCAGCGAGGGGATTAGTCACTGCGTTCGACGGTGAATACTCTGGTCTCAAAAAAAAATCACTTTCATAAAAACGATAAAGAAATTTCAAGGACAGACTGGTTTTGAAATTTCAACTATCACAATTATTAATTGAAATAACTTAAATATATAAATAATATTTATAATCGTCTGAAAATAATTTTAAAAAAAACTTCCTAATATAAAATAATACATTTTTCTTTTTAATTTAACTTTTCCAAACCTACCAAAGATTAGCATAAGAATCTCCACCTCTAACCTTTATATCTACTCCGCATCTTCAAATCAAACAACGAAACAGGGCAAAAAATCTCGAGAGAAAGTGGCCCTTTTTCGTGAACAACGAAACAGGACTCCACTATGTCTTCAATTAGATTTTTGTGGATTCTGACGTTGTTTCTGACAGCATCATGCGCGTTAAGCGAAACAAACAAGTTATCAGCATACGATCTTCTCATGGAGTATGGATTTCCAATGGGTCTTCTTCCCAAAGGAGCCATAGGTTATTCGCTAAACAGACAAACAGGGGAGTTCGCTGTTTATTTCGATGGAAGCTGTACTTTCACCATAGAAGGTTACACCCTCAAATACAAGTCTACCATCACGGGAGTGATCACCAACAACAAACTTTACAACCTTAAGGGTGTTTCCGTCAAGATTCTCTTCTGGCTTAATATTGTTGAGGTTAGACGTCGTGGTAATGACATCGAGTTCTCTGTTGGTATTGCTTCGGCTAATTTTGGTGCTGAGAATTTCCTAGAATGCCCTCAGTGTGGTTGTGGATTCGATTGCAACAATCTTTCCTTAAACGGTGACGTTTCTTCAATTTAGCATTCTTGTTGTATTCTATGATGATTGTATTTGTGAACGGATTATTTATCTCTCTCTCTCTCTCTCTCTCTGTTGTAGACTGTAGATCTGTGTACTATCTTTTATGCTTTTTGAAATAATAATTAGTATGAACATTGTTGGATTGGACACACGTGGTGTTTATCGATCAATAGTTCGTGTAGGTTTATAGGCCAAATGTTAAATGTGGAGTGTAATTTTGTCTTCGTTGTGTTGTTCTGTGATCTGTAGTTCAAAATTATTTGGGTATAAACACAAACCTTAGCTGGGATTTACGAGAGGATGGCTAGTGAATAAGCCAAAACCTAAAATTACAACAACTCAACACATGTTTTAGGGTTTCAACCACCAGTTGTACTATTTACACGCGTCCACTAGAATACACTCCACGAGTTTGGTTGGAATTGCTGTCTAGACAGAACAACCTCATCAAACGGTCAATATGAAAAAACCTAACCTTAATCATTCACGAACACTCCACCAGCTTCAACTCACCAAGAAAAAATGGGTTTCAATTTTCAAGCAAAACCCGTCTCCCAAACACCAATTCCACGCTCCATAATTTTCTTGTTGTTCTGCTTCTTAATCCCATTAGCCTCTGCCAAAAACACCACAACCTTAACAGCATATGATGTACTTCAACAGTACAATTTTCCAGTTGGGCTTCTTCCCAAAGGTGTGGTTAGCTACGAATTGGACAACACCACTGGCAAATTCAAAGCGCATCTAAATGATACTTGTGCTTTTACTATCCAATCTTATGAGTTGAAGTATAAATCTACAATAACGGGTGTTATTACGAAGGACAGTATTTCTAGCTTAGAAGGAATTGAAGTGAAGGTGTTATTCATGTGGCTAAACATTGTGACAGTTACTCGTGATGAGGAACAACTTCAATTCTCTGTTGGAATTGCTTCTGCGGACTTTGAGGTAAGTAACTTCGATGAGAGCCCCACTTGTGGTTGTGGCTTTGACTGTGATAATGGGATCAGGGATCTTATGAACGAGTCGCATGATTTTGTGCTGTCATCTTAATTCGCTATGGTGGACCTGCTTAATTAGGTGTATCTGAGATGCTTAGAGCTGTACCAGTGATTAAGATTACATCATTGGCTAGTAGACAACTAGACAACTAATCACCCGGTCTTGTATTTTAGTTTTAGTGAGAAGGATGTTATGATTCTGATTTTCCTGCTTTTAATGGTTAGTTAGTTTAGTTCTTGCCATGCCTTTTAAAATTAAGAATACAAATATTGTTGAAAATCATAACCATGAGTATATAAGGCAAATTGCACCCTTATTAGTGTTAGGGCTCATTAGATTCCTCATGAATGAGATGAGACTTACTTGGAAATTTTCCCTGACCGCACAGCAGGGGGGGATGCACAAAATAAATCCCACAGCAAGGGGGAGACTGCTTGTACATAATCAAAGACTCTGATCGATGACACACCCCAAGTTTGCTAAGAGATTTGTGCATCTATTAGCCTCTCATAAGACATGAATGAATTGGACCTCCCAATGTAGTAATAGCAGCTTCCAAAGCTCCGCACTGCATTCCAACCCGACAAATGTCAACGTTTCTTGCCTTGAATAACTTTGCAAGCTACCTCAGCATCAGCACGAATAACAACTCTCAACACCTTATCAAAACAAAGTTTCAACCCTCCCCAAGCACTCCCCACAACTCAACTGCTGGCATTACATACCCTAGTGTGTTTGGAAAACCACTGATCCAACGATCCAATGTGAAATCCAAAAATGATTCATGGACACTAAAAATCCTCCAACATTTGGATAAAAGGATAAATAAAGAGAATGATATAACAAGTGTGATAAGTGAGAATTAAAGAGAGGTGTTAGTTGTGTTTTGAAGATTTTAGAGTGTCTAAAAATCAGTTTATATCAAATTTCCCCTCAATTGAAGTCTTAAAATCAATCCTGAATCGTATCTCTCTCTCAAGTTTCTTTCTACTACTCTCCTCCTTCTTGCCCATTTACAGAAGTTGGGTGGCTATGGGGTCTCCTTTTATTTTTTCTGGAGTCACCCATCTACATCTCCTTTTTCACTTTTTGTCTAAATAACTGGGTCTCATATAAATATAGTTTTTCTGCTGTGTTTTCCCTTTATTTCTCCATTTGATTTGGGTGTTGTTTTGTTTGTCGTCTTGTTGCGACGGTGTTTGTTTTCTTGTCTTGTGGCGGCGTTCGTTTGGTTCAAATTGGCAGATCAACTTTGATCCATTACAAATTCAAGCAATGATTTAGGTGTTAACGTTACGTATCAGAAGACATGAGTATTCTGGTCACTTTGACTTTGCCATTTTGCCGTTTTATTTTCCTATTAACTTGAGTGTTATGAATTTGTTCATAGATTCATCATTTTCGATTTTAACAATGTTCAGTTTGTATTGCTTTCGATGTATTCTCTCAAATTGGAAGCATGAATGTTTATTAAGGTAAATATTCATTTTGGTCCATGAATATGTGAGGCATTGTCATTATAGTAACTGAATGTATCGAAATTATAAACGCGTCCCTAAGAGTCTCTTTTGTTCGTAACTTGAGGGACTAAATTGACTAAAAAAAATACATTTGAGGACCAAAATGATTAACAAAAGATACATTCGAAGACCGAAATTACTTACTAAAGAGACACTTGGGATGTGTTTGAGGGCCATCTCAGGCCCTGTCCTATCTTAAACATTGACCCCATAATTATACATTTATCAAATGAATTACCAAAAATTGGGCCCTCTTTATACTTTTATCAAATGAATCACCAAAAACTCAAACTACTTTATTTAAATCGTAAATAACATGCAACTTCGAACTAATTATACTTTTATCAAAGAGTGGGAATCAACTTACTCTAAGAGAAACTCTTGTAAGTGTTGCTCCACTTAATATCTCTTTGTAGACATTAAATTTCATCGATCCAAACGTCAAGTTAATAATTCTAATTAACTAAATTAGGTATGTAAATTTTCATAGACAAATATTTGATCTTTAATCAAATAAGTTCAATTTCACGTATATTATACTTTTTAAAATACAAGTAAAATATGGACTATAAGATTTAATACCTACATATATTAAATTTCTATAATTTTTGTATGCATGATCATTGAGATAATATAAAACTATTCAACGGATGAATGAGTAAAATTTAATGTCTACAAAGTGTTATTAAGTGAAGTAACTATTAAAAGAGTTACTTTTAGAGTTACTCCATTTAATAACACTTTATAGATATACTTTTAGAGTTACTCCACTTATTCAAAGTGTTATTAAGGACCCATTTGGATGAACTTATTTTTGAGCTTATGAAAAACAACTTATGGAAATAAATAAATTTTCATGTTAACTCATAAGTTCTCACTAACTTATGAATAATACATAAAAGTTTATTTATTTGCATAAGTTGTTTTCTATAAGCTCAAAATAAGTTCTATCCAAACAGGCCTCAAATGGACTAACATTTACTCTCAATCGAATGGATATACTAATTTGTTTTTAACCCTAAAAAATGGTATTGGGTTAAGTCCTTGTACAGCAACTTTACATACACAAATCTTAATTTCCATATATTTGCAATTTCAATATATTCAAAAACTATAATTAGATGACAATGTCTCGTAGAAGAGACCAAACGGAGTGTTTACTCTACTTTGAGTGGAGTTTAGTTAGAGTAGTAACGTGGGAAAAAGTAAAATGATCTCACATGACAGATTGACAGGTTTCCACAATGAACAAAAGGACAAGGCGTGGCGCCCCTGTCATGTCATCTCGTCCATCCAACTTTACTGCTAACGTGGCCCACCATTCTGTCTTTATCATCACTAAACGCTGCCGTTTAGATCATCCCATTCTATCCACGGCGTAAATAAAAAACGACTTCACAAAGCCCCCAACATAATTAATCAGATTCCAATCCATTTTCATACGCATCGCATGACGAGCACCGTCATTCTCGTCGTCCTCCTCCTCCTATCGGCGACGCTAAGCGCCTCCGGAGAACCATCGGCGTACGAGGTGCTAAGGGGTTACAACTTCCCGGAAGGAATTCTCCCAAAAGGAATCACCGGCTACAAACTAGACGAATCCAACGGCAAATTCCGCTTAGATCTGAACGGTTCCTGTAGTTTCTCCCTTGATGGTTCGTATCAATTGAATTACAAATCAGCCATCACCGGCCATATATCGGAGAATAAACTCACCGATCTCAAGGGCATAAGCGTCAAAATCCTCTTCTTTTGGGTTAACATTCTCGAGGTTGTTCGTACCGGTGATGACCTTGAATTTTCCGTCGGCGTTGCTTCTGCCTCTTTTCCTTTAGATAATTTCTTCGTTTCCCCGCAGTGTGGTTGTGGTTTGGATTGCGATTCTATTGGAAATAGAAAACTCAAATTGAAAACAACAAGCCCTTCCCTTTCCTCCTCCGCTTAGGAACAAAAAATTATCGCCCTTTTCACCTGCTTCAATTTATGAATTCTCTCTCCTGGACATAATATTTATCAGTAATAGTTACTGTAGATTTTAGTTGCCTTGTTTGTAATTGTAAAATGCTTTTATGACATCTCTTGTTAAATGTTACTAGTTTCAAGCATTTAATATAAGCATGTGATATAAATATAAATAATAATAATATTGTGTTTGTATTGGGAGGAGAGATCACATGGGTTTTCTATCTTGTTAGTGGTATTGTGTAATGTGTGATGAATTTGATGATAGATTAAGAGTGGAATGTTTGTGCTGATGGTAGAGTTATTAGTTTTTGCAGTTCCTTTTCGTTTTTTTCTGTGTTCTAAATGGTTAAATTCAAATTGCTGCATAGCCTAGAAAGTAAGTTATGGCCAATGGTGCACTTGTTATTGGTGATTGAACAACCTTAATTTGACAGAGTACGCATTTTCATTCAGAAGGAAGGATCTTTGTATAAATCCGTCTACCTCTTGATTCTACTACTCGTTAGGATTGCCTTATCATCATGAATGAATAGCTGGAATGGTGATGGTGAGTGGGAATGTGGGATTGCCACTGTGTCAATGAGGCCATAGTTGTATACCCTTATTTAGCCCTGGATTCCCCTTTGCTTAGTGGGTTTCACACTCCTTATGACCCACTCATATATGGCAAATCTCTTTTAGGACCAATAGAAAAAGAAATCTGTGACCGGAATTACACAGGGCCATGCACTAGCATATATAGCAAATATCAGCATCATATTTCTTAATTGCCAGCACCAAAACCACTATGTGGGACAAATCAAATGAAAAACAAAACCCTTTTTGCTAAGAAAAAAACTTTGGCAAGGTTCCTTGATGGGTTTTTTAGGGATTCTCTTAACTCTGAGATCCCTAGTGTTCTCAAACTTTCTCCAATCTCTCTATTAGTTTATTCTTTCTCAATCTTAAATTGCTATTTCATCTCTTATTTTGCTTAAAGTTACTTTTTTTTTCTTTCTGTTTTTTGCACACTGGGCTTTGTCTACCGCGCAACCCGATATGGGGGTGTTCCCAACTGTTTCGTAGAGCCGAATACAGTTCGGATATAAAAATAATGCGAGTAATCAAAATATGGAGTAGAAAGGTGGAAAAATGGGGGGCCCTTCCATTGGCCTCTTAGGCACATATTTATTACAGAGACATCATCAATCCTAATCAATATTACACATTAATGATACATTAAATATAGGCGGGCCGTTACATATTAATTACGGGCTGGCCGTTACGCGACGCTTGGTTACTCATGGACGAGGGTGGTTACAACTCTTGAGCTCCATGCTGAGAGGAAGCCCCTCGGCAATGAGGATGACTGAGGTCTTACTGTCCTCGGGAATCAGACGTATCGGCCTGCAGGCAAGGTAAAATCGAGTCCGACTTGGCCGGACGGTTGGGAACAGAGGGATATTTAATATTATTTTCACCCCAACCCGTGTGAAATGGCAATCGTCCTTCTCGGACCCTTTGTTTGTTGATGTTGAGGATCAAGCTGTGGTTGTGAAAGCCTTAGAGGCCCTCCTATGGGGAATGAGATTCTCTTCATTTATTGGACAACTCCAATACAGGAGATTGACTCATAGAATAAACTAATATTATTTTATTTTATGTGACTATCTCTCTTCTACTGCAACTGTCTAGTAGCTGGAGAAGATTTACACCCGTTCTATGGTTCTCCTCTTTGTTCGCATTCTCTCTGTCCCTCCCTATCAAGCTTATAACATCTCCGAGTTGGTTGCTGTAATTTTGTTTTTAAGAGTTCACATTGTCACTCTATTTTTTCCTTAAAATGTATTAGCTACGTGTCACGGTTATACTTATTAGATTTATGTAGAGTTTAGTTTTTTTGGACAACATATGGAGTTCAGTTGTAAGTCTTAATTTACGTTGTCACTTTTTTAAGCAACTTAAGTCTTGCTCTTTTGCCTGTTGAAAATTTAGTTGACCAAAAAAACTCTTGTGAAATGGATATATACATTGGAATTTCCAATGTTGTGTCATAGTGACTTTTTTGAAATTTAAGTAATATCTAAGTAATAAGTTTAAATATAGGTTACAATTAGTCATGAAAGAGGAATATAATTTGAAAATACATGGACCATTCTACTCTACCCTACCCTTGACATGGTCCTCCAATGAAGCAATATTGGTCAAAACTAAACCAATGTCATTCGAGTTCGAGCTGAGATCACCACTTTGCATATGTAAGTTTTTTTTGGGTCACATGTGTAAAATTTTATTGAAATTAGGCAAGGCCACAACATTACGCACAAAGTATAAGCGCCAAGTTTACAAGAAAAGCACCAAACAAGTCCGAGACAAGACTACAACCAAATTAGGTATACGCTGAAACTCCTAATGATGAACATTAAGCCTAATAACAACACCTAAGCTAACAAGGATCCTAATGAAACTAACAAGAAACGAAACATAAACGCACCCTAGTACAACCTAATGTAGTCAACAATCAAACTACAATGCAGATCCTTGACTGTCATCACATAGGGCCTGAGCCAACTTCGCAATCTGCACCCATTGACTAAGATCCACCACCGAGAGAACACAAGGCACCACATAGAAACAAGGAACAGTCCCACGCTATTGGTGTAGGAGGAGAAGCGGAAAGTCCTGAATCTCCCAGTATTTGAAGGCCAAATGGCCCCGGGAACAATGCCTTGGACCTGTAGGACCAAACAAATAAGGGAGGAGTAGGTTGAACGATCACAAATACCGAAAACCAGAACCACATAACAGATTCTTTGTCCATCTTCACCGTCGGACCAAAACCAGCTTTGTAAACACTTTGTAACCATTGAACTAGCTCCACCAATGAGAAAACCACTGGCTCCACAGAGGCAACACAAAATCTCACAAAGTTGGTGTAGGAGGAGAAGCAAAAAATCCAAAGTTTCCTCGTATTTGAAGGCCAACTGGCCCCGAGGATAAAACATTGAAACTGCAGAACCAAAAATATAAGGGCAGGGGAAGTTTAGGTAAACAAGTTGCAAAAAGCGAAGACGAGGGAGGGATCGGAACAATGATAACAGTGGTAAGGAAGGGTGAAAACAGGGTAAGGCAACAGTGGAAGAAAGGGTGAGATCGCAAAAAATCCGAAAGGAAGAGAGGAAAGGCATATCTGGTGGATCTGACGGGTCGGGCAAATCTGGAGGTTCTGGGAGAGGGGGAGGAGATTTTGGTTCAGCGAAAGCAGTAAACCAAAGGTCCAGAGGGAGAGGTGGTGGGCCTAATGGTGGAGGTCGGAAGACAGAGCGAGGAGGTGAATGGTGGTTAAGAGATGTTGTGGTTAACGAGATGAAAGACGATGGATGCATTCTGGAAGGAGAGCACTGGCGGAGAAGACCGATGGACGACGGCTCTGCAAACCGCAACAGTGACCTTGGCAGGAACTAGCGGCGCTGCAACACCAACAAAATCCTAACAGAAGACCTAGGGAACTTTAACTGCATATGTAAGTTTACAAGTGGCGTTTGTCATTTCGAAAAAATCATTGAAGTACATTTTTTTAGAAGAATTATTCATGAACATGTTCACACAAAATTTACTTAGCCCGAAATCCATTGTTTTTTTTTTCTTTCAAAAATGCATGTCTTTAGGAGAGAATCGCGGAATAAAGCAATCATTTACACCATGATAGCAAATATATACTAGTAAAATACTAATAGATAACCAATTAAATAATCAAACTCAATTATTATCAAGTAGCGAAATGATTAAGAGCCCCAAGTACGAGTGCAGATTAGTCATTCGTTGACAGCGTTGGAATACTGCGTGGGTCGCCCGCGAGGTCCGATAAAAAAAAATCAAACTCAATTATTACCACCGCAATCTATAATGATAACAACAATAAACTAAGGTGCGATGTGTCTTGAGCCTCGGACAAATCTTTGTGACTTGTGTTTATAAAATTATTAGTAGGTACTAAACAAAATGGTTGGACGGTAGGCAAACTTAGTTAGGCCATACAGCCACAGGCGTACGCCTCTGTGGGGCCAATTATGTATGTAGAAAGTGGAGCACCACCCCTCTATCATTGTGTGGATATATTCTCAATTATCATTCCATAGCTAGTATTCAATGAACCCCTATAAACTAATCTTTTCTTTTTTATAGACAATTAGTATTTTACCCGTGCATACGCACGGGTGATACTGTATATGGTCGGTGTATTGCCATGAAATCATAATAGTAATTTGGAAGATATTCATAAGTTGTGAACAATGTCCAAAATGTATGATTTGAAATTCAAAGGGGAAAGAGATAGGTATTATGTCATATAACATACAAATGCAAATTATATTGAGTCGAAGAAATTAAAGGAGATTGACAATCAGAATTACATTGATCCTTAATAATGTATTTGGACATTAGAGTTAAAATATGCATCCCCGTTGGCCCTCCCGTTGTCACTCTCGTTGCGAGTCTCTCATTGTCGCTCCTGTTGCCACATGTTAACTCATGTTTTTTTATATGATTTAATATTAATTAAATCATATTCGTTTAATTATAAGTAAGTTATTTTGTAATATTTGGTAGTGGCTAAAGTTATTTTTTTTTACAATTCTTAGTGGTTAAATTGAGTGATTTTAATTTAATAGAGATATTATAGTAAATTATTGTCAATCTGGCACTGTCGCCCCCGTTGTAGCGTATTATGACTTATTTTTTCTATACGACTTAATATTAATTTAATCATACTCATTTATTTATAAAAAAGCTAATTTTAAAGTTTTGTTACAGGTACGTCTTTTTTTGACAATGGATAGTGGTTAAAATGATTAATTTGACCGTTGTAAAAAAATTAATTTTAGTAGTTTGACTAAATTATAAAAATAGTGAGTAATTATTTTTAGTAAAAAAGGGGTAAAAAATTTAATTTTTATGACAAAAATGAAATTGGAAAAAAAATTATGAATAAAATATTTTTTATTTAAAAATATGTTTAAAAAACTATTTTTTTAAAAGTTAAAACAGTTTTTTTAAAAAAATATTTTAAAAAGAAAAACAGTTTTTTTTAAAGTAAAAACAGTTTTTAAAAAAAAAACTGTGCTAACAGCACGTCAGATGTTGTTTTTTTTTTGAAAAAGCTGCAAAAAAAGCTGACTGTTTTGTCTTTTAGTGGTAAATTTACTATTTTACCCTTATTTTTTGCCAAATGGCAAAATTTTAAGATGTCTATGAATGTCAATTTGCTAGCATATGTTTTGATTATATAGATAGATGGTGGCTAAGCCCCCAAAACAAAAGGAAACAAATTAACAAGTCACACACCGAGGTGTCGCAACACCTCTACTATCAGTGAGTAACAAATAGTTCACACAATGTGGATAGCGCTCATGATCAATCAGAATCTCCTCTTGGAGGCACCCCAAATTAAC
Source organism: Astragalus glycyphyllos (assembly GCA_963573325.1). Classification (NCBI taxonomy): domain Eukaryota; kingdom Viridiplantae; phylum Streptophyta; class Magnoliopsida; order Fabales; family Fabaceae; genus Astragalus; species Astragalus glycyphyllos. The sequence goes on from OY754309.1 coordinate 61,464,127, forward strand.
GGGAATCAACACACTTGTTAGCCGTAGATATGAACAAATTGGACATTCCAAGGCAAAGTGAACAACTTCATGATCTCTTTGATGAGACTACACATCAATGCGGAGTAATACTTTTAAAAAATACTCCTATTTCTTATATAAAAGCATTAAAATATACTAATAAATAAAACATTCAACTCTAATATTCTAAATCTCAATTTGAAAACTTACATTGATAAAAATAAAAATAATTAAGCAACATATTGACCTTGAGGGTCTTGAGATAGACCTATCTGGTGTTTGGTCGCTTTGTTTGATGATGAAGTCAGGAGCAGAACTCAGGTCGAGTACCCGCAAAGACACTCTGACGCTTAAGTTAGGGGGGAAGAAGTCGAAGCTGATATGAAATTGGGTAAAAAGTATACCTGTAAGTGGGGATTGACCCCTATTCGTAGAGTGAGGCGACATTCATTGGCCGTAGGATTGGGACATCGGCCCAGTCCAGAATAGATACTTAATACATGCACCAAAGGTTTTAAAAAAAATAGTCAAGGCCGACCCAACAAGAGAGTAAGCCTACAGAGATATGAAACCTTATATAATTATACTCAACCATTACATATATGAAATATGAGACCTAATTAAGTAAGAGTGAAATGAGATCTTTATATGATATTATATGCGAGTTGAGTTTCAATATGCATTCATTTTTTAATTGAGTAAGAGGTGGAGCCTAAAACTAAGACTTGGTTCCCCACTTGAAGACAACATGGGTTATTAACATCAAGTTGGCACGTCAATAAGCTTCAGAGGATGTAGTAGTTTAGCAACTAGCTCTAGCTTTTCCAATACTATTATTTTTTGGTATGATGACCAAATCAAGGACATTATTTTTTTCAATTTAAAAATGTGATAATTTTTTATTAATATAATTTACAATAAGGCATTATTGCATTGTTCAACTATCTCACCTGCGTGGAAAATTACTTTAGTTTGCATCATTGAGAAAACTATAATTTTTCCATTGAGAAAAGAAAATTTTCATTTTTACTAAATAATAAATTTCATTATTGTTGTTGTCAAAAAAAATAAATTTCATTATTGTTTATATGAATGTTACATAATAAATAAAAAAATTCTTGTTATTATGGACGTGACACGTTAGTTCTATAATAATAGATAAAATAAAGTTAAACCTTTTTTTGTCCCAGAAGGGTAGCTCACGTGGTAGAGTGAAAGGGACATCGTTGGTGAAAATGTAGGCATACGGGTTCGAACCCCGCTCCCCCCTCCCCTCTAACTACTAACACACTAATTTCTAATCACTTTGCCTATCAAAAAAAGTTAAACCTTTTTCATATAAGTTATAAACTATTTTCATTTTCTATCTTGGATATAAATATGACCTAAGTTGTCTTCATAAACTCTCTCAAATACTCTCACAAGTATTTATTTCCTATCTTCAATAGGAAGCAGAGTAGAAGAATTGAAAACATCACGCGAAGAAATTGTCTCCAATGGAGACTTCACTGTGGTGTGCAATGAAAAATCTTCACCCTTTAAAATTTATTTTGCTCTGTTTTTCTTTATTTTATAAGGAAGAGTTAGGTTTTAAGTAGAGACACTTCTCATGGGTCCCGAACGTAAGTGTCACGAATCAGTATCTTTTTTAGCATGAGAAAACGTTAGTGATGCACAACCCAAACAATATAAAACAAGTGGCGCCATTAGATGCCTGCTAGGTTGCTAATATAATACATCATTTTAAATTTTTAATTCATTTATAAAAAGTAAGCTTACACATAGGATGAGAAGAACAAAATGAACAAAGAGAGAATGATGTTTGAACCTCAAGATCCAAAGGGTCATAATATTCAAGTCACCAAGAGACATTTTAGATTTTTAGTAGTTTTATTATTTTTTGCCCAAAAGAGTGGCTCGCAATTCAGCAACATCAATCTCTTTGATGTTCTCTGGTTTATAGTAACCAGTAACAGGATCTGGGACCCACGAAACCTTTTCACCAGCTCCTGCCTTGTCTTCCCCTGACTTTGAAGCTACAATCTTGCCACTCATGGAAGAAATCACTCCCCTTGTTGCGCTTTGTGCTGTAGCCGCATATCCTCGCCTGTTCACAATTCAAAAGTCAAAAACCATACCAACAATATTTGTGACTTTTTCACATCATAAAAAAATAAAACAGAGGGAGAAAAGTTTTCTTAATTAGGAGATGATAACAAAACATTGGGGGTACCTGATAAGAGGGTTGGAGATTCCATCAGCAACTAGAGCAGAAATAATCTTAACGTTATTGAAGGAACGAGCCATTGATATATATATATATATATATATATATATATATATATATATATATATGATGATTCAAATTAAAATTAGATTTGTGAGAGGACAAGAGTTCAAATAGATAGATGTATATATATATATTTTTCGAAGTAAAGTGGTTTTGTGAAGTTAGAAACAGCTAGGAAAGCATAGAACAAGGTGTGAACAGCGAGGAGTAGAGGAAACTCTGTGGTATAAGAGGTTCCACCAGGCAAGGTATATAAATGTGTAGTTGTAATGAGTTGCACTAACAGAGATTAGTTTATATTTATAGGCCAAGGAAAGGGAGTATAAGAATAAGACTACTACCACCTCTCCTTTTCTGACACCTATTGGTAGATTCCTAGAGCCGTTTTCTAGTTACCTTTGTTTATTTCAAGTATACTTCATTTGTTTCTTTTTTTAAAAAAAGACAGTAACACGTATAAATTCTTGTAATTGAACAAATTTTTTCTGAAAACAACAGGTTGGAAAGGAAGAGGAAAAACTACACAACCAGATAGGAATAGGAATATAGTTGAAAGTTGAAACAGAATTGGCCTTTTAGATATACCGAAAAAGGAAAATATAAAAACAAAAACTACACAGCCAGATAGGGGTGAGTAAAGGACGAGTTGGGACGGGTTACACTTGTCCCTTACCCGGGCCCTAAATTTATATAGGATCATTTTTTAGACCCTAACTCGTCTTTAGGCCCGAATAGACCCGATGTTCTTAGGGACAAAATAAGACCGGGTCTATTTAAGACAAGACCGGGTTGGCCCGAAGAACAATTAAGACAAAATTATAAGGTGATCACTCAAGTATGCTAAAAGTTAGAAGTGATAAATTGAGTCTTTTTAGTATTTTATCATGTATTCAAACTTAAAACATGTCTTTTGCAATATTACTTTACATTAATGTTTCTACTTAAACTAACATCGATTTCAAATTGAATATTTTATTTATAAAAGTCTTATTACTAATGTAATAGAGATAAAAATTAGAGTGAGGAGTGAGTAAACGACGGGTTGGGACGGGTTATACCTAACCCTAACCCGTCCCTAAATTTTGGCCGGCCCAATTCTTTAGACCCTAACCCGTCCTTAGACCCGAACAAACCCGATATTTTTGTTTAGTGGGACGAAGACGGGACGGGTCTTAGGGTTGGGACGGGTCTTGCTCATCCCTACAGTCAGATAGGATAAAAAGGACCAATTTCTTTTTCAGTTAGTTAGCAGCACATAAACTGATACAATATGAAATCATTCGATATAATGGGTCTTTCTATGGGGAAAATTGGCTTTAACCAATGGGTAAAAGTGCAAAAGCGGTGAGTTGGACAAATCCAATTATTTACCCACTTGTATTTTTTAGTTCAGCACAAAACAGTGAGGCAGCAGACCTGTCCACCCCAGTACAACTAAATATTATAACTGACCTGTATTTTTTGTAGGGTTTAATTGATTGTAATGAAGGAAGCACTAGGAACCAGGGCACCTAATGAAGTGGACACCATGGGACCACAGGACACGCGCGTGGACGCAAGGGTGCCAAATGATGGGGCAACGCGAGTGAGCACAAGGGTGCTTGTGCCCAGTACCCGGCCCCCAAGGTATGTTGTTTAAATGAAGCATGAGAGTGAGTGGGAGGGTATTGATTGATGTGTAATGAGATTTTCTCTCTTCTAACTGTATTCTCTCGCGTTCTATCTGAATATTTTCTACTCATTGTTCCATTTGTGTTGCGATTGATACTCTGAGATCAATAGAAAAGTACTCCCTCCGTTTCACAATACTTGTCACATTTTAAGCAAAATTTTGTTTCATATTACTTGTCACTTTGATAGTTTAAATATATGTTGTGACTATTATATCCCTATCTTCATTTATTGTCTTGCACATTTTTCATAAATTGACTAGTAAATATTTGAAAAGTCCAATAATTAAACATAAAGCTATTCTCAATATCAATGGATGGAGGAGAGATAATCTATGTAGTGCACGCCATTGTATCTTGTGTCATGCATAAATATTGGAAGAGTGGAGTAAATACATGAGAGAATGAGTGCATTGGATAATGAAAGAATAAGGGTAAAATAGGAACATTGGTTATGGAATTGTGGTATCTTGGTTTTGGTGAAAAAGGCTTAAACGACTTCTATATTGGAACAGAGGGAGTACTTATTGCCTCATTTAGTTGCGTTGAATTAGTGTGCTATTAATTATCGTTTCATTGTTGCTTTCATTGACACTATGCACTTTTGTTGTAAAAAAAAATTACACAATCAACCAATAAAAATTATAATATACGTAACTTTTAAAATAGTTGAAATAAAATCAAACTTTTTTCATGACGTATTCTTTCGCGATTCGTGAAAAATCATACTACACAAGTCAAATACGTAGTAGTGAATCATCAACTTTGTTTGCTTCGACTCTTCTTTCATTTGAACTTTAGTGAAATCAGACAAATTCCACAAAAAAACTTTACCGTTTATAGTTTTGGCAATAATGTGAATCTTCCTAAGAGTTAATTGTGGGTGACAAAAGCCTGGTCAATAATGTGAATCTTCCAATCCCAGTGGACAATTTCGTTGGCTACTTGGCTTTGGGAACATTCATCTCTTCACTTGACTAGGTTTATGTATTGCTATTCATGTGAGCTTTAGCGGACACAAATCGTGTTGGAGTCCCCCCATTTTATTTTATTTTTGACAAAAACATTTTATTTTCAGTAAGTTGTTTTCTTATAATATTGGAGAGATATTTATTGTTTTATAAGTCTATCTTAAATTTTATTGACAAATATAATTCGAGATAATATAGTATAGTATTAATATACAACTAGTATGTAACGGGGAGCAAATTCAGTTTAATATATGAAAATAAATTAAACAATTGAAAAAATATATATTGAACTATTGAAAATAATATTAATTATATTTAAATTGATAAATATGATATGAAATAGTGATGCACAGGGAAAATGTGTTTTTTAGTATTATTAAAATTTTGATACATGTAACATAAATATTAAGCCACACACATGTGTAAATCTATAATATAATTTGTATATTTCAGTTGTTATAAAAATCTATCACTTAAATATAAGTTATTTAATAATTGATAATGATCTTGTAAAAAACTTGGAAAAGAGATATGATGGAAGTTAATTATGTTTGTAACATTAAGTCGTTAACATTAGTAATAGTAACATGATGTAGCTAATAATTTGTAATCTTTTGAATTTATTATAAGTAAACATGTCAATAGAATTCGAATCAGTAGATACTCATTCAACGGTGCCCCAATTTTGATGGGGAAATTCGCTTTGACCAGGGGCCGGATTTGGGATGTCGATAACTGCCCCGAACCCGCCCAACTAAACATTAATTGTAAACATATTTATTAATAATACTCAATATTGTAAATCATTTTAAAAAACACGTCAGTTTTATTAACTTTTCCTAATTTTTATCATATATGTTATATTTTATTTTAAAATCAATATATACATTTATAGAATATTGACTTGGTTTCATGTCAATGTTTAATTTCCTTAAAATGTATATTTAATCTATCATTTGAAAACTTGTATGTTTCATGGAGATATAAATAGATATTCATGTAAAATATTCATTCATAGCATATATTAGCAGAAAAAGTATACAATATAAAAAACATTTATCTAAGTTATGTCTAGTCATCATTATGAGCTCACCTATAATTGACTTGTAGGTAAACTTCTTAAAAACAAAATTATATCACCCATTTTTGGAGGTTTTATTGTCTTGGCCTTCTATTGATTGTGTATTAGTTTTCTTATAAGTATTCTGATTCCCTATTGTTCCTTCTTATCACCATTCATGGAATTTTTCGCACATACAACGAAAAGGAAGGCTAGTAAGTGGCGTATCTATAAAATTTCATCAGTGAGGGACAATAAAATAATTTTTTGAAAATATGTCACAAAAGAAAAATATTAAAAGTTTTCAAAAAATACACAATCACATAGAAAAAACTCCACAAAAGATATCCAACCTTCAACTAATTACACTTGTTATCTATGCATTTTCATATTAAAAAAAATAATATATGATATTTTCATTGTGAATACTATCAAAAACATCTCTTTTAGTATATGTATGAAGATAATTATTCAACTATTGATTTCCTATGATTGCGCAGTTCATCATTCATGAATCTCATTGTACAGAAACATCTTTCAATCATTGTAGTTGCTAGAAGCAAAACCTATTTATTACTTGAAATTGTGAACTAAAATAAGTTAGATTAGTGTTTTCGGGTAATTAGATATTAACGGGGGTAAAACCAATTTTCTAATGGGGAAAATAATAAACTTTTATGTGTTTGCATATAATTTCTATTTTTGGTTGGGGAAATTGCCCCATACTCTATCACTTGCATCTGCCTCTTATATATATAAATATACTAAATTTCCAAAATATAATTGTGAATTATTAATTACGATAGTGTTTTTGAATTTCTTTTATCTTTCCAGACATCATGACTTTATGGGAGTACAAAATCATAGACGTATAGTAACCTTCAGATAATATCAATTAAAACAAATGTGCTCATCCAAAGTCGTGCTTCGAAATTTAAACAACATTTTATCCTTCAATGCTTCAACACACCCTTGTGATATATGGATATCATAGAGTATAGCAACTATCTTATCCTTCAGTGCTTCAACAAATCTAAACAACATTTTGAGGCACATAAATGAATTACACAAATACAATGTTATTTTACCCATCCAAAAATTGAATAGAACAATACATAAATTTTTAAAATAAATTTGCTTTCGGTGGAGGTTAAATAACATCTCATATTGGTTATTTGTTGTCATGCTATCAAAGTTGATTTCAATCGCGAAGAACTTTTAAACCCGAACATCATAGTCTTGTAACAAAAAGCCAATCAAAGCTGGTAGGAACGCAACAAAGAATGTTAGTAACATTCACGTAGAAATAAGCCAAAAAAGTAGGAATCATTCCTTTGCAATAGCTCAACCTTTTAGTTTTGAGCTAAACATCTCTCTTTCCAAGTCAGGTGAAGAATTTTTACAATAGCTCAGTCAATAAAATAGGAATCATACCTTTGCATCAAGTGGCTTATATGACGTTGAACCAGTTCCCTGTCGATGCAAACTCTAAAGGATCTAAAAGTTATATTAAAAAAATGATGATATCCACAGAGAAAGGAAAGAAAATTGCAAGATAAACACAAATGGTAATGTGAACATGCAGCTCCTAATAAAACTTGTCACTATAAAAAGGGGGGGAATTCCTAGTGAAAAATAACAGGGAAAAAATTGTAAACAAAACAAATCAGGGAGTAAAAAGAAATAAAAAGTGGTAAGCACAACTCTACTCTTGCTTTGAGCTAAATCAAAAGTATAGCTAGCTTATAGATATGATACACTTCGAAGCCCAAAATGAAAGACTGTGCGATTGAAGTGCTCATTGAATTCCTTGGAACCATTTCTGAACGGTTAAGCTCCTTTGACCATTTCTCAAGAGGCATGCATTCATCTATGTGATATGGATAGCAAAAGGGATCACTATTTGCCATTGTTTTTGGTCGGAGTTACTTTTTGTTTAGAGAGTCTGAGGACATGGGGACAAAAACACAAATTTTCAACTAAATAATAAAGGTTGCTGGACAAAAAAGAAAATGAACTTACCTAGAATCGAAGCACGGACAACGAAAATAAATATTTAGCCTTTGAAATCTGCAATTGAAAAGAAAAGGAAACAAAAAAATAAAAGAGGGACATAACCAATTATAAAAATATTGAAAATGACACATAGATCTTCAAGTTCAAATGAGATCAATGATCAATTTGTGTGCTCTTTTGGGTCTAAGATCCTCTGCAACCACCAAATGTTGAATCTCCAAATATGCGTGTATTAAATACCTGCAAGTCCAATGAAAAGAAAACAGACTTTTATCAAAATCTAATATTAAAATGGAAGGTACTTCAGCATGAGGTCGAAACATATAGTAAACATCACATTCACCTTTCTTGTTGACGTCAGATGCAGTAATGGCTACTTGGCATATTGAACATTGAAGTACTTAACATTGGAGTTGTATGCTTGAAGAGAATCAAGACATCACATTTATGGAATCGTGACCAAAGTGGTGAGACAGTGGAGGAGGCTATTTGGAAGAGGTGGGCGTAGACGGTGCTGGAAATCATTGATTGAGAAAGAGGTAAGAATCGAGAGATTTTGAGAGAGATAAAAAACGACCTTCATTTATCGTCATAATAAAAATGAATAAATGATAATCATGCAACCAATTTTAAAATTTGAATTTGAAATTATTAATAAAAAGGAATTTAAAATTTGAATTAATCCCATGAATTATTGTAATAAAAACATTCCATTTATGTCATCCCGTTAATTATGATTTTAATTATTGTTGATAATGGAAATCGAAATTAAATAGTCTGAATGGAAATATATTTTGTTTTATTTATTTATATTTGATATAATATCTATATATATAACATAAAAACTCAGTATTATATATCATATAAAACCCAATATTTGTATCAAAACAAATATAAAGTCCAATATTATATTAATAAATAAAGTTACTAATTCAGAATATTTGTTACTTTTTGCAAATTCCAGTAGGTGAGATATAAAAATATAAAATTTTATATAGAAAAGAATATATATTATTTCGTAACATATGTTTAACTTTATAAAAAAAATTCCGTATGTGCCATGAAAATATATAACTTGTATAAAAGACTAGTATGTAACCCGTGCGATGCACGGGAACCAATTTCCAAATTATATCAAACAAAATAGCTTATGTGAAAAAAAAAATGATTATTAAAACATAAAGGGGTACGGTTAAAATGTATCTGAATTTAATAAATTGGAAATAATATTATTAGTATATAAATAAAGTTTCGAGGGTTCGATTCTCGCATTGGGTATGAAGAAGCTTTAAATCCCAATGCCAGCTGTTCCACCCTTCGAGGTGCCTCCAATGCAGCGTGAAAATTAGTAACTACGTTCAGCGGTAGGTACCCTAGTCTCGACCAAAAAATAAAGTAATTAGAAATCATTGTATATTATTTACATGTTAAATTATATATAGTTATAAGGGTTATATGAAATACTATACAACGTGCAATGTACAATTGGGGAAGTTGATACCTGCCAGCCCCAAACCCACTCGGTTAAACATTAATTATAAAAGTACTTATTGATAATATTTAATATTGTAATTCATTTTAAAAGATTCATCGGTTTTATTAAATTTTTCTTTAAAAAAATAAAACCATAAACAAAAGAAAGTTTATTCTAAAGATTAAAATATATTAAAAGACACTCAACTAAAGTTTAATATTTATTCTAATGTGCTTCAAAAAAAAATTTATTTTAATGAGTTATTACACATTAATATACTTTTTTGTAAAATATTCAATCCCATGTGGAATTCTTCTAATTCAAATATTATTATTTTTCATTATTTAATAATGAGTTAGACATAAATATATTATTGTTATTATTATTATTCGTAATATATATATATATATCATGTAATTATCCTTTTAATATGTCTATCATTTCTTTTACTCTTAGTTTATCATATATTTATGAGCATGTCTTCAATAAAAATATTTTTCAAATATCTCTCTCTTTTGTTACCAAAAAAATGTTTTTTCTAATAAAATTCTCATTTTTCTGTGACATGAGTATTTACCCTTCGAGTTTTAATAAGTCTTCTTGGAATCTATAAAATGTAATCGAAAAGCTTGAATTTTTAATGGTAAATTTTGATAGAATGGAATTTGAATATTTTACGTATTAATATGTAATAGAAAACCTTCAACCAAAGTTTAATATTTATTTTAGTAATAGATTTGGCTAAAATGCTCTCTGGTAGTGGGAATGCATTGAACTTGTACTTAGGCCCCAGGTACAAGGTTCGATTCCCACGGAAGGCAAAAACTCTACATGGGGGGTAGAGAAGGTCATGATGTACACTTGTGGGTAGCCTACTAAGTCAGAAAAGGGCCCAGGGTGTTACAAAAAAATTCCCACTACCAATTGAGCTAGGTGATGTTGAGCTTCAATACCACTAAACAAGGTCTAAAATTTCCAGTAACAACTTCAGTTCCCAAAATCTACCCTTTACCACTCCAACCCCAAATGTAGCACCTCAATATCCCTCTTGATGCTTGTACTCTAACATGCAAGGACCCATAGTGATCCCTAACTCTTCCAAAGCTCCATGCATCTCAACATTGTGGGAAGAAAGAAGGTAAAGTAGGTTCAGCTTTTGGGTGTGTTCTTGCTGGTTTCAAAAAGAAAGAAGATGAGGTAGGTTTTGATTTAGCTTGTTGAAAGTTGAGAAGGGTTTAGTTCCCACATTACTCATTAATTCATTCTAGTTAAATATCCAAATTTAACCAAATTCATCAAGCTCATACATACAAGTTACTATGAAATAATCAAGTAATTCCACAAGCAACTTATTGACAGAATTTTCAGCAAACATACAGCTACTTTGGTGATTTAATTATCATATCAAACGATATCGAAATCAGAATTTTCAGCAAACATACAGCTACTTTGGTGATTTAATTATCATATCAAACGATATCGAAATCTAACAAACGACCACTCTTTAGAAAGCTTAGAATGTGTTTCATTGAGAGTTAATAATTAAAAGGCGCCTTTTTTTGTAACACCTTGGGCCCTTTTCTAACTTAGTAGGCTACCCACAAGTGTACATCATGACCTTCTCTCCCCCCCATTGAGAGTTTTTGCCTTCCGTGGGAATCGAACATGTACCCTAGGGGCGTAAGTACAAGTTCAATGCATTCCCACTACCAATTGGTAGTGGGAATGCATTGAACTTGTACTTAGGCCTCAGGTAGTACAAGGTTCGATTCCCACTGAAGGCAAAAACTCTACATGGGGGGTAGAGTTTTTATGGGAAGAAAATTTAGCTAAATTTTCTTTTAGCTAGTTCTTATGGGATGGGCTCCCGAAAAGAAGATGCACCTTGTTGGTATAGGTAGTCCAAATCAATTCTTTTAAGCCTTCCTTCAACTGTACAGTCCCATACCTGCACAGTCTCAGGATCCCTCTCATTCCGGTGCGTATTCGGTTCATTCACGCGCCCCTTCGCTTTAAAGCTGCCAGGAGCCGCTCTTTGCCATGCCTCCTTTTTGGGCACCGGCGATCACTCCCCGCCCTCTTCAGCCACGGATGTCACATGCATTTGTAACATCCCAGACTGCTTTGAGAACTGTCGACTGCCCCCACAAACCACCACGAGTCTTTTCAGCATGTGTTGTCCTCACTTGCATGCTTTCTAGGAAACTTCCCAGAAGGTCACCCATTGATAACTCTATTTTATATAGAGTTATTTGTGCTTTTTCACTTAGATAAATGCCCAATATCAAGTCTATTATATGTTAAATATGTTAATATGAATAAAATAACAACATTTATGATTTACAGATAAGAGAAGTCCATAACTTAGCATTTTATTGTATATTGGTATGTTTGATGTGTTTGTTCAGTGCAGCCGCAGTTTAGTGCAATTGCACCAGTAGATGCAACTGCACCAGGCAATGCAATTGCACTTGGTGCAACTGCACCACTCTGTACCGAAGCAGCTCACAACCCCACATTGGAAGCACCTCAATTCATACCATTGCTATAATGCTTAGTGGGATTGCTGCTTGCTCAGAAGTCACATGGGAACACATGGCCACTTGCAAAGGAGGCGCCTACAATCAAAAAGGCTTCACAAAGATCTATCTTACAAGACATGTGGCAACCATTTGTTGGACCACAAATTAAGGATGAGTGTTGAAAGCCAAGCTGATCTTCAACTTTTAAAAAGTAACCATGGTTTGGTTAACTTAACTCAGCAAGGAAACCTCACCATGAAGGAAATCTCCAAGGCTATAAATAGGACTCAAATTCCTCACTTAAAAATATTCCAAATTGTAGAGAATCATATCATATATCATATAATCTTTTTATTTTTATTTTAGTTTTTCTTAGTTTCAAAGTTTTATTTTTCTTTTAGTTTCATAGTGTTAGTTTGAGAGGAAGGTAAGAGGAAATTGACAACTTCTTTCTTCACTTCTTCAAAGAGCTAATAGGTGCAAGAAATTAGTTGTAAGCAAATATATGCAAGAGTTTTCCATTTGTTACTCTTTTGAATTCTCTTGTAATTCTCTTTATTGCAATATGCTTTCATTCACTTATATTTGCTTTATCATGCTCATCATGAGCTAAACTCTTTTGAGTTTGGATGTTCTAGCTTTCCAATGATCTTTTGAGGAAAGTTATTGTGTTTTCAAGTGGTGCACACTTTAGTTCTTGTGTTTAAATTCTTAATCTTGTTTTAATATTGATCACTTAGAACAAGTAGAGTTATATTCACTTAATTGGCTTATAACTAGAAATCAAGAACTAAGTAAGGATAAGTGTTTAATAAAGCTTCTTATTAAACTTGTTTTAATAAAGTTAGCTTGTTAATTCCATGTTAATTCTTAGCTTAAGATTAACATAGTCCTTACAACAAAAGTGTAGAGATCTTAAGATACAAGAGTGTACTTACTTAAGCAACTTAGATTATCTGTAAGGGGGCGAGAGAGGCACTGACAACCCTACTCTTTACCGCAAAAAAACAGGATCATATAGAGCTTGTAACGAAACTCTGACGAAAGTAGCTGACCAGCACACACTGATGCAACTGCACTAAGTGCAATTGCACCACAAGAAAACACAATATTCTCAAGAGTGATTTAGTTTGTGAAAACATCCCAACTCTCATTCTCAACTGATTTCTTACACAATTTACTTGCTTTCTGTTTATTTCTATTTTCATTTCAACTTCAACCAAAACCCAAAATTTTGAATAGTGTAGTCACACTAGTTTGCCTTTCTTTACAAACAACACATAAGAGTTAATCCAATCTCTGTGGGTTCGATCTTTTATACTATAACTTGTGACTGTGTATACTTGCGCATAATGTTATCTATTTACACAACACCAAGTTTTTGGCGCCGTTGCCGGGGATTGTCATTAATTTTTGTTGTTTTAAAGATAGTAGATTAGTGTTTATTTTTTTATTTGTTTTGTTATTCTGGTATTTTGTTTTTCTGTGCAGAAACAGGTGCATTTACACCTAGTGCAACTGCACTAGCTTATGCCCAGAGACAGATCACCAGAATATGAGTATAATCCAGAGATAGAAAGACAGTTTAGAAGGTTGCGTAGACTCCAGAAACAAAGACTTCAAAATTGCAGCAATACCATGTCTCAACAAAGTGAAGGAGAAGGCTCAAGACCAGCCTCAGTCAGAGGTGGTCCTGGATCACAAGGAGATGCTGAAGTAGATCACAGGAATCAATTCATTCGCATGGGACCAATAGGTATGATTAATGATAGAGATAGACCTATGAGAGATTATGCTATGTTTGATCATCAAAACATGCAAACAAGCATAGCAAGACCTCACATAGAGGCTGTCCATTTTGAATTTAAACCCATGATGTTTCAAATGCTGCAAACAATTGGTCAATTTGGTGGATTTCTTCATGAGGATCCCCATGAGCATTTAAAACAGTTTTTAGAAATATGTAGTAACTTTATCATACCTGGTGTTAGTGAAGATGCATTTAGACTTAAGCTATTTCCATATTCTTTAAAAGATAAGGCTAAATCATGGTTAAATTCATTAGAGCCTAATTCTATTCATACATGGAATGAAATGGCTGAAAAGTTTTTGTCAAAATATTTCCCACCTATCAAAAATGCCAGAATGAGAAATGATATTACATCTTTTAGACAAAAAGAATCTGAATCATTGTTTGAAGCATGGGAAAGATGGAAAGAACTTTTAAGAAAATGTCCACACCATGGTCTTCCAGTTATTATTCAGATGGAAACATTTTATAATGGTTTGGAACCACAAACTAGAATAATGCTTGATGCATCATCTGGTGGTGTTTTGTTAAATCTGTCTTATAATGAAGCATGTGAATTGATTGATAGAATTGCTACTAATAGTTCTAGTTGGCCTACTGAGAGGGTAAGTACCCAAAAGAAATCATCAGGGGTACATGAAATTAGTGAAATATCAGCCCTATCTGCTCAAGTAGCCTCACTAGCAAACATGTTCAAAAACTTCACCACAACCAGTGCAACTGCATCTAGTGCAGCTGCACCAATTGAGAACACTGCAGCAGCAATAGAACAAGCCCCTCCAGGAGCTGTAAGTTGTGTTTATTGTGGAGGAGGTCACCTTTATGAGGAGTGTCCTAGCAACCCTGTCTCTGTAAATTATGTAAGTTATAATAGGAATAACAACCCTTACTCCAATACCTATAATGCTGGTTGGAAGGACCATCCAAACTTCAGATGGAACAATACTAGTGCACCTGCACCTAGTGCAACTGCACCAACCCTTCCACCAAGATTTCAATCTCAGAACTACCAAAGGCCTCAACAACAACAACCTACTACAGATAACTCCTTAGAAGGTTTGCTTAAATCTTTCATTAATGAAACCAGAACAGCTAGGCAAGCTCATGAAGCTTCAATAAAAAATCTGGAGAATCAAGTAGGTCAGTTAGCAACTGCTCTGTATCAAAGACCAACAGGTACATTACCATCCAATACAGAAGCAAGTCCATCTCAGAGGCCAGGTAAGGAACAAGTGAAAGCTATCTCTCTCAGAAATGGGAAAGATCTTACAGAACCTTATGAGAATGAAGGTACAGGTAAGGGAGAAGAAAATAAAAATGAAAAAAGTCCTCAAAATGCAGAAGCACCTGATGCATCTGCATCTCATGAAGTTCCAACTCCAAGGTTAGTTCCTGAATACCCTCCTCCTCCTTTTCCTCAAAGATTAAAAAAGGCACATGAGGAGAAGCAATTCAGTAAGTTTTTAAATGTTCTAAAGCAATTGCATATTAATGTTCCCTTGATTGAAGCATTGCAACTAATGCCTAATTATGCTAAATTCATGAAAGATGTTCTTTCAAAAAGAAGAAGATTAGGTGAATTTGAAACAGTTGCTTTGTCCAAAGAATGTAGTTTGATTTTGCAAAACAAAATTCCAAGAAAATTAAAAGATCCAGGTAGCTTTACAATTCCATTTTCAATAGGTAATTTTTATACAGGTCGTGCATTGTGTGATTTAGGAGCAAGCATCAACTTGATGCCTAAATCTGTCTTTGCACAGTTAGGAATTGGACATGCTAAACCTACATCTTTAACATTGTCACTTGCAGACAGGTCAATAGCTTACCCAGAAGGAATCATTGAAGATATCTTGGTAAAGGTTGACAAATTTGTATTTCCTGTAGATTTTGTTATTCTAGACTTTGTTGCAGATGAAGAAGTACCAGTTATTCTTGGAAGGCCATTCTTAGCAACTGGGAAAACATTGATTGATGTGCAAAAAGGAGAACTAACCATGAGAGTAAATGATCAAGAGGTGAAATTCAATGTAATGAATGCTCTGAATTATCCTGCAGAGGAAAGTGAAGAATGTTCAGCAATTATCTCTCTTGATCATTTGGTGCAAAAGCAGTTCAACAAGCAGTATGATCATCTTACCAGTGCACTTGCACCTGATGCAAATACACTTCCTGAAGAAGAAATGCTGGAAAAAGACATACTGCCAAAGGAAGAACCAACACCTAAGGTATGGGCTAGAACTTATGAATCTCTTAATTTAGAAGACCCTAACCTTAAACAAAATTTACCCTCAATTGAACAATCTCCCAAATTAGAATTGAAAGAACTGCCTCAACATTTAAAATATGCTTTCTTAGGAGAAGGTGATACACTTCCGGTTATCATATCATCTGAGCTATCATTAGAACAGGAAAATGATCTCATTAGTACTTTGAAAAAGCATAAGAAAGCTATAGGTTGGCAAATGGCAGACATAAAAGGAATTAGCCCTTCAATTTGCATGCATAGGATAATTTTAGAAGAGAATTCTAAAAATTACATAGAAGGACAAAGAAGGCTAAATCCAATAATGAAAGAGGTTGTAAAGAAAGAAATAATTAAGTGGCTAGATGCTGGAATCATATACCCCATATCAGATAGTGCATGGGTAAGCCCTGTACAATGTGTTCCTAAGAAAGGGGGTGTGACAGTAATAGCCAATGAAAAGAATGAGTTGATACCAACTAGGACTGTCACAGGTTGGAGGATCTGTATGGATTACAGAAAACTCAATAAGGCCACAAAAAAGGATCACTTTCCTTTGCCTTTCATTGATCAAATGTTAGATAGGTTAGCAGGAAAAGAGTTTTATTGTTTCTTAGATGGTTATTCAGGATACAATCAAATTGCAATAGAACCTAAGGATCAACAAAAAACTACTTTTACATGTCCCTATGGTACCTTTGCATTTAGAAGGATGCCTTTTGGACTTTGTAATGCACCTGCTACATTTCAAAGATGCATGATGTCTATATTTTCTGACTTCATTGAGCAATCAATGGAAGTTTTTATGGATGATTTTTCAGTTTTTGGAGAAACATTTCCATTATGTTTATCAAATTTAGAAAAAATTCTCCAAAGATGTGAAGACACCAACCTAGTACTCAATTGGGAGAAGTGCCATTTCATGGTACAAGAAGGCATTGTGCTTGGACATAAAATTTCAAAAAAAGGTCTTGAAGTGGATAAGGCCAAGATTGAGGTCATTGAGAAATTACCACCTCCATCAACTGTCAAAGGAATCAGAAGCTTCTTAGGCCATGCTGGCTTCTATAGAAGATTCATCAAAGATTTTTCAAAAATTTCTAAACCATTGTGTACTCTTTTACAATTAGATACACAATTTCACTTTGATGAACTCTGCATGGAAGCATTTCAAAAGCTTAAAAAGGCACTGGTAACTGCACCAGTGATAGTAACACCAGATTGGAGCAGGCCCTTTGAACTCATGTGTGATGCTAGTGACTTTGCAGTAGGAGCTGTCCTAGGGCAAAGGTATGACAAAATCTTTCACTCAATTTATTATGCTAGCAGAACACTTATTGAAGCTCAAATGAATTATACTGTGACAGAGAAAGAGTTATTAGCTGTTGTATTTGCATTTGATAAGTTTAGATCCTACTTGATTGGCACTAAAGTTATTGTTTATACTGACCATTCTGCCATCAAGTATTTGCTTGCAAAGAAGGATGCAAAACCAAGGCTAATTAGATGGATTCTCCTCCTTCAAGAATTTGATCTTGAGATTAGAGACAAGAAGGGGGTGGAGAACCAAGTGGCTGACCATTTATCTAGATTAGAAAGTGAAAATGCAGGTACACAAGAAATCAAGGAAAATTTTCCAGATGAGAAGTTGTTGGCAATTACCAATAATACAATAAGTGCTTGTGCAATAAGTGCAATTGCACCAGCCAGTGCAATTACAAGTGCAACTGCACCATGGTATGCTGACATAGTCAATTTCCTTGTGAGTAGAATAATACCAAAGGACATGAGCTATCAACAAAGAAGGAGATTCTTCCACATAATCAAGCAATACTATTGGGATGAACCCTATCTGTATAAGATATGTCCAGATCAAATAATGAGGAAGTGCATTCCAGAATCAGAGCAGCAAGCAGTGCTTCTGCACTGTCATTCAGCACCATATGGAGGTCACTTTGGAAGCAACAGAACAGCAGCTAAAGTATTGCAGTCAGGTTATTTCTGGCCCACTTTATTTAAAGATGCTTATAATTGGGTCAAAACCTGTGACAAATGCCAAAGAAGTGGAAACATTTCTGAAAAACATGAAATGCCTAGAACTAATATTTTGGAAATTGAGCTTTTTGATGTTTGGGGCATGGATTTCATGGGTCCTTTTCCACCTTCTTTTGGCAACAATTACATATTAGTAGCTGTTGATTATGTGTCCAAATGGGTAGAAGCAATAGCATTGCCTAATAATGATGCCAAATCAGTTAGCAAATTTTTGCAAAAGAACATTTTTACAAGATTTGGCACCCCAAGAGCAATCATCAATGATGAAGGCTCACATTTTTGCAATAAACTTATTGAAAAACTTCTTGCAAAATATGGGATCAAACACAAGATTGCTACAGCCTATCATCCACAAACAAGTGGACAAGCTGAATTATCTAATAGGGAAATTAAGAGAATGCTTGAAAAAATGGTTGGACCAACAAGAAAAGATTGGTCCTTACACTTAGATGAAGCATTATGGGCATACAGAACTGCATTTAAAACTCCATTAGGTATGTCCCCCTATAGGATAGTTTATGGCAAAGCATGCCATCTGCCTATTGAGTTAGAAAACAAGTCATATTGGGCTATTAAAAAGCTGAATTTTGATCTCACTAGGGCAGGAAAACAAAGGTTTTTAGAGCTTAATGAATTAGAAGAATTTAGGCATTTCTCTTATGAGAATGCAGAAATGTACAAAGCTAAAACCAAAGCATGGCATGATAAGAAGATCCAAAGGAGAGAACTTAGAGAAGGAGGATTGGTTCTGTTATACAATTCTAGGTTGAAATTGTTCCCTGGAAAATTAAAATCAAGGTGGTCAGGACCATTCAAATTAGTTAAAGTCTATCCTCATGGCGCAGTTGATCTTTATGATGCAGCCTCAAATACCACTTTCAAGGTAAATGGGCAAAGAGTGAAAATGTATTATGGTGAACATGTGGTGCAAGGTGAAAGCACCACTCATTTTGAAAATTCCTGAAACAAGGAAAAGTCAGGCTGAAAGACTCTTAAAACAAGCGCTTGATGGGAGGCAACCCATAAATTTTTGATAAATATTTAATATTTTGTGCAATTTGATGTTTTTTTAGTGTTTTGTAGATAAACAGGAATTGGTGCAACTGCACCAAGTGCAAATGCACCTATCACTCATCAGGAGCAATTGCACCGAACCACTTTCCAGTGCTACTGCACCAACAATTTCAAAAAGGGAGGATGATTTTGATGAAGTGCCAGCGCAACACAACGTACTTCAGTTTAAATGGTGTGGATTCACCTAATCAGACACGTGTAGCCTTGCATGTTAGCCCACATAGCCTAACGGCTAGAAACATCCATCAAATCAACCTCCACTCATACCTCTACCTCATTTAAAACCATCCCACTAAGCCAAAAAGTAACCGTTCACCACTTCTTTCAATACTCAAACAGTAACCACTTCTCACAATCTCTTCTCTCTCAGAAATTCCCAAATCAATTCACTGTCCATCTTCAACCTCTCAACATTTCAAAGCAAAAATCAAACCCCAATCTCTCAAAATGATACGCAACCAGGTAGCAACAAAGTCCTCTGGCAAGAACGCAGGTGCAGAACCATCAAAGAAATCTTCTGGTGCAACTGCATCAGTCACTGTTACACTTGATGTGGCAAACCCACACTTCTGGGAGATGAAATTCTGGCCAGAACGAGGATACAATCTGATGAGGGCACATCCAAATTTCTTAGCAACCGTTGATGCTCAACACTGGGATCTATTCATTCAACATAGGGCTTACTACTTGGAGCAACTGGTGAGAGAATTTTATGCTGGAATTCTGAATAGCAAGGGAGGTAAATCTCAAAACTTCTCTGTTGTTAGGGGTAGAAAAATCTTTTTTGATGAAAAGAAACTGAATGATCATTATAATCTGTTCTATAATGGTCCTAATTTTGATGAAAAAATGGAAACCTACGGGAAGAAACAAATGGAGATCATTAAATCTAGGGTAGCAGTACCTAATGCACCATGGGAAAAGTTCACTCATACTGAGTTTAAGGTGAAAACCAAATATCTTATCCCAGAATTAGGAAACTGGCACATTTTCATAAACTGCTCCATTCTGCCCACTTCACACACTTACACAGTCTCTAAGGATAGATTGATCATTCTTGATTCAATCTTGACTGATGAGAATGTGAACATTGGAAAAATTATCAACAAGGAAATCTTAGATTGCTCAGACAAAACAGAAGGATTCCTTTATTTTCCATGTTTGATTACTGAACTGTGTATGAAGCAAGGGGTTCATATCACTGTTGAAGAACATCAGTACAGAAAATTTCCACCTGGAGCCTTATCTGCAGAGTTGAAAGAAAGAAAAATAGCAAGAGAACAACCAAATTTGGTGCAAGAGCATCTAGTGCAAAAGCACCAAGCTGTTTGGAAGTTCCAACAAGAACAGCATGAATGGCTACAACAAAGGCTTTTGGAAATTTCTCAATTACCCACAGTGTTAGACACCCCAGAATTTCCATCCTGGGTATTTGAAGAAGAAGAAGATAAAGAAAAAGAGGAGAGTGAAAAAGAAGAAAAGAAGAAGAAAGTATTGAAAAGAAAGAGGGAGACCAAAGGAAAAGGAAAGGGAAAGAAAAAGAAATTGAAGGAAGTTCTGGATAAAGAGTTGGAGGATACTGATGAAGACCCAGAAACTGTTAAAATAGTGAAAGAAATGGAGAGAAATGAAGATGAGGAAAGTGAGGAAACTATATCTGATTTAGATTTGACCATGGAGGAAATGTTAAGGAAGAAGAAGGCTGCTAAAAAACAAGCAGAACCAATTCTCACTCCAATAAACCCATCCAAGCAACAAACCCAAATCACCCCTGAACAAGAAAAATCCCCATCCATTTCACCAATTCAATCACCACAACACAAATCACCAACTCCAAAAGAACCAACACCACCAACACAACCAGAAACCACTCAAGCTGACACCATTGTTCCAACTAACTCCAATATTTTGAAAGCAAATGTGCAGGTTACTAATGAAGAACCAGGGGAGAAAACTGGAACAGGAGGTCCTGAAGTATCAGCAGCTGGTGCAACTGCATCTTATGCTACTGCATCAAGTGCTGTTGCACCCCAGCATATTCCAACAGCATCTCTCTTCACATCAGATCAAGTGCAAAACACAATTGCAGTAGTGCTCAAAGAGCTAGCAGATAAAAGAAGAGAAGATTCTGCAACACTGCTTAAGGGAATTACTGAGGCAGCTGGGATTGCTCAAGAGACCCCAACAACAGGTGAAGCTGAGAAGGAGGTGGACAAATCTGGTAAAGAAGGAAAGGCTAAAGAACCAACTGATGTGCAAGCAAGGGAAGTGGAGGAAGGTCAAAAACAACAAGCCAAGGAGAAAGAAAGAGGTCAAAAATCAATCACTGAAGAGACTGCTGCAAAGGAGAAGCAACCACAAGAAGTTGCTAATCAGAGCAGTGCAGTTGCACTTGGTGCAACTGCACCAGCAGAAACAATTGGCGCTGAGGCTCCACCTGAACCAGAGAAGACAACAACAAAACCAACTGAGCCTGGAGCAACTGCATCCAAGGCAGCAGCAGCAAAGAGGCCAAAGAAATTACAAGTCAAACGTGCAGCAACGAGGGCTAGCAACAGACTTAGATCTGGAGCAAAACCCGAGTAATTTTAAATGTTGTTTTTATTTTTCAAAACTTTATGAACTTATGTTATCTGTTTTGTTTTGAGTCCAACATGTATTAACCCCCCTCCCCCATTTTGAACAAATTTCTTTTGAAAACTCAACTTAAGAGCAGTGAGGACACTGCTCACTTTTAAGTTGGGGGGAGAGCACTCAAACTTTTAAATGCATGTGTTAGTCTATAATATGTATGTTTGTTTTAGTATTTATATGTGTTTTATTTATTTATATTGTGTTAATAAGTGTCATGTTAAGTATCATATTTTTACTATTTTTTTACAAAAATAAATAAACGTTTTAAAAAGATTTGATGAGTCTTGAAGCATGATCAGCTTATACCTTTTTTTTCAAAAACTTAAAGAAAAATGCAATTTGTGAACTGATTTTTAATGATGAAACAAGAGAAAAAGAAAAAGCCTTGTTTTTTCCAAAGATAACCATTGTTATTATCACTTCAACACATCAAAATTGAGTTTTGAAAAGAACCTTACTATGTGATAAGCTATCCGATGCAAGAGGGATTTTGAGAAAACTAAGGTCAAAAATAAATTTTTATTAAAAATATAGAAGAGCTTAAAGAATTAAGTTTGGGGGAATTTTTATGAATACAAAGGCTTGAGTATGAAAAACTTAGAGTAGTCAATGCATATAGTTTACCAAAAGAGCTCAAAATGAAAGAAAGCTTTATTGCCTGAGTCATAAACTGTACCTGTTCCAATAAGTGCATTTGGTCAGAAAAAGAAAAATTCAAAGAAAAAGAAAAAGAAGAAAAGAAGACAGAACTGACCAAAGGAAAAAAGTATGCATAAGGAGGACAGTGAGGAGGGCAATATTAGCTAGAAGTCTTGAAAAGAAAAAACAAGTGCAGTTGCACTAAGTGCAACTGCACCATCAAAAAGTTTAGTGCAATTGCACCAATACAAAAAAAATACCTAGTGCAATTGCACCTCAGAAAAACAATGCACTTGCACTCACTGCATTTGCATCAAGAAAAAGAACTACCAGAAATACAAAAAATACATTGACTCAACAGTTTTGAAATATTCTTTCCAAGCCCTTTGTTGTGCTTAAAAACCCCAGTCTTAAGGATTTTTGTTAGTCTATTCTATATTTTGAAACATCTTTGTTTTGACCAAACGTGATCTAAACTTTTCAAAGGCTAGGAGAAACTTGTTACTTAGTTTTGGAACTGATTGAATCTCAGTAGGACACACACTCACACAAATGAGTTTTAATAGCTTTAGATGTTTTGGAATTCAAAGGCACAAAGACAAAATTCTCTGAAAAATGAAGTTCATAAGTCGCGTTTATTGAAAATCATTCTGTAAAAGAGATATGAGCTGATCTGTTCTTCTTGATTCTGGAAATCTTATTTGTGTTTTCTTTTTGTCATTGCTTGAGGACAAGCAACGATTTAAGTTTGGGGGTGTGATAACTCTATTTTATATAGAGTTATTTGTGCTTTTTCACTTAGATAAATGCCCAATATCAAGTCTATTATATGTTAAATATGTTAATATGAATAAAATAACAACATTTATGATTTACAGATAAGAGAAGTCCATAACTTAGCATTTTATTGTATATTGGTATGTTTGATGTGTTTGTTCAGTGCAGCCGCAGTTTAGTGCAATTGCACCAGTAGATGCAACTGCACCAGGCAATGCAATTGCACTTGGTGCAACTGCACCACTCTGTACCGAAGCAGCTCACAACCCCACATTGGAAGCACCTCAATTCATACCATTGCTATAATGCTTAGTTGGATTGCTGCTTGCTCAGAAGTCACATGGGAACACATGGCCACTTGCAAAGGAGGCGCCTACAATCAAAAAGGCTTCACAAAGATCTATCTTACAAGACATGTGGCAACCATTTGTTGGACCACAAATTAAGGATGAGTGTTGAAAGCCAAGCTGATCTTCAACTTTTAAAAAGTAACCATGGTTTGGTTAACTTAACTCAGCAAGGAAACCTCACCATGAAGGAAATCTCCAAGGCTATAAATAGGACTCAAATTCCTCACTTAAAAATATTCCAAATTGTAGAGAATCATATCATATATCATATAATCTTTTTATTTTTATTTTAGTTTTTCTTAGTTTCAAAGTTTTATTTTTCTTTTAGTTTCATAGTGTTAGTTTGAGAGGAAGGTAAGAGGAAATTGACAACTTCTTTCTTCACTTCTTCAAAGAGCTAATAGGTGCAAGAAATTAGTTGTAAGCAAATATATGCAAGAGTTTTCCATTTGTTACTCTTTTGAATTCTCTTGTAATTCTCTTTATTGCAATATGCTTTCATTCACTTATATTTGCTTTATCATGCTCATCATGAGCTAAACTCTTTTAAGTTTGGATGTTCTAGCTTTCCAATGATCTTTTGAGGAAAGTTATTGTGTTTTCAAGTGGTGCACACTTTAGTTCTTGTGTTTAAATTCTTAATCTTGTTTTAATATTGATCACTTAGAACAAGTAGAGTTATATTCACTTAATTGGCTTATAACTAGAAATCAAGAACTAAGTAAGGATAAGTGTTTAATAAAGCTTCTTATTAAACTTGTTTTAATAAAGTTAGCTTGTTAATTCCATGTTAATTCTTAGCTTAAGATTAACATAGTCCTTACAACAAAAGTGTAGAGATCTTAAGATACAAGAGTGTACTTACTTAAGCAACTTAGATTATCTGTAAGGGGGCGAGAGAGGCACTGACAACCCTACTCTTTACCGCAAAAAAACAGGATCATATAGAGCTTGTAACGAAACTCTGACGAAAGTAGCTGACCAGCACACACTGATGCAACTGCACTAAGTGCAATTGCACCACAAGAAAACACAATATTCTCAAGAGTGATTTAGTTTGTGAAAACATCCCAACTCTCATTCTCAACTGATTTCTTACACAATTTACTTGCTTTCTGTTTATTTCT
Organism: Astragalus glycyphyllos; assembly: GCA_963573325.1. Classification (NCBI taxonomy): domain Eukaryota; kingdom Viridiplantae; phylum Streptophyta; class Magnoliopsida; order Fabales; family Fabaceae; genus Astragalus; species Astragalus glycyphyllos. Next base: position 61,488,838 of record OY754309.1, read on the forward strand.
GTTTTCATTTCAACTTCAACCAAAACCCAAAATTTTGAATAGTGTAGTCACACTAGTTTGCCTTTCTTTACAAACAACACATAAGAGTTAATCCAATCTCTGTGGGTTCGATCTTTTATACTATAACTTGTGACTGTGTATACTTGCGCATAATGTTATCTATTTACACAACACCACCCATCCCACTACTACTCCAAGCCAAGCACGCTTAACTATAAAGTTCTTATGGGAAGGGCTCCCGAAAAGAAGATGCACCTTGTTGGTATAGGTAGTCCAAATCAATTCTTTTAAGCCTTCCTTCAACTGTACAGTCCCATGTAACATCCCCAAAGTAATTATTTTAATTACTTTGATGTTTGAGTAATTTAATTAAATACGAATGACAATTTTATGAAGTTGATTGCACAATTATGAAATTGGTGTGAATTGTGTGTTGGTTGTTGCTTCAATATATTAGATATGTTTGGTGATTGCTAGATTTTGATCTTATTTTTATGAAATTGAATGTTTAAATACTTGATTGATTTAAGTGTTATTCATTTGAATTCCCAATTGTGAGAGTTAGTAATTATTTGGGTAAGGTAGAGAAGGGGGGGTGTTAGTAATTTTATTTGTACCCTGTCAGTCCAAATGAGTGAAGCCCTCCCATTTGCCCATTTCTTTAACAACCCATCAGCTGAATAATATTGAGGGAAGGGGTTTTTACTCTTCATTCTTGTCTTCCCAGCAACATAGAAATAGAAAGTTGAGAGGGTGAGAAAGAGAGGGCAACCCGAGAGAGAAAGATGAGTTGAGAGAGGAAACCTTCTCCTTTGTTTGCTCACCAAAACAGAATCAACACCATTACATTTCTCTTTTCTCTCAACTTCATTCTACTAGCTCAACATTCATGCATTGTAGAAGATCACCACCAAACCAGAAAATAGGGAACCATCCTTGTTCACCTCTATTTTGATTCTTGCATGTTGGAGTTGAAGTGAAAAATGAAGTCCAAGAACTGATTTAGGGTTAGGGATCATCAAAGGTCAGCTGGTGTAGATGGAAAAAGGTAGATTGGAGCTATTTGAGGGTGATTCAAGCTTTGGGGAAAAGTTAAAAGAGTTGTCCTAGAGAGTTTAAGTGGAAGAACACTAATCAAGTGAGTTCTTCACCTCTTCTTTTAGCTAATTAGAACTGAAATCATGTTAATTCCTCACTTTAATTCATGAAATTGATTGATGATTAGTTAATTGAATGTTATGTTGAGTTTTGAGTTTGTACCTAGAATATCAATCGGTAATGTAGTGACATGCATATAAACTATTTGATGAAAAACTGAAGTGCTGTCCTCCAACCCGTATGGGTATAGCTTTGGTATTTTGTTTGTAACTCTCTGCACAGATATCGTTTGCGGATGGTTTTTGCTCCATTGGAAACTATACTGAATTTCTTACAAAGTAGGCACTGGTTTCACTAAATTTCATTAAGGATTGATGGATAAAACTGGATTGCAAGTTGAACAAAAAGTGCAGTCTTGTCTCGGTACCCCTAAGTCTTATTTCCGAAAACTGTACTGTTTGGATGTACAAACAAATAAGTAAAAATTATATTTATAAACTACACATTCTAAGCTTTTTAAAGAGTGGTCGTTTGTTAGATTTCGATATCGTTTGATATGTTAATTAAATCACCAAAGTAGCTGTATGTTTGCTGAAAATTCTGTCAATAAGTTGCTTGTCGAATTACTTGATTATTTCATAGTAACTTGTATGTATGAGCTTGATGAATTTGGTTAAATTTGGATATTTAACTAGAATGAATTAATGAGTATGTAAATGATTGAATGATATGAATGTTGATTGATATGTAAATAGGATCATTGGGAGGTAAAGTCCCAATAAAAAGAGCATTGAGAGGTAAAGTCTCAATATGGGAAAAAGGATCATTGGGAGGTAAAGTCCCAATTAGAGGAACATTGAGAGGTAAAGTCTCAATATAGGAAAAAGGAGCATTGGGAGGTAAAGTCCCAATTAGAGGAACATTGAGAGGTAAAGTCTCAATATAGGAAAAAGGATCATTGGGAGGTAAAGTCCCAATTAGAGGAATTATTGAGAGGTAAAGTCTCAATAGAAGAAAATGAATGAGAGGTAAAGTCCCAATTAGATGAATGATAGGAAACTAAAGATACAATAGGTATAGGAAGAGGGATGGTGTTATACCAGAGAGGGACTCATTGAGATTTTCTTAAATCTCACTGTTTATTTGTTGTGGTTTTCAGATTAGTCGAGCAAGCAAGTCGAAGCGGTATTTCAAGTCGAGGACATATGATGGACTCATGAAGACTCTAACATGCCTTTTGAAGGATCTAGTATAGGATGTTTATATTTTATTAGGATATGTACCATCTTTAAAGTTTTGGATTTATGTAGATTATGAGCCGATTGGAAGCTTTGTATTCCGATAGCTAATCCAAGTTTATCGGTACACCTCTGATATTGTAAATATGAAACACGTACTCGATTTTAATGACAATTTAAATTTAGGGTGTTACAACCACACATTCTATCAAATTGGAATGATCTACATTGAAAAACCATCAATTGTCTAGGAAGACATTACAGAAATAATTAGATCTCCTTTGTATTCATCAGTTCAAGCAAAAACAAAAAAGGATCCAATAAAAAGAGGAGCAAAATGGTCTCACCGTCTCAAACATTCACCAAACTTCATCAACCATAAACCTCTCGATAAATTATCTCACCCAGAAGTATGCATCGATCTCCTTTGTTGTCTAACCACTAATTGTCCTCATACCAATCCCTACACACAAAACACAAACAAACAAAAAAGAGGAAAAAAAATCAATCAGCCGAGACATGATCAACAAACCATAGAAAAACAATTTGATAGAAATAAGATCTACAGAGATTAGGAAGAAAAAATTCAATCATTTATATTGAATATTATTTTGAAAATTTGCCCAAGTCAAGTGTAAATTAAGTGGTTGAACATTTGTCCCAAGAAGGTAGCTCAGTTGGCGAGCTAAGGGACATGAAGGAGTTGCAAAGTTGCAAGAAGGAGGTCCAGGGTTCAATCCCCGGAAACTAACATTCCCCCACCCCCACTAACATTTGCTTATCAAAAAAAAAGTGGTTGAACATTTCTATTCTTAAAAATAAAAGAGGGAAAGGTTCCATTTTAAAATTTTCCATTTCAGAAATAAGAAAGGGAATTAACATCAATGGTATTTAATATTAGCAAATTCGGTTATGATTTTAATGATTGTTAAAAATAGAAATCACTAATAAATTTATTCTTGTCCAAACATGGTTATCTTTTCTTTTGTATTATATTAGATTAGATTAGACATATAAATTATTCCGTAACATATGATGTATAAACTTATAAAAATTCATATAAAGATATAAATTAGCAATATTGAAAATATATATAATTCCATAATATATTTTTATTTTTTAAAACAAATTTATGTATGTGCAACTGTAAAATGTAAAGTGTATAAAATATATTTGTGTTTATATAATGGTTAAGGAATTTGTGTTTGAAAAGTAAAAAAGGGCAAATTAGTTGGTTTCATTATTGCTAATTTATGTTATATTAACAATTTATATTTATATTTATACTTATATATCATAATTAATATACAAAATATCTGGTAGAAAATTAGTTTTTAATTAAAATGGCAACCTACAGTAGCAATAATATACTATTTTGATTTTTTTATTTAATAGTGAAACATATGTGCAACTTAATTGCATTGGGTATCCATGCGTTATTTACTTTTTTAAAGTTATATGATAATTGTAAAATTAAATAAAAAATATAGTGGTTTTATCTTTTTGTGAGAGGTAAGATAAACGTCTATAATTTTAGCTGAAAATATGGATATTGTAAATTAGATTAAATGTGAAATAGCTGTAGGAATTAAAGTCTTGGTGATATTGTTTGCAACCTTTGAATTAAATTTAGCTCTTAATTGTTGGCCAAGTTTTTAATTCGGTTAATTATGTGATTTGACTGTGTTTATAAATTCAAACAAAATGTAATTAGCATTAATAAATTTTCCCTTGAATCACTCTGGTTGTGACACATCAGAAAATTGGCATTGAGGAGCCTATTCTTTTGTATTATTAATAATAGATAATTGTGTTGTTAAAATGTTATGGAGTTTGCGCAGGTTAATATTTATATGGCATGCTGATTGAAAAAAATATATACAAAAGAGTCATATTTAAATTAGTATTGAAAAGTTAAACAGGAAAAACTGAAAAATAATTGCTTTTATTGTTGCAAATTTCGGTTATTGCTTGATTAAGTAATTTAAGGAGGGGAAATCAATGGGATTTAAAAATAATTGTAACAGCTATTACCCAAAATAAATAAATAACTGTAACAGCTAAGCTTATTTTCAGTTTTGCAATTATATCAAGTGCAATTAATTCGCCTAGGTGGACTGCCACCTATTTAATTGGAGATGTGTGTGACTTTTTTTGATTGGTCCTAGTTGTAAGCCTATGTGGACAAAGTCATGATTTATAATACTTATAATTAAAAGATTTCCTTTCGAGAGGGGGTATTGTTTCATTTCATCTGTTGCTATCTTTGGCCCTAAGGTCCACCAATGAGCCAGCCATTCTGACCTTCTCTGTTCACCTTTCCTGGTGTAAATTGTAGTATCATATACTCAACTATGTCAATTTGTGTAGTGGGAATATAATTTATATAAATACAAAATTTAAAAAAAAAAATATTTAGATCAGATGTTCGGATGACCGTAGCAAGGAAAAAAAATAGTTTCTTTACGTGAACATGACTAGAAAAATGTAATAGAAGACATCATTGGAGAGTCAAGTCAACTATAAATTTGGATAGTAAATCCCCCCATTTCTATGCATCCCTTATCCATCAGAGCTGACAAGTAGGCACTTCTTAATTTCAAATCAGCCAAACAAATTAAATTATAACAGGAAGAGTGCATCTTTATTTTGGTCTCTAATAAAAAAATGAGTAAATTACACTCCCCTCTCTTGATAGCAGCTTGAATTACACTTCCCTCCTCTTTTATATTAAATATACACTCCCCTACCCTCTTACATAAAACTTGTTAGAAAAAATTACACTTCCCTCAATTGAGAGAAGTTTGAGTTACATTCCCCTTCCTCTTATGTCAAAATCTACACTTTCCTCCCTTAACTATTTTCTAAATTTCTAATAATTTAACAATTAAAATCTAACAATACAAATTTAATACACTAAGTGCGAAAAAAAAGAGTATTGCGAGTCTATTTTAAAATATTTAAAATTCGTATGCAATTTTAAATCCTATTATAAAATATGAAACACTGCAAAATAACATTAAAATTTTGAAAATTTACTAAAGCCGAAAAAATATGGCTATTTAAAAATTGAATTTTATATTCTAAATCATTAAATTAATCATAAAAAATTAAAATTTAATTATCATTGACATTGAAATTATAAAGAAATCGATTATTTTTTCTTAAATAGTGGTTTAAAGTCACTAGATATCATAAACATATTTATTTATGTTAAAAAGGGTTAAAGTGTAGTACATATTTAATTATTAATGGATATTATTGTAATTCAAGCTTCTCTTAGGGAAAGAGATTATAATTTACTCTGAGTTTTTATTTCTCAAGGGAGGGGAATGTATATTTTAACATAAGAGAGGAGGGAAGTGTAATTCAAGCTTCTCTCAGGGGAGGGGAATGTAATTTACTCTAAAAAGATTGATATTTTCGTGTGATAATTATTTCTGACAATATACAATATAGACGATACATTGGTCTATCTGGTAGCTTCTGTCTACTTATATCTGAGTAGCTGTTTGTGTGTTCTATTATTTTAGTGACTTGTACCGTTACTTACCTTATAATTATGTATTTACATTGTTGTGTCAAATATAGTGAAATTGAAGAGGATCCAAAATAGTTTTTGAATTGGGAAATATACATCTAACCTAAAAGGAAATATCAAATGACCATGTATCTTTTTAAGTCTTCTTATGGCAAAAAACACATAAAACCCTAACTAGAAATGCTATTTTTTTATCAACTGAACTGGTTTTCCATTAAATTGAGCAAGGCCACAAAACCAATACAACAAGTGAGTAAACAGGTACTGAACCACAGAAAACCGGTCCACCCAGATCAACGTACTAAACAAACAACAGACTAAATTGGGCCACAGAAATTCGGTCCATTACAACACGCAATAACACAAGTATGAGGCCACACTAGAAACTAGCCCAAACCCTCCTAACTACAACACCTGGAACCAACAAGATACGAATAATTGAGGAGAGGGAACCTACTACAACCACCATTACCCACTTACACCAAAGTAGCAAAGGGAATCAGCGCCTTTTCCTCTTCCACAGCAAAAACCCTAATTCAGCAAACATTTGTTATATTCGCCCACCATGACCACCGCATCTTCATTTCTGAGTCAATTAGCACAACAAGCGATCTAGGTGGGACAACAACCCAGTTGGTTGGAAGATCACGCTTAGAGGCAAGCTTCGCAATGAGATCGACCACTGCATTCCCAGATTGAGGCGTCCAGAGAAAGCCCAACCAGATAAATTGTTCCTTCATCTTTGCAATATCACTAGTATCACTACAACATTTTGACCCAAAGGCAACGCCTGAAAACCGTTTCTGAAAGCCAAAAAAGCGTTGCCTAAACCTTCGGCAACGGTTTTGAAACCGTGGTGTTTTCGGCCGTTGCCTAAACTATAGGCAACGGTTTTTTATCACCAAAAGCAACACAAAGGTGAAACCGTTGCTATTGATAACTTAAAAGCAACGGTTTTCATTTTCAAGAAATGGCGACGGTGTAAAACCGTTGCAATATATGGCAATAGTTTGAAAACGTTGCCATAGGTGGCAACACTGAAAAAGCGTTGTCAAAGGTTGCAACGCTGGGAAACCGTTGCCATTGAGTTATAAGGAATAAACTTCAAAATTGTTCTCGTTTATGCAATAAAACTGTTGAAGTCATTGGCAGCACAAAAAACCTGTTTCCTGACCGTTGTTATTAGTGGCAACCAAAAGAACCATTTGCTATTTTGCTATGAAATCATTGCTATTAATAGCATAACAAAAAACCTGCTTTTTAATTCTAATAATTATTTCAAAGGAAACCTAAAATAGTACCTAAAAAATAAAACAATGAATTAAAAAACTATCTATGAGTAGTTTGTATCAAAAAAAACTATCTATGAGTAGTTAATTCGGCCTTTACCAAAATAATATTGTCATTATAAACTAAAATTCGAGATAAGGTTCGAGGATCGTAAACGACCTAATTAAGTACAAAAATGTTTATCCTAATTGTATTACAAAAAACCTTGTTCACAAATCTTCAAGACATGTTTTAATACTCTTCTTCATCCAAGTCATCAAGACCTTCATCTACACATTCATGATTTTCCTACAAAATAACAAAAACCCAATTAAAAAAATCAAATGCCTTTACTACCTGCCACCTAGTCCAGGACTAACACCTATTCGGGCAAGCCAATTTGAAAAGGCTGAAAGGTGGAATTAAGTTGTGAAGGATTGTGAAAACTTAATTATCATGTAAGAGCAAAGACTGACAATACTTAGCATTTGGTGGGGGGAGAATTATGACAAAATCATGGAACTTTATAATACTGCAAAACTCTACAAATAGTATTTTATAATTCTGCAATATTGAGTTAAACCTCAATATATAATGCCTCCTCTAAATCACGAAAAATGTTTTAAATGTCTAAACCTCATATGATTGAGTAATAGTTACCAAGGTGGAACTTAGAATTTACCTCTAATTCTTTCACAATCAAGATGTCTGAATAGGCTTAGACCACAATTTGGTTAATCATTGGTTGAATTATTGAGGAACTTGTGGAGTTCTTGAGATACCGTTCAAAAGAATTTCTCACTTCCTTAATCTGAAAGGATCTATTTTCTAATATAACACATTTATAATATATGCAGGTCAGTTTAGGGATGGTTGCTAGTGCATCAAGTTTGATCAATCAACCATGATTATATAGTTTAAAAAGTAAAATGCTTAAGTTACTATACCAGAAATAAAGAATCACAATTTGCAATGTACAAAATCTACTTACACATCTAGATCTACAAATTCCTACTAAACATTCAAAGTAGGCAACATGAGCACTGACCCATCATTAAAACATGTTCAATCTAGATGTGTTAAAACATGTTATATTAAAATTTAAGACAGATATATGTTCAGTATTACAAATCCATTCAAATACTTTGAAGGCAAGACAATGGATAAACCTTATAATATGTTTTGAGCTTCTAAAACTTACCATTTAGTCCATTATCATATTACTGCTCCCAAGGCTGAAATATTTGGCGCAATCTCACCGGCACTAAAACGAATTGTCGCCTCATTGTTTTATTAGTCTATTACCCAGTCTCCCTGATTAAATTATACTGAAACAAATGGTAAATCAAACCAAAAAGAAGGATATTCAAAATCAAATAAAAGGCTACATAATGACCCATATAAATCAGTTTTAAGAAATCAAATATGATAATAAACCCTTTTATGGTCAGAAGCTAGTGCAAAAACAAGGTAAATAAAAAATGAAAGATGAAGATTGGAAGAGGAGAAGACCAGTTTAAGAGGATTAGATCATACCATTTTAGGGCATACACAAAAGGGGGATACAATTTTCCTCCAATGCCTTTTCATTTTTCCTTGTAAGCTGCAGGAAACGAAATCAGAAGCTGCTCCCTTCTACTCTAATGCTCTCTCTAACAAAAACCAAAAGGTATTACCATATAAATTGGTATATAAGATGAATTGAAAGTGAAATATATTATCTGACATACCCTTGAGCACAGTAAATAAAATAAAGCTTGAATAAAGCAAGACAATATAAAGGACTAAGAAAGGATACAGACCTTCAAATATTCTATTGTTGATTGAGGTTTTGGGATCATATTAAGGACTGTACAATGCATAATGAAAGATAACAATCAGTTGCCAAAACTCAAGAGAAGATAAGAATAAAAGTCTAGCAAGTATGTTCTAGAGAGCATCAGAGGAAGCGATAAAACTAGACCCAATAAGTAATAAAAAAAATTAGTAAAATGGTAAGAAAGCAAAAAAAACGATTCCCAGTTAATAGACCCAATATTATTTTCCCCATTCTTTCAAATAATACTACTATCCATTCTTATAATACTATTGCAAATAAAAAAATGACATGATTTGGATCGATGGTTCTCATTTCTCTGCCACAAAATAAATACAAAAAGAGGCAAATAGAAAAAAATGAGAGAACAAACAGAGAAGAGAGGAAAAATGGATAAAGGAAAAAAGAAGAAAAGTGAATATCATATACCTAGAACCATCGGACCTACCATCTTCACTGAACATGAAACCCTAAAATTCTTCCCCTTCTTCCCTCTCTATGTCAGATCCTTAAAACTCTAACATAATGATTATACCTACATATCTCTGCAGTTGAAAAAGAAAAAAGGGAAAACCAGAGGAAGATGAAAAATAAGGTTTTGTAGTGAAGAAGAAGAAGAAGAACAAAGGAAGAGGAAATAGTCTTCATACCAGATCGATGGTTTGTTTCGATGCTAACAATCGTTGATTGAATCACTGGAGAGAAGAATCTGAAGCTTGAAATCGTTGAGAGAGACGAACCTGATGCTAAAAATCGCTGATGAAATCGCTGCTTCAAATAGCTGTGAAGCTTGAAACGAACCTGAAGCTTGAAAGAAGGGTGAATCGCTGCTTGTTTCTTGAAAATTTTGGGTTCGCGCGAGAATGGAGGGTGAGAACGAAGGGTAAATCGCTGCTTGTTTCTTGAAATTTCTGGGTTTGTGTGAGAACGAAGGGTGAGAACGGAGGGTTAGAATGGATTATGAGAAAGGAATTAGGGTGGGTTTTTGAGAACAGAGTGTTTTGTTTTTTAGTTTTTTAGTTTTTTTGTTTGGCACAAAAATGTTTTGGGAATTTTGTTTTTTGGCAAAAAGTTTGGGGAATCATAACACCTTAGCGGGCAAATTTTTTATTATTTTTAGTAATTGTCCTTATGGCAATGTTTTTAAACAGTTGGCTAAAGTTTAAACAAAAAACCGTTGCTGTAGACCTTTTGGGAACGGTTTTGAAACGTTGCCAATAGAAAAAAATTTAAAAAAATGAATCAACAACGGGGTCAAAAAACCGTTGCCATTGGTGTCTAAGGCAACGGTTTTTTTGGCGTTGCAATTTTAGGCGTTGCCGTAGGGTCCAAATGTTGTAGTGTATGTAACCCGTGCGATGCACGGGATCATATACTCGACTTATTATTGATATATAAAAATATATATTAACACAAATATTTCATAAATTTTGTAAATGTTTTCAACTATCGTATAAAATATGTACACATACAGAAAAAAATTATTAATGACTTAAAAATTAAAATGAATTACAATTTGCTTCAAATTATTAACATTTTAAATTTAAAATTAACAGGAAAAAAGATGAAAAAAATATGAACTAATTTGAGTAAAAAAGTTTATTAATTAAAGTTGTTATTATAAAAAAAAGCTTTTATTATAAAAAGAGGTAACGAAATTATAATGTGATAATGTAGCTTTTGGTAAAGTGTTCATTTCCATTAGTTTATTTATTTTTTATTTTTTGCAAAAACAAATCTATAAGTTTAATATTTCTCTGTGTGATTTCACATAAAATGTTTATCCCCGTGTGTTATGTTGTATTTAGAATTTCTATATGGTAATCAGTTTACATATAAATATGGAAGTAATTATTAATTAATAATACTTTTTAAGCGATAATATTGTTAGTATTATAATTATAAATTGGTAAAATTATTTATAGTCCAAAAATTAAAATGAATTATTTTTTTTTTACAAAATTAAAATGAATTATGATATGCTTCAAATTATTGATATTTTAGATATTAAATTAACATGAAAAAAGATGAAAAAACATAAGAATTAGTTTTATTCTAATTGAAAAAAATATTTTATTAATTAAAGTTTCTTACATAAAAAATACTTGCACACATAATAAGTATAAAAAATGAGTTTTCATTAATGTTGTTATTATAAAATAAAAAACGTAACAAAATTATAATGTGATAATGTTGGATATGGATCTCGTGCAGTCACTATTAGGAGCGGTTAGTGAAGTCAATCACTAATCAACCATGTCAGCTTTCTTTCACTTTTTTAATGAAAAATTATTTTCAATACATTAACTGCATTGACTGTATTTTTTATTGGCTACACAATCCAAATCTGATGATATAGCTTCTGGTAAAGTGTTCAATCCCCATAAATGTTTTAAAAAACAAATACCCCATAAAGTTAATATATTTTTTGTGTGATTTCATATAGAATGTTCTATTCCATTTGGAAGGACAATTCATTTGATATGTCAATGACAATGACTTACATAAATCAAGAAAGGTTTTGAAGTTTTGATATATCATTGTTGATTAACTAATTAGTAGATCAAAAATTAAAAGATAACACAATATTTAATAGAGTCATATTTAGAAGATTCAAAAAATTAACCGTGTAAGAAAAAAGTTCGTCTTTCTTGAAAACAATTTGAGAATTTGGAAAACACCAAAATGAATAAATTGCAAGTAAAGACAAACAAACACGAACCTAAATGAGATTCAAAATTTTAGGTATTGAAGGAAAAAAAATGTAAGACAAAAAAACTTATAATCAACCATTTTCTACAACTTGAAATGCGATAACTAAAAGGTAGAACCTTAAAAATCTTGGATTTATTGGTTGAGTTCATTGTCATATTTTTCATCAGTGGAAGACCCATTTTCTTCTTTTTTATAAAAGTTGAAATAGTTATGGATGATGAGTGGCTAGGCAAACAAACAATTAACTCCAAGAGAGTATGGACAATGAGAATTGGTCTCATATTTCTTCCACTTTCGAAATTTTCAAATAAATAATACATAAAAAGTTTACACAAAATACGAGTCACCACTATCTCCACAGTAATTAGCTTCGAATAATATGTTTTTGTACTCTATTTTTAGACGAAAAAAATGCCCCTGTTTAATATTTTCATTTTAAGAGAATTTGAAAATTTACTATTGCTAGAGATAGTTTCATATTCCTTAGAATTGGTCGCATATATTTCTCGCATTTTCGAAATTTTCAAATCAATAATACATAAAGAACTTACATAAAATATGAGTCACCACTATCTCCACAGTAATTAGCTTCGAATGATATGTTTTCGTCTATTTTTAGACGCAAAAAAATACCCTTGTTTAATATTTTCATTTTAAGAAAATTTGAAAATTTACTATAGCTAAAATTAAACAATTAAAAGAAATTTAATATGACAATTGTAACGTATATTTTCAATTAATTTTGTGATTCATAAATTAATTGTAATATTTTGAAACTCTATAAGAAATTATGTACCTTAATTAAATGTGAGATTTTGAATATGGCAATTAATAGCGTAATTAAGTAATGGTTATACACAGAATTTGCATTTAATGATTTTTATACAAATTGTTGTGAGCGCGACACCTCAGATTTTACCTCTAAATACAAATCAAAGGTCAGTAAAATACGTTGACAATAATTTTTGCTTAAAATATAATAATTTGCCTCTTCACTTATCATGTAGTGCTTTACGTAAATTAATTAACAAATTGTTACCTCTGTATTCATCTTGTATTGAAACTGATCGATTATATCCTTATCCATACATATGTTATGAACAAATATGTGTTACCATAATCACTTGAATGTGTGTTGGGGCTACAAACTTTAAAAAGATACGACTTTTTTCTAACATCAGCCATTTGAAATGCTCCATTTTCGTCCGTCAGATGTTTTTCATAAAAACCAAAAGCAATAGAGTCTTTTAAGATGAAGACAGCCGAACTTGAGTGATCGACTACTTTGAGATGATTACGATACCTATAAGCAACCAAAAAATAAGTTACTAAATTTCAACGAATCTGAGAACAAAGTAATGTAAAAATTGCAATTCACCTGTGAATCGAAATGATTTCGTCAACATGGGCCATGACGATGTTAGGAGAGCCCTGAGACAATTTTAAACGAAAAAACAGCAGATGTATTTGATAAACTGGGAAATAAAAAAAAATAGTTAGTTAAAAAAAATAGGAATGGTGTGTTCCTACATGGTGACAAGAACATAATATTAGATGAATTGGAGAGGGAATGAAATAAATTGGATATACATTTGTGCCAAGATGGTGTAGTGCATTCAAGTTGATATTATAAAGAAATAGGAAATCAACAGCCATTTTAGCACTGAGTTCCATTTTTTCTAAAAAGTTAACAGAATTACTGAAAAAATATCTAATGTGTAAAGGAGAGCATAAAATATGTTGGATGGAAGGTTGTGATACCAATGGAGTCTATTTATAGTGTTAGTATAGATGTTAGTGGTATCAACATGGTTTGAAATTGAAATTTAAAAAGTTTGTAAAACTTTTGAAAATTGCGCCAAAAAAAAGTTGAAAAATTGGAACCAATGTTGTGTGAGATATGAATAAAAAATAAGTCAATTCTATTTGATGAGCTTCAATAAACAGTAACCCCAAATATCTTTCGGTTTCAATAATTAAAAGTGAGCTTTGAATGTTAATAAAATTGTGGGGGCGGTTACATTTGTTTAGTTGGATGAGTTACAATTTATAAATTAAAAATTGTGGCTGTTTTTTTTCATAAATTTAGACAATCATTTGTATAAATGTTTTGAACATCAAATATTAATTATATAATTAATTAAAATCATCCAAGTAAGCAAAATGAAAATGCCATCTAGGACACACATTAAATGAAATTGGATGAAGTGAACATATGAGTGACACCTAGGAAAAAGAGCCCATAGAGGCATTTTCCTTTGTACTTTTATAGATTAAGAATATTTTCAATTTTTCGTCTTCTAATGTTCCCTCTGCACGATTCTACAAGATCTTTGCAATCAGATTCAATCACGACAGAGGAAATTCGTAACGACACCACAAGTGAGATAACACGTTTTGGAGTTTATCAATAAGTGAAAGAAAGAATATAAAGAGTCCAACAAAGTCCTGCAAATTCTATAAAGTCCAACAAAATCCATAAGACACAAATCCATTAAAGTCCTGCATAGTGTTGAAAGTCCTGAAATTCCATCAAAGTCTTTTAAAATTCATGAGACTTTTCTCAACCAAAAAACTCCTTTAAAAGCCTAAACAAATACATCCTCTAAGATTGAATCAATTAATATTAATGATTTACCGATGAACAATCTTTCTCCCTGGCACCCCAATAATTAAACTAGAAAAGGACATTAATTCGTCAATCTATTATCTAGAGTGCTGTCGTGCGGAGTACTACACCACGCGACTGTAGAAACGGCGTCGTATAAACACGGTTGACACTAGTGCTTTAAAGTTTCATTCAAGAATCAAAATTGAAAGTCAAGTGAAAACCGAAGAGTGGGGGGGACGCTACCATTTCAATTTCCCTCTTAAATGGCGGCAAGTAAAATGAGGGCGGAGGAGCTTCGAACGGAGCTCCACCAACGCGGACTAACCATCACCGGAACCAAGCCTACATTGGTATTGTCACAACGACTCAAACTCAAACCAAACTTCTTCTTCTTCTTCTTCTTACCTCGTTACCGTACGGAGATTTGATTCGGTTATTCCCTTCATTTTCAGGTCCGTAGGCTCGAAGCGGCTCTTCGCCAAGAAACTCAACACTCAACGGCTAACTCTGACGCCCCTCCCTCTCGTAGAAAGAGACCAAGGAACTCTCACAATGACCATTCCAACGGCTCCGAGAAACTCACATCCACTCGCCGTGGAAATTCTAACAAACAATCCCTCGAAACTATTCCTGAGGATTTGGACTACGCTGACCAAGGTATGCTAATACTAATCCTTATTTTCTTTTGTAATCTATTGCACTTCAAATATAGTCACTCTTTGTTGAATTTCACCTCTGGCTCTATCTCAAAGAAAAAATGTAGGGTTTATTAGTATTATATATTGACATTGCAAAGTAGATACTCGGAATCTGTTGTGTTGCTTTCGAATGATCAGAATTCAGTAACTCTTCATGTCATGCATTCTGATTGTGATTCAATGGATAGAATGATGGATTCTGATATTATTTCGAATGATTAGAATAATTCTCTAGGTCTTTTGAAAGGAATGCATTGGATCAGTGCTCCTATTGTTGTATTTCTTTCGGTTTGGTTTTGTAGCATAGGCATTGAGAAAGTATTATGTCTTCCCTTTTTCTAATTTGAAGTGTCTGTGATGGCTGCAGAGGAGGAGGTAATAGAGGAGGAAAAAATAGTGACTGCAACCAAAAAGGGTGCGGCTGTGCTTGATCAATGGCTTCCGGATAACATAAAAACGCAGTATCATGTTCTGCAACTGGCAAGTCAAATAACACTAGCAATGCTATCTTCATCAAATAGTTGCATGTTACTTTGTTGTCTGTGATATATTTTTGGATTGTTAGCTTTTGTTTGGGTGGTGGTTACTGGTTATTTAATGGGTTTTGGATTCTTGTGGTGTATTTTTTTCTGCAATGCAGGGTGGTGAAATCTATGACGCCATGTTGAACCAGACAAATATTGGGGACAACAATAACAAGTTCTATGTCATTCAAGTTCTTGGTTAGCTCTCAATTCCATCTTTGTGTTGATGGTATAATGATAGCTTTTCGAGGGCATTGATTTGTTGTGGTGGTTAAATAGTTATAGGAATAATGATTTTTTCTTAGCTGCAAAACTTTGAATGAACTGAACTTTGTGCTCTTTTCCCCGTTTATTGTGCTATTACTGGTTCTCTTTCTATTTATGGAATATGAGATTACTATCTCCAACCTAAAATGCAAGTAGTTAAAACAATTTGTCACTTGTAGAAAGCTTGCTCTGCCTAGTGTTTCTTCAGTTATTTTTTTCTTGATTCCACTGGTTTTTCTTACTGCCTATAAAAATTTCCTGCAGAATCTGATGATGGTGGTAAATTTCTTGTTTACAATAGATGGGGAAGGGTAGGTATAAAAGGCCAAGACAAGCTACACGGCCCATACTCTTCACGTGAAAGTGCGATCCATGAGTTCGAACAAAAGTTTTTAGCCAAGACCAAGAATGCTTGGTCTAGTAGGAATAATTTTTCTTGCCATCCAAAGTGTTATGTATGGTTGGAAATGGACTATGGAGGCAAGGGTAAAGAATCTACGGTGAGTTTTGCTGACTCTGTTCCCCTTGTTGTATCATTTCTTCATATAACTCGATGTGCTCTTTTGCAAAATTTTTTAGTTCATCCTACCTTCATCAATGAATAAGTTTCTTGTCTCCTTTATCAAAAGACACTTGCTTTGTATTTCTTATCAGCAGTAATTAATGTTATCTTCACTTGTGGTTCTTCTGGTGGAAGGGGAGCAAAAGGATTGAACTATTTCAATCTGTCATTCTAAACACTTGGCAACTGCTTTTAGGTTACAGAAATTCCTGGTCATGCTATGGGAAAGCAGCCCCTGGAATCAAAACTTGAACCACGTATTGCAAAATTTATATCGCTTGTTTGCAATTTGAGCATGATGAATCAGCAAATGATGGAAATAGGTTAGTTTTTGCTTCTTTTCTTTATATGGGATTAATCCTTGGTCATATGATCGTCAAGCATACTAGACCTTTAATTTGAGTGCATTTGGCGCTTTTGTATGTTATTTGGTCCCAAAAGAAATAGAGAAGAAAGAATTAAGAGTAAGAAATTGGCGAGAAGAGAAAATGAATGGGGAAAAATATGTTGTTTGGTTGGATAGAAAAGAGAAATGAGAAAGAAATAAACAGGTATTTTTCTGCCTGCTTAGTTGGATAAGTGGAAGAAAGCAAATAGAAAAAATAAAGAGAATATAATAATTCAATGTTCTCTGGTACTTTGTTTTGACTTCGTAAAATAGTCTTTATCTTACTTTAACTTTGGGAACTTTTTTTCAGGGTACAATGCAAACAAGTTGCCCCTTGGAAAACTGAGTAAATCAACAATTTTGAAGGTAAGCCTTTGGGCAGGAGAATGTTTTCTCCTTAGGCATTTGTTGTTTTTATTTATTGTTCATGTCAGAAGGCTATCACATATACTAATTTCTTCTTGTGCCACTATCATGTTGTTGACGGAATCAACATTCTTTAATACTATATAGCTTCTTAAGTAAATTGTAGTTTAGGACTTTTGATATCTTTCTATTGTTGGATTTGGTTCAATAATCTATCCGTGTACTCATGGGTGAGCATAACAGTAAGACATTTCTGCGATGTGCCTAAATTTAGACTTTAGATATTGTTATTCAGAAGTCTTTTTGGTTTCAATCCAATTCTCTCTTTACCTTTAAAAAAATAACAAGAACGATACTAGTTAATTAAAACCTGAATTTTGTATGTCTGGATCATGGTGCAAAAGTTCCCTTATGTGATGACTTATGTTTTTATCTTCATGGGAACTGTTACACTTACAGTATTTCAATTTGCATGCTTTGCTTATCTTATTAGTTGATTAACCATTTATGTTTCTTAAATTGTTTAGGGCTACAATGTTCTCAAGAGACTTGCTGATATGATTGATAAATCTGATAGGAAAGTTCTGGAGCAATTGAGTGGGTAAGAATTCTGGTTGTCTTTTTATTTTCCTCCATGTGTTGTGCTCTATGATTTATTCTCGCGAAGGACCCGCCTTTTCTTATATGCAGTTAAGAAGCGTGTGTTTGCTTTACCCATGTTAGAATTCATTCACTGTCAGTGTCGTTGTGGTTGAGACCTTTTGCTCTAAAGAAATTGGATTTCAATACTTAATAATTGGTTAATGGGCTTGTTGCAGAGAATTCTACACTGCAATTCCTCATGATTTTGGATTTAAAAAAATGCGTAAGCTGTCTCTCTCTGTCTCATGTATCTTGTGTACACATGAATATATTTAGTTGATAATAGTTCTATATCATAATCGTAAACGATGGTTACTATGCATTCTTTTTGAGAAGCATACTGACTAACATTGAAATATACATAATGGCAGGCGAGTTTGTAATCGACACCCCCCAGAAGTTAAAACGCAAGTTGGAAATGGTAATCCTTTTCATCCCAGTTATAGTATGAAGCAGGTTATCTGGTTGCATGATTGTTCTTTTCTCTTTTCTGGTTGGCGGATGCTCTTCTTATGAGGATCCTCATATATGCACTTTCATTTGTGACTCTGTATGCTATCATGTTGGCCTTGACAGCTTCTTTGTGTCCCCTAGAGGCCAATTTCCTCCACAATTTTGCAATTTTCCTAGAAAAGAAGTGTAGTTTTACCTATGTTTGTCTAAACAGTGACATTATTTGACTGTTTCTCAATTAAAGGTTGAAGCTCTTAGTGAAATTGAAGTTGCAACAAAGCTTCTGAAAGATGATGCAGAAATGCAGGTACCATTTGTTTAAATTTATTTCATGTAGTTGATTGTCATATGTAGAAAAAATTTCCAGTCTTGTTTTTCAGATTTTACTGTGATACTTCTGTTAATTATTTTAGATAACTATCTGACTAGCTTAATGCACATGGCAAATGCACCGCATCAATGGGTTTTTGGGGAGCGGGGGGGGGGGGGGAGAGTAGTTATTATAGATGATATCCTTTTCTATAGATGTTGAGTACCGCTTTGGTGCTGCAAGTGTGATGGAAAATTTAAATATTTAACATTGAAGATCACACTAAAAGCTATGATACATTTTATTTGGAAAGTGGCAGTGTGGCACCCAACATTTTGAAATGAAATGCTTTACTATTTTGTTTGTGCTACTTATTTTCTTCAATTTTGAAAATTCACTGGTTTTCTGATTAGTATTTAAATGACTCGACTTTTAAAATAAAATGCCACCCATATGGCAATCTGTTTTCTATACATTTTTATTTAGGATTTATGCATTACATTCTGCTACAATGCATTCAAAGTTACGATTATCGTTCTGGAATTGCTGTAGGGAGATCCTCTGTATGCTCATTATCAACACCTTCGCTGTGAACTGGTACCAGTTGAAATTGCTTCTGAGGAATTCTCTTTGGTAAACAATTGTACCTTCTTTTTAGTTTCTTGTAAATATTAAATGCAATTAAACACCCTGAGAAACAAATTAAGAAAGGAAAAGTGAAATCTCAATAATGATAATGTTTCTTCTCACTTGATCTGAAATATCATTTTCTTCCTAAGATTAAAAAATAATAAAATTTTTACATTCCAGCCAGGGTTAGTCCTGACACCTTCTGCCCCTTTTGATGTCATCAGATTGAAAATTATATGAAGAACACTCATGCGGAAACACATTCAAACTATACTGCGGAAATTGTTCAAATATTCAGGACGTCGAAAGAAGGAGAGGCTGAACGCTTCAGGAAGGTGTGACTAATGCATTATTGAATTAGAATCTTTCTTGTTTAAATTAATAATTTTGTAATTCAAAGATTGTTTTAGTTGAGTCGGCTGCTAATTGATTTATATAATGACATGACAGTTTTCTAATACAAAAAATAGGATGCTTTTGTGGCATGGTTCTCGGCTCACAAACTGGACTGGAATTTTATCTCAAGGTGATTCCTTCTCTCACTTGTTTGGTAGTTTCCTACTTTCCTTGTTTGCATGCTTGTGCACATGGAGTGTAGACATTATATTGCTTGATGCAATAATATCTATGTCTAAAATTTATGCACCAATGTCAGGTTTGCGCATAGCTCCTCCAGAGGCACCTGTAACTGGCTACATGTTTGGTAAAGGGGTGTACTTTGCTGACATGTTCTCTAAAAGTGCGAATTATTGCTATGCTACTCGCACTGCTGCAGACGGGGTGCTCCTTTTATGTGAGGTTGTTTCTTTTCTAATAATAAACATTGTATTACTAATAGGTCTGCACTAAAGATTGATGATCGAAACTCTGAAGATTAATTTTTCACCAATTGGTTCTTAGCATCAAACATTATTAGATAATTGCAACTACCCAAGTAGAGAATTTTGCATTGTTTGTAATCTTATGTTGCTGGAATACAATGTCGATATTGTCTGCAAGAGTCCATTTAAAAGATTAGGCTTGCAAAAAGTTCCTTATTGATCCACCTCTTCAGTTTGTTTTATTTATATGTCGTTATTGATTTACATTTTTGGGAAGTGTTATTTATTTGCTGTGCTTTTAGGTTGCACTGGGTGAGATGGCCGAGCTTCTAACTGCTAAATATGATGCTGATAGGTTGCCTGAAGGAAAACTAAGGTATGTTTATCAAATTTCATAATCACCTCTGATTTTGTATATTGGCAGGCGGGATTGTTTGATTGAAATACTAAATCTATACTGATCAATCAAGTGGTGAGTGGTCTGCGATATACTGTGCCAAATATCAATTTAAAATTGCATGTTAGTCTCTCATCCCCTCCCTCTCAAAAACCGCAATCTTCCTGGTAGAAATTCACTTGGCCCATTAACTGCTTTTCTTGCCCTAGCTGTGCCCATGGTACCTATTGGATAAGGCTGTATGGCTTTTTTAGTCTACTCAAGCTGAAACCATTGGGACCCTTAGAGGTTCTAATTAAGGAGCACACAGATTCCAAAAATGCTTAGTTTCTCCTCTGTAACACATTAAATATTATGCTAAACTGGTAGGTCCTTGAGCAAATACTACATTAGTTCCAAGACAATTTAGGAAAGTAAATGCTTGAAAAAGTTGAGCAGAGCAAAAGAGCAGAACAGAAGAGCCATGACATGAACAAGAGAGACGGGTGAGTAACTGCGAGAGTGTGCGGGAGAGGGAATGCTAATAGGGAAGACCACAAGCACTTATTTCATTGTTTTTAGTATTTATATTTGGTAAAAACTAAAACCTTGGTTTGAATCAACTGGGTGGTGCAAACTCAACCCACGCACCACCGCCCTTTGCAAGATGCCACCCTCTCTTGAAAAACTTGGTGCTTCCCCTTTTCTGTTCAACCATCCTATCTATACTTGTAAACTTAAAAATATTTCTCATCATTCAAATAATGGTTCCAGCTTTAGAGGGAGTGTAATATTAACATGATCTATTATATGAAATTAGCACACCGTTTAGAACCTATGAAGCACCGACACAGACACGGACACGGACACGAACACCCGGACACCGGTTTTATTTTGAATTTTTTTGAAAAATACAAGTAATTGAAGTGTTGGTGTCGATGTCGGTGTCTGACACGATACGTGTCGGACACCGGGACACGGCATTCAGGAGAGGTGTCCGTGCTTCAGAGTTTAGAACACTTGTTGAAGACATGATTGCAGTTAGTGTTAACTGTCATTGTCTTGCCGAGCACTTCAAAATGAATGGTCAAGTCTTCCTTTGCTTGATCACACGCTCCGGGAACATTCGAATGACATGACAATAAGGGTAACCTAGCCTTACTATTTATTAATCCTAAGCACTTCCCATCATGATTCCTTTAGTTAGGGCTACAATGTTTCCCATAAAGATTAGGATTAGGTCATTAGGTGTGCAAAGCTCATTTACAATTTATCACTTAATTAGCGGGCCTAAGCTTCGTCAAATGGTTCATAATATTAGCCTGTTATTGACAAACTGAAAACCACAATTGATTGTAGCCCACAAGAATTATTAGAAGATATTTTAATAGGGAGATAGAGAAAACGACACGGCTTTTGGTTGGGAAAACTTTGAGGTCGATTTGGCCGGCCTCTAAAAATATGGAAAGCAAGAAAGAGTTGAAACCGGATACCAAAATCTCCTCCGTTTGATTCCACAAATATTAGTGGCAGTAAGTTGGTAATGACGAAGGGAGTGTAACATGATCTATTGTAAGAAATTCGAACACCGTTTAGAACACTTGTTGAAGACATGATTGCGGTTACCGTTAACTATCATTGTCTGGTCGAGCTCTTCCAAATGTGTGGTCAAGTCTTCCTTTTCTTGATCACACGCTCCGGGATCTCAGTTCTCAATGCAGCAAACAAGAGCAAACAGTTAATGACGTGAAGATAAAGGTAACTTAGCCTAACTGCTTATTAATCCTAATCATTTCCCATCACAAGTACTATGGTTAGGCCTACACTGTTTCCCCATATAGATCAGTATTAGATGTCGAAAGCTCATTAGCAATTGATCACTTAATTAGCGGGCCTAAGTCTCATTAAATGGATCATAATATTAGCCCGTTATTGGCAAACTGAAAACCACAATTGATTGTAGCCCACAAGAATTATCAGAAGAAATTCTAATAGGGAGATTGTGAAAAGAACATTTGCGAGGTACTCTGGTTTGGTGAGGAAGAGGAACGATTCGGCTTTTGGTTGGGAAAATTTTGAGGTGGATCGGGCTGGCCTCTAAAAAGATGGAAAGGAAGAAAGAGTTGAAACAGGATACAAAAAGCTCCTCCATAGATTCCACAAATATTAGTGATAGTAACGACGATCCATCCTGTCGGTCGAGTTTGAAGCGGAAGCAACAAGTTTTGAATCATCAATATCTTTCTCATCTTCTAGGTTTGAGATCGATAGTAACAATTAATAGTAACGGCGTCTCGATTACCATCCATAAGGGGTTTACTGTAGAGTTTCTGATCAATTGATTTGTCTTTATGTAACATCATTCAATTAAGTTTTCGTGGAGCCTGGCTGGCTTTGTGCCTGCCTAATGTACCAGTGAAGGTTTCTTATAACTTTATATATACGTGTGCTTTACTAGTTGAGTTTATGTGCTATGTAATCTCATACTGCAGCACAAAAGGAGTAGGAGCTACTGCTCCCGATTTTTCAAAAGCTCGGGAGCTTGAAGACGGGCTCATAGTTCCGCTAGGAAAGCCCAAAGCAAATTCAGGCAGAAAGGTATGCACTAGAAGTTAAATTTTTATCAGTACGCAAGACTTAAGTTTGTTTGATGATTAACATAATTTAATGCTTCCCATTCACTCTCTTTTCACTGTGTTGCAGGGCGATCTATTGTACAATGAATACATTGTTTATAATGTGGAGCAGATTAGGATGCGTTATGTTATTCACGTAAACTTCAATTTTAAGACCAGAAGTTAGTGGCCATACGTGGTTACAATAGTATTATATGTATCTTTCATCATTATCTAGTTCATCAAGCCAATCAACATTGGGGATCCGTGTAAAGTATTTCTACTGAAAAAAAAAGTTATGCACTGTGACAAAGAAAAATGAACCACAAGCAACAATGGAACACCACTTGAGTACTCTTAGGGGAGCTCTATAAAATGGAACACCACTTGAGTACTCTCAAGTATTGTGTATAAATCTGCACTTAGGTGACCTAAATAAATTTAACACGGTGTGAATGCTATGAAGTTGTTAGTGTGTTTTTGGATTTCATTTGGAAAGGTCAAGGTATATGGCTTCGAATCATGATTTCTGGCTATAAATTTGTGGCCAAATTTTTACATAAGACATGATTTTCAAGCTCCAAATCGTAATTTAGTCTCATATTACCAATTATTTGTCACAATCAGAAGGAAACGCTGAACTGAGCTTTGGCACTCAAAAGCGTCGTTGAGGGCAATTGGCTTTTGAGAAAACTAAATGTTAAAAGGATGTCATAATTTCCCAAATTTAACGAGCAATGGAGTGCCTTTTTGTTGTATTGCTGTTCCTTTCTCTGAAGCATAGTCAAAGACATCCATCAAGTGCTGTAGAATTTGAGCTGCTGGGGAGCATGATTGAGCTTCAAAAGCCTTTGAATAGTAGCTATGCCTGACCAAATAAAGCATTTACCACATACCAAGTGCACGATACACACGCCAATATTAAAGTCCTTAGATTTGATAATGACCTCATCCAGAATCTATGTTCTTCTCCCACAAGATAGACTATAGACCATACCCATTTTTTATTTCTCACTTTTATTATATTTCATAGCCATAATAACTGTTCCACTCCATCTTTAATACACCATACTAAAATATCAAACCTTCCTACATGGGCTCTATTTACCCTTTAATGCATAAGACATTAATGCTTGTCAAATTTTAGGAATTCATTGTGAGATACTACAATACAAGCATTGTTTTCATAATTTAGCCTTTGAATTGAACCTTGTTGGTGCATATAATTTAAATGGACATGGAGTGAAGAATAGGGCAAGGAGTAATGATGGAGTTGCTGCATAAGTATGACCTATATATGTTGAAACTGAACTAGGATTTAAACCATTGCCGCACGTCACAGCTTCTCACATGCTATTCACTAGACTTCCTAATATTTCATTACTCATCCTCCATAACATTACTTGTACGGTCTCAATATCTCATACTCTGTCCTCAAAATTCAACTAGTTTTTCTCCTACCTTTATTTACACCCATTATCAAGTGGTAAAGCCACTAAAGCTGTTCTCAATCATATACACAGCTACAAGGGAATTGTTTGTACATACAAAATACAATATAGTATACTACTACATTTGAATGCTTATTGGGGTTACACAAGACAACATATTTTTTCATTATTAACTGAAACATGCCATTAAATTTAGAGTAGCTGAAATAGTAATACACACTTGCTTGTTTACTGAATACTACCAAGTTAGCAAGTTTTGCAGGACTTTGTCTACTTAGACACAACTACTAAGGCAGTGTGATTGGGTAATTAATTAATGTGGCCTTTGAAAATTTTGTAGTCTTACCCTTCCTCGAGTAAAAGTGAAAAATTAAAAACTTAGTTGAAGAAAAAAGGTAAGGACCTATTATTCATAGGGAATCATATCAACCTAGTGAACTTTCTCTAAAATAAAAATCACTCACTCACACTCATGCCATACTACTCAAAAACTTGCGACCAACACGCAAAGCCTACGTGCACTCATACATTATTCTTCTTCCCCTTCCCTTTGCACTCCAATACAAAGGATGTGATGGAGCCACGTATGCATGTGGGTCCCAAATTTCTTGTTTCAATGGCTGGCATTAGTACAAGGGAAAAAGGGGACTTCAGAACAGATTGAGAGGGTTCTTTTTCTTTGTACTAGTCTCTGAGTGAACCTCAAATGAACAAAGAGGTTTGTGACTTTTTTATGAAATTAAGGCAGACAAGACTCTTTTTGGGTTTCCTTCGATATCCCTACTTTGAATTTCTGTGTATACTGCCATCATGCTATGGCATGGCATAGATTGGTTGGCCACACTTTCTTTTCTTATTATATATTATTATTGTTATTGTTATGTTATTTTACATTTTTACCACTTCACTATACTCATATATTTTTTCTGCCACGTAATCTCCTCTCTTCTCTCTCTAAAGTTGCTACCTATAAATACGTAACATTTCCTCTGTTTGGTCAAGTTCTATTCTACTATCACTCTCATCAAATTCAAGGTGCAGTTCAATCTTCACTGGGTGAGAAAGTCCTTGTTGGAGAAGCAGGGCACGTGCAAATTCCTCGTTCTCTCAATGACACTGAACTTTTTGCACGTGCTCCCCTTCTCCAACACGGCTTCCTCTCCTTTCCTTCTCTAACTCTAACTAAAGTAAGTCTCCATCGCACTTGCATTTTGTGTGGTAATTGCTATTCTTCTTCTGTCTTTCTTTCTTTCCTTCTTAATTTTGCATCACTACTTTTCTTTTTCAATTATGTTCTCCAATATACGTAGTTTCAGTATGTGACATGAGATAATTAACCATGGTGAACATGTGTGTGGATGTTTATGTAAAAACTATTAACATTTTCTCTACATTTTCTACTGCTGAAGTGAAGACAGTGTTTTTACTTTCTAGTTTAATGAAACCAAAGGAAAGGACAGTGTATGTTGCAGAAAAGCTAGGAGTTCCTGAAGCACGTTTCGGTTGTTTCGACTGAAGCTACTGAGATTCTTTGAAGTGGAATGCATTACACAGGAATATTGTAGTGTAATCGAAAATGAGGAAACATGTTACAGAGTTAGTACCACGGTTTCGTTGTCCAAATGCTCACATACTTTTAGTTGTCACGTGAAAATCTATGTATAAGATAAGAATATCATGTACTAGTATTGTATTTTCCCTCCTATATTAGCTGTTTTATTTATTTATTTATTTATTTTTTACATGAGAGGTAAAGAGCCCAAGCAGTGAAAACTTGGAAGTACCCACTATTTCAGTGCCAAGGATTGAAATTCTCTAGCAATTATTTTATTTTAAGATAAAGATATTATAACTCCAACAACGTACTACAACTGTGCTTTCCGATCGATGCTGTCTCTTCGGAAGAATTTTCCTGCAAATAATGTCGGCATAATAAGACATTCAGTATATGTTGAAAATAATACAGTTGGCCCACAAGTCTTTTTGAACTCGGAGACTCTGCTAAGCTTTTAGTTTACTCTTCAAATTATTGAATTAAAGCATGCTTAAGAAATCTCTATGAAAAAGTCTTTGTATAGTGTATACCATCTTTTTGGGTCAATGATCTTGCAATATGGGCAAAATCCAGTCATAAATACCTTGAATCAGAAAATTAGGAAGGATGAGAGCCCACCAATAAAAGAGCCAAACTTGAAGAAGAGAAGGATATGTAAAGGAAACACTTGAGGAATGACTAATGAGGGCTTAAAGTAACAAAGGAGTTGAATTATGATTC
Source organism: Astragalus glycyphyllos (assembly GCA_963573325.1). NCBI lineage: Eukaryota > Viridiplantae > Streptophyta > Magnoliopsida > Fabales > Fabaceae > Astragalus > Astragalus glycyphyllos. The sequence goes on from OY754309.1 coordinate 61,515,504, forward strand.
TTCTCAAGGTGTTCAATGTAAATGTTAAGAGTCTCATGGCTCTTAAGTCTAATTGAAGGGATTTCAGTATATTTAGGCATTTAATTGTATTTTTTGATGTCTTATGTAATTATTGCTCTATTTTGAAAAACTTACATAATTTTCTTTGCAAATTTAATAATTATTGGTATGGCAAAAAATAGCAGATATCAGATAAACTAACTTATAGTGGATGAGCTGATAGCAAATAAGCTAGCAGATTAAATTTAAAATTCGTAAAATTAGCGATTGAAGTAGCTTATAAATACAAAATTATGTTAATAGACATTTGTAATTAATGATTAAAAATGATAGAGAAATTCATTTAATGGAGAATAAATGAAACGCTATAAGTTAGTTCAAACACTATAAGTACACAAGAGCACTTGGATGAGATGGTTGAGATCTCTTCCAGCTTAACCAAGATCATGGGTTCGAATCCATCCTTGGGTCATGCAGTAGTGTTAATCTATTAGGGAGAGTTTTGCCGGCCATTGTGGTTCTACCCGGCTCGAGGGATTAGTCTCTGCAATTGCGCGTAGAGGATACTCAGTTTATACAAAAAAATGCTATAAGCTAGTTAAAAACGCAAAAAACTAGTAGTGTCAAACAGTTACAATGAATTGATCTGCTATAAGCTAGTGAATCAACCTTGTCAAACATAACCTTGATGTTTAGAAAGTAGCTAATATTCTTATAACTTAATCCAAAACATGTCTATATCAACAACAAATTGACCTAATAAATCAACAAAAATTGCAAACATAACATACCAAGGTTAGGGGATGTGAGAAAAATAAAACATTAATGGGTAAAGAGAATAAAAGTTAACCTGGTTCGATACCGACAATGATACGGGTCACAAGCGAGAGAGGGTGATGGGTTCGTGTGAACGTTTGGAGGTGAATGGTAACAATTGGGAAGAAGACATTTTGAGTTGCGAGGGAAAATAAGTTATAGGAGAGGGTGTTCTCTCGTGCACCAAAAGTTGCACTTAGTTACTTTTAAAGCAGCTTCTAGTCTGTGCGAGTGCTTTATGTGGCGTAGCACACATAACATTCTTAATGCACTTTTGCCACTCTTATAGCTCATCAGGTTTGATGTTGGATTCTCCACATCGAATCTCAACCTCTTCCCCCTTTCCTACCACAACACTCTATATTTTCGCTGGAAGAAACCCTACCCCTCCCCTTCTAGTACCCCCATCAAAAAATTTCATGTCATTCTCTTGAGGACCACTTTAGCACCATTCACAACAACTTGGGGTCTCATTTTTTTTACAGTCGACTAACTATTGAATATATAAAAATTTATTTACATCATCAAAAGATATTATTTAGTTCTGACCATCACCAACCTCCTCTTCTACATGAAAAGTTTCATTCGCAATACCCACCCCCAATTCATCACCCTGAATAGCCAATGATTCTATGTTCTCTTTTTGTGAGTAATCTTCCACTTTCTATCCCTTATATAAAGTTCAATGATTTTTGTTTAGGGTAGTGGTTCCTCCATGTGAATAGCCTCATTATGAATGCGAGCACAAACAACATTCCTCTTCAATGTCCTTTACCACTATTCAATATTATCTCCATAGGAATGGTCGATAGAAGGATGACATCCATTATAGTGCAGACACAAACATGTTTTTTTTAATAGGTATGATCCATGTCATTTCATATGTGCTATAACATATAGTAACATGAAATTACAAATAAATAATAAAAAGTTAATATGGAAAAAGAGAACATAATAGTGTCTAGTTTTTTTTTTTTTTTTGTGAAAAGTCTAGTTGTTTAAGTTCATACAACCAATTCTTTTTTATTTTATTTTTTCAACATTTTTATATGAATTCCAAACATAACATAACAGATGTAACATCAAAATTTTAATAACTTTTTTTTTTGTTTCTATTTTAAAATAAAGGCTTAAAGGTATGTTTCATCCCTGCAAATATCACAATAATCCAGTTTCGTCCTTGCAAAAAAAAAAAGCTTCAAAATTTACCTTGCAAATACCAAATGCTTCTAGTTTAGTCCCTGCCGTTTGTTTTTGGCTAACGACGTTAATGATTGGTGACGTGGCACTGCCACAATGGCGGCATGGATGAGTATTGAACCTAGGACCTCATTGAACCTAGGACCTCAATGTGACAATCACTCCCAATTACCACTACACCACATCAATTGTTGTGAATTTTAACACAACTATTGATCTATATTACATTGTATCGCAACCTACTGCAAGTCTTCATCTTCTAGCTACCTACTGCAAGTCTGCAACCTCTCCCATTAACTAAGCCTTTCACTCTCTTCATCAACATCATCAATAAGATTGTTTAACCTGATTCACAAATCGCACATAATCTTCAATTTGGATAATTATCTAAAAACAAAATCTGGACTAAACTAGAAGGACAAAAAACCTAAACTATGAATCATAAATCTTCGTTTGATATAACTCTTCAATTTTGTTTAAGAACCCAACTGTTGTTGTTGTTGTTGTTGTTGTTGTTGTTGTTGTTGTTGTCGTCGTCTTCTCTTCAATTTCGTTTGATAATTATTGGATAACTCTTCAATTTGGATAATTCACAAATCTTTATTTGAATTAATTTCGAATCTGAAGATTTTCTTTTTAATTAGTTTCGAATCAGAAAATTTTGTTTGGAAATTTGGGTTAATTTCGTTTGGAATCTGGGTTAATTTCGTTTGGAAATCTGAAGATTGTGAATCTGTTGTTGTTGTTGTTGTTGTTGTTGTCTTCTCTGTAGTTGTGGGTTTCGTTTGCAGATTCGAAGGTTGAAGACGCGTTTGCCCTTTGAACATATATATCAGTAATTGGGTTAAAATTCACAACAATTGATGTGGTGTAGTGGTAATTGGAAGTGTTTGTCACATTGAGGTCATTGGTTCAATTGGTTCAATACTCATCCAAGGCAGAAATTAATTTAGAGACTAGATTAGAGACTAAACTAGAAGCATTTGGTATTTATAAGGTAAATTTTGAAATTTTCTTTTTTCAGGATTATTGTGATATTTGCAGAAAAATGCTGCTACTCACTCCTCACTGCGGACTCTCGCTCTGGTGTGGACTTTCTTCTGACTTTATCAAAATTCAAATCTTTCTGACCTAACATTTCTTCACCAACAATACCACCCATTTCACTGTTCTTCGCCACAAACGTTAACAATGCTGCACGAGCTTCTCCTAGCGTTACTTGGCTACACCGGTGACTTAATCATCGACCTGAGGGAAAACCTCTCCGCCGATACTCCCATCTCCGACGAATGCACATTCAAGCTCGCTCCAGATATTTCTTTTATCGATCCATGCGATAGGTTCTCACTCCAATTTTCATTTTTTATTTGAATTTTCTAAAACCCCAAAACACAATTTGTTTACTTTGTATTATTTTGTTTATTTTTTTATGGTAATATTGAAAATTGGAACTTTGGGATGAAATGTGTTGGTTGCAGGGAACTTATTGAGAGGACTATCACGTTGGGATTTTATTATAGGGAATTGGAGCGATTTTCAGCCAAGTCTAGGAATTTAAATTGGATAAGGTCTGCAAATGCAAACCCTTTGGAGAAAAGGGAGAAGCCCAGTGTTTATCGTAGGGCTCTTGCTAATGGCATTGTCGAGATACTCTCTGTTTATAGGTCTGCGATTTTGCACATTGAACAGTTGTTATTGTCTGAAACCATGCCAATCTTGGCTACAGTTACTAGAGGTCTTAACAAGGTAAATTCACCTACCCCTTCATTGTAACGTTCGGTTTGATTTTGACTTTGCGTTTCATGTATTTTTCAGTTTTTTATCCTTTTGCCACCTTTGTATGAGCTTATTCTTGAGATTGAGCGTGATGATATTCGTGGAGGTCAACTTCTTAATCTTCTGCATAAAAGATGTCACTGTGGAGTGCCTGAATTACAAACTTGCATACAAAGGTATGAACTATGGAGTTTTCTTCACGCATGATATTCTTGGTATTGTTAACATATTTTTTATGTCATTTCCAACCGTGTGATCTGCATACATTTTGAATGTTATATTAGACTGTTAGCCAATAAGCATTTACTGATTTTAGGAAATGAGTTCTACACGTGAAGAATAAAAATACCGAAAGTTATAATGTTGGATTGAGTTGCAGGTTAATGATGAGTTTCTTTTAGAGACCAGGTTGTTTTATTATGGTGTGATTAGTCTCTAGAATGCGTAGCCCTTTTGTATAAATCATCAGATCACACTCCCTGCTAATTATTATTTTCTCTTTTGGGTTATTGTTGTCCAAAGCTTAGGCTTCTTTGGCATGGGCATCAGGTTATGTATAACCAACTTGCATCATGGATGGTTTATGGGATCCTTCAAGACCAGAATGGAGAGTTTTTCATCCAAAGGTAACTCAATATTAGTTTTTAGTGCCTATGCTGTTGATATGCTTGTATGTGTAGCTCTGTGTGTATGCATACGTTGTATTCTATCTTGTATCACAATTGTACACCGATTGAACGGTATCCTATAGCTTGTATTGCAAATATGGTGTTTATAATAAGAAAGGTATCTTAGGTATGTGATGAAGACAAATGAAAGTATGGAATTTTGCAGTTAAATCTATGTTGTCTTTATGACCCCCCCCCCCCCCCCCCCCCCCCCATCTTCTCTTCCCAAAATCTAAAAAAACCTATGTGGGTGAAATATGACACATGTTCATGAAATTATCTTATCTGGATATTAAGCTATTGTCTTCTCTTTTTTAAAATAGTGATTGTTTGGTGGCATTGGTGATATCTGATTTCTTACTTAGGCTCTAAAGTCCATATTTGCAATTACTCTGTAATTAGGCACTTCATCGGATCCTTTACTTTTCAGGCAAGAAGATAGAGATGTAGAGAATAGCTCGTCTCATCTAGAAATTTCTGAAAAGTTGGCACGCTTGTCAACTGATGGTGCATCTTTAACTGATTGGCACATGGGCTTTCATATTTCTTTGGTAATTGCTCTTATTATTAGCAAATTTTTGACAAGTCACGTGGAGCTCATTTATTTCTGGTGAAGACTGTTTTGGATCTTATTGCTGGAAGCTCATTTATCTGGAATGGAAATCCATGTCTTTTTCTTTAATAAATAAGATTTTTCCTGTTATAAGGCTTCGCTAAGTTCGCTTTAAATCGACACTTACAACTTACAAAGGGTTCATACAAATAATTTTGATATTTGATGTTGCAGGATATGCTGCCAGAATATATACCTATGCGCGTTGGAGAATCAGTTCTTTTTGCTGGCAAAGCTGTCAGGGTTCTGCGGAATCCAAGTCATTCCTTCCTGTCTAGGGATGCCGTGTATCCTCAAATGCCTAAAAGCTTTCAGAAAATACATGGATTCGCAGGGCGTTTTCATTTTGAAAGAGAGCCTGCAATTAATACTGGAGTTGGAGGAGAAGATTTACTTCCACAATCTGAGGCAGATAAGATTGAATCTATGCTTCTGGACCTAAAGGTTTTTGTGTCCCTCCACTTCAGTATATCATATAGATGCTAATTTTCCAGAGCCTTTTTTTTAAAGTAGTTGGACTGTTAGTGTTTTATTGGTTTATTTCTCTAGAGTTCTAACTTGTAACTGGCTAATGAATCATGTGTTGTGATTCAGATTCCGTCCCCACTAACAACTCTGATTAGTGTTATGGTAAACTCATGGTTAGCTTCCTGCAGGAATCATCTGAATTTCATAAAAGATCATTTGAATATGCTGTGGACTCTATTCAGGCTATTGCAGCCAGTCATCTCTGGCAGGTGCTTAAGATGAACAACCTTCATTAATTTTGGTGCACTTATGTTCAGACACATCAATTTCTATTCTCTCCTTGTCTGCAGCTTGTGGTTGTACGCGCTGACTTGAATGGCCACCTGAAGGCTTTGAAAGACTATTTTCTTTTGGCAAAAGGAGATTTCTTCCAGGTAAAGCATGCAATATGATCTATACTAACATTTTGATTGGCATGTGACCATATGACTGCCACATTTTCACTTTTTGTTTTAACTTTTATGTATTAAAAGAAAATACTTTATTATATTCTAAGTTTGACCCTTGTTTGAATGGAAATGATGGAGAACAAACATTTGGTTTTTTTGGGTGAGCAGGAGTTTTGAATTATATGGGTGGGCAGGAGTTTTGAATTATAATCACTGTCCATGAGATAGTGATTTCAAAGATCTGTTTTCCGAGTTGTTTTAACACTTGAAAATGGCATGGGTTGTTTTAAGACAGTTCTTGTGTGCATGCATGTGTCTACTGGCATATCATTATCATATGACTTTACTTTTAACAAATAACAAGTCATACTGTACTATGGGTAGGTATAAGTTGATTTGACTTGCTTATAAGTTGATTTGCAGTGAGTTATGGGTTTCCCCTATTATCCCTAAATCTCTAACCTCTACATTGTTCTTTATTTTGTATTTATCTACTTGGATTTACTAGTAAGGAATATTCTCTGGAATTGGTGAATCGGCTTGAATTTCTGAACTCGTAAATGATTCACTTACAAGATAGGAGATTCTGCAAATTAGTTTAAACTTAAAATGCGTAATCAACAATGGGTAGTTCTTCCTCAATATTCTGTGCCTTAAATATGCATCAATTACTCAGTGACTTTCAAACTTGAGTTTATCTTATGATTTCAATGAAGGTATATACTGACATCCTTCATTTACATATGATTTTCTGTTTAAGTGTTTCCTTGAGGAAAGTCGTCAGTTAATGCGATTGCCACCTCGCCAGTCAACTGCTGAAGCTGATCTTATGGTCCCATTTCAGCTGGTATGTTTAACTTATGCTTTTATAGCTTAATGTCATTCACGTATCAGTTACATAAGCATGTTCATGTTTTAAATGCATAAACAAAAGATTAATGAAATTTCTCTGCAATGCAGGCTGCACTAAAAACTATTAGTGAAGAAGACAAGTATTTCTCTAAAGTGTCTCTGCGGTTAGGATCCGTGTTCATTATTGTTCTTCCACTTACGATATCTTCATATGGAGCTGTTGTGAACTATATGCGCTAAAAATCCTTTTTCCTTTCTAGGATGCCATCGTTTGGAATCACAGTTAAATCTTCCCTATTAGATTTGCCAAAGGCAACCTCTGCTGCTACAGATGGTATCTCTGGTGCTTCTACTTCAAATACTTCTTCAGAAATGTCAGTTGATGGTTGGGATGGCATTGCTCTTGAATATTCTATTGATTGGCCTTTGCATTTGTTTTTTACTCAAGAAGTCCTGTCTAAGTAAGACTCTACTGCTATTTTCCTGCTGCCACGGATGGGTTCTTTTCTCTTCCTATTTATCTTAGATGTTCGATCGAACTAGAAACCATATGCAATTTTTTTTTTTAATTAGAGATGTCGTGACCTCATTGCAAACCTTGTGTGCAAGAAGATGTATTGGAGATATCTGTGTGTGTGTATGACTATTGGATCTTACCTGCCATAACTGGTTGAGTTTAAAGTAACTCTTAGAAGTCACCCGACTTTGTGTTTCAATGATTCAATCATGACCATTTTATCCAATATTCAATAGTCAACATTTGTCCTTTCACTTCTGATAAAACAATTTTCTGGCATTATGTCTTATTCAACTCATAATATAATTCCCACTTACATGGTCGGTGACTTTACTTCAAAATTAACACTTTTAACAGGTACCTTAGAGTATTTCAGTACTTACTGCGGCTCAAAAGAACACAAATGGAGTTGGAGAAGTTATGGGCATCTGTAATGCATCAATATCACAGGGCGTTTGCCAAAAACCAAAGTGATCAAGAAAAGAGCCTGGCGACACAGCAGAGGCGTCAGCAGTTTCGACCAATGTGGCGTGTTAGAGAACATATGGCATTCTTGATCAGGAATCTCCAATTTTATATTCAGGTTTTTGTTCATATCTTTCCATATATGTTTAATTTATTGGATTACTACAAGTATTGTTTGGACTTTGAAGTAGTTGTGTAATCATTTCACTTGTTAAACATTGATGTTTGTTTGTATGCACATGCATGCCGGTGCAGCTTGTAATCTATAAATGTTAACTTTTTTTAGTACTCCCTCCGTCTCATTTTAAGTGTCTCTTGCAATATTTTTTTGTCTCAAATTATTTGTCACTTTAGAATATCAATGCAACATTTATTAACTTTTTTCACCAATATATCCTTTCTCAACTCACCCAACCATTCTACTAACTACTATTAATAAGGGTAAATGAAACTCATTTTATCATTGAAATCAACACAATTAATCATTTTCTTAAGAATTGTGCACAACTCAAATAGGACATTTAAAATGAGACGGAGGGAGATTGTGTTGAATTGGGCGAAAGAAGCGCACTGATGGTATCATAATGACAATTTTTTTGGTGAGTACTGTATCTTTTTATAACAAATGAAATGCTTGTTTCACATTCAAAATTTTGTGCTTTCCTTCGCAGGTGGATGTGATAGAGTCTCAGTGGAATATTTTACAATCTCGTATTCAAGATTCTCACGACTTCACAGAACTTGTGGGCTTTCATCAAGAGTAATAATTTCTCGATTGCATGTTTTCAACTTTTGTGCATTTTACTGTGATATGAATATGTATTGTTTGCCAAACTATTTCACTTTCACATGCATCAAATCATTTCCATCATGATCATTTTTTATCCAAATTGAATATAGCTTCTAGGTGATCAGAAAATCACTGGACCACTTCTATCCCATTGCTGTCGCCTGTCAAGAGTCAAGACTAAGGATCATATTCTACTCTTGTGGTCAAAGAAAACTTAGGGCGGTCTGTTTACTTTGTTTTCAAAATTTTCATTTTCTGTTTTTAAAAAGATACACATAAGTACATACATACCCATGAAGATGATAACCAAAGTGGAGATTAGTAGTGCAAGAAATAATAACATTTGAAATGGTGAAAACAACTTTTTAGCATTTTCACTATTTCCAAATTTGTTACTTCTTGACTATGTATATGTATATCATCTCTTTGACCATCTATGTACTGATGTCTTCAGTTTATTAAAAACAGAAAATGAAAAATTGAAAGCAAAGTAAATCGGGCCTTATTTTTCTGTTAGCAAGCATAGTATACTTGTGTCCCTTGTGGTGGCTGTTTTCCTAAAAAGTGCAAATCACAGCATCCTTATTCTTACAATATGATTTTAATGCCTCCTACAGGTATCTGTCAGCATTGATATCACAAACTTTCTTGGACATTGGTTCTGTTTCGAGGATATTGGATAGCATCCTGAAGCTTTGCCTGCAATTTTGCGGGAATATTGAGAACCAAGACAACTGCTCAAATACTTCCGAATTGGAACACATAGCTGAGGTGATCGTTTTACCAAACTAACGATACAGAAATAAGCATCTCACTTTCGGCCATTATTTTCCTAAAACAGTTTTTATTTTTATTTTTTTACATAAGGCCATTATTTTCCTATACAGCTTCATATACAATGTCACCCTTGACTGGACCTTTTTTTTCCTTTTGTCGCCCTTGACTGGACCTTTTTCAAATTGCTAGTTACATTTCTTTATTTTAGAATTAGATCTCTCTCCTTTGAACTTTTCATCATTTTTATGTTTCTAATTCTAACTTTTTTTTGATAAGCATTTCTAATTCTAACTTGAATTTCTACAGGAATTCAACAAGAAATCAAATTCCTTGTACACTATACTGCGCAGCAGCCGGCTTGCTGGAAGTCAGCGAGCTCCATTTTTGAGACGTTTTCTTTTGCGGTTAAATCTAAATTCCTACTTTGAGGTAAAACAATCAGACATATACTTGGTCCCATATTTTAGACTTTAGATCATAGTGTCTTACCGTTTGTTCTTTTGTTCCTCAACAGACAACTGCAATGAATGTTGTGAGGCCACGCCCTACCTTAAATCAACAATAGTATATATATCATTCTACCACAAGTTCAAAACTCCTCACTTCTAGAAGGCATTATTTGGCATGCGACTCTGTTTCCCCTCCACATCGTCTTGTTTGGAGGACGAGTTTTTAGTGCTGACAATCAAGTTGCCATCTATTTGTCGTTGTTGTTTGACCATCCCGCAACCGTCCTTTGAGTTTTAGCTGCACATTCCATGCTATATTGAGAATGTGTTTTTTTTTTTAAATGTGTTGTTGATCCTAGTTGATTCTGATTGATTTTTATTGTAAACACTGGACAGTTTGGAGGGCGTAATGCTTGTGCTTCTTAGGGGGATGTTGCTGTCTTTCCCATTTTGTTGCCTTTTATTTAGATGTGAAAGAGAGCAATGAGTGATAGGTGTGTATAGTGTAATTGGTTTTTGATATTATGATTTGTGATTTACTATACTTAAAAAGCAATTCTTCATGTGTCTGGTTCGGTTGTTTATCCTCTCATTTGATTTAATGACATGACAAGAAATATGTTCAAATTATTTGAAATTTATGTTGCAATTAACCCTAATAATTTAGACCCTTCAATCTGTTAAAAATATCTGTGGGATTGACTCCTAGCAAAGTCTCAGTGTTCTCACTAAAATACTAGTTTCCTCAATAGTTTCCCACAAAAGTACCCGTACATCTTTTCCCACTAAAATAGTTTCCTCAAATCAAGGCGATGTAGAATCAAAAACATTCTTGACTAGCGTATGATTGATTTGAGATGCTCTCACTCACGAATGAGAAATGTGATTTGTTTCTTTGAATATAACAGACCGCGATTCGCAGTGGTTACTCTCTCCGGTAACTATTAGATGCAATGTTAGAGAAATCTTGGTCTTTGATTTTTTTTTTATTTTAAAAAAACAAAACAAAAGTACAGAGAGATAGAGGCAGTGGCTTCAATGAATCCAAATCCGAATATAACTGTCCGTATTGGAGGTTTCAACAACATTTTGCACTTAGAAAAATAATGCACAAAACTCAATAAGGTTGCTTGTAAATACCTTGACTCCCTCAACTGCTGTCAAGTAATATGTTCACGACTCACAAGTTATAAATATAAGGACCATTTAACTCCCTTAGCCAATTCACCGCCTCTAACAAGTTGTGTGCCTCTACCTTAAGTACTGTTGAAATATCTGCGACATACTCTCTCGGTTTTGTATGGAAAAGATAAATTATGAGTTACTTTACAAAATTATCCTTTATTAATGATGGGTAAGATAAATTGATAGAACTGAAATGAGAGAGATAATTAAATAATGAAGGATATGAAGGGAAAAGAAAAATTAAAACTTTTATTAGTATTGCAAAACGTCATATAATATAGACAATTTGTTTTTGCTAAATCGTCATATAATATAGAACAGGGGAGTATATCGTACGAGATTTTATAAAGCCACCAATCTCAAGTCTCAAAATCTATCTGTTAGATACCTAGATATCGCTTTTTGTGTCCCAGTCATGAAAGGCGCACCTATCTAAGTGTTTGCACGCACCTTCAGTGTCACATGCCCAATTCTTTCCCCTTTTACCACAACAAAGTATTGCATCGATTCCATACACATAGCCATTCAATACAAAAAGGCCAGTCCTCCCCACCACGCATTTAAGATACCCTCATTCACCTTATTGACTCTTTTTTTTAGGAGATTGACCGACCTTATACCTAGCTACCAGAGGAGATGGGGAAGCGGTCATGGTCAATGCATTAACCTCTATCCACTCTTTTTTTGGATTTATATTTATTACGTATCTACTTTTTATAACTATTTTGGATGTGCTAACATTTTTTCTATATATTAAATAACGTTTATTAATGAGGTAAACCTCACATTTTAATTTATTGGGAAAAATAACGTAGTCATTTCAGTTTTAATCATTTCACATGTACGAAAATTGAAAGTTGTAATTCTTTTTTTAAAAGGAACAAAGTAATCAACATTCGACATCCAGATCACATACAACTCACTAACAAATGCGTCCACGCGGACCTCATCTACACACAAACGAATGCATACATATGAACAATCCTAAACCTTATTGATGCCTTATCAACAATATAGTGAGAAATCCTTTTTATGTAAGAGTACTGAAAGGTATAAATCTAGGTTAATAAATCATACATGAATGGTCAAGATTAAAAAAGTTAATTTATTAATAAATAATAATAAATTAGTTAAAATTATATTTAATTTATAATTTGCAATTGAAAAGCCATATTTGTTACGAAGTTGATTTGAAGAAATATCTGAAACAATCTTTTTTTAAAAACACATCACTATTGACAGAGACGAAAAAACTTAAACATGTTCAGTGCCGCCTTCATACGATTTATATCCTACCAAGGATAATTTCTCTTTGCAATTTTATAGTTTGCAGTTCAATTTATAATAATTCAGTCTAAATTTTTAAATTTTTAATTATTTATTTTGAGTTAATTTAGTTAATTTATTTTACTAAAAAAATTAATTTAGGTCATGAAGCGTTGCCAAAAAGATTAGTTGAAGAACATCCCATCCCTATGTCAAAAAAATTGGAGAATGGAAATGAAGTGCTGTGTATTTGACCAAAACGCTAAGAAAGTTGAAAAGGTAGCAAAAAGGTTAGGTGGAAGTGTTGGTTGATGAACCTTAGCAGAATAAAATAAGTAGACGACGACACACAAATACAAAAACAAAAGCCCCGAAGATTACATTACAACAACAACCACCTAAGCCACAGAGCTTGGAAGAGAGAAAGAGAGAAGTCTTAGGAAGGTAGTTCAGTTGGCGAGTTAAGAGACATGAAGGAGTTGCAACTTGCAAGAAGGAAATCTCGAGTTCAATCCTCAGAAACTAACATTCCCCCACCCCCAATAAAAACAAAAGTCACTGAGAAGCAATAACAATGGCATAGAGAAGAAAAAAAGAACGCAAAAAAAAGGAACGATTTTAGAGAATAAAAAGCAATAACAATAGGAACAATAAGCAAAGTAATAAAAAAACAACGATTAATCTGAAGAAGAAAAAAGGAACGATTTTTAATGGAGAAGCAACAACAATGATAATCACAGTGGTAATAAAATGAGAAAAACGATGGATTGAGCCATACCTTGTCAATGGAGAAGAGAAGCTTCTTGGATGGAGAAGAAGAAGAAGAAGTGGAGGAGTCCGGTAGAAGAGAAGAGCTACTGATCAAAAGAGAAGAAGAGGGAACGTTAATGTGTATAAAATAATAGGGACAGAATTGTAATAGACTAATTAGGGTGAGCCATTCCACTCCTTACCCCAAATTGGGAGGGAACAAAAATGAGGAAATGTGATGGAATGGGAGGGAATGTATTCCATCAGGTTCCATTCCATTCCATCCTTTTTTTAAGTTCCCAAACAATGGAACCTTGCCTCATTCCATTCCATTCCATCCAAAACCACCAATCCAAACATACCCTAAACAACCAACCGATTATTACTACTATCTCAATTCTCATTCTTGTGCAGAGGTAGCCACTTAGTAGAGATAAACTCATCACCACTAGCAGCCAACACAGCATCTTCAATCCACAATGGAATCCAATCTCCAAACCGCCGTCGAGAAAGATAACGGCAACCAAAATCCAATTCCAACGGCGGCATCGGAACCTCCATTGGCAATAGCCACCCTATCCCTTTCTCTCTCATCAATTCTCCCCTTATTCCAACCCAAAATTCCATCTTTACTATCTCCTCCACAACCCAACAAACTCAAAGTCCCAACCCAAGCCTCATCTCTCACACACCTTTCACTATCCACAACCGCTCCTTCACCCTCTTCTTCCAAAAAAACCTCCTTCAAATCCACCCCTCTTCGTCTCCCACTCTCCCTCGGTTCCCACCATCCTCTCGACCCTTCCTCCGCCGCCGCACTCCGTCGCACCACTATCGTTTGGTTCCGCAACGACCTCCGTATCCACGACAATGAATCTCTCAACACTGCCAACAATGAATCCCTCTCCGTCTTACCTGTTTACTGCTTTGACCCTGCAGATTACGGTAAATCATCCTCTGGTTTCGATAAAACTGGTCCTTACCGTGCTACTTTCCTCATCGAATCGGTTTCTGACCTTCGAAAGAATCTTAAGGAAAGAGGTTCGGATCTTGTGGTTCGGGTTGGGAAACCGGAAACGGTGTTGGTTGAATTGGCGAAAGCCGTTGGGGCGGATGCGGTTTATGCTCATAGAGAGGTTTCACATGATGAGGTGAAGGCGGAGGAGAAGATAGAGGCGGCGATGAAAGAGGAGAATGTGGAAGTTAAGTACTTTTGGGGAAGTACTTTGTATCATGTTGATGATTTGCCTTTTAATCTGGAGGATATGCCTTCTAACTATGGAGGGTTTAGGGATAGAGTTCAGAAATTGGAGATAAGGAAAACAATTGAGGCTTTGGATCAACTTAAGGGTCTTCCTTCTCGTGGTGATGTTCAGCCTGGTGATATTCCTACCTTAATGGACCTTGGTCTCAATCCATCTGCAACTATCTCACAGGTTCTTTCTTTTTCAATTGTACTGCTTTTATATTCAACTTGTTGCTTTATGCTGCATTGCCACATTCTCAGACAATATTGTTGTAAATCTAGTGTTTTTGTGGTTCTTTTAATTTTTGTGTTCACTTAATAATAAGTGTCCCTGATTCACAGTTTGTTGGCTCAGAATTAAATAAATGTTATGGAATTCAGTTAAATGGAGGGAGGCTTGAAGTAGTTCTGGTTTTTAGGTGCTTTAAAAAGCTTTCCTTTCAAAATGGTCAATATGTGGGCTACCTATTGGCCTTGTTGCGAGTGTTACTACTATGCCAATGGGGGTTAGCACAAATGGTCAAACCTTCTACTCGCATTAACAATGTCTCAGAGTTCGAATCCTGAATTTTCCCGTTGGTAGGCTGTATGTAAATTCTATTGTAGACTCGCGTTGAGATTGGCGGTTCTTCCTAAAATTGCTATGGGTATGGCTTAGCTGTCGATGTCGGATAGCGGTACAGAGTGACCAACCCTAAAATTGCTATGGGATGGCCACTATTATAATTATATATATAATTAATAATATATATGTAGCAAATGCTCAAAAAATGGAAAACTACTCAAAATTCATGAAGTATTCATAATTTCATATTTAATAATAAAATAAGTAGATAGAAACAAAAATTAAAGGGAACTAACAAATTTGAGCCTGAAATCCCTAAATACCCCATTCCCTGGCGCCACTATTTGGAGAATAATAGCCAGCTGCCGCTCTCCATTGCTATAATGCCGCTATTGATAACTATGGAGTGTGCCTCCCCTAATTTATTTTTTCTGTAAAGAGATGATACCAGTATAGCACCTTGATGTTTGAACATATGGGTTGTAGGATAACGGTAACGACTACTGTACAATTGTTGACATTACATCCTGCTTGCTTGCTTGTTATCGAGTTTCGTAACCGGAGTTCTATTTTTTATGTTTTACTGGAAATTTAGAACTTTTATTCGCTTTGTTCGGTAAATTATGTCTGCTTTGGCATTTATGTTGCTTTCCTGTTTTGCTCGCCATTCCTGTGTCAATATAAAGAATTATTTTAATCAACAATTTATATTGGTTGTCATTATTGTGCAGGATGGGAAGCCATCGCCTAATGCTTCTATGGCTGGAGGGGAGACTGAAGCACTGCAGAGGCTTAAAAGATTTGCAGCTGAGTGCGAAGCTCAACTACTCAAAGGGTCTAAGGATGGAGCACAAGATAGTATATATGGTGCCAACTTTTCGTGCAAAATTTCTCCATGGTTGGCAATGGGATGCCTCTCCCCTCGCGCAATGTTTGATGAGCTAAAAAAGACTACCAGCAGGTGTGTTCCCAGATGTTCTTCTGTTTAAAAATATAATCATTTTGGCCATTAATACTCACTAATGAATTATATCCCTTATAGAGCTGTTTCCGCTTCATCAAGCCGAAATGATGGTGGCTCGTCCAAAGCTGGAACTAATTGGTTGATGTTTGAGTTGCTATGGAGGGACTTCTTTAGGTAACTACTTTTTTGTCTTTTTACCTTGCTTGAAATTTTAATGTTATGTTTTTATTTTTTCTTCCCAAGAAATATAGTTTTTTTCTTCTTCTCCTAAACAGAAAGTTAAAAATTTGTTTCGAAAATGGTATTTTATCCGTATAGTCAATAGCGTATGATTGGTTACAAGGCATCACAGCAGGTACCCACACTTTATTCTTGTTGTCTTGTATTTCTCAGTTGAGGTTGTCACTGGCGCTAAAACGCCAAAATCTCAGTGGTAATTGAAATTTTGCCATGACTGTCAAATCAGAAGGAAAACCTATTTCTTTCCTTTTAGAATCCTTCCTTCCACTTTCTTTCCACTCTCTTTTATTTTCCAACCAAACAGACTCTTAGAGTTGCACCCACAAGTTTTATTAACATTGTTCTTATGACTTACCCAAATACCTTATTACAAAACAGGCTTCAGGCTAGACTAAATCTTTAAAAAATGCATCGGTAAATAGGCTTGGTTCATGCCTTAGTTTGGATTGGGACACAACTTAGCTCAATCTAGTCTATTTTCTGGCCATTGACTCTTCATCAGCCAAGTCTTCTGTTTTGTTGGCTTTTGTTTTTTAAATTGTGTTCAAACTATTCTGAGTTCTTTTATACTTTTTTCCTCAGTTTTTCCGAGCCTGTTCTTTTTCTTTCTTTTTTCCCTGTCTCTCAGTTGGGTCTTGTTCTGTCTTTTGTTTGTTTCCGCTGTTTTTCTAACTCATTCACACTTTTTTTTGTTTAAGACCTATAACTTTTTATTATTGACAATAAATTGTGTTTAATTTCAAGTATTTTTTTTGTTGAGTATTTATGTATGTAGATTGTAGTATATATATATATATATTATTTAATCAATATCCAAAATTTCAGTGCTGCAACATCTCGCCATAGTGTTTACTTTTTAAGCTCCAGGGTTGATAGATAACTATGAATTTTGTTAAACTTTCTTCCAAGTATGCAACTAATTTACTTTCCTTTTTACTGTTATATTAAAGATTCTGTTCTTCTAGAAATTGATAGCATTTGAGTCTTCAAATGAAGGATGGAGGGGTAAAGAACAAAATAATTAATAACCTATCATTTGAAAATCAAAGTAGATTTTAACAACTTTGTATTTTGTTGCACGTGATCATATATTTTTTTCACATATTCAGTTGTTAATTTTTCAACAACTGTTGTCACTTACCTTTCTCTATATATAGTAAATAGTACACCACATAAGTTCAGGTGAATCAAATCCAAAATGATAATATAATGATTGCTGTGTTATTTGTTAGCTAAAGCTGGTTTATGGATACTGTTTCTGTTTACTCAATATGATTGGTATAATCTTGTTGATTTGTCCAGATTTATTACGAAAAAGTACAGTTCAACAAAGAAACAGCTGGAAGCTGCTCCAGCCACTGCTTGTACGGGTGCACTTGCTTAAGCTAGAAGTTCTAAAGTACTTATGAGCTTATTTCACGATGTCAATTACTTCCCAGCCAGAGATGTATGTGGCAGTTGAGTGCTGGATGAACAGGATTTTGGTTTCCCTTCAGAAGTTCTGTTGTAACTAGCAATCACATTGTATCAATATGGATGGCATGTGTTTGCCATTTTAAAATAACATTTCAACCATATGGGCATTTTTTTCAAGTAGATATTGAGTCCAAATTTTATGTCGTGTTCCCCCAATAATGATATTTTGGGCGAAGTTTGAAAATTGGGTGGAGTTACTATGATATATTTTTTTTAATATCACAATGGTTTCTCAAAATATTTATGTTAGTTATGAAGAATAAAGGAGGTGATTAGGTAAGAAATCAACTCACCAATTGATCGAACTATGAATGAATAGTTTTTAAAACTGTATTGATGATGTTGTCAAAAAAAAAAAACTGTATTGATGATCATAAGAAAGTTCGTTCTTTCTAAAAATACAAAGTCTGTTTGATTTTGGGGCCAAAATAGCGAAAATCAACTTTTAAAAAATGGATTGTGTAAGTATCCGTTTGGTTTAGCGGTGGAGAGGTGCAAAAGCACTTTTGCACTTCACTTTCGTGATTTTAGCCTGCAGATTGTTGTTTGAGTGTCTCCAATGAAAATCAATTCTGAGAGAAGCTGGGATTTGTAGCTTTTACGGTGAAACAAAATTGATTCTACACCTGCAGATTTTTTACTTTCTCCCACCTTCCATTAATACCATTCATCCTCTCACCTAAAAAAAAATTAAAGAAACAAACACACGCTGATTTATGACTACGCATATAAATTGGCTCCATTATTAATTTTCTTCTTTGCAATTTAATAATTTTATTTTTTATTAGGTAAGTATTATTTAGTGGATGCTGGTTATCCAACACCAATGGGGTACCTTGGTCCCTACCGATCTGAACGGTACCATCTTCCTGATTTTAGGCATTCTCAAGGGTTCACAAATCACAATGAAGTATTTAATTATTATCACTCAAGTTTAAGGGGCATAATAGAAAGTATTTAATTATTATCACTCAAGTTTAAGTTGCCTACGCGATGCCTAAGTTCAAAATGGAAACACAAGTTCAAATAGTTATTGCCACAATGGCTACACAAAACTTTATCTGAATGAATGCTGCAACGGATATTGATTTTAGTAATTTTGAAGATGAAAACGTAGATCTTCATAGTGATGATTATCATACACCGATTAACTTAGATCCATCTCAAAATTTAAATACATCTTTATTGGAGATGGAACGTCTTCGTGACTCTATTCGGGATCAAATTATTGAGTACAAGCAAAATAATTAGTCTTTAATTATGGTTGGTATTGTATTGAACTTTAAACTATATTATCTAAATGTAATTTTAATTTAGGCTAAAATATGTTTTATGCCCTTGCAAATATGATTGTTTTTCAAATATACCCTTGTAAACTTATTATTTTTAAATATACCCTTGCAATCAGTTTTTGGTTTTAAAAATGTCCTTCTGTTAATCCACTGTTAGCAACTGCTGATGTGGCTAACGGAGTTACACAGTGGCTTATACGAATATTACGTTTTTTTTAAAATGGCCCCTGCAAATGTGAATGTTTTTTAAAAAGGTCCCTGCAAATACGAATTTGGTTAAAACAGGTCCCTGTTACAGATCTATTGCAGCAAATCAGTTTTTAACTTGCAGAATGCCAAATTTTGCTGCTTTGAATCTACACAATGTCAATCTATGTGCATAAATTTTAAACATTCAACATTCATAATCTCATTCAAACAACATAAATCTAAATTACAACATTCAAACTACGTTACAACTTTCAAACTAAAACATTCAAACTACATAAATCCAAATTACATGACTCTAATTACAACTTTCAGTACTAGATTAAATGCACCACAATTTCTTGAACAGTGAACAACACCAATGTAAATATCAACCCAACGACAAGCAAATGAACCCTATGCCTTTCTTTGTCGAGTTTCAGTTGTAGCTTCTCATATGGGTAGCCTACCTGCGAATATATGAGCATTCGAGGAAGACCTTGAGTTTGACGCTTGGGAGGCCTCCATTGAAGATTTTGGTGGTCACGATTTTGAGGAAGAAGATGATGGAAGTGTTAGGGTTTCAAAGGGGAAGATGATGGAAGTGTTAGGGTTTCAAAGGGGAAGATTGGGGAAGAAGACTTGGAGGAAGAAAAATATTGGGGATCTAATTTTAGGGTTAACTTAATACACATCAGCATCAATAAAAAAATAGGGAAATAAAAATTCTAACATGTTATTGTCAGCTTAGCATTTTTGTAACAATAGAGTAACGGAAGGGCGTATTTAAAACTACGCCATTTTGCAAGGGTATATTTAAAAATAATAATTTTGCAATGGTATATTTGAAAAACAAGCATATTTGCAAGGGCAAAAAACATATTTAAGCCTTTAATTTATATATTTTATATGCTTATTTAGTATTTTGTTGTTAATTTTATCAAATTTGAAGTTTTCAATATATTTTTAAGTTGAGACCCATTGTGGTACTTTCATATGTAAAAACAATTCTAATCCAACCTATCCAAACAACAAAGATTGAAAAAAATCACTTTTTCAGGAAAGGTATCCAAACAAAAACCACGTCAAGTTCAACTCAGTTTTAACTAAAATCAATTCTATAAAACCAATTCTATCAGAATCAATTCTACTCACCGCATAACTAAACACACACTAAAATTGATTTTGATTGATACTGAGTTGAATGCAAAATGTTTTTTATCTTTGAATTAATTCACGGGAAAGTGAGCGGAATAATAAATTTGAGTAAAAATCCATTTTGGAAATAAAAACTAGAATTCATATTTTATAGTTAGGATCAATTTTCTCAGTAAAAAAATAGTGAGGATCAATTTTACCTTAAAGTACTCAAACATGCCAAAAGAAATTTTATGTCTTCATACCTGAACTGTACCTAGTAGTGTTGTGCGGACTGCGTCAGTGGTCTCTTGCGGTATGACTTAATATCAACGAGCGCCTGGGAGGAGGACCTGCGAAGCCACTCCGACGCCCAAGTTAGTATTGAGAGTAGGTGAGTGATTTAGCAAGGAATGAGAGTGTACCTCATTATGGCAATGTGAGCCAGTATTTATAGGAAAGCGTGCCCATTGTGAGCCGTTGGATTGAACGAGTTGATCTAAGCCCTCCAAATATGAGAGTCATAATTGGGCTTGTAGATTGTGGATATAGACCAAAGTGATTGGGCCAATCCATGTTCAATTGCTGAATGGGTCTCGTGGCCCAGTCCAGAACAGTGGCCCCCCAAGCCGAGATTATTCCGAAGGATGGTCTTGGCTTGAAGCATTTTTGTCGGTTCGTCCAACGTGTCGGGAGCTTAGCCCTCCAAGGTGTCGTGTGATGATGTCTTGGCACCTCTATGGTGTCGTGGGACTAAGCATCCTCATGGTGGTGTGTGATTGTGTCTTGGCACCTCCATGGTGCCGTGTGCTAGGCGCCCTCTATGGTGTCGTGTCTAGGCTTTGGCCACACCATTGTTTTATGGGCATGATTTTGTGCATGGTGGAGAATAAGACTCTTGGTGACCACACACTTCATTTTCAACTTGGATCCATCCTCTCTTACTTCTCTCCTTGGTAAGCATTTTCATTCTCTTTTCTTTGGTGCATAGGCATTGCGCTGGGTCCACAATGCATCTGCACACGACCGGTCGAATGCCGGGTTGTGTCCCTTCCATGTACTACCATTCAGGCAATTTATCGAACACCTGATGGGCAAGGCAATCCTGGTAGGGTGCATAGTTGTGTTGCATCCAGACACTGCCTTTCAGGCAATTTATCAAACAGCTGGTGGGCACTTCGTGGCACCTGGTCAGAGTGGATGAAGATAGAATTTTGAAAGAGTGGATAAGGATTTTAGGACCACACAAATTTTTCCTTTGAAGCTCTCCCTCATTTCTCCCTTGGTAACTGCATCTTCCTTCATCCTCTTTTATCTCTTTTTAACATTATATGCTACCATTGCATGCTTCATGAGAATGTTAGCTCTTAGTGACAAAAGAATGTTGATGCCTCATGGCATTGGTCTTCCATAAAAGTTATAGGTGACAAGGGAATGTTGGTGCCTCATGGCCTTGTGTTGATCAAAATCACACCCCAAACTCATAAGTTTTTGCGAAAAATGGAACCATATGGGGGATAGCCCTCGGACACCGGCGCACCTCCTCGCACACCGGCAGGGTGCCGGGCTCCAATTCCCGCGTGCACCCCCCTCTCGCAAACCGGCAGGGTGCCGGGTTCCAACTCCCGCGCGCACCCCCTCGTAAACCGGCAGGGTGCCGGGTTATAACACTCACGCCCGCGCGCACCCCTCCTTGCAAACCGGCAGGATGCCGGGCTCCACACCTCGCGCTCGCGCGCCCCTGGACACTGGCAGGGTGCCGAGTTCCCCACGTAAACCGGCTGGGTGCCAGGTCTTGCGTTTTTCATCGGGCGCTTCGAGCGCGTCCACCAAACTGGCAGGGTGCCGGGTTATGCGCCTTCGTGCTCTTTCTCCAAACCGGCAGGGTGCCGTCTGATGCGCCTACCCCGGCAGGGTGCCGGGTTTCGTCACCCTTGCGTGCCTTTGTGCACATTCGCGTGCCTTCGTGGACATTTGCCCCTGCTGTGAACACCTCATGGTGTTGGGCTTTGAATCTTTATTTTGTTCAATTATTTCCTTGACGTGTTTTGATGACGTATGTGCTTGACCTTTGCCTTCGTGTGTTGTTTCCAACCCCGGTGGGGTGCCGGGGTTCGTTGCCCCATCGTTAGCACTTAGTCTTTGACACTTAGTAAAATTCTCATGAATTATTTTAGTCTTTGACACTTAGTAAACTTCTCATGAATTTTTAGTCTTTGACACTTAGAAAAATTCTCATGAATTTCTTTCTCTTTGACACCTTAATTTTTCAGTGCTCGCTCCAGACACCGACAGTGTGCCGGGGTTCAATTCTTTCCTTCGCACACGCCCCGGACACCGGCAGGGTGCCGGGGTTCAACTTCTTCTCTTGCGCGCGCCCCAGACACCGGCAGAGTGCCGGGGTACAAATCATGGTGCCGGGGTTGGAGACGTCAGAATTGGATTTTGAGATTAACATAATAATTGTAGCCCTGCTTCTTAGCTTTCCAACGCATGCTCACACGCCTCCATCAGATAAACATGGACGAAGTTATAGTCTGCAGACTAGAAAGCCCTCAAGGGTGCCGGGTTACAAATCATGCTGCCGGGGTTGGAGACGTCAGAATTGGATCTTGAGCTTAACAGAAGAATTGTATCTCTGCTTCTTAGCCTTCCAACGCATGCTCACACACCTCCATCGGATAAACATGGACGAAGTTATGGCCTGGAGACTAGACAGCCCTCCCGGATGCTGCGGAAACCGGCAAGGTGCCGGGATTCGGCTCGGATGCCGCGAAAGCCGACAAGGTGCCGGGGTTGGAGAAGTTAGAATTGGATCTTGAGCTTAACAGAAAAATTTTATCTATGCTTCTTAGCTTTCCAACGCATGCTCACACGCCCCCATTGGATAACCATGGACGAAGTTATGGTCTGCAGACTAGACAACCCTCAAGGGTGCCGGGTTACAAATCATGCTGCCGGGGTTGGAGACGTCAGAATTGGATCTTGAGCTTAACAGAAGAATTGTAGTTCTGATTCTTAGCTTTCCAACTCATGCTCACACGGCCCCATCGGATAACCATGGACGAAGTTATGGTCTGCAGACTAGACAGCCCTCAAGGATGCTGGGTTACAAGGTGCCAGGATAGAAATCATAGTGCTGGGGTTCGATATGTCAAACCTGGCAGGGTGCCGGCCTTCGTTGGTGCAGGGGTTCATACCCAAAACCCGACAGGGTGCCAGCCTTCGTTTCCACATGGCACCTCATGGTCAAGTATATTCGCCCAAGGGGTTATGGCCATCAAAGTCAGCTTGAATTATACTCTTGGCACAGTTTACCAGGACTCGGCCCGGATATAACTCGCCCAAGGGGTTGTGACCACCAAGGTCACTTGAAGTATACCCTTGGCACAATTTATCAGGACTCGGCCCGGATATAACTCGTCCAAGGGGTTGTGACCACCAAGGTCACTTGAAGTATACCCTTGGCAGAGTTTACCAGGACTCGTCCCGGATATAACTCGCCCAAGGGGTTGTGACCACCAAGGTCACTTGAAGTATACCCTTGGCACAGTTTACCAGGACTCGGCCCGGATATAACTCGTCCAAGGGGTTGTGACCACTAAGGTCACTTGAAGTATACCCTTGGCACAGTTTATCAGGACTCGGGTTTATCAGGACTCGGCCCGAATACAACTCGTCCAAGGGGTTGCGACCACCAAGGTCACTTGATGGAAAGAATCACGAGATTCCTGCCTCGGTATGTAGGGAAGAGGCTAATGATCATGGTGGCTCTCTTTGATTACTCTGTTACCGACAATCTTTATTTGTCTCGGCGTGCCATGGCACTCTTGACTCTATTACTAGGATTCCAAGGGGTGTATTTAAAAAGACCGTCTTGGGAAGATGATTTTAGTTTAGAGCTAATGATGAGGTTTCCTCTGTGAGCCAGGCAGTCCCTTCCTACGGGGTATGTCAAGTCTCAAACTTGTTTCGTTCTGCCCCCAGCTATGGAGTTGGACCTTTTTCTTTCTTAATATTAATGGATTTTCTTTGGAACCAGTGTTAATGTTGGTGAGCTAGAGCAAAAACTGTAAAATGAACTTTTGTTAATCATTCATATCGAGCTTTTACATTCGGCTTTTGTGCCCAAACAACAAAATTCTTAACTAGTCCTAGCTCTAGGTTCAGGTTCTGATGCTTTGTTCCCTATTCAGAGTCATGGGTCTCCTCCTCTTCTTCATTCACGTACTGGGCGAGCTTCCCTTCGCGGATCAGCTCTTCAATGTCATCCCTGAGGGTGTAGCATTTGTTGGTATTGTGCCCATAGCCTTTGCGATAATGGCAATACTTCTTAGAGGTTCGGCCTTTCCTTTGTACGAGAGGTTCGGGCTTTTTGATATCTCGAAACTCCGCGTCGGCGCATTTAGTAAGGATCTCAGCCTGGGATGTGTTCAGCAGGGTGTACTCTGAGAAACGACCTTGTCGGGGTCGAGATTCAAAGGGAGCTCTCTCAGCTTGGCCTCGCTTCTGCCACAACTCTTCGGTAGCCTTATAGGCCCGCCTGTCCTCTTTGTTGCCAACCTTGGCTTCCTCTTGGTAAGCCAACTTATTCTCTTCGTAGTCCATGTACTTTTGAGACTTTTGGAGGAATTCTGCCAAGTCCCTTGGCTTGTTGATTCCCACATCAATTTCGAAAAGACTTCCTTGCCTGAGGCCATCTTTCATCCAAAATAGTCTTTGCTTATCTTCCAAGTTCCGAACACATGAAGCTTCCTTATTGAAACGCTCAATATACTCTCTAAGTGTTTCGCCTTCCCGCTACCTGACAGCCCTCAGCACTTCCTCAGATTTTGGCTTCAGTCGGGAGGCGGTGAAACGGGCCGTGAATAGTCTTGCCAGTTGCCCCATGAAGAGATGGAGTTTGGCTTCAACTATTGGAACCACTCTAATGCGGTGTCCTCGAGGGTGAGAGGGAATATCTTACAATGAACAGGCTCTCGAGCGCCTCTATAGCGCATCATGAGTGAGAAATGAGCCAAGTGCCGGTCTGGATCTCCGGTCCCATCGTACATCTTGAGTGTTGGGAGTTTTTCCAAAGTCCTTGGAATCGGGCATTCCTCCACCCTCCGAGTGAAGGGTCCTTCATCCGTAAACCTCCTTGAATTGCAAGGTGAGACATCTTGGAAGTCAAAATCTTGGTATCAGTGTTTGTCGGGAGATCTCCTCGATGGCGATCTTCTGCGACGTCTCTTGTGAATCTTAGCCCTGCTCCTCGACCTGTCGCGCGAATCAGAGGAGTCACGCGAAGAAACCTTGGAGTGGGTGTCATCAGGCTGATAAGTCCCATCCAGAGAGGAAGGGGACGCCCTTGGTGGTGAGCCGGATCCCTAATGCTTCCTACGCCGAGGAGGAGAGCGATGCACATGCTTCCGCCTAGGTGGGGAACGGTGAGCATGACGCCTCCGAGGGGGAGAACGGCAGGGTCTTGATACCACAGTCGTTTGAGGAGGAGTTCCCCAAAAAGGAGGAGGTTGCTCGAGCATAGAGGCCACACGTCTCTCAATTTGCCTAAGACGTGCCTCTTGTAGCAGCATAGTCTGAGTACGGTTGGCCAGAAGATCCAACAGTTGATTCACATCTGGAGGTTGAACCCCTCCCGATGGGGGGACTTCTTGCGCAACTTGAACAGGGGTGTCTTCGTGGGTGGCGATGTTGCCCTCAGGAGTGCCTTCAAGCTGGGGTGCAGGCACGGCAACACTCTTAACTCGGGGTCTGCCTCTTGGAGCCATGGAAGTGCAAGAGAAAAGTTTCTAAGAGTAGGAATGGTGTGAAAGGTAGTGACCTCCCACTGTGGTCGCCAATGAACTGTACCTAGCAATGTTGTGCGGACTGCGTCGGTGGTCTCTTGCGGTATGGCTTGATATCAACGAGCGCCCGGGAGGGGGACCTGCGAAGCCACTCTGACGCCCAAGTTAGTATTGAGAGTAGGTGAGTGATTTAGCAAGGAATGAGAGTGTACCTCATTATGGCAATGTGAGCCAACATTTATAGGAAAACATGCCCATTACGAGCCGTTGGATTGAACGAGTTGATCTGAGCCCTCCAAATATGAGAGTCATAATTGGGCTTGTAGATTGTGGATATGAACCAAAGTGATTGGGCTAACCCATGTTCAATTGCTAAATGGGCCTCGTGGCCCATTCCAGAACAATACGCACTTTTGGTTTTTCATAGGTGAATTCTAACATACATTAACCCTTCGATATAAAGTTTAAATAAGTCTTTCTAATTCCAATAAATATGAATTTACTTTCAAAACTCCCTTGTGAGTGGCAGTACTTCTACGATTGCAAAGAAAAAGTATGTTTGGATTAAAGTTTGTAAAAGTAAGTTTGATTAAATCTCATTTTGTAAATTAAGCTTGGTTAAAAAGAGTTTGCAACATGAATTATGCATGAGTATTTTGTCTCAATTGTATGTTTGGATGATATTAATTAAAAGTAGTACCTTTGAATATTTAAGAAAAATGAACTTTTCAATGTATAATTTCTGAAAAGATTGAGTTTTATAACAGGTGAAAATTAACGAAATGATCTTTTAGTTTTAACTGAATAGATAATAACCTTTTAGTTGAAAACTAAAAATGAAAAACTAGATTATTGAATGGAATATTTGATATTTTGAATTAGGTGGTCAGTTAAAAAGGACGTATATAAATACAATCTCTTTTTTGACAGATTATTATATAAATAAATACACTCTTTTTGGTATATACATACAATTTATTTTATTTTTTTTTACATTTTATGGTAAACCGAGGCTTTGCTGGCCAGTACCACCATTTGAGCGAAAAACAAGAAGGAAGTACCGTTTCATAAATGTTTATCAGGTCTGTTACCAGCTAACAAGCATTAAGCTACAATGATAAACTGAACTCACATGAAGTTCCTCTCGAGCGAAGCTGGTAGGACTGAAGCATAACCAACAATATCATTTATGTTTTTCTTGCTTTGTTTACATTACAATATCATTGAATTGAACATTGGTAACTCACAAAAAGGATAAAAAATCAACCTAAAATATGACTATGTAATACATATAGAATAACAAATAAAAAAAAGAAGTAAAAGCTAAGGAAGAGGTATGACAGCATTACCTCAAAAAAAATAAAAATAGGGGATGACAGCACACTTGAAAGTTGAAACAAAATGGGCAAAAGGATATCGCTAAAGGTAAACTAATGTTTCCGAAATACAATTTCTAAAAGAATCCGGAAACCTTGAGTGAAGATAGTACAACAAAAATAAGCCACAGAAACATGAAAAACACAAATGTGATCCATGCCCAGAGCGTTGGCCCTCCTAGCTCTGCACCAAAAATTATACGCCTAATAACCAAAACTGAGATACATCCAACAGAGGTGGAGAAAAAAACAATCAACGAAAAGCTTAGCCCCCCTGCATCTTGGATTCTGAGAGGTTCTCTATATGCTATGAAGTTGTACAAAGTATCAATAAGCCATGGAACACCAATACCAACATATATATTCACTGAGTTACTGCAAAAGTAATAAATAACTAAGTTAGTTTTAGCTAACCGACTTTATAAAGCTTCATAAAAAGCAAAACGGGATTTGGCCAGCCATTAAAATAACTTAAATACAATATATATTTTTTTTATAAACAAATGTTAGTATCCAGCAAAATAACGAAATGTGATTCTGAAATCCTAGCAAATAAATTTTAGTTATTTAGAATTTCGGTGAACTAATATCTTGACATACTGAATGATTTCTAGTTGTCATGATTCATGGATATGGGTATCCAATCATTTAAATTCCGAACTTTGGCATGACTGAAAATTGTTTTCCCGCCACATTAAAAAACATGCTCACCAATCTCAACCTCAAGTTATTCCCTAAACTATATGGAAATAATAAGTAGTCTCTAAAATTTGTGAAACTCGTCATGTTTGTCTCTAAAGTATTATAAGTAGTTCCTAAAGTTTTGTGAAAGACCGACTGAATTGATGTAAAAGAGGGACTAAATTGTCAAAGCAGCTTCTTTGCTTATGGGGTGTGTGCTTCCAACCTTCCTCAGACCCACATAACGTTGGAGGCCTTGCACAGTGCACACTGGGTTAGCCTTGTTATCAAAAGATGAAGTTTAATGTTGCTTTGTTATCTTTAAAGTGTCAAGCAGTTGATGTTTTGTTTTAACTATCTGTTCCATGTATTTTCCTATCCTACATACTCAAGTTAACAATTGTACCCAAAAGCTTGCTGTTACTGACTTTGCTGCAAGAATATATTGCTTTGTCATGCAATCTCTTATAACTATTTTCTTGGTTGTCTTCTGTGACTCTGAAAAAGGGTTACAAGCTGACTAGGCAGAGTAAAAGTATCACCAAGATGAGATGTGATAGGATGGGAGAAAAAATGTCACCAATGTGCCTCCAACGCTGGCCTTCACCAATGTTTATATTTCTCAAGAACTAGAGGACATCTTCAAGAAAATTATTTTATGTGCAGTTAACATTTCAATATCACTTTGATGATATCGATGCTATCATAGTATAAAATGTTTCATAGTTTGCAGACATACTTCAGTGGACTTACATAATCTAGCTCCATAATATTTATATCTAGGACCGTAGAATTTGATAATACCGACCAAATTTTATTTTAAATCAGATTGAGATGCTAGAAACAGGTAATCAAACCAATAAGAGCTGAACCACTAGAGTTTAAGACTTCCTTTCAGAAGCTATAGGGTAAACTACTAAAATACCGAAAATCAAAAGCAGCAGCACTCCATGAATTTCGCTAACAACTAATATCATTCAAGAAAAGATTCAAGGTAATCCATGATGTAATATAATATGATGACGTGTTTCTGACCATAAAGTAAGAATGGGACGTAAAAGGAGATGCAAACCTGCATGTGATGTTTGCAATTGCAGAGTCAGCAGTTTTTTGGCGTTCAGCAGCAATCTTACTTGCCACTAAATCGGGCCATGAGGTTCCACTGGCTAGTGCTGTAAATGCTATGACATAGCCATTTATTCCTGTCAAAAGGGGAGAAAAAAGAAAGAAAAAATTAAAAGAATCAGAAATAACAAGGCAACTTGGGATCTATGAGGAACTTGAAAGAAGTGGACTGGAATATCACTGAGTGAGAAAGAAAACCTGTAACACAGCTAATAAGATCTGTGATCTTAGTCACAATGTAAGCTATCCCACTGATAAAAAGCAGAGAGCAAATGAAAGAGATCCATCCATGAGCAATATGGCATGGAGGAACAAAAGCAAACAGAAATCTCCATGGTAAAAGCAGCAACTGCCAGAAAATTCGCGCTATGCGGATATAGATATTGTTCATTTTTTTAGATTCTTGGCTCTCCAGCTGTTGAAAAAACCACAGACTTGTTATCAGAAGTATGATAGACTCATTATCAGAAATCGACGATATAATGGGGTAAAGCTTGGTCTTGGTTGTAGTTGTGGTTATTCGTGAATCTATGATATCAACATTTAATCTTAAAAGACACACTAGAATTATAAAATGAAGTACCCTTAGTGCATCCACAAATTGCTGTTTCCAAATTGTAAGCAAATGGGTATCTTCCAACACTGTTTCCATAGCTTTATCAGAATTTCCTGTGGCATCATCATTTTGAGGTACTCTTACATACAATGAATCTGCAAATTAGAATTTTTTTTACGCAATATCATTCTCACACTTCAGGATGTTTCTAATGCTAAGCTAATTGTTTCAGGAGAATAAAAATTGAATGTAAAGCCAAATTTCATGAAATTAAGGTGGAACAACTACCTGTGGGGTTCTCTGAATGAATGGAAAAAATGTCAACAGCATCCCCATTATCTTCAATAAAATTAGTTATCTCAGAGCACTCCACTTGCTCATGGGATTTTTGTTTCAAACAAGAAGTCTCTTCTGGCACCCAATCCTCTGGCCTCTCATCTCTTGCACTTCAAATATAAAATGAGGCATCACAATAGAAAGGTCAAAATTTGAGGATCGTGAAATCATAATATTTTTACTTAACTCTAAAAGAAATAGAAGAAACAAACAGAATAACATACATAGGAAGAGAAATATACGGCCAACGTTTGTCTTGAGCATAAGCATGAGTCAACAGTAATCCATACTGCAGTACTGTCAATAAGGCCTCCCATAGAGTCACCACATTTGGAGTCCATACCTACATTCAGACTCTTGATGAATATTCCACATAACAAGCACAATAAAGAAATAAACAGCAAGCGAAGTGATGATACAGTTAAACAAGATCACCTCTTGTATGTGTTAGGATATGTAAATGTGTAAAAAAGGGTAACTAAAGTAGTTAAAGGTTGTTAGGGGAGTTAGTTATGTTTGTTAGAAAGGCTAATGATCTTATCTCTTTTATCCCTTGTATAGGAAGCCTATAAATAAAGGCTTCCACTCCCTTTGAGCTCATCTATTGACATTAGAATTTTAAGTGCTGTATTCGCCATTGAAGGGGTGTATTCTCCCTTGAAGGAGAGTATTCTCTCTTGTGTATCATTTTGGAGATAACCTCTCCTGTTCTTTCTTAGTAAACAGCATTATTTTCCCATTTGAATACAATTTCTTGGTTCCTAACAGTATGTTGACTTTTAAATACTTCTGACTATTTTAAACATAACAAATCTTAGTATGAATAGTGAATAATGAGTATTAATTATCCCAATTTGCTGATTGGGAGGATAAAAGCTCCTGTGGGATTTCCAGTGCCAACTTTAGGAGATTCAAGTGCGCTTGTAGACATTGGCCATGAAAACGTTTTCCATATCTACCATTATTTAAAGTGATTTGCAGTCTCAGAAGTTTTTGGTTTCTATCTTTCCCTTAATTTCACATTGATGCTTAAATTTCAAAACATAAAAATGTTGGAATACTACCTCCAAAATTATGTACAACCAAATGTAAGCCCAAAATGACCAAAACAGCTCCACCAGCCATACTCCAAGGTCAGCAATCTTTTTCAGCTCTCCTGCTTTTGGAACCACTACACAAACAGCGTGAATGGGGAAAAGGTCGAATGCTGCAGAGCCGACAAGTGTTCCAGGTCCTAAACCTGAATATTAAGCACAGGTCTGGAGAGTTATAATAGTTTGAAGCAATCTAAACTCTAAAGCCCATCAAGAAGTCCAAAAAAAAATTGAAGATCAGAATAACACTAGTACAAATACTGCAGCATCAAATATTATTCAAAATGAAGGAAACCAATGCAGCACTCAGCTCACTCACTGGAACACCTCTTTGCACTTCCCAGCATAAGGGAATAAAATATTGAGAATCACATTGGCTATGTTGTAGTAAAACATGTTTTTATGCTAACCAGATATAGAAAAGCATGAGGAACAAATTAATGAAACTTTAGAAAAAATTACCCACGAAGTTACTATACAAAAAGAAGAGAAGATCCCCCAGCTAGTGTTTCTAGGGACAGAAACCTTAGGATGATTTTTCCCAGTACACAAGTCATAATGTTGAAAACACATCTCACTTTTTTCAATGCATTTTAATTATATAGAATAAATATCGTTTTGTTGAAACGTTTCTTTTAAAACCTTTGTACTTCTAAAATCTCAATGTATTTATACTCCACTTGATATACAAATTACCGTGCTTTCCAATAGAAGCGAAAAGATCAGCTAACTTGAAGTCTATTATAGATGAATTTATGCATCCTAACATGGGTGTTTTCTTTCAAATTGTGAGGTAGGAAGATTCAACGATCTTGGACATTTTAAGGCTGTTAGCAACTAACCAATCAAGAAGTTCTCTAGGTACTGCTGGTACAGCATAGAGTAATCATAAGTGGAGCCAAAAAAGTTGTTTACAATCATAAATGAACAAGTAAAATAATGAGAAATCAATTTCTTAGTCTATTAAAATTTGTTTAGCGAAAGAAGAAAATATATCAAAATATACCGAATTAATCTAGATTTTTCTATCAAAATTCTATAAGTAGTTGCAGGCGTAGCCTTCTCAAACTGACCAAATACATGTAATTTCATCAGTAAGTGTCAAAATAGAAGACATTGAACATGAGAAATAGTGACAAAAATCACCACTTCTAACAACAACAACAAAAGCATTTTCTACTAAGTAGAGTAAGCTACATGATAACACCAACATATCGTATATCATATTCTACAGTAAAAAAGTACTACTTATTGACATACATAAGTTTCAAATCCAACCATAAGAAAATTGTAAAGTAAATCAAATTTGATTCTAGTATCAATCATAAGAAAGGTGGAGCTCAAAAGCTTTAAAGCACAAACCTCCAGCATACAGCTTCCCCAAATTTTGTATAGCATCAATGGTGGCTAATGAAATCTGAGGAAAGCTAGTTCCAAAGGCCAACAGACTAATATCCGCAACTGTGTAATTCCAAACTTTTTCATGTCTAATAATTTCAGTTTTAGTAACAGGATCTACCTCCACTACCACCCTTGTGTGCTTGACCACGTTTTCCATAGATTTAAAGAAGCGCGCTGTTATAGCTGATAATCCAAAGAAACAATAGGCAAGGCCAAGAAAATATAAAAATGTCCGAAAATGATCCCCAAGAGAAGTTTCTCCACTAAAAATTAAGTAGCTTTGGCATTTCTCATGGCCCAGTATACTGGAAAATCCAGCCATTCTTTCAGCGTTTCTTGGCCAAATCGAAGTGCCAACAGGGTCTCAAGTACTCAATCAGTCCAAAATTTCAGTTCAGTTATGTGTGATGATCACGCATGAAAACATTCACATAGCCTGGCAACGTTAGTAATTCATTAGAAGACAAACTGAAAATAGATCAAAACAATATATGCATATACAACACTAGGTGCCTTTTGAATTGGAAGAATCAGATAAGCATGAAAAACAATTTTTTAGCTGACACAATATCTTAGATCAAACAAAATCAAGTTGAGTCGGTATCAGTTGTAGTACTAGTAGATTCACAAAATTCAATTTCTATTTCTTTTTATTTTTCCTGAAGGAATTGCAATACTATCGTCTATCTTCACAAATTGCAAATCTATTATCATGAGTGGGGCGCGCAACGATTGAGCTCATTCAGCAATTGTGCAAACGCAACTTGTGCTTTTGATCTGAGAATTATTAGTAAGGCAAATTGAGGGAAAATAAAAACAGATACGGAAATTATGGAATTGAATTATTTAAGCTCTGAGAAATAAATAAAAAAACAAAGGTTTCCCGGCGAAGATAGAATTCGCCGGAGCGAATCACAGGAGACTTTGCCGACGGCAATGAGGGTATTTGTTACTTGAAAATAAAGCAGGATTTTGGATTTGGGAATAGCTTTTATAGAACGTGTTTGCATGGTAGGCAGCTTCCGCGTGAAATTTAATTTTCTAAATTTATTTTCACTTCGTAATCCAAACACTATGATTATGTGATCATAATTCATAAGCGAGAAAGCTGCGGCTTGAGTTCAAGAGAAAGCTGCTTCTTAGACCACGCGAGAGATGTGAATCATTTTCGTTTAATAAATAAAATAATGGAGTTTAAAGTAAATCGTTTATATAATGGAGTTTTGTAAAAAAAAATAGGGAAAATTACACCGGATGACCTTTAAGTTATTTATTTGTAACAAGTTGGCCATTTAAGGTTTTTTTGTAACAAATAGGCCCTTTAAGTTACCTAACGTTGACACCGTTGGCCCTTTTAGTAAAATGTCATATCGTTGATTACATCAAAATACACCAAAATATGTTTGGTTGCATCAAAATACATAAGCTAGAGTAATCACAATATATAAAGTAGGATTACATCAAAATACATAAGTTAGAGTAATCACTAAAATGGCCTATTTGTTAATAAAAACTTAAAGGGCCAACTTGTTACAAATAAATAACTTAAAAATCCTCTCTTGTAATTTTGCCAAAAAAAAATAATACACATAATGGTAAATAAAATTCATTTGATAGTTTTATTTTAGAAAATAAAAATTCATTTGATAGTTAATAAGCTATTATAAATTTATATAATACATGACATAGTTATTAATTTTCTAAACAAAAAAAAAACAAATCTAATATCTATCTATTATATTATAGATTTATACCAATTAACCTCCAATGAAACTACCTATTGGCTCATTTGAGAAACATGACAAGTGTCAAAAATGAGGGTAACATAGTAACTTACATTTAATCAATTATTCATTTTTATCTTTCTTCTTACACTCTCTTTCTTTCTTTTCACTTTTCTCTTACACTCTCTTTCTTCCTTTTTTTCTCTTTCTTCTTACTCTCTCTTTTCTCCTTTTCACTTTTTTCTTACACTTTCTTTCTTCCTTTTTTTTACTTTACTTTTATTTTCCCCATAAACAATTATTCTCTTTATCCTATCATTTCTCACTTTAATTTTTTTTAACTAAATTTCTATACTTATACAAATTAGCTATAAAAATGTAAATTAGTCACACTAAATAAAACTATCACCTTTTTAGAAAAAATTGTCCCGTTAAAATTTTAATTTTCTCTCCGAAATCTGTTTTCACTCTTCTGTTTACACTCTTATTGATAATCTATTAACACCTCTTATTGATAATCTACTATCTATTTTTTACTATCTACTATATAATCTATTAATCAACTAAAATAATCAATTGAAACTACAAGATAACTGCAATGATATATAAAAAACACATGAGATAACTGTACTGATATATAAAAAACACGACATTAATATTTGTCGATGATAATTAATTTTCTTTGAAGACTACTACTACAAACCTACTATCTAAATAACAAGAAGAGTTAATGACTATTTAAACTACAAATTAATATTTAAAACAAATATTTCTTATTGAAAATCTACTATCTAACTTTTATTATCTACTATAGTCTACTAATCAACTAAAATAATCAATTGAAACTATGGGATCAACTAAAATAATCAATTGAAACTATGGGATCAACTAAAATAATCAATTGAAACTATGGGATAACTACACTGATATATAAAAAATAGGGGATAACTGCAGTGATACATAAATAAAATACAGGATTAACATTTGTCATTGATAATTATAATTTTTGAAGACTACTATAAACCTACTATCTAAAAAAACAAGAAGATTTAATGACTATTTAAACTGATTACTATTTAAAACAAGGGACACATATTTCTTATTGATAATCTACTACCTACTATAGTCTACTAATCAACTAAAATAATCAATTGAAATTACGGGATAGCTACACTGATATATAAAAAATACTGGATAACTGCACTGATACATAAATAAAACACATGATTAATATTTGTCATTGATAATTATAATTTTTGAATACTACTATAAACCTACTATCTAAAAAAACAAGAAGGTTTAATGACTATTTAATCTGATTAATATTTAAAACATAGACAAATTTCTTATTGATAATCTACTATCTATCTATTATAATCTACTAATCAACTCAAATAATCAATTGAAACTATGAGATAATTGCACTGCTATATAAAAAAAAATACTGGTTAATTGCCGTGATACATAGAAAAACACGGGATTAATATTTGCTATTGATAATTATAATTTTTGAAGACTACTATAAACCTACTATCTAAAAAACAAGAAGGTTTAATGACTACTTAAACTGATTAAATTTAAAATATGGGATAAATATTTCTTATTGATAGTCTACTATCTATCTTTTACTATCTACTATAATCTACTAATCAACTCAAATAATCAATTGAAACTATTA
The DNA here is from genome assembly GCA_963573325.1 of Astragalus glycyphyllos. Lineage (NCBI taxonomy): Eukaryota > Viridiplantae > Streptophyta > Magnoliopsida > Fabales > Fabaceae > Astragalus > Astragalus glycyphyllos. The sequence continues at coordinate 61,551,411 of OY754309.1, forward strand.
GATGACTGCACTGATAGATAAAAAAATACATGATAACTACACTGATATATCAAAAAATACTGGGATAACTACTGTGATATATATAAAAACACGAGATATATAGCTGCACTGATATATAAAAAACACTACATTGATATACAACTCACAAGATAAATGTTCAGATTTTTTTAAATGATACTTTTACATTTTTAGATTTTAATATTTATCTATTTTTTATTTGAAACTCATTTTTTATTTACTTTAAATTTGCATTTATTTTCACAGGATAATGTTCAGACTATTTAAATACTGTGTAATTCATTCATAAAAAGAACACAATAGCACCCGTGCGTATGCACGGGTATCGTACTAGTTTCATCAATAAGAGAAAGGAGTGTATTATTTCATTGTCCTACAGCTGGAAACATGGATCACGTGGTGAGTAATCAAATTTAAAATAATACTAGTATTAGTATGTAATAACGTTGAAATTTGAAAAGGACCTTTTGCAACCATTTTCAACATCCAGCGATCCGGCATTTATTTATTTATTTTGATGAGAATGTCCGGCCATTTATGTCACAATTCATAGAGTTTAATTAAATAATTTGATCTCAGAAGTTTATTACTAGGCAAAAAAACTACTGTGGGACAAAAAAAGAAAAATACTAAAATAGCACACATTAAAATTTATATACCAAAATAGCGCACTTTCGTTTTTATGCTGAGCAGTCGTTTCTACCAATGGGGACTTCTCAACACGAAATTTCTAATTGCTTTTACTTTTCCAGTTGAGAAGTCGCCTCCCCCACGGGGACTTCTCAACTGTGTTTTTTTTTGTTTTTTATTTTCTTTTATATTAATTTAATTAAATCTAAATAAATAAGAATAATTAATTAATTAATATTGTTAATTTAAATATAATTAAATAATTTATGGTCAAAAGGAAAATTAAAAAATAATTAGACTTATTTAGAAATATTGGAATAACTGTATTTATTTAATTATTATGACATTACAAAAGTAAGATATAAAAACGAACACTAAAGGGTTGTGACATATAGATTGTGGTTGGGGGCAGTTGTTTCTGTTGTGACCCACATTTCTTCAGATACCGCATCTCTTCGTGCGACTACCCCTTTCTCTTTGATCCATCTCAGTGCGAATACGGGTAGATTATGGACGACCCATTTTATCTCTATGCACTGTCGGATCATACTGCAATTCTATAACATTGAAATCAGGCAAAGACAACTCAGATAGCAAAGCTGGGAACTCCACAAAGTATGGTTAGGAGAGAATTTTTTTCAAGGGCTTGTCTAAGTTCATCTAGACTTGAGTTTGACAAGGTATGTGCTATCGTACCTAAAGACGACACCTTCTGTGCCTGTGTTATCAACATGTCCATTGTAAAAAACTGTGATAAAAACTGGAGTTGGAGCCATTGCTTATGTTGGGAGTGGGAAGATCTATTTGAGGATGCAAGAGTATCAGAAGGGGGTGGTTGAATTGAGTGTTGAGTATATGATAAAAAGTGATCAAAAACCCATTTTTTTACACTAAGAAAAAAACTGTTTTTTAGTCTTTATTTTGATTTTTATACACGTCTAATTTAAGTCCGTAAGTCCTATTTCAAAACCCAACACGGTAGTTTTATACCTCTTCTATGAGGTCATATATTTTTTTGGTTAAATAATTAAAAAATATATGATAAAAAGTGATCAAAACATGGTAAAAAAACCCTTTTTTTACACTAAGAAAAAATTATTTTTAGTCTTTATTTCGATTTTTATAAATAAATACAGTTATTTCAATATATCTAAATAGAGTCTAATTATTTTTTAATATTTTTTTGACCATAAATTATTTAATTATATTTAAATTAACAATATTAATTTATTAATTTATTTTCTAATTTATTTAGATTTAATTAAATTAATATAAAAAATATTAAAAATAAAAACACACAGTTGAGAAGTCCCCATGGGGGGAAACGACTTCTCAACGGGAAGAGCAAAAAAAATTAGAAATTTTATGTTGAGAAGTCCCTATGGGGAAAACAACTTCTCAACATAAAAACCAAAGTGCCCTACTTTGGTAAATAAACTTTAATGTGTGTTGTTTTAGTATTTTTTTTGTTGTTGTCCCACAGTAGTTTTTTTGCCGTGAAACTTTGAATAAGTGGTATAGTACATGCGATTTCTAGAGTGCACTATATACTTAGATTGAAGAACAATCTTTTCAACATTGGTCAACTGCAACAAAAGGGATTGTTAATTTTCTTTTACCAAGATTTGTGTAAGGTGCATTATAGTGAAAAAGGGTTTAATCATAACTTCAATGATTGCCACAAACAAGTTATTTCCTATAATAGCAACGACTGTTGTTCCATCCTGCTTGCACACTGTCAGTAAAGTTATTACCTACTTGTGGCATTGAAGGTATCATCATTTAAGTCTCAAAGGACTGAAAACTCCAACCTAGAAGAACATGGCCAAGAGACTGCCAGAGATCAAGGAGGTACATTCTCTCTTTTATTGATGATTTTAGTAGGAAAAACATTTCTTCTTGAAAAATGTGTTGCATTGTCCGATTTTAAGAATTTCAAAGACGTGGTTGAAAAGAGAAGTGAGAGAAGTATTATTGTTGGAGAACTGATAGAGGAGGGGAATTTACGTCAGCTGAGTTTGAGGCTTTTTGTTCTGAATGTGGATTTAAAAGACAACTCATAGTTGCCTATAATCCTTAACAGAATGTTGTGACTTAGTGGAAAAATAGGACTTCGATGGAGATGGTAATGAGCATGTTTGGAGGAAAATCAATCCCAAAGAGTTTATGGCTTGAAGCTGTAAATTGGGTTGTCTACTTACTAAATAGAAGTCGTATAATGGTAGTTAAAGATCTTTCCCTTAAGGAAGCATAGAGTGATGTGAAGCCACAATTGATCACCTAGCTCATGTTCATGTTCCTAGAATTTTAAGGAAGAAACTGGATGATAAAAGTGTGAAGTGTATTTTCTTGGAACATGAACATGAGCTATATAACCAAAAACTGCATAAGGACTTTGTTCTAAACAAATGAGAAAGGAAAATATTTGATCAGAAGCCTCTATGTCAATGATCTTATTTTCACTGGAAGGAACAAAGAAATGTTTGAAGATTTTAAAAGCTTAATGAAGAGAGAATTTAACATGACAGATTTAGAGAGGATGAAACATTTTTGGGGCATTGAAGTAATTCATCAAAATCTATGATTAGAGTACTCTTGAATTCTGTTTACCAGTAGTCTTTACAAGAACACATACCATCTTTAAAATGATGAAAACGATTGCAATCTCTAACAACAATCTCCCTATTAAATTCCTTAGATATCATTTTCATTACAACATGGCAATCCTTACATATTCTCAAGTTCTTTACAATTCGTATTGTAGTACCCGGGCTAGTCGTAAGGAGGCAATATGCAACTGCTAATTTTTCACTATGAACAGATAATGCAAACTCCTTTCCTTCCTCATCCAAATCAAGCAATACCTCACTGGTATTCCGTACATATCCATGTTTTTCCAACCTCTTCATCATCTCTTCAAGCATCCTATATATATTTTGGATTTCTAGATGACAATCATCCCCTGCATAAAACTCATGAAGAACACCATTTATCTCAACCAAACTACAGCCTGGAACTTTCTTAATGCCCCTGGCCTCCATAATATCTCTCAAATGCTTCACTTCGCTCCACCGTCCCATCTTTGCATAGACGTTAGAAAGAAGCACATAGGCACCACTATTTTTGGGGTCCAACTCAATGAGTTTCTTTATTGAGATCTCACAAGTTTCAATGTCCCCATGCACCCTAGCCCCACTAAGCAGTGCTCCCCATATCATCACATCAGGTTCCATAGGCATTGATTTCACCATATCCCAAGCATCCTGAATTCTACCCACTCTGCTGTATAGGTCAACCATGCAACCATAATGTTGGATCATAGGACTAACACCATACACTTCCCTCATCATCTTGAAATATTTATTCCCTTCAGTAACCAAACCTCCATGTACACAAGCACAAAGAACACCCACAAAAGTCACAGGATTGGGCCTCACCCCACCACTTACCATCTCTGCAAAAAGTCGAAGGGATGCATCCGAAAGTCCGTGCATGGCGAGGGCAGCGATCATAGCACTCCAAGCCATCACATCCTTGTCTTCTGGACATAGATTATCAAATATGAATTTGGCTCTTTCAATATTCCCACATTTAGCATACATGTCTATCAAAGAAGTCCCCAAAACAACATCTATTTTCATCCCACATTTGTCAATATAAGCATGAACCCATTTGCCATGTTGAAGAGCACCTAACCGTGCACAAGCTGAGAGCACAGAAGTCAAGGTGAATTCATTGGGTATAATCTTATGACCCTCCAATGTTTGTAAACTACGGAACAAGGAAAGTGCTGCTTTGTACTCTCCAGAGCTTACATACCCATGAATCATACAGCTCCAAGAAATCACATTTCTTTGAGGCATATGATCAAACAGTTTCCTAGCCAAGTGAATCATGCCAACCTTGGCACTAGCGTGGATAATGGCGTTCCAAGATGGCAAATCTGGGTGGGGAATTTCATTGAACAGTTGGCGGGCAAAGTGGAGATTGCCACAAGAGGAGTACATATTGATGAGGGAGGTTTGGACGAAAGGGTGGTCGGCGAGACCGAGGAGGAAGATTTGGGCATGGAGTTGGCGTCCACGAGGTAGATGAGGAGGGGAATTGAAGGATTGGAGAAGGAAAGGGAAGGTGTGAAGATCGGGTGTTACAGCATGGAAGCGCATGCGAAGGTAGATGGAGAGTGGGGAATGATGTTCAAAACTGGCTTTGGATTTGACTCTGAGTCGAATAAGGTTATTCCATACAAAGGATTCTACGTTGGGGTGGTGAAGATGAAGTGTTGGGTGCGTACATGATGTTGCCTTCGACAAAGCTCGCATTGCTGGTTCGACTTGTTGCTGTTAAAAACCCTGTTCGCTGTTAAAATCAGTTAACAGGAATGCTAGCATTAGTTGAAAGTTTTCTTCATGTGGCCATCATTTGAAGGGGTAATTGGGATGATAACTTTTTGCTCTCAAAACACACAAGTATTATAAACCACTTGCATACATTGCGTTCACACCTAAAAGAACATGAATGAAGAAGATGCAAGATATATTCAGCTTACGTAATAAGGTAATGAAAATGTTGAATTACAAATAGGAAAAGAATTAATCTACAACATCTAACCGGCTTGTCACCTAGGCGGGAGTTTTTTTTTTTTTCCTTCATCAACATTCCCCAAAAAATTGTCAACTTTGCTGAGGCTTTTCATTTAGCAACAAATATTAGAAAGTCCTTATTTTATCATTCTTGCACACGTGTCTTAGTATTTCAAATTTATTGATTTATCTGCATCGTCCATTTAAAATTTGATCTATTTAAGACATGGAATTACAAGCAATCCAACGGTGGCAATTAAAATGGGAAATGAAAGTGACTCTAAGAATTCTGTTGCATTATATATGCCTTTTTCTTGGTTGCATCCTCGTCGGTCTCCATCTCTCTGCTTAGGTTTGCGTCTTTGTTCTGCTTGTGTTTTGTTTGATTAGTACGTCGTTCTTCTGTTTCTACCATAACGTTCGAATAACATATCTCTGTGTTTTTTCCTTCTTTTGCAGCGATGAGCGTTTCGCCTCCTAAAAAGTTTGGTCGCTCTTATCACTTTGCACTGGGAATAAAGTTCGAACACTATGAAGTGGAATCAGTTGCAGATGCTGTAAGAAATTGACTGTTCGCTGTTAAGGAGCAACTCCGCCAAAAAAACTTCATATTTTATTATTGTTGTTTTCTATGGTTTGACGTGGCACCGTTTTCGAATTTTCATCCTTCTGCTTTTGATGTTTTGTTTTTCTCCGTTCACCCTTCATCTGCTTTTTCCTTCTTCCTCCATAGCCTTCAACCACATTCTCCTCATCGCCGTCGTCTAATCCCTCTCGCTACACCAATTCCTCTTTATTGTAGGCTTCTTCTTTTTTCCACCTAATCTATGCTGATTTGGCTCTATTGTATCTTTGATTGTGAGCGAGAGGGAGAGGGAGAGGGAGAGAGAGAGAGGTGTCACATCTCTGCGGCTGGGATCCTTGATTTGGTGTCGTTCAGCTGCGTCAACTGCGGTTCTGATGGTGGTGAACGAGTGAACGAATGCATGCAAGGGTGGTGATTGTTGCCGATTCACATTGGAGATTGAAGGTTGTGGTGAGTTAGTCATCTCTTTCTCTCCCTATTTTATCTCTTCATTTCTATTTTGATTTTTTCATTCTCTCCCTGTTGATTTACTCTTTCTCTTATTTTTGGTATTTCATTTTTTATCACTGATTTTTGTGTTGGTGTTCCTCTCCGTCGTTGCTGCCTACCATGAAGATCACCTGTCTCTTCATGAACCATTTTTATGAGTTGGGTAACTTCCAAGTTATTTACTTGGATTATGGCGTTATTGGCAATTATGCCTCCATCTGGTGTGATGCCTTTTGTTTGTTAAAGAGAATTTGGCTGCCAATATGTGATGATGACGAATATGAGATCAGTTTGAATTATTGTAGCTCCATTTGTAGCTGGTATATTGTTTGTGCAAATATAATTTATGTGCAGTGGATAGTATTTTTCGGGTGATGCAAGATTTTTTCATGGAAACTATGTGTTTTTATTATGCAGGGAGATGATGCTTCTTTGCGGAAGTCAATTTTTATTTTAATGTTGCAACATTCTTCTAAGATTTCGTGTCATTATGCTTTAGCCTCTATCTTCCTTAATTCTTACCAGTTTTCACAATGCTGCGAATGTGATAACAGGAATATGGGCAATTTTGAGGAACAATGAAATGCTGACCTGGCTAGATAAAATCAAATTTGCAATTGGACTTCTGCCAGCTATGCTTCGTGGGCAGGCGTATGTTGAGGCCCAAGATGGTTTTTCTATTAAAGACTGGATGAGAAAGCAGGTATGTCAGTTAACGTGTTTGTGTAACTGTAGCAACCCTTTGAGAGATTTGTTACTTGGCTATATCACCGGCCAAGGTCATAGCCTATTCAACTTTAAAATTTCAGAGAGAAATGTTGTCAGTTTGTCACCAGAGTCTTGGCCATCTTAGAGATGTGTTTTCTGCAGTGGGTTGATTTAGGAATGAAATTCCAAGTGACTTGGTGTCTGATGATGATAATAAGGGATCCACTTCTCATTTTGCTATTGAAGAATCATCTGTTAGGCCAAGGTTTATGTTTTCTGTTTATTCCCATCTTTTGTTTAATTCGTCATTTTGTGGCTTCTTTCAATTGAATCTCAATTCAATTTATGCAGCATACTATCCATCTATGGTGTCCATGGTTTCCCTACACTATTCATTTTTATAAATATTTTCTAAAAAAATTCATGCAAAATATTTAAGGTCGATTATTGATTCCACTGCCAATATTTATGATTTGGGAATAGACTATCTTAGGGTTTACAAAGCCAATTCACATTCATATATTCTCTTAACCATTTTGATGTAAGGTATAGATAAACAAAAATTAGTTTGAGATGTAATTACAGTGTCTCTATTTCACCTTAATCAATTAGCAAGGGTGTAAAACAAAGTTCTTCTACTGATAATACAAGAAGAAAAGAGTGGAAAGAATCAATTTGAATTTGCTATCTACTTTCTTCGGTTTTCTTCAATTTTATTAATGATTAACTGCGAAACTTTTCCTCCTCCTGCCTTAATTTTATTGTATGTAGAATATAAGTGATATCAACATGTTTTCAAGATCAGTTACTACTATGTAGTTGTGCATTTCTGTCCAGTTACAATACATATTTACCTATGATAATATATCCACATATAGCATTTCTGTAACACCTTTTATTTGGACTTGATATTTGAATTTCAAACTGTTTTACTTAATCTATGTTGCCTTCTAACTTCCACTATAGCATTTGTCACTTTGGCAGCCATTATTTAATTGATCTTCTGAATTTGTATTTGACTTGTATAGCATTTAATTGCTTAACTATTATGGATTACACAGCTGGTTTGGTTTTTATAAAATTTATTTTTCCTGTATAGATTTTAATGAAATTTTCCTACGATTGGTGAGTGCTAAGTTATGGTGGTCATATAACATGGTAGACTGGTAGTCTCCACCTTCTCATATATGGTACAAGTGAGTTTAGATACTGCAGAAACTATAAATGAGAAATGGGGTGTTGGTGCTTTTAATTAAAAATGAAGGAATGGTATTTGATGCAGTTATTTGCGATGTGTTTGAGTTTAACATTGGCAACCAACTCACATTTTTGGACTTGCAAGCTGAATTTGATTCCTTAATGTGATTTCAACTATGAAGCTATCTTCTTCTGTTTAATCTTATTGAGGATTAATTGCTGTTTGTATAGAGATTAGTCATTGTTTTAAAAACTTTGATTGTAAGCATGTTAGAAGAGATGTAAATGGAATGTCTCTTATATCATCATTAAATATTTCATAATTTTCTTAACTTCTATGTCCATGTGCGACTTCAATCACCATGTAGATGATGCTTACCAAAAGTGAGATTATCTCACTTTTGGTTTATGCAGATGAATGTGACGGGATCTTCAAATAAAAGAAAGCACAATGCAGTTCACAATGTTGATGGTAGCTGTGATAACCACAATCCATTGATTCAACAAAGAAAAATGGATCCGTATGCTATCTATGAGTATAACAAGTTAATATTCCTTACTTATTTTGTTGTTTAATGTATATCTTTTGTCTAAAGTAGGAGCGCTTTTGCTGGTTTTTTATTTATGGTCATAAAATGTTCTATAGGTACCTTTGCATCTCATAGTTTGATGAAGCCTTCCTTGGGATCTCTTACTCCAGGAAAATTCATTCTTCGACCGTCTGCCATGAGGCTACTCCTTTAAATGAAACTGCACTTTGTACATAATGTCTTTTTATTCTGCATGGCTCATTTTTTATTACTCATCTAATTACTCACCTAATGTACTTTGTTATTGTTTTCATTCAGCTATGTGTTCTGCTTCACAGGAAAACATATCAGATATTCAAAATCATGTTCCTTTCTTAAGTTCTCTAACTGTGTTGTTCAATTCTACTCTTCATTTGTCCGTTAGGCTCATCTAAACCGCATCTCCCAATTTTAAGGATGCCATTTTACTATATTTGCCTTTGTGTTTGTTATTTTAATGGATTTTATACTGAGTATTCTACATTTACCATTGTTTTGTTCCATGGGAGATTGAATAGGAAATTGTTTTTATGTTTTGCGTTTTATCAATTTTTGATCCACGCTTACTCAAATTGGTGACTTTATCAAATTTACTGCCCTTGCTCTTCTAAATCATGTCTTTCATGCCCTATCTTTTTTAAGTTTAGTAATATTAATTTAAAATCAGTAAGTTTAAATTTGATTTCATCGTAAAGTTTTAATCACCCTCTTTATCATTCCATTTCTGTTGTTGTCTTTATAAGGTAAATTCTATGGTGTAGGGCTTTGAAGCTGATAATGGCTCACATTCAGTTCCTGCATTATTTGGTCAAGTGTCTTAATGGGTTGTTACTTCTTTGCCTTTAGGAAGACAGGTGTTTGTGTTGGACGATAATGATGAAGTTGTTGTTGATCAAGAGCAGGAAGTCATAGACTCTTAAGTTGTTGTTCCTCATGTTCCTAAGTTTCAAAGACATGGCACATGAGAATGTTGTCTCATCTTTTATTCAGCAGCGATTAGTGTTCCAAGAAGAGTCAGTCTTAAGACCCATCTTAGACACAGGAACAAATGAAATTACGAAGCTTTAACTAATTTTTATCTTGACTATTCATAAATTTTAGTTGTTCCCTTTCTAATAATTAACAACTTGAATTTTTTAAATTATTAATCGTTTGAAGAGTATGCAATTACCCAACCCCGTGCATCGCACGGGCTATGGGGCAAGTTTATATACACAATATTAGGATTTTACACTATCTACCAATTAAAGATTAACACATTATTAAAAATAAATTAGTCAATTGATAACCAAGCATTCTATGAAGTGTAATTGGTTGTGGTTGTAAAAACCTATACATTGGTGTTCGCGGTGTGGTTTGGTTCGGTTTTGAGATAAAAAGTGAACCAAACCGCAAAGTAAAACTACATGCGGTTTGGTTTGGTTTGGTTTGGTTGGCTTCCTAAAAAAACCAAACCAAACCCATGCGGTTTGGATTGGTTGGTTTAGTTTTTTGGAGACAAAACATAATTTAAAAGAGTTAAAATTAACTAAAATAAAAAACAGCTAACATAAATCTTTAAGAAAAAATTTGCTTAAATATATGTAGTATATAAATTACCCTCTTTTAATTCTTTTAAGATAGCTACAACCACGTTTAAGAGAATTTGAATTAAAAGTCTTATTGTAATTTTTGAATATATCATAACAATATGGATTGTTTGTAAGTGAGTCAAGGAATCACTTGGATTTGGACTAGCAAGTGAGTGAGAGTTGGGTTTTTGTTATATTTGGGCTCATAAGTTACTAAGGAAGGTTGCAAGTCAATAAACCTTAGTTTACTTGCGGTTTAGTTTGGTTTGGTTCGGTTGGTAGAACAAAAACCACGGGCCGAACCAAACCGCGTGGTTGATTAAAAAAACGAATAGATTTTGCGGTTTGCAGTTTTTTGCAGTTTTCAGTTTGGGTTTGTTCGATTTGCGATTTTCTATTGGAATGTTCGATTTTGAACACCCCTACTATACAATACAATACTATACAATACATTGTATGTGCATATAAATTAAACTAAATAGGAAAATCAAACAGAATTATCACAGAGAAATGTGTTCCACCCTAAGCAAATGCGATGGATATATATCAAATTCAAATGGTTTTACATTTAGAAACTTGATTTGGCTCTAGGGTTATGATGATAAGGAAAAAACTTAGGTACAATTCATAGGTGTATTTGGTGCTATTTTCTAATCACACCATGACACATAGATTAATTATTTATATTATTCATTATCTTTTAGTTACTTTTTAGAAAACTAGTCCACGTGTCAGGGTGTGATTGGAAAACAGCACAACCACACATATGAAACAACGGCTAAACTTTGTCCTTATAATATATCTTGTTATTCATTTGTTAGTTTGGGATTCCCCACAATGATTTACTTTGAAATCTATAAAACCCCGCGATTCGTTTGTTAGTTTGTGATTCCCCATTTAGGATTTTGCTTCTTCACACATTAGCTCATCCATCTATCTACAATACTTGTTCTGCTCAAATCCTTGCCCGTCTTTCTAATTTTTATAAGTTAGGGAATACTCAATACACTCAAAAGGCATATAATGTAGTTGAAGTCGATGCTACATCACATTGAGCGAAAATGAGTGGGACTCTTCAGCAGACCTACCTAAAAGGCTGAAGAGAGTTGCAAAATTGAACAGAATTGTATGAACCGAACTAACATTGTTAAATACTGTTTACTAACTAAACCGTCAAGGTCAATTCAATTAGTGAACCAAACAAACCGAATTAAACACTTCTTCAATGATATTAAACGAAACATCAATCGCTCCAGAACTGAATATAAAAATTCCCTAATCGCTCCAAATCCTAAACACATTTTCAAGCCACCTCTACGAAGCGCAAACCCTAATCATAAACTTGTAGTGAAAATCGCAAATGGAATTTCCCATCAACCTCCACAAAACTGGATCACTTCGCCATAGTCAAACTATGAACCATGAAGCATCTTCAAACAAATTCTGCAAACTTTGTTATGTGCAAACCTGCGAACTCTAGAGCATTTTCTTCAATCACAAACCTTCTACAAACTGCAAGCAAGAACAATCATCAACAAACACAAGACAATAGCTTCTACGCTTAGCCAGTTAAGTTTCTTCACTGTTTAATGTGCATTAGATTTTTTGATTATCTTTAACTATGAATTCTGGATTCTTAAAGCCTTCCATAGTTTGTCTTTTTATGGACCTTCCATAGTTTATTTTAATGTCAATTCAGGCATAAAATTGATAGTAATTAATCGGTCTGGAGATTTTTTTGTAAATTAGTGACATCCCCTCAAACATGCTGACTTAAAAAAAACTGCATCTGAATTTTTATAAGAAATCCCGAATAATAGCTATAACCCTTCTGGACGACATTAATTGGTTCCAAATAAGCTCAATATTTAAACAACCAGTAACAAGTCGATAAAAAAAACAAGGATGAAATTGATTCCAAAACAAATACACCTAATGGAGAATATATCAAGACAGAGAATAAGATCTTCAGTCTTCCTCTTCACCCTCATTCTCAGCAATGTTGAAGTATCTCAACTCATACACATTCCTGTCCTTGTTGGATGCAATAACACGAAGCCAATCCCTCACATTGTGCTTTTTCAAGTACTTCTTGGTCAGGTATTTCAGATACCTGAGAAAAGTGATGAACATGGAAAATTTAATTACAAGGCAATAGAAATGCTAAAGAGACAACACTTGTACACACAAATTTGGGCCATCAATAAAAAATAAAGTTCGATTTCAATGGCATAAATATAGAATTGCTAAGCTCAGCCCCCCAAGATCCAGTTCATTAATGGCCTCAGAATTGCAGTAAATTAAGGAACTTCAGGAATAATAGTTAGAACATGAATCACAATAGAATGTTGGAAGAATCTTGAGTGAGCAGTCTCAATGCACACAAATATCCCAAGACAGGACCACTACTTTATCTCCCATGTCTCAATAATTGAATCTTATAGTCGGTGGAGGTTGAAGACAGTTCCTATCGTGAACTCAACCAGAACTTCATGAAACAAGCATTTGATATCCAGACGGAGCAACTATTAGTCAACTAGTCATAAAGTAGAGAAGATAAGTAAATCGCCTCTAGATTTATACTCTTTTAAAATTTAAAACTTTCAAACAAACTCTACCAGTTACTACGCAATCTAACAAGTAACAAAACAAACATAAAATAGAAAATGCAATTAAAAAAAAAGCGTTTTTAATCGTGCAAGTTAAAGCAACTCAACTAAAAGGGCATTTGAAAAAAAAAAACCTCATTTTCAGATGACAAACACTTGGATAATTGGTTGAAAGAGTTCATGACAATAGCCAACATGAAAATTGCTTACACGAGCTTTTTTACAAATTATTCCATAATGAACCTTCAAATAACCTAAACTTACGGTTCTGTTCTTGCATGTTTCCATTGTAGTAGAAACAATTAGCAAATGGACAATAAAAATATTTCCGAAAATAACCCCGCCCCCAAATGAAAATGTGACAATACGAATACATATTTTTCTATCTTATATCCCATCGCTATTCCAGTGGCAGAAAATTACTAAAGAATGGGTGTGCAAATCCTTAGATTGAATCCTTAACAGAGTACTAGATCTACTGTCACCGAGGCATGAATAACTCAGCTAACAGATCAACAATATCAAATTGATTGCATAATGAAAGGACAAAACATTAAATATGAAATCAGCAACAAAATTAGGGAAAGACGAAAAAGCTACCTTTTGGAGAAGTTACTGTCGGAGGTGACGGTGATCTTGCTTTTCTCCCGACTAACAGTAACGGAATCACCAAGAGCACCGGCCTTGCCGCCGACCTTAATCCTCTCCTGGAGGAACTTCTCGAGGGAAGCAATGTCCATAATCTTATCCTCTACCGGCTTCGCGCAATCGATCACGAAGCTCGTCGCCTTCCTCTTCCCCTTGGCTCCGCTCATTTTCGCGCCTCACTTACTCTTCCTCGTCTTCCTCCTGCTAGGATATAACTAGGGTTTCCCTCTTCCCAAACGAAAACCTCCCTTGTTTATTTATTTTGTTTTAATCTATGGGCTATTTAATTTGTGGTCTGGGCCTAATGAGCCCAATAAGAAAGAAGAATTACTCCCACCACCCACCGCATAGCTCCCCACACCCAAACACACTAACTTTTATGAAAACCTAAAATCATCCTCATCAATTAAATCTCTAGTTCTAACCTCACACTCTCCACCCTTCTCTCCTCACTCCTCTCTCAATCTTTACCAATTTTTTTCCTCACTTAATTCCTCCCATATTCAATATGTCCTCCTAAATTAAAACTGACACTTGCAATTTTATTTTATTTTTCATTTTTTCCCATCAAGGCACGCCTGACAACTGAATTATCGAATATGTAAATCTTGTCCAATAACTAATTGCTATTAAAAATATTTTAAAAAGAAATTGAACAACCAACAATTGAATTGTCAGGCGTAATTTAAAACTAATTGTCTGATGTGTAATTCTGATTCAAAAATTGGCCTCTAATCATGAATTTGGTTTTGAATTATACCTTCGACCACTGAATTGTTGAAAGTTTTTTTTGAGTTACAAGTCTGTCAATTCATTCATCGCATTTTGCTCCAAACTAGGCATCCAACAATGCAGTTGTTGGACATGTTCAGAAAACAGAACAACAAAAAAATCGCACACAACTGCTTTAATTTTGGAGGAGATAATGTTGAATATGAAAGGGGACAAGGTGAGCTTTTGGTGACTATTGTGGTGGATTTGATTATATAAAGTTTTGTAATGATTGAGAGAGGAGTTTGGAGAGTGGGGTGTAAAAAAATGAAGTGGAATGTAAAGGTTAATTTAGAGGAAAAATATATTTTTTAGATTAAGACTGGATTTGTTTCGGTGTTTCTTTTTCCTTTCTTGTTAATAAAAAAAGAGGAAAAATGTATTTTTTTTTTATAGATTTTCATAAAATTAGGAGGGTTGGGGGGTGTAGAATAAACACTGCCTACACCCCAACGTTCTTTCACTATACATGATTTCCATAAGAAAAAAAGGCCCAGTGTGACTGCGCGAACTCCCTGGTGTCTAGCGCTGCTGCGACACAGAGAAGATGGAAGAAGACCTCGACGATGATATTCCATGCTCTTCCCTCGCCGTTGAGTCTATCATTCGCGTCGGAACGGTAACATCGCTTATCCAGGTTCGCTTCTTTATTTGCCCCACTGTACACCGTATGAAACTGTAAATTGTTCATCAGGCCGGAGCAATTTGGGGCTTGTGCAATGGTCCGTACAATGCTCGTCAACAAGGTTCGTTAAATTCCTCTTTTACATCGAGATATCATACTATATTTTTTCAATTGTGATTTTGAATTTGTTACTTGTAACCATCGCTTTCTGTTTGCAGGTCTTACCGGCATCGCTCGAGCTTCATTTGTGGTAACATTTTTATCTTCCTTTTTGCAGTCTATCGAAAATGCTAGGGTTTACGTTTCTGTGAGCTGATTGTTTAATTTGTGTTGCCAAGTACAGGCAAACTCAGTTCGCGTGTTTGGGGCTCGATCCGGTAACTGATTCAACTGTGGATAAAGTAATGTTTTCTAGCTTTAAGCGTTTAACGTAAATTTGCTTTGGATTTTAGGACTTGTAGCTGGAGTTTTCAGCATCACTCGTTGCGGGGTTCAGAAATACAGGAGGCGGAACGATTGGGTTAGTTAGTTTATTCTCTCTTATTTATCCTTAGTTTTCAACTACTCTTTGAAAATAAAGAGATGTAATTCTATGAAATCTATTTTGTGATGCTTTCCTGAATGTGCTGTGCAAGTAAAACGTAGTGATTCATTTACCAATTCCGGAACAGTGATGAAGCATAGACTTTGTTTCTTTACCCGAAAATGGAATTTGTGCCACTTCTCCATTTATGCAGACATCTCCTTTTCAATATAGGATGTTACTGTTTTTCTACGACCTCGAGCGTCATGACCCTTTGATTACAAAAGCTTGATATGTGTGGTGCAATCAATTATTTTCTAAAAAATTACAGTGAGAAAGAGGGAGATTTTTAAATGCTGTAGAATGTAGATTGCGGCATTAATCTTCAATACAAAATACACTGTGGATTGCCCGTTTTCTTGAATATATCAATTTTTCATTTGCATACCTGTCTGGCCATAATGACTTGTAGTTTTGCTTACATGGATTGTTTCAATTTCAATACGTCCCTTGTTGATAGAATGTAAATGCTTCCAATCATATAATTTTGAGAGTTCCATCAGTCTGGTGAGTCTTGTGACTTCTTTCTTGACGAACACTATTAGGCAACATTGTTATTTCAACGAGGATTAGTAATGGGTCATTAGGGACTCAGTTGTATATTTCTGAGGAACTTTCGATTCGTCTTTTCTGGCCTGATTCTTTTTCATGTAATGAATGCTT
Organism: Astragalus glycyphyllos; assembly: GCA_963573325.1. Classification (NCBI taxonomy): domain Eukaryota; kingdom Viridiplantae; phylum Streptophyta; class Magnoliopsida; order Fabales; family Fabaceae; genus Astragalus; species Astragalus glycyphyllos. The sequence continues at coordinate 61,567,661 of OY754309.1, forward strand.
TGCATTGGGCCAACTTATTTGCTTATGGAAGATATTATTGCACATTTGTATATGCTGGAAACTTATATTTATATCTTAGTTTTGGGGCCAAGTTAGGCATTAATTCAGAAACCTACATTTAATTTTTTTTAAACAATACCAACCATGTTTGTGGGCTACATATTTATGTATTTACATGGTTGCTTATGAAGGCATTTGACAACTGGGGAACATATACAGTGTGAACATGGGTCAATGAGGTGCTAAAATTAACTTTTCAACTTTCCTCCTTTTCTTTTTGTTGGAAAATAATCCCCGACAGGTCAATGGTTTGATTGCGGGAGCTGTAGCAGGTGCCGCTGTTGCTGCTAGGTCACGAAGTTGGACGGAGGTTGTTGGGATGGCTGGTTTGGTTTCCGCTTTCTGTGCTGCAGCTGACTATTCCAGAACATGAAGGGCATCTGCTAGAACTGTGACAGAAGGGTATTTGACTTGAGATTTTATAAGTTTCCCAGCATACATCATCAGCAAGCAAAATTGTTTGTTATCTGGCAGTTTCCACCTATTGTATATTTTGTTACTTACAAACTGTATGTCTTTAGGGTAATTTTGATCTTGATTCTCGATGTTGCTCACCAAAAAATCTCCTGTCACAAAAATCTTCCTCCTTGTAGTCAATGTAAAAGGTTTCTCATAGTTTGAAATATTTGATATTTAGATCGAACATAGTACACAATATATTACAGCATTAGCACTATTCTTTCATTAAAGAAAAGAAATATGTGTACTCTTGTCTTTATCTTGTAAGAAACATTTGCAACTAATAAATGCTAAAGAACCTGCCTATACAGTTTCTCTCCTCTATGTGGACCCTCTTCTCTCCCGGCAGCTGGCGGTTCCTCTCTTCAGGCAGCTGATGATTATTGTGGTGATATAATGCAACCTGCAAACCTGTCACGTTACCAGTAAGTTCATGATATCTTAATGTAGTTCATTTCAACTAGGAGAAACCTACGCCCACAACCACTACAAAGGGAATTCTATTACAAATTCCTTGGGAAATGAACTACATAATTCTCTTTGTCCCGACTCTTCGTTTAACAAGGAATTTGTAATAGAATTCATGACAAGTTTTTTTCCTGAAGTAGAGTTACTAAGTGACGACCAAGAGTGTTCAAAATCTCAAGTAAAAAGCCTAGGAGTAGAAGAGTTTGCAACTCACCATCTATCTTCAAGTCAACTTTCGTTAATCGATTCCCAATACCTTTCAAGGTATTCAGATGTTTGATCATGTTTTGATTGTTCCTCGGCGTCTTCTTTTGAATCAATGATTCAAGTTGTGTCCTAAACTCATACGCATTGATATAAGTTGATACATGCTCAAAAAAAACCTGTCTATATATTTTCTGATCATAGTTACTGCCTTCCTATTTTGGAGCTCCCAAGCTTTTACTTCCTTCCCCTCCGACTTATCCTTCTAGGAGATTGGCTCATGCAAATCTTTGTAGTATAAGTGATCTTCCATCATTGACTTCCAATAACTATAATTGTTAGCAATTAGCTTTAACATATCTTCATCATGACTGATAGACCTCCCAATCTTGAGTACAAAGAAAAATAATCCTCAAACGAAGATTTGTGAATAGTCTCGTAGACTGGGATAGTTACCGTAGTTTGTGAACAATGCAACACAGAAGTTCCCAGGAAAGAAATGTCGATCAATACACTTAAATACTAAGCCTTTCCTTAGTCAAAAACTTTCCAAGACACACTTTTGTAGTACCATGAATCAATTCCAACAATAATAATTCTTCTATGATTTGGAATATCAAACAATATTGCAACCACATAGCATACTAAGAACTTTCTTATGAGCCCGACACCTTGGTATATATCCTAAAGCTTTGATACTACTTAGGAAATGACCTCCATAATTTTCCTCTTTCGTGAACTAAAAGTAGGCTCTAGCGGAAACGTGAAAATAAGCGTAATAACACAAAGAAAATTTTCAACTTGGAAAACCTTCTCGTTGTGAGAAAGGAAAAACCATGGGACCTGTAGGCCTCTTAATCTTCCACTATTAAGAATCATAGGAATACAAAAGCTTCATCTTTACGTGGATCTCACTACAATGTATCACTCACAAAAAAACTTTCTATGATGCTATCTATTTTTCTCTCACTCTTTTTCTCTCTTGAGTTAGGCTCTCATTGCAAGGCCATGCTTCTTGCTTCTTGTGTTTCTTGGCTTTGGCCAAACTCCTATTTATAGGAGAGACAAACCAAATTGTCTTACAATGCAGTATCATGGGTCTTGTAATTTGCATTCCATGCAATTTGCCAAGTGTATAATATCACTTGTCAAGTTGTTATCACATACAAATCTCCACTTTGCATCACAAGCAAATGCAACTTGTCAATCGTATGTATCTTCGCTATGTGGCAATGGTTGGACCCAAATGATGCTTCCTTGTTTGTTTATTTTAGTTCCTAGAAAAGAAAAAAGGATAATAATAGCGTTTGTTCGGAGGAAAAGATAATAATATTGGTATGGGATGTCCACACACAAATGATGCAGATAAGGAATGGGCTAGAAAATGCTCACATCATTGATTCACTTGCCATTCTTTCTTATTCTAAAAAATAGATAACGCAAATCATGCAGATTCTCAAATAAAGTAAAATACAATTACACGTCTTTCTCTTTGGCACAGGAGTAGGACCCACCCCATCTCTCCTTTGCTATATTGAATCCATTACGTAACCAGAGAGGCCTTTTCAATTTCCCTGTTTCAATATCAATTGTAGAATTTCATCATCTAGCTTTCTCACCATCAAAGTTGTAAAATATTAACCTGTTTTGTTTTATATAAGTCCCACCAAAAAGTTGCAGCCCTTCATGGATTTGAAGTTTCAATATCAAGACGTAAATTCTCCAAACAAATCCTTTTTATTATTTTCTGACGTTCATAGTTTTTATTCTTTTTTGTGTAATAATATATATGTTATTACACATAACATATCAGGGATATTGGAGGAACTCAAGGGGAATCAAACTCTTCACCTGCAAGTGGTTGCCTCGTATTTCTTCTCCAAAGGCTCTTGTTTTCCTTTGCCACGGTTTAGTTCTCTTTCCCCTACCACCTTCCTTCACTCTCTTTCTACCCTGTTAATTATTTAATTTAACTTGGAATTATTGTTTGTTTATTGCAGGTTATGGAATGGAATGCAGTAGATTCATGAGAGGTAACACATGCTCTTGGATCACTCTTTTTTCTTCTTTTTTTCTTTGCCATTTATCTTCCATTCTTTTTCTATTGTTGTCAATTGTGGCTTCATTTCCAGAAATTGTCGCATGGTTCTAAAAAGTTGCCTTCATGAATAAGAACGGATAAAATCAATTCTAAAATTAATGGTTTTGATAGCGCTAGCTCAAGTGTGTCTAAACATGTATTAGGGAAGCACGTAAAATTTCTGGTTTTCAGCCAAAACTTTATATGCCAGAAGAAGAAAAATACAATGGAGTAACAATTTATTAAGATTCAAACAAAATAACTAGATGAATTAAAGTAGAAGTAATAGAGTATATCTTGAATCTAATAATAATAATAAGAATTTCAATACGGAATCTTGACAGAAAAATTGTACACGCAACATTGCTTTCAATAGTTTTGTCACGGCTTGCAATTTAACTTTTTGAAACGAAATGGAAAGCTCTCATAGTTAATTAAGTTGGTTAAGGTTTATATATCTTAATATTTATCTCAGAGAATTGCAGTCAAAGTTGATTAATATACAACTCCAATCACGATCACATTAACATATTAATCGATCCCTAACGTTACACTCACAGTTAGCTTAATTAATCTTTGAAGAGCAGCATGTATTAAAATAATTAGGTTCAATATTTGGAGCCACCCCACCCAGCAACTTGGAGGGTAATCCAATTGTCTTTTTACATTGGAGAGTGATGATAGGTTGTTTGTTTTGTGCGAAATTTTGCATCAAGCAGACAATTGAGTACGTGGAAGATAAAAGGTTAATATAAGATCGGTGACGGTGAGTGTGTTCTGCTGCATATATATCTTGTCTGCCACTGCCATGGGGTTGGTGAATATGGCCACACTATTCTATGTTATCTTATCTATTTGTTCTTTCTCCGCCTATCTTTTCCTTCTTGATTTAGATCCCAGAAAGATTACAGATCATAACATATTCTCTATTCTTTATCTCTTATCAAAGAATTATAATCATCTCAAGCACTTGTTGTGTCAAGTAGGAGACAGAGAGTAACACATACAATAAAATAGAAACAAATATTCTTTATCTCTTATCCTCGTCCATTTTGAAATCATCAATTTCAGTGGCATTCCCATTCTTCTTTCTCCTTGTCGTTTCTTAATACAGTTCGGCCTATATTCGTAAAGTCTAATTCAATTGTTTAATGTCGAAATTGTTCAGCTGAATGTTTTATATCGGATTCGAATCTGAGTTCTCGCAATTGTGTGCGAGTTTCAACTAGCACTTGTTACTTTATACACGGAAAAAATATTTTTAAGTTTAGACCTATTTAATTTTGTAGTTGTTTATTCATAACTCAATTGGTATACTCATATCTTTGATTTGTGATTTGTTAACATATAGCATTTAAACTCTAATACTAATTATGTCTTTATGTATCCCATTGAACCTAAAAATTGAAGTCCAAGGAATTAGCTTAGTAGAGTACGACATTAGGTTATTTTTTTGACAATACTTGCTTCATATAGGTTAAATGTTCAATCCTATGCTAAGCAGTTAAATGTGTGTATATTAAAATAGTAGTACTTTTTAACTTCTCTTAGAGTGCATGGGTTTTTATTGCCTTGAATTAGGGCATTATATCCTTATCATTGTTTTTAAAATCAGACTAGTCATTGAACGGGTGAAGAGATTGATTCAAGAATAAATGTGTCAACAATGGTTAAATCGTGATGAAATGGGTAATAATTCATTTTTTAATATTATATGCTATATTCTGTGATAAATTTAGGATATATAATTTAATTATAAATTAAGATAAAATTATATATATATATATATATATATATATATATATATATATATATATGTTCATTTAACAAAAAGTTAATAGGATTGTTTAAAAAAAAAGTTATGTATATGTCTTTTTATATAACTTGGCATTGACCTTATATTTGACTAAAAAGTATTTTTTTAAAAACAAATTGAAGGAGACTGGTCCAAATCAGTTTACGACTTGCTTATCGCAAAAAAAAAAAAAAAATGTTTACGCCACCTGTTTTTGGTTGCTTTTGAACCACACTGCATAGCAGTCTAGCTACCAATTCAACTGATCAAATCGGCCGGTCCAGTCTAGTCTAATTTTTAGAACCACAACACTTACCCTATATGAAAAAATCTTTTTATTTTTAGGAACTATTTTAAACAAGACTAATAACACAATGGGCAGCCGGGTTTTCCCTAAGTGCAACTGCAAAGAATAATCACTCGAGCCGAGTAAAACCACAATGGGTGGCAAAACTCTCTCTTACAAGTTTTAACACTGTTGCATTCCTAAGACTGGATTCGAGTCAGAGACCTTGGCTAAGTCGAAAAGGACACATACCATTTCATTTCTTCCAAGTGCTACTGAGTTTTCAAAAGGAGGTGCAATATGAGGTCTTTCTAATAGGTCACTCATCTCAATACTAAGAGAGACTAAGTATGTGCTACTAGTAGCACTTTGCCAAATATTATTTACAGCTAAAAAGTCCAATTAAATTGGCTTTTATTACGAGATTAAACCAACTAAAATAAAATAAAGTCTTATGTAAATTAAAATACTAAAAAAGTTTATTTCATCTCGCAACACTTCAACAACTTGGAGAAGTTGAATTAATTTGGAGCTTGATTCTTCTAAAATAAGTTTGAGTGTGAGAAAATAATTTATTTCTTTACTACTTCCATATTTGTTTATTCTTTTTATATCTAAACCTTGTTATTGGCTTTGTAGACCTTGTAGTGCTTTTATTTGCTTATTTACGACTTATTTGCATTCGACCAAAAAAAAATGACTTATTTGTTTATTTATTTGACTTCTTTTATGACTTATTATTTGCTTGATTAATTCAATTAATGGCTCTAGAATGTGGAGTGAAGTTAGCGGGTGGGGGATATGCCGTGTTCGGAATAGACTATGAAGGACACGGATACTCTGATGGTGTTCGTTGTTACATTTCCAAGTTTGACAACGTTGTCAATGACTGTTCCCACTTTTTCAAGTCTATTTGCGGTACACCTGCAATTTCTTGCCTTTTTTGAGTTTCCAAACTTGTTTATTTTAACTATGCTATGTTGTTCATTCATTTGAGGTGTTTATTTCAGAGCTCCAAGAATACAAGGGAAAGGCTAAATTCTTGTATGGAGAATCAATGGGGGGAGCAGTATCACTACTATTGCATAAAAAAGACCCTTCATTTTGGGACGGTGCCGTTTTTGTTGCACCAATGTGTAAGATATCAAAGAAGGTTATGCCACATCCTGTTGTTGTTAGCATATTGACTGGATTAGAAGGAATTATTCCAAAATGGAAAATTGTTCCATCAAAGGATGTAATCGATTCAGCCTTCAAAGATCATGTCAAACGTGAAATGATAAGGAAAAACGAACTGATATATCAGGACAAGCCCAGATTGAAAACAGCATTGGAATTGCTTAGAACCAGTCTGAGTCTTGAAAACAGCTTAGAAGAGGTGATATTCATGTATCTCTCCACACTTGATTTTTTGATCTATTTTTTGTAATGAAATGAAAAATCAAACTAGCTTTTTTTTGGGCAGGTAACACTACCGTTCTTAGTGTTGCATGGAGAGAATGACACAGTAACAGACCCAGAAGTGAGCAAGACATTATATGAACGAGCTAGTAGCATAGACAAGACCATCAAAATGTACCCAGGAATGTGGCATGGGTTAACATCTGGGGAGCCTGATGAAAACATTGAAATTGTCTTTGGAGACATCTTAAATTGGCTGGACAAGAGGGCTAATAGGAAGACACGTGTTGACTCTTTTCTACCACCAAATCAAACATCTAATAACCCTGGCAATCTTCATCATGAGTTGCAAGGACTTCGCGCATCACTGTAGAATTTTTTTTTTTTGACAAGAACAAACTTAATTCATTTCATTAAACAGAATTGTTTCAATACAGGTTGGAATGAAATCAAAAACGTGGGAACTAGCAAACAATCTTGATGCCCGTGCTAACGTATGAGCAACAAGATTAGCTTGTCTCCGAATATAGCTAACCTCAAAGCTAGGAAAAAGACGTAATCTATTACGACAATACAATAAAATAGTACCAAGCTCGGTATTCGGCAAAGGCTCTACCTTCAAGCCATTTACAACTGGAGCACAGTCCAGTTCAATGGAAACAGAAGATTGCCCCAAAGCTTCCAACCAAGCCAATGCTTCCTTAAGACCAATTGCCTCCGCTTCTTGCGGTGTTGGGACTCCATGGAACCACATAGTTTTGCCTCTATAGAAATCACCTGTGGACGTTCGAATACACAAACCAATACCATATTTGTTGTCTTCCGCAAAAATTGCCGCATCGACGTTACATTTTAAAGCTCCTGCTGCTGGCCGAACCCACCTCAATACCCGTGGCAGCTGCTGGCCCGAGAGCACAGGAGGATGGTGTTGTTGCTGGCGCGCTCCAAACCAAGCGTCAAACATATCCTTCGCGGTGTGAACGACTTGCTCAACCGGTTGTAACACCCCAGCCCAAACATTGTCATTACGGCGACGCCAAAGAGCCCAAATACCCATTAAAAACCTGTTTCTACTAGTCACGGACAACGAACCCAGCATCGAAAAAATGGCATCACGCAGAGTTGCTGCGTTTTCTGCTGCAACCCGAAAGGGCAGCAACAAGTCCAGCTTCTGCCACACTTCCTGTACAGCGCTACACTCCAAAAAAACATGACTATCTGTTTCCTCTTCTTGTTCGCAAAAAGGACACAAAACGGTGCAATCAACATGTCTCTTAACCAAGTTACTACGAGTAGGAAGACACCCCCTAGCAAGCCTCCAAATTAATAATTTAACTTTCGGTGGAACGCCCGCTTTCCAAAAGAACATCCAATCACCGTCAATTCTAGCATGTGAATTATTAATAATTTCCGGAGTATCCATAAGCGCATAGTAAGCCGAGCGAACCGAATAAAGACCGGACCGACTCCGCCACCAAGATAATTTATCTTCCTCCAAGTCACTGTACCTTGGCATGCTTTTGATGAGCATAGCCTCTTCTTGACAAAAAAGTTGATCAATTAAGCCATAATTCCAACCACTATTGTCTTGGTTCATCAAGTCCTTAACCCTCATTTCTTCCATCCCTTGAGCCATAGGTGATCTAACAAAGCTATCACTACGTCCCTTCAACCACGGATCTCTCCAAACTGAAATTTTGTCGCCATTCCCAATTCTCCAACGTGCCCCCAAATTCACAACTACCCGGGAAGAGAAGATACTACGCCAAACAAAGCTGGGATTATGGCCCAAGCGAGCCCCCATAAAGTCATCATTAGGATAATATTTAGCTTTAAAGATTCTACTTACAATAGTATCTGTACGAGTAGCAAGTGCCATGCCTGCTTCCCCAGCATTGCCAAATTGAAGCCATGAAGATGACGGAAGCCCATACCTCCAAACTCCTTTCTAACCGACAGCTTCTCCCAACTCAACCAATGAATACCCCTCCTCGTGCCACGGTTCGTACCCCACCAAAATGAATTCATCATTCTTTCAAGCTCCTCACCCAGTGTAGATGGAAGCATGAAGGTGCTCATACAATAAGTTGGAATGGAATGAGCAACTGACTTGATTAAGACTTCCCTGCCAGCCTTAGATAAGTGCTTCCCCGACCAATGATGTATCTTCCTCCAAATCCGATCCCTCAGGTAGCCAAAGAGTTGTTTCTTGTTTCTTCCAATCATAGACGGAAGTCCCAAATATTTGCCCGTTCCAAGACATTCTGTGACTCCCAATATAGCTGTAACATCAAAGCGAGCCTCCTGTGAAGTATTCCTACTAAAATAAATTTCAGATTTTTGTAATCAGCTATTGGGCGTTATCAGCTATGGCCACGTAGCTACAAAGTATTTAATATTGTATTTTACCATGGCCAAGTTCATTTTTCCCTTGGTACATACATAATATAAGTGATCCAAATGTTTCCAAAACCAAACCAAAATATTTAAGGATTCAAAATGAAATATTTTTCTACAGGCAAAGTGGTTGGAAATAAGTGGTTAGAAATTAGTGTGTTAGTTGTTAGAGCGGAGGGGGAAGTGAGGTTCGAACCGTATGTATATGTTTCCACCAACGATGTCTCTTTCACTCAACCAAGTGAGCTCTCCTTCTACGACTTCAAAATCAAATGCTTCACTAAACTTATCATGCAGTAAATAACAAGGCATCTGTGAAACACTGCCAGACGAGATACATGTGGACTCTAGATTTGGTGGGGTTCATACAAGACTAGTTTCGTTGCAGAAGAAATAAACTACAACCAGGAAAATTGACTAGATTAATTGGAAGATTTAATGGCATTTATTGATTAAGTTTGTAACCTAACTTTTATAATGATATTTCTTTTTCACTGGAAGGATAGCATTCCCACCAGCTTCCTAACCATATAAATGATAAGACTATATTCGAGCTTAATCCTGTTAAACTCAGAAAAACTTGGACCTGAGGTTCTGGAGGGTTCAAGCAACAAACTACACAAAATTATGGATTCTGTTATGGATTGGCTTTTTGCCATATACACCCCCTTTTTTGGCATCTATTCACACCCCCTGTAGGCCCAATGTCAATAGGGTCCAACCCAAACATCAAGGGCTCAGATCAAACCCCCAGATCGGACGGACCTGATTCATTGGAATCAACCCCACCCCACTCTATAAATACAACATTCATTGCCTCATTAAAAGCAAGCATTCTTCGATTTATCACTTCGCTAAGACTGTTCCACTGACTTTAGCATCGGAGTGATTTTGCAGGTACAACACCAGCAGGATCGGACACAGTCATTGACTAAGGATATCAACCACTAACTACCTCGGACTGCTCTTCAAGGTCGGAAATACAGTGCAGAACATTGGCAACCACAGTGGGAGATCTCAGAACCAAGATCTTCTCCCCTCACCTTAATCAATGACGACTCGAAATCTTCGTTCCAAGGCAAACAACCACACAGTGGGAATCCATCCCGACCCTATCCTGAGACCGGTCATGCCCCATTTGGCCGAACCTCAGGCAACCCCAGACGGATTCGTTCAAAACCTTCCAAACTCCGATCAAGGGCGAGCCCAACATCAAATTCCGGACCTCGTTTTGGTACCCGAAAGCTCCGCAAGGAACCGCGTACCTCCTCAAAATCAACTTTCTGTCCCGGCCGATGCTGTCCAACAGCTCGTCCTACTGCTCAATCGACATGAAGTGGCAAACCAAGAGAGGAGTTACCGATTTACGGATCTTGAAGCACATGTGGCGGAGCTCTGAGCTCGAAATATTCCAGGTCAGGTCTCGCCCGACCGAGATTCCCCCAAAAGAAGAAATCCGGCTCGAAAGAGCCATCGATCTCCCCCCAGAAGGCGACACTACCATCGCTCTCCTCCTCGTAGGCTCGAAAGGAAAGTTTCCCGTTCGCCATGCGTCGGTAGGGCAGACGCCGATTCTTCACCCAAAGTTCATTCTTCTCTGGCATCCTCTTCTCCTAGGCAACGATCGAGGAATAGAGAATATTCACCTCAAGGATATCGCCCTCATAACCGTAGGCACCCGCACCATCGGCACCGATCTCCGCCGCAGGATCAAACAACAGAGCTCAAAGGCCCTTTTACGGAAAAAATCGACCGTTACCCGGTGCCCAGATATCTCGAAAAACCTCCAAAAGGATTGAAGACCTACGACGGAACGGGCGACCCAGACAGACATTTGAGTTACTTTGACATAGTAATGCAGTATCGGAACGTCCCCATAGAAATGAAATGCCGAATTTTCCCCCTAACATTGGGAAAAAATAGCATCAGAATGGTTTGAGACCCTCAAATCAAACACAATCTCCTCCTGGGACCAACTGGCCAAATTATTCTCAGCTAATTTTTCCCATTCCAAAAGCAAGCCAAAAAACAAAAACATCTTAGCTTCCATCAACCAAGGGAGCTCCGAATCTTTAAGAGAATACATAGAAAGATTTAATAAAGAAGCAGTTCAAGTTCGAAACCTCGACGATTCTTTCCGAGTTTACTTTATGGGGATGGGCTTACGCCCTGGGAGCCCATTCAAGAAACACATAAATACTTGGGAACCAGAAAACCTCCAACATTTCCTTCAACTATCCCAGTGTTTCATCAATGAATAAGAAAGTACCATGACCGGAAAAGAACAACACCTCCAAAGGTAAGGTTCGGAGGATTTCCTTTTTGTCCAAAGTCTCCAATTTGAAAGCACCTGTGCCGGTCTTGGCTTTGATACGGCGTTGCAGTGGTTGGTGTCATGTCCGTTGCTTTGGTGTCATGCCCGTTGCTCCGGTGCTCTCGACAATATTTATTGGATCGTTGACCAGGTCTTTGGGTGAGTGATTTTGGGAATTTCTCGTCTCTAAACTCTGTGTTCCAGCACTCGCCCAATATCTGGGACTGATCGACGTTGAGTTCGGTATAGAATTAATGACGGTTTCGAGGTCGGGATCCCTGTTACCTCGGCCGCCACCCCTTTGTAATGCACGCACTTACCTTTTTCGATCCCATCAAAAATATAAGTGTTGCCTTTCTTATCTCAACAAAATTAGAAAGCAAAATATGACCGCCTAAATGTCTCCTTCTTCAGAAGAAACTCTTGGACCGATCTCATAAGATCTCCATACGTGGCCAAAGCAGTCGCAACCCTTAGGGGCGAGTTCAATTCGGGCCGAGTCCTGGTAAACTGCCCAAAAGGTACGAAAGGTCTTTTAAGGATTTCTCCTTAAATCGATCATTGGCCTTAGTAGCCAAGAACCCTAATGGACGAGTTAAATCTGGGCCGAGTCCTGGTAAACTGTCCTTAGGCCCGATCTTACAAGGGTTCTCAACAGGTCTTCTCTAAAATCGTTTGAAGAGCTCCTCTCAAACCTTTTTAAAACCTACGAGAATTCTCAACAGGTCTTCTCTAAATCATTTGAAGAGCTCCTCTCAAACCTTTTACTACCTACGTTCCACGCTTATGATCGGAACAGCGTAACTACCTGTGTTCCGCGCTTATGATCGGAACAGCGTAACTACCTGCGTTCCACGCTTATGATTTTTGATCCAATCAAAATTATGATCGGAACCGCGTAACTACCTACGTTCCACGCTTATGATCGGAACAGCGTAACTACCTGCGTTCCACACTTATGATTTTTTGATCCAAATCAAAATTATGATCGGAACCGCGTAACTACCTACGTTCCGCGCTTATGATCGGAACCGCGTAACTACCTGCGTTCCACGCTCACATCAATAGCTTCCAACGCACGCTCACACCTACCAAAGCGTCACCATCATTAGCCGCCATTGGGAAACGCGCTCTGACAGACGCAATAAATGCAAATGCGCCAATTCAAAATTTCAAATTTATTATGATCGGCGAAAACTTCGTCACCATCAGAGACCAAGTTTTAACGTCGGTAAAACTTCACCACTATCAGAAACCATGTTTAAACATCGGTAAAAAGAAAGCTTCGTATCCGAACAAGTCAAGATCTCCTCTAAAGACGACCTGACTTGGGGGGCAACTGTTATGGATTGGCTTTTTGCCATATACACCCCCTTTTTTGGCATCTATTCACACCCCCTGTAGGCCCAATGTCAATAGGGTCCAACCCAAACATCAAGGGCTCAGATCAAACCCCCAGATCGGACGGACCTGATTCATTGGAATCAACCCCACCCCACTCTATAAATACAACATTCATTGCCTCATTAAAAGCAAGCATTCTTCGATTTATCACTTCGCTAAGACTGTTCCACTGACTTAGCATCGGAGTGATTTTGCAGGTACAACACCAGCAGGATCGGACACAGTCATTGACTAAAGATATCAACCACTAACTACCTCGGACTGCTCTTCAAGGTCGGAAGTACAGTGCAGAACAGATTCAAATTGCAAACAGTAGATTTGAATAAGTGAAAGGTAAGATAGATATTGAAATAACTATAACTGTAGTCTCTTGATCTTGTACATACCAATTACATCCAAAAAAATATAGAAGTAGAATATAGATGGCAGGAAATTGATAAATGGAATCATGATGGCTACTAATCTTGAAAGAGGGTGAATAACCCCAGAGAACCAACGACAAAAGGGACATTTAAATGTTGCTCATATGCTTTTGTAACTAATGGATCTTTGGGGGGGATGGGAAATACCCTATCTGTTATCCTCGGACCACACCTTTTCCCTTTCTCACTCTAAGATAAAACATAACAATACTCTCAGAAGGAGTTAGGCGCTGGTTCCACCTTCCTTATGGTCACCAAAAATGCGTTGCCTGAAGTCAGAAACCATTAGTGGGAGGCCCTTGTGCAGGTCCACCTTGGGTTCCCAGCCAAGGTGCTCCTTAGCCCTACTGATATCAGGCTTTCTCTTGTGTGGGTCATCTTCTGTATTGGGCCTGTACTCTATCTTTGCATCTGGGTCGATCGTTTCTTGGACCACCTACACCAGCATCACCCACATAGCTTATTATTAAATTTTAAAAACGTACGTATATTAATGCGTTCAATAATGAGGTCTATCATGTATCATCTGTGAGACTGAAGTTACTGACTCCACCGACAAAAAATAAACAACTAGTCCAAACTAACATTCTTCATTCACACCGACAGTGTTAAGAAAAAAATGATTGTAGGAAACAATTAGGCAACCAAAATTTAACTAGAATTCAATGCCAAGTATGATGATTGATGTACAACATGTCTATGGTATGGATAAAGCTTCAGTAAACTTGGTTGTATGAATATGGTTTGTGGATTTATTAGTGTAATGCAAATGATTATGAGCAATTACTAATATTTACCTTGGCAAGTTCAAGCATGGTGAATTCACCCGGATTTCCAAGGTTGAAAGGTCCTACGTGTTCCCCTTCCATAAGGCGCATTAGACCCTCCACCTATACCAACATAAAACATCAAATTAATGAGCAAACAGCAGCATAGATCTTGAGTCAGATTCCAAAGGTACAGCAGCAATCAAACTGCATACAGATCTAGCCATAATAATCGAGATGATATTTTATTATTTACAAGTACACGTGTTACGTAGTTATCAACTTCGTGCATCCATTCCATCTTATACATGATGAGGCTGCCACTCTGACTTATTTAATGCTTCATTTTCTATTGTTTTCACTTTTCAGAGTTTAACGTGAGAAAAGTGCAATTATAAGAGCTGGCCCACCCCGCCCTTAAAACAAGCTTCCAGTCACATGCAAATGCCTCTTCAGGGAAATGAGCCAATGCGCAATGGACACATTTAAATGAGCCAGGAAGGAATTGTTTCAGTTAAATGTGCAGCGTGCACATGGGGAGAACTTGTATTTATTAAAATTAAAACTTCACATAAACAACAAAGCTAGTTGTTGTAAATACAAATCCACCCTTGCAAAAAAGAAGTAGTACCATTTGCGAGCTTATAAGATCAAAAATTTATCAAATTTAAGAGGAAAAAGTCTAAACAAGTTGCGCATACCAATTAGTAGAAAAACAGTAGTAGTATGTGCTTACCAAATCAGAGACATACTGGAAACTCCTTGTCTGCTTCCCATCCCCATAAACAGTCAAAGGCTCCTTCCTCAGTGCCTGCACGAAGATCATTAGTTAGAGACAATCATTACAAGCAAATACTAGAATAGTAAATACTACCATTAGGCTTTGTAACTTTAATTGAAATTCAAATTTGAAAAATCAAATAAAAAGAAATAGGCTTTGTAACTTTAATTGAAATTCAAAATTGAAAAATCAAATAAAAAGAAAGGGCCTACCTGAGCAACGAAGTTACTAACAACACGACCATCGTCTAAGCACATACGGGGCCCGTAGGTGTTAAAGATCCTAGCAATTCTAACCTGAAAAAGACAATACACAAAGAGGCACTGTTAATTTAACACAATAATAACAGAATCAATTGAAATGGGAGAGTGAAAAGAAAACAGTTATAGGTTAGGTGGGTGGGAAAGTGACCTCAACACCGGCCCCTCGGTGGTAGTCCATGGTCAATGTCTCAGCCGTACGCTTTCCCTCATCGTAGCAGCTTCGAACACCTGTCCAACAACACCAAAACCATTTTGTCACAATACCAACAAAAGGACAAACTCTCTGGACTCTTCTTCCCAGACCTTTTGTTACTTTTACTTCCGCATTTTTAATTCCTATTCACAAATTGACAAATAATATGTACTCCTACTAAATCAATTACTATTAGATATTAGAAATTTAAAATACTTAACTTCATTACGATTAAAGAAGTTCGTTAATTACTCATACCGCCCTACAGGAAACTATTGTTACATTTTACAATTTTCTTTGTTTTTGCTTGTCTTTCCTTCTCATTTATAGAAAACTGGTATTTTTTGAAGGATAACAATTAATTGATTAAATAAAATAGAATTAGTTGGAATTTCTTTAGATTTTGAACCATCATGAATGAATTTTTTTTCCTTATAATTGAACCCGGAGATAGTGATGAATAAAAGCACTGTATTCAGTCCTCCCCTTTATCCCTGATATATACTAGATTTTAAATTAGTTCCTAAACATAAAAAATTTCTTTTATTTAGTCTCAAAAATATAAAATAAATATTATTAATACTACTCTGTCTTTATTATTATAATAACAAACAAAACATGAATTCATCAAGACCAATGTTGAAATGATTTCATTTCATTTTTGGTCAAAAAGAAGAGTTTATTTCATTCAATACACCTATATATTTAAATTTTATTCCACAAATGTTTTCATATTAGTAATGAATCAATTACTTTTTTTTGACAAACTTTTTTGACTGACTTAATTACTCTTAATTCCACCAATTCAACATAATATTCTCTCACACAATGAATAAGGTATAAATTAAATTTAGAATATAATATACTTCTTTTAACAGAATTTTTTTGATAATTTTTTTGACTGAAATTTAATACACATGAAAATAGATCAATATAGTAATTTTCATATAAAAAATAAACCAACGAAATGAATCTTTTTGTTTTATATTTTTATTAAATCAGTCTCACTAGTCCTTAAAATTTTATAAATATTCCCTAATGCTTTGAGTTTCATCCTATTAATCTTTAAAATGACAACTTATAAAACTAATAAATTAGGAAGATTTCACAAAAAAAATTAAGCAAAATTTAAAAGTTAATTATTATTTATTTTCATGTACTTATAATTACTTCACATTCTATTATTTACAACACATGGTGCTGTCCTGCCTGTGCCACTCGCCATTATTTTTTTGGTGAAAACCCTTGCCATTCTCATCTCACTCACACTCTACCTTAACATTTGTTTCCCTTTTTACAGTGCGAGCCACGTTTGGTTGCTGCAATGAAACGTGATACATGAACAAGATCTGGACCGTTAATCCCGTGGACCCGCAAATCACGGATTCCTCGTCGTCGTCGACTTCCTGAAACTCATTGAACGCGGTCCTCTTTCCATGTTCCACGTGTCTCATTGGCTCACAAAAAAAACGCCTAAACTGGAAAATAATAGTCTTTGCCATTTTGAAAATAAAAACACACAGAACATGCAGGACTGCGAATTCAATGCTTCTACCCAGAGATAGAATTCGAAATTAAAACCCACACAAACCCAGCTATTTTCTATGTTATAAATTAAATAATAAATAAATAAAACTCCGGTCAACGGTAAAGAAAAGCAACAGAAGAAGAAGAAGAAGAAGAATACGATACTTACCAATGGGATTGACGTTTCCCCAGTAGGTCTCCTTCTGAGGGTGCTGCAGAGGATCTCCATAAACCTCACTGGTACTCGTTAGCAAAAACCTTGCTCCCACTCTCTTCGCTAAACCCAGCATGTTCAGTGTCCCCACCACATTGGTCTTGTGAGCACAACACAGTTAAGGACTTTAAAACATCATTTCAATTAATTTAATAAACATTGAATTGAATTTCAACACAAGCAGAAAAATAAAAATAAAAAGAAAAAGGATATGATCGTCTTAACGGGGTTGAACTTATAATGAACAGGTGAAGCAGGACAAGCGAGATGATAGATCTGATCAACTTCAAGCAAAAGAGGTTCAACGACGTCGTGTCGAATGAGTTCAAATCTGGGATTTCCAAAATGATGCATAACATTTTCTTTTCTTCCAGTAAAGAAATTATCTACCACGATCACGCTATCACCTCTCGCAATCAACCGATCCACAAGGTGTGACCCGACGAAACCCGCTCCACCGGTCACCACGATCCGGAGCCCCTTTCTCTTAATCCCTAACGGTATTTTCCCTACCGAATGCACCGCCGCCGCGCGTTGCTGGTACGTTGATGATTCCCGCTCGAAGTATGAGATCGGAACCGGGTCGTACGATACGCTTGAAAAGGAGGAAGAAGATGAAGATGATGAGGTTGATGAAGGTACGAGTGAGAAGAATAAGGTTGCTATGACAACGCCGACGAGAACGAAAACGAGTCGTTGCTCACGAAGCATGTAACGAATCGGACGAATCGCGGAGAGCCATGGCTTGTTTGGCTTTGGTGAGTACTCATCGTTAACGTGCTGACTCTCGTGCCCTCTGAAAATCAATTCTGAACCCATTTTGTTGGGTTTAATTCTCAAACTTAATTCTTTCCTCCAATCTCAAACAAGAGGAAGAGAGTTTCGGTTTTTTGATCTTAAGAGAATAAGAAGAAGAGGAAATTGATTTGAAATGAGGGATTGAGTTCCGAGTTAAGAAGAGACCGGAACTCAGTCACCGGAAGCGATGCGATGCGATGCGATGCGATTGTGAAGTGTGCAAGTGTGCGTTTTTTTGGTATTTAAAGTGAGAGAAGAAGCGTGTGTTGACACTTAAAAGGGGCCGGGGATTTATTGGAATGACGGAAATACCCTCGATTGGGTTTCTAAAACGTGAACGGCTGTCATTGGGTTTGGGTGCAAGGTCAAGGGGTGGGTGAGATCGAGATTTGGGATTTGGGATTTGTCAATTTTACAGAAAGGGAAACAAGATGGTAAGTAATAATTAGAGGGGAATTACTTTTAATGGGGTATTATGGTCAGTTTTGAATGTGGGGGATTTCTGTTTCTAAGAGCCTCCTTGCTTTGACTAACAATTGCAATTTGCAATCTCCTGTGGGAACCTTGCTAAAAAGGAATACTTCCGTCACATATTACATGTCGTTTTAATATAGTGACACAGGAATTAAGAAAAGTAGTTAATTTTGTATAGAAAAGAGAGATTGTGAGTTAGTTTACTAAATCGTCCTTATTAATGTCATTGGAAACATAAAAAGTAGAATTATAAGAATTGATATATTAAATAATGAATGGTATGATTGGAAAAAAAATTGATGTTGCATTGGTATTCTAAAAAGTCATGTATTATGGGACAAATTTTTTTTCCTAAAAAGTCATATAATATGGGAGGGAGGGAGTACGAGTATTTTGGTAAACGACTTTGAAAATGCCAAAATAAATGCAGTCAATTTGTGAAATTGTCTTTTTCATTTATTTTTTCTTAATAATAATAATAATAATAATAATAATATTCAATATTCTTCATTCTTAGTCATACATGAATTGTCTGCCGCCACTCTTAGAAATGGTATTTTCTACTATTTCTCTGTCTATCATTTTATCCACTAGGCTCAAATATTATCTTTATATTTGTATTTAACTAAATTAAGTGAGAATGATGGTTTGGACTTCATATTAAAAATATATAATAAACAAAACATAGGATGATAATTGGTAAATACTGTAGTATTGTCATATTTTGCGGGTGGTGTTTCATAATCACTTTAGTTAGCGTTACTTAACATCATTTTTTTTGACCAAACAACTTAACATCCTTTAAATATGATTTGTGTTACTGTTTTAGGTGCAGATGCTTTCAAACAGCTTTTTTTTTGGGAAAAACTTCCAACAAGATGTGTATTAGTTCTTTTGTTTTTAGTATTTTAAGGCCGTGTTGATGATTAGTTTTTCAATACAGTGGAATGGAAGCATTGCGTGACCCGTATTTTAGTTCTCATTCATAATTTTATTTGGCACATTTGGTACGCCTCTAGCGATCCTTGAAAATTTGGAGGATCGAGTGCCTTCCATGCCCGGTTGTACTCATACCGCAGCAGGTCTCTAAGGTCTCCCTTTTTGCTTTTTTGGTAAAGTGTCCCCCGTTTTTGTAGGAAAAAGGAAGAAGGATGATAGATTTTAAAAAGGATATCCTAGAAGTTGGTAAATATGTTATACCCAGAGTTGCGAGAACCGAACCGAGTGGTTCAATCAGTTGGACTAGGAATCAGACAGCTTAGTAGTAGGTTCAACCATATTTGAACCATTGTCCAATTGAACTGCGGTTCAACCACCCATTGATCTGGGGTTGAATTACCCTAAATGTATTTTTTTAAAATTTTTAAATATACTTTTTTTTAATTGATCTGGGGTTGAATTACCCTAATGAACCAATTGAACCATGATCCAAAGGTCTCGTCAGTTCAATCTCTCATATTTTAAAAACATTGGTTATACCTTTCCAATTATACCTTTTTTTTTGTCATTTCCAATTATAGAGTTTCAATTGATAGAAAGAGCCCTTAGCTCGTCTTTATTCTTCTCTTTCTTTTTCTTAATCTAATCGAGATAGGTGATTTTAAGTACTTTTTTTACCTCAAGTCACTCATTTATTTTATTTTTCTTTCTTTTTATCTAAATAAGTGACATCGCATATTTCTAGTTTTTCTTTAGTGTTTTCCTTATTCTGCCGTCTAAAGTGCGACGTTATTTTGTTCGTTGTCTTGATTTGTTTGATTTCTCGCCCTGTTGTAGTATTGTTTTGATTCAAATCGACATATTACCTTCTATTTCTATCCATTACAGATCCAAAGGCATGAGTATTCTGGTCACTTTGATTTTATCACATTTATAGACATCATGTCGTTTTATCATTTCCAATTACAGATCTGAAGGCATGAGTTTCTATACATGTTTTTTGTAATTTCCAATTATAGGGTTTTAATTCATAAAAGGAGCCCTTAGCTTGTCTTTCTTCTTCTTCATCTATTCGAGATAGGTGATTTTAGGCATTTTTTCGCCTCGAGTTATTCATTTATTTTGCTTTTCTTTCTTTTTATCTAAATAAGTGACATTCACAGATATCTAGATTTTCTTTTTTGTTTTCCTTATGCAATTGTCTAAAGCGCGGTGTTATTTTGTTCGTCGTCTTGGTCTGACGTCGTTTGATTTCTTGTTTTGTTGCAATGTTCTTTTTTATTCAAATTGACATTTTAGCTTCTATCCATTATAGCTTTAATCAATGACTCAAGCATCAATGTTACAAATCCAGAGGCGTGAGTATTTTGGCCACTTTGATTTTGTCACATTTGCAGACATTTTGTTGTTTTATCATTTCCAATTACAGATATGAGGCATGAGCTTCTATACCCTTTTTTTTTGTCATGTCTAATTATAGGTTTAAATTCATAAAAAGATCCATTAGCTTGTTTTTATTTTTATCTTTCTTATTCTTCATCTATTCCAAATGGGTGGTTTTACGCAATGTTTTAAAACTGGAACCGGTGATCGATTCAGTGAAGGTACCGGGTCACTAGGTCAAGGGTCGGACTGAGGGGCCGACAGTTGAACCGCATGACCATGATCCGGTCTCAATTAAAAAATTCCCGAATTTTTAATACATTTAAATTTCATACCTGTAAAACTTAATTTACTAAAATTACAACATCATGCCTAAAAAAAGTCTAAAACGGCTTAAAACAGTGTTGTTTTTGCGTTTTTGGTTTTTTTTCATAAACATGCAAAACCCGGTTCGGTTTTACAAAACCCACCGGGTCACCAGTTTTCGCCAAAACCCACCAGGTCACCGGTTTTCGCCAAAACCAACCAGGTCATGTCGGTTCCCGCCGAGTCGCTGCATTTCCGATTCGTAGCATGACTCGAACCGGTTACCCCTCTGATTTCCGGTCCGGCTAGGTCAAGTCGGTTTTTAAAACACTTGTTTTACGTATTTTTGGCCTCGAGTAACTCATTTTTTTGTTTTTCTCTTTTTATCTAAATAAGTGACATTCACATATATCTAGCTTTTCTTTTGTGTTTTCCTTATTGCATCGTCTAAAGTGCGCCGTTGTTTTGTTAGTCGTCTTGGTGCAATGTTCTTTTGATTTCGATTGACATATTAGATTCTATCTGATACAGATTTGATCAATGACTCAAGCATCGATATTAGAGATCCATAGGCATGAGAATTTTGGTCACTTTGATTTTGTCACATTTATAGACATTTAGTCGTTTTATCATTTCCAATTATAGATCCAGAGGCATGAGCTTCTATGCCCTTTTTTTTTGTCATGTCCAATTATAGGGTTTAAATTCATAAAATGAGCTTCCCTTTATTCCAAATGAGAGGTTTTAGGTATTTTTTTTCCTCGAGTCGCTCATTTATTTTGTTTTCTTTCTTTTTATCTAAATAAGCTAATATGGTGCGACTTGAGCTAAACAATATGTTTCCAATCACTGTCTGATTTGGTTGGAAAGCACAATTTGAAATTAGGGCATTAATTTTTTTTCGTTTTAACAGTTGTGGGATGGAACATCAAGAATTCTTTGCCAAAGTAATTGAATGTGGAAGGGCGAGCAAACTTCGTAGTGAAAGCAAAGCTGAAGAAGCTCAAGAAAGTGTTCGATGTGCTAAACTTGAAAATCGATAAAATAGTTAAGAAAATTGAGGAACTTGTCAAGGTTGCGCCAACAATGGGTGATAACCTCTAAGCGCAGAAAAGATCTTTCATCCTAGTTTTGGCAAAAAAAAAATCCTAGATTTGGCAAAAGCCTTCTATGATCATTTAATTTTTGAAAATATCATACACTCTAAGAGATGTTTTTGTTTGATTGATACAAATGGTTATTAACCGAAAATTGAATTTAGATCCAAATGTAAATGTTACTAAAACAAGATATAATAAGATGACACCCTACTTAAATTGTCAAAATGAAAGATGACCCTACTTATATTTAGATTTTTTTTACATGATTTTAGAAACCATCTTTTTAATTAATTTCAAAATTATTAAAAGTGCTGTTTAACTGTTTTTATGTTTCCATGCATAAATTTTCCAATAAATCCTACCTTATTCTCAATCAATTAGTTCTATACGATATTCCATAACAATGTGAATATCCATTCTCTTGAGTGGCCCATTGTCTATTTCTTATAATACTATTAGTTTAAAAACTAGATGAAACTACACAATCTCCTTTTGTTAATTAATATATAACTTTAGCTAACATTTTTGTTAAGCACTTTTTGTATTCCAATCAATCACGACGGGAAGTTGAAGAGTTCATAAGAAATGCCATTTGTTAAAATGGACAATAACTTGAGATGCAAAACACAAAATCAACTTTATGAACTTGTCAAAGCTTCGGGAAACTAATTTAATTAGCTTGATCATAATAAAAGGTTTGCGTAATACTTTCCTATGCTTCTCATGAAGAGAAAGTGCAAACCGTAAATTAAGTACTCCAATAATAACCTTATTGATTGTAAAACACCTAACATCCACACTTTTAGACCACATTAGGTTTTGTCACGTTTGTGGAAAGACAGTGCCGGCGTTTGTTGGCAATCATGTGCCTACTTCCACTTCAAATTTGGTGATTAAAGGCATTTGCCTAACTCGTACAGATTCCTTGTTTAAAACTTTTTACAACGTTTGTTGCTTAAGGAAAAGAATTAAAGGAACTATCCAATTTCCCATGATTTAGATCGAATCCATTGTATGGAGAATGATAATTAGGCTCTGTTAGGTAAATATCAAACAACTAACGTTTGCTGCTCAGCAGATTTGCCTTCTACTATATTCTCCTTTTTTTATCTCAGCACATTTGTTTTTATTGCCCCTCGTTCTTTTTAGGGCATTCTTTTTCCTTCTTGAGTCTTTTTCCCACGAAGTTTTGACTTAGGGAGGTTTTAACGATACCCCAAGTTAATGTACGGGTTAGAGTACCCTTTGTACTCTCCTTAATAAAATCATTTTCTTATAAAAAAAATAGCTTATTGTAGACAAATTCATTGTAACTATTTGGTATTACTAACTAACTCACATTATTTTTTCATTAGGTTATACTAGTAGCATTTTTACATGTGCTACTTGACGTAGCATTTGAATTTATAGTTTATAGCATTTCATTTTTTATTTCGTTTTTATCTTACTTAATTTGATTAAACTCTTCATATATCCTCCAATAAATGAATATTCTTTCATTTTTAAACATTAATTACAAATGTCAGTTTATGTTATGTTATTGTATTTATGTGCTTCAATCGCTAATTTTACTAAGCACACTATATTCAATATGCTAACTTATTCTCTATCCATTATCAGCTCATCCCACATCCGCTATTTTTATCAAACAGAGCCTCGATGGAGCCGTGGGTAATGATTTTTTACTTTATTAGATATGAAAACATAGAGAGAGAGAGAGAGAGAGGCACGACAACAGAGGCAGTGATAGCCACCGCGTGAAGAAGAAATCAAGTGGTTGAGGAGTGCGTGGAGGGAAATGAAGACTGCGAGGAAGCTAAATGGTGAGGAGCATCGCAAGTGAGAACCCACTAACACATAACCTAACAACGAAATTCCTCTCATCACATCTGAGTCACGTCTCTCGCTCTCACAGCTCCACCCTTGCTCCCTCGAAGCTTTCCCCAAAACCCTAAATCACTCTCCACCCACATGAACCAAGTATATATCCAATTTTCCTTTATGGCTTCAAGTGGGGGCAAATGTTCCCAATTGGTAACAAGTGCATTCGTCCCTGCACCAAACTCCATCAATAATGCATCAAACTATATCCCACCACCACTAGAAACCATCAAACGCACGATATGATATCAAAGGGAAATCACGACAAATTCCCTCCAAGACAGCACAAGGCGGGCGAAGAGACCAACCTCGAGGAAGGAGGCTCCGACAACAGAGATCAACGACCGTGTGAGCAAGGTGGTTCCCTTGAAGACCCACCAAATTGAACCCACACGAGTGGAACACACGCTTCAAACAGCGAATGTCATGAAGAACATCAGTAAGACCTCACATCTCAATCCACTACAAAAAAAACGCTTATTTGCGAGGGACATTAGCGAGGGAATAACATTCCCTCGCTAAAACTGACTTTAGCGAGGGAATTAGCGAGGGAATGTGATTCCCTCGCTAAAACTGACATTAGCGAGGGAATTAGCGAGGGAATTTGAAAATTTGACCGTTAGCGAGGGATTTAGCGAGGGAATTTGAAAAATTTCCGTCGCAAATTGTTTGGAGGGAAAATTCAGTCAAATTCACGCGAATCAAGGAAATTAGCGACGGAATTAGCGAGGGAATTAAAATCCCTCGCTAATTAAAGTGGTTTTTAGCGACGGAAAATAGTTCCCTCGCAAATTTTTTAAATTTTTTTTACTTAAATCTGTCACTCACTCACTCACTCTTCTTTCTCACTCTTCTTCTCTCCTCTTCACCCTTCCTCTTCCCACCACACAACCAACCAACCACCCTCACTATCACCACCACACAACCAACCAACCACCCTCACTCTTCTTCTCTCCTCTTCACCCTACCCTTCCTCTTCCTCTACTCTATCTCTCTCACCTATAAACCCTAACCCACCACCACACAACAACAACCACCACCACACAACAACCACCACTCGCGACACCACCACCACCACCTTCTTTCCTCTTCCTCTCTTCTCTCTCTCTCTCTCTCTCTCTCTCTCACACACACACACACACACAATTTCCACTTTCACTCTTCTTCTCTCCACCTTCTTCCACCACCACCACACCACCACCACTCACGAGACCACCACCACCACCACCACCTACGAATTTCTTTCCTCTTTCTCTCCACCTTTCACCACCACCACCACCACAACAACAACCACAAAATTAATAATATAATATAATAAAAAACTGATTTTAAAAATAATATAATAATAAATATAAAAAACAAACCATTTAAATTAAGACACGTGTCAGTCAGAATTTGAAAATTTGCACAAATTTTGAGGCAACATTAGCGAGGGAATTAGCGAGGGAAATGTCCCTCGCTAATTAGCGAGGGATTCAAATTCCCTCGCTAATTTCATTAGCGAGGAAGGTATTAGCGAGGGAACAGGTCCCTCGCTAATTCCCTCGCAAATGACCATTAGCGAGGGATTTTGGTCAGTTTGCGAGGGAAATTTCCCTCGCTAATCCCTGATTTTTTTGTAGTGATCTCTCTCATACAAGCCTTAATAAGGTTAAGATTATCTGATTCTGCTATAACTTGATCAATCCCTAGGTTACTTGCAAAGGCGAGGGTCATTCGAAGAACAACAGCTTCAGTAGTAAGGACATCCAAGGCAACACATTGAAAGGTACCCTCTAAAACTAGTTTACCTCGATGGTTTCTGTTAATTAAACCCCCAAACACATGACCATATTGTGAGATAAAACTTGCACCTGGGTTGGTTTTTAGCACCCCTTTTTCTTCACGGTTCTTCCCCTTACATCCTACCATCAATTAGGGTCCGAGATCATAGGCTGAAGTTAGAATATAGGATATCCCCACACTCACACACACACACACACACACACAAACGAGGCTCGACACCTGGGGGATCGAATCCGGCAATCAGATGTTCATAAACGGCATTTCTGCGGTTGCGACTGATCACTCTTTGACATTCAAAGCAAGAGATTAAATGATGGAAATAGTAACCCATAAATTTAGGGGACATTACAAGCCCAAAATGACCTCTACAACGTGTTTCTAGAACACCCCCCTTAAAAGGAAATTAATACAAATCACCCACAGGCTTCCAAATATAATAATGTTCAACATAACTAGAACAGTCACACTACCCATATCTTGTATGTTCAGCCCGATGCGCAATAAGCCTAATAGAGAAGCCATTAGCTTGTTTCTTGGATCATTGGGTTACTAAGCACAGGATAAGTCTTCTTAACCATGGTTAACAATCTCATCTTAACATAATAACGACTAACCATCTCAACAGTTGTTAAACACACACACATATCATCATGATTATAAAGAGCAAGTAGCATCATGGTACTAATTGATCCACAAAGTAATTATTCATACATATCTCGGCCTACAAAACTATGCTGTTTTTTTTTTAGAAAAGAAATCAAATGAATCTAACACATAAGCCCTAATAGCCTAAACATCCATAATATTTTCCAAAAGCAGAGGACTTAACCTTGCATGTAGAGTGGAGTAACGCAGCAACATTATTTTTTTCTCTGCTGAGGGGAATATAACTAGTTACTGTTCTTAACAGCTTATTGTATCTCCTTCAATAAACACATCATTTACAATAGATTCATTACTTCTGTGGATCGGATATGTTTTCTAAACCTGTAGTTGCAAGTTTGTTGACAAGAGCTAAAGCATTACTAGTTACATAATAGACTTTAAGAACCCTATTTTGCAGCAACTGAATTTTCCTCCCTTTTTTACCTTGAAAACCATCAAGGCAAGTATCTGCATCTGTAAGTGCTGCACTTATCCATGTATTAAGGTCACTCATTTGTGTACCAAATGTGCTTCTACTCAGCTTTCTAAGAACACTAAGTGACTTGTGAAGCTCATCAAGAGCATCTGAAAAAGTCTCAACACAATCTGAAAGTGCACTTCTGTCTCTTCCTCTTAAACGCCCTTGCCGCTTTAGGTTTATCAGATATGATTGAATATTCTTAACCTCGCCGATTGTTACCGATACTCCTGCCCTTGCCCACTTGCTTGGACTTCTTCCAGCACTGCTAGAGAATGGTGTCAGTGAGCTGATGCAAAGGTTTGGATACCTTGTGACTTTGCAAGCTTCTTTAACATTGTCTCTCCCTTTTGCAAATACTAATCGGCTAGTATTTACAAAGAATGAAAGAAAAATAAATGTAAGCAGTAAATTAAGGTGTGGTATTCTTCTGATCATTTTTGGAGAAAGACCAAAGGAGAAGTTGAACTTGAAGATGGAAGAGTTAGTAATGACCTTATAGTGTTCTTATAGTTGAATTTGAGAACAGTAAGACTGGTTTTGAAAAAGTGAAGCTGTTTCAAAGTAAAATGTTAATGTTATGTTTTACTAGTCACTTTAGTGCAACTTTTCTGGTGGTGGTTGCAATGTAGGCAAGAGGCTAGTGAGTTCAACTAAAAAAGGTATATGGATGGTGAACTTGAAAGAGATGGGAAAAGTAAGTAACATGTGATTGGAAGGTGAGTTTCTCGCTAATCCTGAATAGAACGAGATGCTCTATTTTTATAATTTTGTCAGACTTTCTGCCAAGTTCATCATCTCATTAAAAATAGTTGAACATTGCAATGATCAATTTCGCCAATTTGATACCAAAATATCATTAAAAAACCTCAAATTGTGCTCAATACATGTTAAAAAGTGAACAATAAAATACAAAAAGTTGTAATTCAAAACTGTTGGTTCTATTTGTTGTTTGACGTGAATACACAACGAAAATAGTTTCTCTAAAATATTAAGTTACAACTTGCTAATAATGTTTTGTTTGCTATTTGATAATAATGCACAAGGACAAATGGTTCCAAGAATCCTCCCTTTGTATACCAAAATAGTTCCAAGAACTAAACTGGCTTTTGCGTGAATAGAAACCCAATAGGTCTTGCTTCAGTTTCTTCGTTGGTGTCGATAAAGCTTCGCTATATTTATGAATATTTTTACTTTTAAATAGTATTATTATTCGTGTGTTGATAAGATATCTCCTGATATTCTTGAGCAACATATTAATTTTTTTTTATTTGTTTAAAACTTCTTTTCTTATTCATCTTTTGTTTTCTTTCATCTCAAACCATTTTCAATATCAAATATGAAGATCAAATTTTACATTGTTCATCATCAAACATATTGCTGTCAGCTAAGAAGGTGACGAGGGTTTGACAGTCGTTATGGCAGTGGCCATTGATTCAGTTAAACTTCTGCCCCCTAAAAATGCAATTCCAACTCGGCCAGAGAATCAAAGGGCAGATGGTATGTCTTATTGCTGTCAATTGAGTAGAAGTCTATTTAGCCTTAATGCCAATGAAAATGAAGTCATGAAAGAATAAAAAATAAGACGGAATAGTAAGTAATCGAATCTGGACTTGATCTTCGTAGCACAAATCTCGTGTTGGGCTTGCATCTTTTGTATGAAGAGGTAAAAAAATTGATTACTACTTTCCTGATTTAAAAGCCAAAAACTAGACTCTATGATAGGCCATAGGCCATAGGCCGTAGGCCATAGATACATATGCAAGTGGTAACGAAGTTTAATTTCTGTCATTAAAATACACTGAATATTAGGTTAATCAATAATATGCAAACATGATTTGCTTCCAACTATATATGTCCTACTCAACTTATCAACTCCATTCGGCATAATCTTTACGTGAAAGAAATTTCATCTGTCAAGGCCAACTTACCCATTGCTTCATAGTTCACACTATTTTGGACAAGTGATAAACTGTGAAATGTTACAGGCTTAAGTGACCACCGACTTCATCCTATGTTTATTCTGCACAGCAATGAAGAGCTGCCACACAAAACTTACACAGCACAAAAACCATGAATTACAAGCTCTTCACAAACTGCGATTACAACATCATATCTTTTATGCAAATTATTGGTGGCCTTGTATACAAGCACTAAATGGTTAGTCAGTAGTCAGGTTATGTAATGTGTAGTTTGTACCATTTGATCATAGGATTTTTCGCACTTCCAGTTACTCATCAGAAAGCAGTTCCAATGAGAAATAAGGCCATCGGTTCACAAACACATATTAGGAACCTTGTATATGACCTAGGGCCCGTTTGGATAGAGCTTATTTTGAGCTTATGAAAAATAACTTATGCAAATAACTTTTGTTAGTGAGAATTTATGGGTCAACATAAAAACTTATTTATCTCCATAAGTTATTTTTCATAAGCTCAAAAATAAGCTAATCCAAACGGGCCCATAAGCTACAATTATATAGCTCAAATATAATTCTACAGCGTATATTACTCCCAAAATTGAATACTAAAACTTAGTGACTTGCCTGAACTCAGCTGTCACCACCACACATGTATCACTATTTATTGATTGTTTTAAACTGTCAGTTGGGTAAGCCTCCTGATTATAACTATAACTATACATGGTTATCAAGTGCATCTTTTTTTGATTTTACAATGTATTGCGGAGCCAGGGATGTCCACAATTATATGGGTTATCTTCACGCCCGCACCTCGAAGCCTCAAACCTAGGCAGAGGGGGAAAGTGTAGCCAAACCTTAAATTTAAACAGTTTAAATTTCCCTGTAGTTTTTACCCACATGAGCCTTACCTAGTATATGTAGTGTTTCTGTTCTTGTTAATATATTTTGAAAAAATGTATGAGTGCCTATATCTTTTCCCAATCTTATTTCAGTTTGGCTTCCCATAGTAAATCAATGGTTAACATTACATGCACATGTATAACAAATTATTAAATGCACAGTGATGTGATTCTTCAATTTTACTATTGAAGAAACAGGGGGAACCCTAAAATTACTTGTTTTTCATCATATCTGCTATAATCGCAAATGCTATGACGGCCACTATCGTCCCTATAGCGTAATTGCATAGTGTCGCAATTTTCATAGCGGATTCATCAAAATCCTCTACGCAATAGCACTATACTGCCACTATTTATGTTATTAGACAACACTCCTAAAGTATGAGGTATTAGTCACAATCGTTTTCATGGCAGACTGGTCCTTCGGGGAACAGAACTATAACGATGAGAAACCATATATATATATGAGGACCAACACCGAATGAGTATAAATGTAGGAGCTTCAAATTAAACTACCTGGCAAACAAGTGAGCACGTCATGCAATCATTCAACTAAAAGGCAGACTAAACTTTTACATTTAATCTTTATGCCCCATCCATTCCCATTGATAAATTGAAAGGGAACAAAGGTATTGAAAAGAAAAAGCTACTACCACAAAAAGGATTTTAAGCAGAAAATTCAAGCACTCCCAAGCACTAGAAACATTACTTATTGTTCCTAAACAAAATAAACAATCTAGAAAATAGAACAATTCGCTCTAACCTCTTCTTTCCTGCCCTTATCCTGACTTCCGAATAATTTCTTCAGAAGGAATTTCAAGGGTTGCTCCTGAATGCTCTTTACCCGGCTTCACTACTGCAGCAATAATCTTTTAAAATTAATGAACTTTTCACAAAAGCTTGTAGAAAAGAACAAAGTTATATTCCAACTAAATAGCTGCCCTTACGAGTTGAAATCAATTTTGCACCCTAATTGTTTTAGAAAATCTCTCATTTAGCTTCTCCACATATGTAAAGTTGTGATAAACTAAGGGTTAGTTTGAATAAACTTCTCTACAAGCATTTATGGAAAATAAATATTAAAAAGATTCTGCTAAAACTAGGAGTTTTTCACACAATAGCTTCTCATATCAGGTAAAATTAGCTTTTGCATATCATTTTTTACAGAAGCTCTATCTTTCAAATTCTCTATACACACTTATAAGCTTATAAGGATTTTTTTTGTAAGTAAAGACGCATAAACCTATTTTAATTTGGAAGCTTGTATAAGTTAGAAGCTAACACAAACTGGCCTGAGAACAAGTTCAGATAAACTTCTCAACAGGAATTTATAGAAACAGAAATATAAATTGTTAAAACACTTATTTCTTGTATCATAACTAATTAACTATTTCATGTGATGTTAGACGCCAAAGCATTGGAATAGGAAAGGATATTGTTTTATTGAAAAGAAAGAATAGAGGAGATTATCTCCTACAAAAGAATGATAGGCAAGAGAGATTACTAACAATCCAATATAGGATCTCTCATTTAGTTTCGAAATTTGTACATAAGCTCGTCTTATGAGGTCTGTTTCAAAAATGAAAAGCCATAAACTTATTTCAGTTGAGAAGGCCCCATAAACTAGAATCCAAACTGACCATAAAAACTTATTTCAGTTGAAAAGCTAGAAGTTAAGTTTAGTCATACAAATTTTATTCAACAAAGCCGCTGCCCTTCGTAAACAATAAAACGAAAGGAGAAACCAAAAATATCAGATAGGATCTATCAATATCAGTACATAAAACTATAATGACGCTCATGGTAGGCAGGCAGGCAGGCATATATATGATGTTTAGAGATCTTCAATACCTACTTATATGAGATAACAGTAGACATCTGAGTTAAGTAACCTCGATTCAGCTGATAAGAGACCTCAGATGCCCAATACACTTTCAAATCCTAGGACTAGGAGTACTTATATGCAGGTGACCCAACTCAAAGACTTCTGTAGTCAGCGAAGGTATTTGTTAATTCCTAATGAAAATATGCACAGCAGACAGCGGGTGCAGCCATATCTCATGAATGAATGTTACAATTGGAAATGATATTCTCCTATTGATCAGGATATGCATAGATTAGGTCCCAAATGGCATACATTAACCAATTTTCACGAAATATTTAGCTCAAAATTGATCTACACTACTGACGCACTTAAAAATAAACAGAAAATTAAAATTTTCATGACATTCTAAGTTCGCGTAACTGCAGAGTGCTAACGTTGATCCATGGATTCAAAGATAAACAAATAA
Source organism: Astragalus glycyphyllos (assembly GCA_963573325.1). Lineage (NCBI taxonomy): Eukaryota > Viridiplantae > Streptophyta > Magnoliopsida > Fabales > Fabaceae > Astragalus > Astragalus glycyphyllos. The sequence continues at coordinate 61,599,596 of OY754309.1, forward strand.
CCAAACAGATGAAGTGCAAAGCTAGAGAATGAGGAGAATAGAAAACATAACGTACCGTAACTTCCAGCGTCGGTATTGAGTTGTGCCTGTACGATCATATTGGTGATGAAATGGGAGGCCTCACCGGCCTCTTCGAGTAGCTTCTGGATCTCGTCCTCGGAGGTGACGCTCCTGTTCTCCTCGAACTTCTTCCGTACTTCCACTGCAGATTCCTTCAGCATCAGAGTATCGCCGGCGAATGATTTACGAGTGGCTTTCAACAGCGCGCGGTACGCGCTAAGAACTGCCTCTCTCGCCATCTCTTAAGCCGATGTATGATCTCCCTTTTTCTTCTTCGTGTCGTTTCCTTTTACCGGTAGCCTAATGCTGCTATACGACGTCGTTGTTTCAGTCTTCTTGTTTTACTTTACCATTTTAAGTAAGTCTTAATAAAATATTTTTTTTTTTATAAAAATAAAATATTTTGTTTCATTTTTTTATTACAAATTTCATTTTTATTAAAAATAGTCAAAAATTGTTGATGGACTTTTTTGAGGGGTCCATTTAAGAAATATTCAATTTTTCTCAAATAAAATGAATGATTGAGAGATAAATTCGTTTTGAAAAAATGCAAAGCGGATTTACTTCATTGGGAGATAAATCCGTTTTGAAAAAATTCAAAGCGGATTTACCTCATAGAGAAATAAATCTGTTTGGAACTTTTCATGGGGGATATTTTCAGTTTATCAAATCATGTGGGGTATAGATGTATGTGGTGGGGGTAGGGAAAAAAAACCCTCCTTATTAAGAAGAGTGCTAATAAGAAAAAAGATTATAAACACTCCCCATTCGAGATGCTATGATACTATATGTAAGTTTCGCCCTTTCTTCGTGGTGAATTCATTTATTTTATTATAAAGTTAGCATTTAATATGAAGGTTCTTTTTTTTACAATGATATGAAGGTTAATTTATATTAATCTTGGAATTTTGACATTGAGTCTAAAATGAGTTGAAATAAGGTTATACATACAAACATTATGGAGAGAGCAAAAATAACATGCTCGTCAGCTCGTAACAACTGACGGACAATATAATCCAACCTCAGAGTAATGGCACAGGTTAGTTGGTCAAAACATGTTAATACTTGAGATGAGATTATATTCAACTGTGTTCTGTAAAATTTGTAAGACTGAGATTAAAAGTTGCACATCCCAAACAACTAAACAAAGCGTCCTTCCTTGTTTTTCAAACGTCAATACATCAGTTCAATAATGGTCTCAAACCTATATGGCTATATCATACATCCGAAGTTGCTAAAATACTTCCTATATTGTTTTGGTAGATGGGTCAGTGGGAGGGTGTGGAGCATCACATGAATGAATGAATGATCGCGCTAAAAACCACATAGTCGGGGATTCATGCACAAAAGAAGGTGCCAGTGCCAGTCCCTGTCCCTTGTTGAAACAAAAATGGTATTTTGAAGTCGAATTCACAGTCACTTTAATGCATCAACCATTCTACAATCTTGCTTCCTACGACGGCATCTATGATGAGATTTTTGATCTAGCAAAGTGTTCTCCCCAACCATCTCCATTTTAGAATCAACACCTGCTACAGTGAATGAAGTCAGTCAAGTTAATTTCTGAAAAACACCAATAATTCAACTACAATACTAGTTTCTAGAAGAAAAAATACAATACCTAGTTTTATTTGATATAAACGCCTTCGTAAATTATGCTTTGAAGAGAGTATTATCTTACGAATTTCGTTAAAAAAACAAGATATTATTCTACAAACCTAAAAACTACAATCGGACGAAGACAATAAATATAGAACCTTTCAACTCAATTGATTATGCATAAGCATAATGCATGTGGTTCGTGTGTTCCCACAGGCACTTGCAACAGACAATCACTGATGTTTTATCAAGGAAACATATAGCTTCTAATACTAGTGACAACGGAACATATTAAATGATTTTTTGCCTTTTCCTATCTTATTTTCTGAGACCACTCATCATCTTAATAGGCTCATCTTTGTATGTACAGTGACATTCAAAATCTTTTAAGAAAGGTAGTTTGCAAACAAGAGACCAAATTGTCACCAGGCATAAATAGAAACTGCAAACGTACAATTCCTCGTAAATGTGGTTTGGCTATTTCTAGTGAATAATTCATCATCTTCAGAACATCTGCTAGATAATGGTTTTCTTGGCACCAAAAATAAAACCAAAACATTGTTCGAAGAATTTTTCAGCCTTAGCAATCCACCCTATAGTGCCTGTCCTGTCCTAGTGAATTCTGGAAGTTCTACCTTCTTTATCCACACGTCCGCCATCTCTGGCGACACTGGCTCTCCCCCATCAGCAGGCGGACCAGACCAATTGAAAACAGAAATGATACTGTTGATCAATAGATGTATTACAGAAGAAAGCCCTATGTAACCCCATAGCAAAGGCTCGTCAGAGAAAAGACATTTCTCTCTGCCTAAAACCTCACCATCCCACATTTCCATGCCCTCTCCCTATAACTATGCTTCCTCCTCTAACAAATTAGAGGCATCAACAGTTGTAATCAATTCTCTCCCAGTACCTAACAACATCCCATTTCCTTACCTCAAAAAGTTAGTATCAATCAGTAATGCCATTTGCAAACAATCTCTTGTTTTTCAAAATTAAATAACTAAACTTTTCCCATCACTTCCAGAAAAAATTCTCTAAACAATGCTCACTCACCACATCATGGGATATTCCCAACTCAAGCTAAATCATAACACTTCAAACAACGGTTGTGTTGTTCCATCATCATGAGTGCACAGTGAGACCTCAAGCCCCAAACCTCAAACCAAGATTTTGCTGAGTTTGTATGCCTGATTTTTATCTATTTAAGCAATAGATAATTTTAAAAATACATACTACAAAGAAGACTAGAAAATCTGCAAGGTTTTTTTTTGTGCATTCTCCAATTATTTTTGCTGAGCATCTACAACAAGAGAATCAGCATTGTTCAAAGGTAAGGAAAAATCGGAGGCCTTTTCTAAAAGGAACTGATCGACAAAAGTATGTTCAGGTTTCACTCTCGGGCACTACATAGTTGAAGAAGGGAGAAGGATAAAGGCAATAAAATGTCATTGTTGTTTTGCCAACAAATTGTAAGTTGTAACTTTAAATTTCGAACAGGAAGGTACTTAAATAAGTTGGAAGCAGATTAAGTTACCCTTTTATCCAACAGTTGGAAGCTTCACCAAACTCCAAAGGACATGGCATGATGGAATTCAAACGTTACCCTCCCAGCACCAGATATTATTTAGGTTAAGTTTGGTTTGGGGGAAATTTTAAGGGAGTAAACTTTCCTAAAAATTTAGATGTTCGATATAACAGTAGTGAAAAGAGATTTTTATGGGAAATACGTGTTCCCTCCTTCAGGGGTTAAATCCCCCCTCCTTCTCCCCTCCCCTAACAAGTGAGTCTGGATAATTCTTTCCATGTTACTGTCGATGTTCTCCGACATCAGCCTCTAGTCTCTTCTCTCCAACCTCTTTCTCTGAAGACTCAACCACTGGCTCTTTGAGTTTGATCGGAGGAAACGGTTCCAATATGTAGGTGGCTTAAAACATTGCGTTGTTTGTCACAGAGCCCGTAACTTTTTAGGCAACAAGAGCAGTTTTGAATGATTTTTCTGTGTCACCACACAGCTACTATGTTCCTCAGGGAATGGCCAGGTGTGAGGCTAGGTGGGCTAGGGTCTGACTTGGCTAGGGTCACTTCTTGTATCCAAAGTCTATCCAGGGTTTGATGGAGTCTCCATGTCTGTTCATTTGAGGACCATTATGGCCAAGTAAGGCCCATGTACTCGTCCTACCCATGAGCACGATCAACCCAATATGCTTACCCTTAATATCACCTTCCATGCTTCCAGGAGTTATTTCCCTAGTCTTCCCTTGATACCAACTGATAAGACATATGAATCAACTCCCCACAAGGCCACAACAGAGTATCCAACCGCTCATTACCGAGTAACTCACCCCTGACTATCAAGCAACTGACCCCCATTATCCTAAACAAGCAGACTCTTCTGACCACCTTAAATAGGGATGCCTCGTTCAACTAAGGGGAATGTGACTGACTCAGGGAAACCTACCTTTGATGTTCTTCCAGAGTCATTGAAGGTTGGAATGCCGTCAAGTACACTTTGCAATTAGAAGAAATACCCAATAGAAAAATTCCTCTGATATTTTTTCGTTCGTTTCACAATTTTTTGAAGTACCATAAAAATCTTTAAGTTGAATGAGTAAGAAATTTTATTTAATCATCAATATTTACTCCATTAGAAGTTTCTCAATAATTTTCCCCTTGTATTTGAACTAAATGCTGAACACACCCTAAGCAACAAATATCAATCTCAAAATATTGATGGTACTTATTCCAGCAACCCAACTTAGCTTAAAGGGAAGTTGCATTACAGCAATAGCAAAAACAGGAGACACCTAATAATAGTCTAATACCCAAAAGAAAAGATTAAATCTTTAGAAAATTTACCTCCAAAGTGGTTGCCCCAAAAGAACAATCTGTGATCATCCTCTTCCTCATCAAACTCATCACCATACCCAAATTCAGCATCCCCACGATAACCCGGTTCACTTCCATACCCAGACTCATTCCCATTAGCCTCAGAACACCCACTAACCCCAAACCCAATTCCCACACTCTCCTTCTCCTTCTCTCCACTTCCTCCATCCCTCGAATGCTTTGCATCGCTCACATCCGAAGACCAATTCGCATCACCGTTTCCAAACAGCTCCCCACTAGAATCAGTTCCCATCGCCACCGGGAAATCCGAACAAGTCCCATAAGCAGCAGAAGCCCCAACGGAGCAGCAACGGCGCGTGACACTCCGATCGCTACTCCGACCGGAAACAGATCTAGAACCACGGCGACGCCTCTTTCGAGCGACGAGACGGTAGTTAGCGGTCCTGTTGTTGGGTTTATCGTCGTCGGCGAGGGTTAGTTTGGAAAGGTCGAGGGAAAAAGAGGTGGTGGTGCGATCGGAGAGACAAGGGCGTTTGTTGATGTTGTTTTTGTTGTTGGAGGAATGGTAGCAAGGTCTTGTTGTTGGGTTGTGGGACCCATCAATGGAGGGAGTGGTTTGTAATTGAAAGGGTCTCCATGTGCGAAGCTGTAACACACACGAGTCTATAGATGGCTTGTGAGACATGGATTGAGTCATCGGGAAGAAGAAGGAGGATGAGGAAGATTCTAGATTGAAATCGATTTCTGTGGTTTTGGGGTTGACTTGTGAATATTGAGTGTAAAGTGAATTGATTGATGCCAAGGCTGCTACAAATCACGGGAGCATTGTTGATAGGGATATGAGAGAGAGAAAGAGAAGAGAACGGCAAGTACTGTACTGGGCTCCCGGGAACTGATATATTGGATTTCACGAGATTCTCGACTCAGAGAATGGCCCCCGCTGTCACTGCTTCCAGTGCCTTCCACCACGTTGTGGTCGATGCATGCTCGTTAATAGTCTAAGGGTGTCTTTGGTTAAAAAAGAAAAAGAGGGAAAGGAAAGAAAAAAGAAAACATATTTTCCAACAATTTTTCCTTTGTTTGGTTGAGGTGAAAAAGTGGGGAGGAAGGAAAAAAATCACATGGAACCACAAAAATATTTTCTCTCCTATTTGTGAAGAAAAGGTGAATAAGACAAAAACTTTTTATCTTTTTCCAATTTTAGCCAAAACTTTTATAGTTTATTTCTATTTCTAAAGATATTTTTGTAATCTTAAATTTTACTATTTTCTTTTCTATTCACTTTCCATTCAAACAAACAAGGAAAGAGAACACTTTTATCTTTCATTCATTAACTTTTCACCTCTACCAAACAACCCAAAAATCATTTCACTTTATACTTGTTTTCTCTTCTTTTCCTTTCCTTTCCTTTCTCTTCTTTTCTTCTACTTTTCTTTCTTGATCCAAACATAGGCTTAGTCTTCTTATTTTAAAACTCAGACATTTAGCCTCCCTATTATTAAAAATTCAGATATATTTAATTCAAATAGAATTTTTTTATCTTATATGGAAGTGTGTCAAAAAAAATGTGTGGTGGATCTCATTAAATAATGTGGCACTTGACGTAGCCACCACACATGGCTGTCACGTCAATTAATGAGACAAATAAACATTCAATGTCAATAAAAATCAATACGTTCATCCATCAAATCAAAACACCATGTTCATCTCTCTCTCACTCACTCTCAATTAAGTGTTCCTTTCATTTAATCAACAAACACAGTGTTTATTTTATTTCAACATATCATTAATGAGAGAGAGTATGAGACCTGAAAGTTGAAATGCACTGCACAATTTCTTATTCCTTTCCTTTACTTCGTTGTGTCAACAACCCGCCCCAAAAACGACACCAAACCCAAAAACGACGATTCCATCAATGCCGTTCAAGAAAACATCATTGGGGATCTCAACCTCGCTTCAAATGACCTTAAAATTTTCATTTTTAACGATGATTTTATTGTTTTTGCTTCTACTTAAATTTCCATTTTGTTAACTACGATTTCATCGATGTCGTTCAAGAAATCCTCTTTCTCACTTCACCGATTCTTCTGTGTGTCGATTTCCAGATCCATTTCAGAAATCAAGACAAAGATCCATTTCCAAAATTTGAGGATATTCTAACACTAATTCCAGAAATAGGGTTTCGATTTCTTTCCCTCTTTTACCAACTTCAAATCGTTTGCTTGCGAGTAGAAATTTGGGTTGATTTGTATTGTTTTCGTGAATAGTTCCCTCTCAAGGATGGGTTTCTCACAAGATAAGGGGTGAAGGGAAAGACAATCCCGCTTAAAATTTTAATTTATTTTGCTCTCTTGTATTGTTTCGTATGGGATTTCTGGGTTTGATGAAAGAATTAGGAAGAAGAATACCCAACAATGAATTTCGGGTTCATAACAATGAATAAGGCTGATTTAAATTTTAGTTTTTTTAAATTTATTTTTTGTTTTAATATTTTATTAGTTAAATAATGAAGTCCACATCATCTTTTTTTGCACGCCTCCAAATAAGATAAAAAAACTCATTTAGACTAAAATGTCCGAGTTCTTCATAATAGAGGGACCAAATGTCTAAGTTTTAAAATAAAGGGACCAAAACTATAATTTAGCCTAAAAATTAAGGGTAGTTTTATCATTTAAAATTATTTATTTGACTTCGGGGGTATGAATAGCCACATTGGTCCTTTGGTGTCTACTTTCTCAAAATACAATAGTTTTGTTTTATTCTTTTAATTACTTTTAATTGCATAACGAAATTCTGTTTCAAAAAAAACATCAACTTTTCAATTTTTAAGAATAAATCATTTGGATAAATATTTTTAAAAATAATCTTGTTTTTTTACCTGTTGTTTTCAAAGTTTACTGAAACATTAAATATTGTTTTCTTAGTAATATCTTTAACTATTTGTCATAGAAAGAAATATAAATAATATAAATAATAAATAATTAAAGATATTATAGGAAAAGACATGATTTCATCAAAAGTAACCAAATTTGCCACGACATATACACAACTGCAGCGAATCTTGATCCACAATTTAGCACGAGATAAGAACCTAAGGTGAATGGTGTACAACTGCATCCAGTTTGAAGGATATGCCACAAGTTTTTACTGGCATTTTAATTTGGTAAAATCAAACACGAACCAATTGAAGCATGCTGTAGAGTGTCAAGAAAGGACTATGGACATCTACCTAGAGTTGCTAAGCCTCCAGAAAAGATCAAACTGACATACCATAAGCTCGACATTAATTTTTTTGAATTTTATGCAGATGCTTTCTAATGGTAGCAGCATAGTCACCGAAGAGTTTGTCAGTCGGAGGGTGCAGGTTAAAAACATACGAGATGGGTCTTGATACCACCATTGGCCTCCTAGTGGTAATGCTGTCATGTAATAGCCCAAAACTTATTTCGTCAAAAGCAAATGACTTTGTAAGGATAAAGAAACTGTCTCTTCCCAACTTCTCTACCTGCAACAGCAACATCGCATTCAGTGAGATAGTATATCACCGTTGTGACGCATTAGGATTTCCACTTATGTACATGTTAATGTGTAAATACTAGTTTTTAATTCCATAATCAGAAAGCTTCCGTGCTCCTAAATATGCAGCAAAGCCCTTGGCATACCGATTTTATCAGGTGACCTTCATGGTCACAAAAGTGATCAATAGCATTATTTTATAACCATTATATTTAAGAGAATATGAGCACAAGCAATCACCTGAAGTTGGGAAAATCTGAGATTGTTCATGGTTATGATAACTTGCACCTCACACAAATCATCAGCCAAAAATCGAATGGCTAGATATTCAAAGAAGTTCTGCAAGACCTGCTTTTGCCCAATCAAATCCTCGCCATAGCTATCAAAGCAAGGAAACCACAATACGCATTGAACTTCATTCCAAGGAACAAGAGTCTGCCCTGCTTTGGCTATGATTGTCTGGTACGGGTGATGTAGACCCCACAAAATTCTGACTCGTGTCAGGGATGATTCTGTTATGGTTGTTTCTGACAAACTTGTAGTTGAAATTATTTTGTGTGGTTCATAGTGGCAAGCAAGGGATTTGGAGAAACGTAAACCAGCATCGTCCAATATTAGAATTGATCTGTTGGTAGATTTTGGAAACAAATCCAGAAGGGATGCAGATCTCATGACATTATCTTCTGGCAGGCAGATGTTTCGATGGGCTGACACAGCTAATCGACCCATACCATGTGAAAAGAAACAAGATTCTCCATTTCGGCAACCCTATCACAATGAACATTGAACAAAGGTAGCATAGCATCATAAATAAGTCAAACTCAAACGATGAACATTGAATAATAACCCCGATCTTAATAAAGGTAGTATCATAATGAAGTCACCTGCAAAGAAAAGAAGAACTTGCACTGGGGTCTCTTAGCCTGAAATGAGTGCGAAAATGAACATTGACTGCCTCTGTTGCAGGACCCCTGGATGAAATATACACAAGGAGAAACCCCACCGTTGCCATGAAAATTATCAAAATCAGCAACTTCTGGTTCATGGCTAGAAGCATCATCTGGGTTTTGTGCTCTTGTCTGTCATGCAAGAAAAGAAAATCCATCCATTTTTAGGGAAAGGAAAATCCTTTACAATTTAAATATTTTATGTGCGAGAAATTGAAAGGATACTACCTCTTTTACAATCACAGTAAACATTTTTGCCACTTCATAACTGTTAAAGTGATCCAAAGCAACATATGGTAAAGCAACACATTTATTTGTTTCACTTGACGGTTCAAAGCCTTCCTCATGTGAAGCAACTACATCAGAATGTCCATCTGGTTGACTGTCGAACTGGCATGTGTGGTCTAACTCATAAGGATCATAATAGGGTGTTCGGCCATGAAAGGAGCTCAAAAAGTTTGGCCGGAACCGATGTAATGAGTTTAGTATATCATCATCTGTAAATATCAGTATTAAGAACTGTTACAAGTTTCTGAATTAAGGAGTATACAAAAATGTGATACACACTTTCATTTGAAACAAAAAAAAAACTAAAAGAAAACATATTCTGACAAAATAACGTAGATACATACAAGTTTCTGACACTTGATGCAGAGATGATTGAGAGAGGTTATGGAAAGAACACCAATTTTCCTCAAGCTTAGGCACCAGCTGTGTGGCAGGATATACATTATTGGTCTTCAAAACCTGCTTCAAATGCTCAAGACGGTACTTATCCTGCATAAAGAGCATTTTCACCATCAAATCCAAGATACTTCTAAAAACTTAAAGACTAGAATGCAGACACAAAAAGGCAAATCTTATTTCTAGGAACGATGGGGCTTCTAATACCTAGTCTCTTTTAGGTGTTCCACATGAGCAAGTTTCAAAGAACCCCATGTGGAAGTGGTATCATTTCGTAAATTTATTGTCTTCCACCTTTCACTAATAGTTTGTTTGGGAGTTTGGAGGGGAGGGGAAGGCTTATGACTCATAGTTTATTATGGAGAAAAATTACCTTCCAAAACTTTCTGAAGTCCTCTCTTAGTTCTTTTTTTTTTAGTTCTCCCAAATTGGGGGATTTTAATCCTATAGAGAAAATAAATCCCCATACAAGGTGGTGCACTATCCTCCCTTCCCCTTCCTTTTTTTTATGAAACCCTTCTTCTTCCCTTTCGCCTCAAACTCCTCCCCTTCCAGCTCCAAAACAAACCCTCAACTCTCGTGGAGATACTGACTAATGCCAAAACATTTGATAGAAAAAACCGCAAAGGCATATAGCTTTACCTTGAAAATATGCTGCCAAAACTGAAATGCACACAAATTGGCCATGAATTCCATCTCCTTTCGACCAGGTAAGATTGTTCGGTCACCAAAATAGAAACTAATGTACTCTGCAAACTGATGAAAATAAAAAGATCAAGTTAGAAAATAGTTGAGCTCAGAACATTACCAAAGAATCAGAGCAGTTAGAAATTGTAAAGCAGATTCAAGTCATAGACATTACCACTTCTTCCTCTCCAAATGGATGAATAATGGGTAAAGGCTGTGCATCCATCATTATACCCAGCAGGATGCCCTCACGTATCATACCAATGTCTCCAAACTTGAGGACTAGAACAGATGCATCGAAAGACAAAGAAAAACTAGCAATCAATCGTCCATAAAATGTAGGTTCATATCGGCCCCTTGATGTCTTTTCGAGTGCACGCATTTGAACAAGTAGATCCAATGCATCTTCAACAACTTGAGGATCTGGTGAATCCAGAGCTTTTTGCAACAGAACTGCCATCAAACCCATCATTCAGGGAAACATACTTAGAATTGATAGCATTCGATGACCAACTATTTTGTCCAGAATTAGCAATGTAGTTAACTTGTTAGAGCCAAAGCACATCAAGTTCCCATCCCAAACTCTAACTATATTGCATAATTTACATTTCATAAAAATTCTAAAAGCTGGTCCAAATATGCAAAATAATATTTGACTTTTCCATCAAATAGCATGTCTAATTGCCTATATTCATTTAACAGCCATAGACATTACATATTGAAATGTTTCCCATCAATAATCAAATAAGTTACTAGGATTGCACTCATGGGAAACTAGCAGTGTTTTTGGCCTATATATTAGATGCACAAAACAGAACAAGGGAATAAGCAATAATTAGTTATAATTCAAAAATTACAACATGTATTTATACAGTTTGCTGGGAACTACAGCAGTCGGCAAAGAAATCCTATACTCTCTCCTAATGGTTGCAATTGTGTAAAATGTCGTTAATGTTTCACCAGTTAAAGCTTTAAATTTACTCTGCTGTACAATCATGGATACATAGATAAAAGAAGTGATATAAGTGAGAATGACATTTATAGTCAACACCATTTAATGAAAAAAAATCAAATTATCCTCTTAAAGACTTTGGCATTGCAACATTGAAAAGAAGATATTTTACTAACAGTTAAAACTTACAGCACACTCTAATATGTAAACATAATGAAATAAATAAACTCAAAAACTAAACTACGTATAAAAACTATGCTTAGTGATAACATTAAGCACATGTAAATAAAGATAAGCTGTATGCCTTTTTCTGTCCTCAACAACCAAATACCACACTCTATTGTTTCCTACTCAGCATCACTAATCTTCTGATGCACATACTTTGTCCATTAGGAAAAAGAAATGTTAGACATTAAATCTCTCACGTGTCTTTTCCTAAGCTACAATCGGTTGCAAAAAGGCTTCAGTTGCTACTTTACCAAACCTTGTCATTATCTTGTCTCTACTAATATTGATGAGGACGTGGGAAATAAGAAAACAAACAAGTTTGGGAAAGTATTTGTTAGGAGGGGCAAGAAGGTAAATGGGAATGGTTAGTGGAAGGAATATTATGTAACAACCTGCTGAGTTGGCAGGTGTAGGCGTGGTACTCACCTCATGCATGATAGCTGCTGAGGAATGTAATAAAAGGAGGCTAGGAAAGAGAAGATTCTCTTAGGCAAGTATTGGGTATAGGCTGGGCTAGGGTACAGTTTCTCTCACTCTGAGAGTACTGCACTTTCTATCTGACATTTCCTTTTATTTCCTATTATTGTAACCTTGTAATCACTCTGATTTTAAGGAATACAATATACTATTATCATCCAATACATTGCTGTTTTTACTGTTCCATTGCTACATCTATCATTGGTATCAAAGCTCTAGTACCACCGGAGCTTGAAAATGGTGAAGAAAACTCAAGTGGAGGAACGAACAGAGAGACTGGAGCAGGGTCTTGAAGGATTGACGTTGGAAGTTCGTTCCCAAATGGCGGAGCTCCGGCATTTGTTGGAACGACGACCACGTCGCCGTCGTGCGCGTCGTCGCAGGCCACGCGAAGGGAGTGGGGGACCGGAGGAAGGTGACGGAGAGATATCAGGGGAAGAGAATGGTTCCTCGACGGGAACAGAAACTTCTCTGGATGAGAGTCGTCCTCCTCGTCATCGTTACAGAGGAAGGAAGCTGGAGATACCCGTGTTTGAAGGGGGAGATGCGTATGGTTGGTTGGTGAAAGTAGAGCGTTACTTTCGCATCAATCGAGTGGAAGAAGAGGAGATGTTGGAGGCAGTAGTGATCGCGTTGGATGGAAGGGCGTTGAACTGGTATCAATGGTGGGAAGAGCAGAATCATGAGCCAAGCTGGGAGGAGTTCAAACAGGCAGTGATTCGCAGATTTCAACTGGCGTTGGTGCGAAATCCCGTAGGTCCTATCCTCAATGTGAAGCAAACTGGAACGGTAATGGAGTATCGTGAACAGTTCGAGCTCCTGATGGCTCCGTTGAAACGCAGTGAGAGGGTGATGTTGGAAAGTATATTTCTGAATGGGTTACGTGACGATATCCAAGCTGAGTTAAAGTTGCATCAAACCAGAGGGTTGAACACTTTAATGGATCGCGTGTTACTCATTGAAGAGCGGAATCTTGCAATGACGAAGGAGAGAACACCTGCGAAAGAGAAGAACGATGGTAGTAAGTGGAAATATGGGCAACCTGGCTCGGGTTTTGATTCGGGTCGCAACCGGGTTTTCGTGACGAAGCCCAAATCAGGCCCTGGATCTAGCGGTGGAAGCCCAAATGAAGCGAAATCAACTGGAGGAGGTGTAGATAAGAAACAGGGGCTGGGTAAGAGATTATCCAACGAAGAATTGAGAGATTTAAGTAGAAGAGGGCTCTATTTTAAATGTGGGGAAAGATGGGGACATGATCACGTGTAAAATGAAGCATTACAGAATTGAGATAATTGATGAGGAAGAGGATGAAGAAACAGAGGAGGAAGAGGCAACAGAGGAAGTGATAGTGGAGTCTGTTGCAGAGTTAAAAAGGATGCTGCTCTCTCTCAAAAGTCAAGCAAGACTAACCTCTAACCAATCCTTCAAAGTTTGGGGGGTGATTAATGGTAGAGAAGTGTTGATACTCATTGACTCTGGGGCTTCAACAAACTTCATTTCTCATGAGTTGGTGAAAGAACTCAAGTTGCACTTAGAGGAGACTGCTGAGTACACAGTGGAGGTGGGTAATGGAGAGAAGATCACTCACAAAGGTGTTTGTGTAGGACTCAAAGTGCTGATACAAGGTATCAGTTTCACACAGAACTTTTACCTAATGACATTAGTTGGTACTGAGCTTGTTCTAGGCATGGATTGGCTTGCTAGCCTAGGAGATATAAGGGCCAACTTCCAGGATTTGGTGATTAAATGGAAGGGAGGGGGTCAGAAGTTCAAGATCAAAGGTGAACCATCCCTGAGCAGGAACCAGGCTTCACTCAAAACTATGGTGAAGACCATGCAACAAGAGGAAGAATGTTTCATGGTACAATATCATGCTCTGGCACAGAGTACAGGCCCTGAACACATGGACCAGGAAGTTACACAGGTTCTTGAGGAGTTCGCAGATGTGTTTCAAGCACCAAAAGAGCTACCCCCAGGAGAGAACAAGACCATGCAATCACTCTCAAAGAAGGAGCCCCTATTCCTAACATCAGACCATACAGGTACCCTCATTATCAAAAGGATGAGATTGAAAAAATAGTGAATGAAATGCTGTTAGCTGGTATTATTAGACCTAGTATTAGCCCATTTTCAAGTCCTGTGTTGCTAGTGAAGAAAAAAGATGGTGGATGGAGGTTCTGTATTGATTATAGAGTCCTAAATAAGCACACTATCCCTGACAAGTTTCCAATCCCTGTTATTGATGAGTTATTGGATGAGTTAGGCTCTGCAGTGATTTTCTCAAAACTAGACTTAAAGTCAAGGTACCACCAGATACGAATGAGGACTGAAGACATACACAAGACTGCTTTTAGGACTCATGAGGGACACTATGAGTATCTAGTGATGCCTTTTGGGCTCACCAATGCACCCTCAACCTTTCAAGCTTTGATGAACAAAATTCTTAAACCTTGGTTGAGAAAATTTGTGCTAGTATTTTTTGATGACATACTTATACATAGCAAAGACAGAGATAGTCACAGAGATCATTTGAGAACTGTACTGGAGATACTGAGGAGGAACCAGCTGTTTGCTAACCAGAAAAAATGCACATTTGCTCAAGAGCAGATTGAGTACCTGGGACATTTAATATCAGGACAAGGTGTGGCAGCAGATCCTGCCAAGATCAGTGCCATGACTAACTGGCCAACACCAACAGATGTGAAAGGTTTAAGAGGATTTCTGGGTTTGACAGGTTATTATAGAAGGTTTGTGAAGAATTATGGGAGGATCGCGTGGCCTCTCACTCAACAATTGAAGAAAGATAGCTTCAATTGGAATGAGAGTGCTCAGAAAGCTTTTGAGCAGTTAAAGACTGCCATGGTAACACTGCCAGTATTAGCCATTCCTGATTTTTCTCAAGAGTTTGTGGTTGAGACAGACGCATCAGGCAAAGGACTGGGAGCTGTGTTGATGCAGGGGGGAAGACCAGTGGCTTATCTGAGTCATACTCTATCTAATAGGGCTCAAAATAAATCAGTTTATGAGAGAGAATTAATGGCTATTGTATTAGCCATACAGAAATGGAGACATTATCTTCTTGGCAGGCACTTCACTGTCCATACTGATCAAAGAAGCCTCAGATTTTTGACTGATCAAAGACTAATGGGAGAAGAGCAACAGAAGTGGGTGACAAAGCTGCTTGGTTATGATTTTGATATCAAATACAAGCCTGGTATTGAAAATAAGGCTGCTGATGCTCTTTCTAGGCAATTGAATTACTGTGCTATCTCTACTATACAATGCCAAGAGTGGGAAGGATTGGAGGATGAAATACAAGCAGACTCTAAGTTGAGACAGATTGTTCAGGACTTAGTTGCTAAGGTAAATGATCATGCAGGATATGTGTTGAAGCATGGTCGCCTGTTCTACAATGACAGGTTGGTCATACCCAGAGATTCACCAAGAATAGCAAAGATTCTTGAAGAATTTCATGACTCTGCAATGGGTGGGTATTCAGGCATTCTGAGAACTTACAAGAGGGTAGCAGGAGTGGTGTATTGAGAAGGCATGAAGAAGAGGATTCAACAATATGTGCAGGCTTGTTCTGTCTGCCAGAAGAATAAATATCAGGCACTGAGCCCAGGGGGATTGCTTCAACCACTGCCAATACCTACACAGGTTTGGAGTGATGTGTCAATGGATTTTGTGGGTGGTTTACCAAAATCTATGGGCATGGACACCATCCTAGTGGTGGTCGATAGATTGACAAAGTATGCACATTTCATAGCATTATCTCATCCCTATAATGCTAAGGATGTGGCTGGTGTATTTATGAAAGAAATTGTGAAACTACATGGATTCCCAAACTCTATTGTGTCTGACAGACAGGGTATTTATCAGTGCTTTCTGGTCTGAATTATTTAAGTCTGCAGGTACTAAACTGAAGTTGAGTTCAGCATACCACCCTCAAACTGATGGGCAGACAGAGGTGGTTAACAGATGTGTGGAGACCTATTTGAGGTGTTTGACTGGCAGCAAACCTAAAGGGTGGGCTAAGCGGTTGTCTTGGGCTGAATATTGGTATAACACCAATTACCACTCATCTATTAATATGTCACCATTTGAAGCACTCTATGGGAGAAGACCTCCTGTTTTGGTAAGAGGAGATGAAAACAGTTGCTCTGTTGATGAAGTCCAGCACTTGACTCGAGAGAAATGAGTTGATAAAAGAATTGAGGGAACAATTGAGTAGAGCTCAGAACAGAATGAAGCAACAAGCTGACAAACAGAGAAGAGAGATCTCTTTTGAAGTGGGAGAGTTAGTGTACCTCAAGACACAACCTTACAAGCTCAAACAGTTGGCTAAGAGAGTGAACCAGAAACTTAGTCCAAGGTTTTATGACCCTTTTGATATACTGGAAAGGATAGGAGCAGTAGCCTATAAACTACAATTACCACCAGAAAGCAGGGTGCATCCAGTCTTCCATGTATCCCTTTTGAAGAAAGTTGTTCCTGAATTCCACCTTGAGGATGATAAAGTAGATGATTAGTTGCACAACTACTTTGTAAAACTGTTACAGTTAGTTATATAAAACTGTTACAGTTAGTTTTACTTTAAGCTCTTCTGTTATGCAATCTGTTAAACTGTTATCAAACAGTTAGTTAAATGTAAGCAAGTCTGATTAGTATATATATACTATCAGCATATGTACATTTTAATCATGAAATGAAAATATCACAATTACACAATATTCTCTGATCTCTTCATGGTATCAGAGCTTCCTAAAACCACCTCTGTGGTTCTTTGATCCTTCTTTCTTTCTCATGGCGACACCGCCACCTGCTTCGCCGTTGATAACGGCTAACGCCATCAATGCCACCACAAATACTCCCTTGGCAAGCTTCAATTACAAAATTTCTGTGAAGCTAGATGAAAACAACTATCTGGTTTGGCTTCAGCAGATAGAGCCAGTGCTACGTGCACATCGTTTGCACAGATTCTGCGTTTCTCCTGATATTCCCCCACAATATCTCAACGATGCTGATCGCCTTTCCAACACAGAAAACCCAGCCTATTCTGCATGGGAACTCCAGGACCAACTGCTTCTGGCCTGGTTGCAAGCATCTCTGTCTCCGGCGATCTTACCCCCCGTCATTGGTTGCAGGCACACATTTCAATTGTGGGAAAATATTCACCAAACTTTCCAATCTAAGACTAAGGCTCAAGCAAGACAATTGCGCACTCAATTGCGCACAACAAAGAAAGGTGTAACATCAATTTCAGAATTCCTCGCCAAAATCAAACATATCTCAGATTCTCTCATCTCCATTGGTGAACCAGTTTCTACTCAGGATCAACTTGACGTCATCCTTGAGGGTCTTCCACCAAAATACGAATCTTTGGTGACGCTAATCAATTCAAAGATTGAATGGTTTGGTTTGGATGAGATTCGTGCTCTTCTTCTTGCGCAAGAACAGCGATTGGACAAACAGCGTATCGTCGAGGAACTTCCTTCACTAAATCTCACTCAGACGCAATTAAACCCTAATTCCGAGTCTCAACATCAAATTCCTCAGGCCAATTTCACTTCTAATTCATCTGGAGGACAAAACCCCAATTCTTCTGGTTCGACGAACCCTAATTTTGCTGGAAACAAGGGAAATTCGCAATTTCGTGGCCGTGGTGGTCGATTTGGCCGTCGTGGAGGTCGTGGTGGTGGCCGAACCAACGTCACGTGTCAAGTTTGCCAACGCACAGGACATGAAGCCTCCTATTGCTACCATAGATTCAATCCTGCGTTTGGTGCTATTCAGAACAACTATTCCAGTGGTAATCCCTATCAGTACTTACGCCCTAATACTGCTAATAATTCTGTTTGGCCACAAATCTCTGGTGCAGGACTTCCTCAGGCAAATTATACTGGGGTTTTTGGCACTGCTCCTCTGTTGAACAATGCACTGGACACTGCTGCAACACAGCATGTTACTATGCAACCAGCACCAGCAGGAGCAGCTCCACCTCCTACACACTTGGAGAACATCTTCCTTGGCAATGGGCAAGGTTTGCCTGTCCAATCTCTTAGCTCATTTTCTTTTCCCTCTCCTTCCCATCCAAACAATATGCTTCATCTTAAAAATGTGCTTCATGTTCCTTCCTTAAACAAAAATCTAGTTAGTGTTAGCAAGTTTGCTCTTGATAACAATGCTTACATACAATTTCATCCTTTCCATTATGTTATGAAATCCCAGGACAATGATGAAGTGCTTTTGCAAGGGCGCCTGGATTCAAATGGTCTTTATCCTCTTCAGTCAAGCAATCTGTCTAGCTCTCAGTTTCCTTCTATTAACCACACTGTACCACACACTTCCACAGATTACTTCAAGTGGCATCATAGGTTAGGCCACCCTAGTATTGACACTTTAAACAATGTTCTAAAGCTGTGTAATCTTTCAACATTTCAAAGAAATGAGAATTCCTTTTGTATTGCTTGCTGTCTTGGTAAATCACACAAATTACCCACCACTCCTTCACAAACTGTATACACTGAACCTCTTGAACTTGTTTTCTGTGATTTGTGGGGCCCTGCTCCTATGTCCTCCTCTTTAGGTTATAAATATTATGTGTCATTTGTGGATACTTATAGTAGATTCACTTGGATATATTTTTTACACAACAAGTCAGAAACTCTAACTATGTTTAAGCAGTTTAAAGCATTGGCAGAATTGCAGCTAAACAGAAAAATCAAGTCCATCCAATCAGATTGGGGTGGAGAATTTAGGCCTTTCAAGGATTATCTCACCAGTTTAGGAATCATTCACAGAATAATATGCCCACACACCCATCATCAAAATGGGGTAGTTGAAAGAAAACATAGGCATATAGTTGACATGGGGCTATCCCTTCTTTCTCACTCCTCTCTTCCCTATCATTTCTGGGACCATGCCTTTCACACAGCAGTATATCTCATTAATAGACTTCCTGCTGCCAGTTCTCATTTGATTCCATTTCAAGTCCTTTATCACAAACAGCCAGATTACAATTTTCTCAAATCTTTTGGGTGTGCCTGCTATCCTTTGCTAAGGCCATATAACAATCCTAAATTCCAATTTCGGTCTAGTGAATGTGTTTTCCTAGGATACTCACCTTCACACAGAGGTTATAAATGTCTTGACTCTAATGGTCGTCTTTTTCTATCTAGAGATGTTATCTTTAATGAACATCACTATCCCTACCAAGCAAAACAACAACCTGCCACTACAGTTCCCTCTTCTACCTCTGTTACTACACCTCTTAATCTTGTCTCTCCTCTCACTACACCACTCAATACTACTGCTACATCACACACCAGCTCTCCTCCTCCCTCACCATTGCCAAACTCACCTCACCCTACTATACACTCAGAACACTCTTCACATAACACTCTACCTTCCACTGCTTCTAGTACTATAGATCCTGACTCTTCTCCTTCTCCATCTCCTTCACCCTCACCTCCTCATAACACTCATCACATGCTCACTCGTTCTAAAACAAACAGCCTTAAACCTCCTCTATTTCCTACCTTAAACCTCACTACCACAGAACCTTTCTCTGTTGATCATGCCCTGGCAACTCCTTGCTGGGCAGAAGCAATGCAATGTGAGTTCAATGCTCTGCAGAAAAACAATACTTGGCAATTAGTCTCCCTTCCTCCAGGCAAGCATGCAATTGGCTGCAAATGGGTCTTTCGCATCAAGGAAAATCCTGATGGATCCATTAATAAATACAAAGCACGTCTTGTGGCAAAAGGGTTCAATCAAAGGTATGGTACAGATTATACTGACACATTCTCACTAGTGATCAAACCTGTCACAGTGAGAACTGTCATAACTCTGGCTCTATCCTATAAATGGCCTATAAAGCAAATAGATGTGAATAATGCTTTTTTAAATGAAACTCTCACTGAGGATGTTTACATGCAACAACCTCCTGGTTTCACATGTGGAGATAAGAACACTGTCTGCAAATTGAAGAAAGCTATCTATGGATTGAAGCAGGCTCCTAGGGCCTGGTATGAAAGCTTAACTAAAACTCTGCTCTCATTTGGTTTTAATCAGTCAAAGTGTGATCCATCCTTGCTCATTTACAATCATCGTGGATGCTGTCTGTTAATTCTTATATATGTGGATGACATCTTAATAACTGGGAACTCTGCCACAACTATTCAGTTGGTTATCAACAAACTTCATGCTGCTTACTCTCTCAAACAACTTGGCAATCTTGATTATTTTCTGGGAATTGAATGCACTGCCACACCTTCTGGTGCTCTCCACTTATCTCAGGCCAAATATATAACAGATCTTCTTCATAGAGCAGGTATGGATGACTGCAAAGGGATCTCAACTCCTCTGCCTGCCAATTTAAAATTATCCAGATCTGGTGCAGACTACTTTGACAATCCCTTACTCTACAGAAGCATAGTTGGTGCTCTGCAGTATGCTACTATTACTAGGCCTGAACTTGGATACTCTGTCAATAAAGTGTGTCAATTTATGGCACAACCATTAACTTCACACTGGACTGCAGTAAAACGAATTCTCAGTTATCTTAAAGGTACTTAAAGGTACTATTGACCTTGGTCTGACCTTACAACCTGCCTCCTCCAACTTTCCTCTTAGCATCAGGGCATTTTGTGATGCTGATTGGGCCTCTGATGTTGATGACAGAAGGTCCATATCAGGGGCATGCATCTACCTTGGTCCAAATTTGATATCCTGGTGGTCTAAAAAGCAATCCCTGGTGGCCAAATCAAGTGCAGAGGCAGAATATCGCAGCTTAGCCCTTGCTGCTTCTGAAGTTCTTTGGGTCCAATCTCTCTTACAAGAGCTCCAAGTCTCAATTCCACCCCCTATTATCTACTGTGACAACCAGAGCACTGTTGCTCCGAGTCACAATCCTATTCTTCATAACAGAACTAAGCATATGGAACTTGATATATTTTTTGTTCGTGAAAAAGTGCTCAACAAGTCACTTATTGTGTCCTATGTTCCTGCCCAAGCTCAAGTAGCAGATATCCTTACAAAACCTCTCAGAAGGAACATGTTCTGTGCTTTCAGAGACAAACTCAGAGTTCTCAGAACTTCTGAGCTTGAAGGGGAGTGATAAAGTAGATGATTAGTTGCACAACTACTTTGTAAAACTGTTACAGTTAGTTATATAAAACTGTTACAGTTAGTTTTACTTTAAGCTCTTCTGTTATGCAATTTGTTAAACTGTTATCAAACAGTTAGTTAAATGTAAGCAAGTCTGATTAGTATATATATATACTATCAGCATATGTACATTTTAATCATGAAATGAAAATATCACAATTACACAATATTCTCTGATCTCTTCAGAGGACAAGGTGAATTTCAAAGGGGGATGTGTTGATGAGGACGTGGGAATTAAGAAAACAAACAAGTTTGGGAAAGTATTTGTTAGGAGGGGCAAGAACGTAAATGGGAATGGTTAGTGGAAGGAATATTATGTAACAACCTGCTGAGTTGGCAGGTGTAGGACATAATGAAATAAATAAACTCAAAAACTAAACTACGTATAAAAACTATGCTTAGTGATAACATTAAGCACATGTAAATAAAGATAAGCTGTATGCCTTTTTCTGTCCTCAACAACCAAATACCACACTCTATTGTTTCCTACTCAGCATCACTAATCTTCAGATGCACATACTTTGTCCATTAGGAAAAAGAAATGTTAGACATTAAATCTCTCACGTGTCTTTTCCTAAGCTACAATCGGTTGCAAAAAGGCTTCAGTTGCTACTTTACCAAACCTTGTCATTATCTTGTCTCTACTAATATTGATGAGGACGTGGGAAATAAGAAAACAAACAAGTTTGGGAAAGTATTTGTTAGGAGGGGCAAGAAGGTAAATGGGAATGGTTAGTGGAAGGAATATTATGTAACAACCTGCTGAGTTGGCAGGTGTAGGCGTGGTACTCACCTCATGCATGATAGCTGCTGAGGAATGTAATAAAAGGATGCTAGGAAAGAGAAGATTCTCTTGGGCAAGTATTGGGTATAGGCTGGGCTAGGGTACAGTTTCTCTCACTCTGAGAGTACTGCACTTTCTATCTGACATTTCCTTTTATTTCCTATTATTGTAACCTTGTAATCACTCTGATTTTAAGGAATACAATATACTATTATCATCCAATACATTGCTGTTTTTACTGTTCCATTGCTACATCTATCAAATATCAACTTCTTTGAGACCATATTTTTTTCTCTTCAACTTTGAAAGAGATGCACGACCTTGATAATATTCTTAGTTGGTTGCCCTTCCCTTCAAACTGCAACCACCCTTGTTCTTTATCTTCTTCTCACCAACCAACGAAGGACACATCACAGCCTATTAATTTTCTAACCGCTCCATACATCCACTTTAGGACCTGTAACCTAGTTTGTCAAACTTTCCTTTGCATTCTATAGTCTTAGGAATAGACACGGAATCAAAAAGAAACAAAGGAAACATATAGGAAGTAGATAAACAATCATAAGATAAAGTACAAGCATATTTAGGATTAGGATTGTGAGATGACCAAGTTGCACTACTTTTTGCCATGGTAGTTAGTATCCCACGAATCGTATGATTCGAATCGCGATACGATTCGAAAATAGAGGAGAACGATGCAAATCATAGTGTGTCTCGTTTTGTGACCTGAATCGCTACAGGAATCGCATGAATCGTTCCCGAATCGCGATTCAGAGGCATCGCGCGCGATTCTTGAACATATTTCAACCGGGTCGAGTCTCACTACCATTTCTCTGCAACTTGGGTTTTTAGGTCTTTCTTCTGCGATTTTTTTCACAGAACGCTGACGTTTTGGGCGTAGGTGGAGAAGACGAGTGAAACGCATCGTTTAGAGCCTGGGTTTAATGAAACGCTGCGTTTTTGGCAAGGATTTGAAAATGAAATGTTGCGTGTTCCTTATGTGTTTTGTTTAACTGAACGCTGCGTTTTGACTTTTTCTACCGGAACCCTTATTTCATTGAAAAGCTGCGTTAAAACACTTACTAAAAGAGAGCCCTTATTTTATTCCTTATTGAAACACTGTGTTTTGTCTTTTCTTTTCTTCTTCTTTTTGGTTATTTTCTTTTCTTCATCTTCTCTGTCTTTTCTTTTCTTTATTTATATATTTATATATTTCCTATTCTGTTTACATTTTGTTTTCTTCACCTTCTATTTTCTTGTTATGTTTATTTATCACTTAAATTATTTTGAAGTTCATGTTTTTTGCTAATATTACTTGGATTTACTCAAAAATGTTATATATTTTTTTGTTCATGTCTCTTACGATACGATACACGATTCGGAAAATGGCCCTAACGATACACGATATGTATCCCGATTTGATAACCATGCTTTTTGCTATTTCTAATCTATTTTTCTTGTAAAAAAATCAAACACAGATTATTTTTCATTTTGTAGAACAAAACGTTCTTTGAGTAATATCACAGCCTGTTTGATAGTTTAAAAAATTTTCATTTTGTAAAATAAAAGTTTCTTCGAATGATATCACGACCTGTTTGGTAGTTTTAAAGATCAACTGGCTTGTATGTTTACAGAGTCTTTTAGAGGACCTTAGGTTGAATAGATTTATAGTCAGTCTGGTGCATACATACATGTTCTAGCATGACAAGGAATGTCAAATCAGGCACATGTGAATATAGATTGGCTGTAATTGGTTTAGTTGTTACTGTTGAATTTGTGATTGTATCTGTGTGTCTACAATACACTCATCTATTTATTTATAATAAAATAGGAATCAATTACATTTAAGACTCAATAAACCTAATTGATACTCATAAATAGTAATTGATATGACGAATCATAATCGATATTCTAACATAATATATAGATATTATGAGATATTATTTTATATTTTAACACTCCCCCTCAAGCTAAAGCTTACTAAGCTTTTAAGTATGTTACATAAAACTTGAAACTAAATCTGACGTCGATATTTGTGAGTCATAGGCTCATAGCCAACATAAGACACCATCGGAATGACCTTCGATGGGAAGAGAAGTCATCATTAATGATTAATACATGGGAATGAGACACCACCGGAATGACCATCGATGGGAATAGAAAACACCGCAGTCATTAATGATAAAAGAAGGCATAACAGACAAAACTAGAACCAGATCTGATGTTCGAAGAGGAGAGAGAAAGTGACAGTTTGGACTGAAACGTAATTGTTCATGCACGAAAACCAAAAAGTAACCACAGATACAGGACCTGGACAGGAAGGCGACTCCAATGACAAAAAGAACAGCCAAAATTGTTGTCGGACGCGCCGGCACGCGCTGCTGAAAATGCCGGCGAGTGGAAGAATCCGCCGAAGGTAGATCAGCGCGTACGGGAGCGTGACTAGGGCGATGAGGTTGGAACTTGGACCGCTGTTTAGATCGGGAGGAGGCGAACCTGATGGTGGTGGTTTCGTCGTGAAAGGTTGCCGGGAGATTTTCCGACACGGTGGTCGACGGTGGTTCTGGTCGGAAAACATGCTGGAAAGATGAACACGGCGGAGGGAAGTAGAAATCGGAAAACTAAAAAAGTGATTGCAGTAGTGAAAAGGGGGGAAATTGAAAACTGTGTTGCCGACGGCAAATGCCGCCGCAGGCAGCGGTAGTGAAGCACAGAGACGAGATCAGAAGATGAGAACCTAGCTCTGATACCATGTTGATTGTTAAATTACAAAAAAAAAAAAAGTTTAAACATGGAGATGAAAACATTTTAAGTCAAATTGATAGCCTTTTCCTAAAGTTTATTGATCTCCACCATTATTAAGAGATATTGCTTTAGCACTTAGTATATATTATACATAAATATTCATAATGTTGATGGGTATCATTTCCTCTAAAGTGTCAATATTAATAAAACAACACTATTTTCAGCCAAGAAAATAGGATGAAACTAACTTACCTTTGGGATCATTGATAGCCTTAGATCCAGCACAACATAAAGAAAGAATTTGCAGCCTCAGTGATAATTTAAGAATTGCTGGACTCTCATGATCCTCAAGATCACTGTAAAACGACCTAGGAACCAACCTATAAATATGGCCATCACAAGTTCGACCAGTTCTTCCACTACGCTGATTAGCCTACAAGATCATACAAAATGAAACTAAGAAAAGTGTAAAAAAAAATTATAAAAAAAATGAAGTATAAAAATAAGATCATTTGTACCTGTGACTTGGAAACCCAAACTAGCTCTGGGCATTCCTTTTTCCGGGACTTATTCCAATAGACTTGTAATGATCGGCACGAATCAATGACATAAGCCACTTTAGGTATTGTCACAGAGGATTCGGCAATATTGGTAGCCAGTATTACCTGACCGGCAGCACCCACAATCATAGATTCATAGATTGTGAATGATTGTATTAGAAATTATTTTATAATCCAAGTATTTTCTGAAAATAAAAATTTCCCACCACGGCAGAGGTACTAAAAGAAACATTAAGGAACAAATATGAAAGCAAAGCACAAACTTCGTGTACACACATACAAGTCAAATCACAAAACACGACTGGATATTGAATATTTAGAATTGGAAAACAACTGCTGCGCATTTAATTACAATACAACAAAAATAACAAATTTTTGCAGCAAGTATAAATGTACCACATTATATCATTCAATTTGCAAAATTTTAATTTACCATTAATAAGGAATTTTTCTCCAGTTAAAGTAAGTTATAATTCATTAATTTTGTCTAATCTTTGCAATACATAAAGTTGACGAATCTATGTTACAAACAGTGTAAAAAAATGATATTATTAACTAATCAACTGGATGAGTTATCTGACACTAACCTTTCGATGCGACTTCCAAATCTTCATAGAATTGAGAGCTTGTTCAGTATCAATGCTACGATGTAAGATATGAACTCTAAAAGTTGATTCAAGTGGCTTCAGAAGGCGCCATTGCTTCTCCAATGAAAAGTAGGTTGGAAGGAATACCAAAATACTTTTCTCAATATCTGGTTCATTCTCATGTATGTGCAACACCAGCTCGTGAATAAGCATGTGCAATTCAGTCTTAATGTAAGCATTGGATTTAGAAGGATCTAGACAATGAGAATATTTTGAATGCATTACTTCAGAACTTATCCCAAGAGTCTCAGCTACCTGTGAAGAGAACATTAGCACCATCATTACTCTTATCACATAAATGAAATGTGTTTCAGAAACACAATAATGTGATTTCCATAATGAACGGCGTCAACATCATACTTTATCATACATAATAATCTAAGAGACTGTGATAGAGAAGGATCCTATTCTTTCACTTACTATATAGCATCACTCTTTATTGTTTTTTGTATTTTCAATTTTTCCTGAATGTATTAATATCAACACGGTCTCCAGTCTTATTTATTAGAAAAAAGCGTGAATATTTTTTACTTATTTAGTTCATCTTCAAAAGCCAATAAAAATCTAACACAACTTCAATGTCCGTACACTCTAGAGATGATAAGACCTTATGGTACTTCAGATTTACTTTGAATATTAAGAGCGCATATTTGTCAATAAATACAGTCCTATATAGATTCATCAACGGTATCATAACTCACACGGAAATTCAATCCTCTAAGTTAGTGGGTAATGTTAGCAAGGAATAGCTGGCTTTCACATGCAGGAATAAGAGATCATATGGATCATGATTTATGAGTGATTTAAATGTCTGAACCCAAAATAATTATGAAGGTGATTTGAAACAATTCAATATTCAATATATATAACATAGACATGATATACACAACTGGGATTGAGCTATGATGCAATTAAAAAGAAGGAAATTCTCAGTATATATGCATGCCTGGTCAATATATGACACACTTCGCTGAAAAACAATGTGCTGACTAGAGCTAGGAATTGCAAGCACTTCAACTCGTTCGCCTCTACCAAGATCGCTAAAGTAGTCCTTATATCTTGAAATATCAGCAGTGGCAGACATCAAAACCACCCTGCAAAATCATAAAAATGTTACATCCACAGAGCATCTGCTTGCCTTGCCTCTTATATTGAATAGAGAGGTGGTGTTTCGACCAAGTCCAGCCTAGCAGTCAGCAAACAGAACTAAATAGAATTCTTGACTTGAATACTCTTAGTACTTGGATAATCAGAACGACATAGTGACTAAAGGAACAAATGCTATCATTGCAATTAAACAAACAATTATACATCCCAGTCCTGATTTTAAAATAGACACTTGGTTTCTTTCGAAAATGCACGTTGAACTCTCTTCAATTTCCATGTCCAAATATCTACTGAACACTAACAAAACCAAGATGCTAACCTTAGGTCATTGTTCTTTAACAAAAACTGCTTCACACAAACTAGTACAAGATCAGACTCCACTGATCTTTCATGTACTTCATCAAGAATAATAACCTTGTACTTCAGTGCAGTCAAGCCCTTCTCTTGCAGCTCGTCCAACAACACTCCAGCAGTTTTAAAAATAATCTTTGAACTGCAGTGCAGCAATATAGATACAAGGAGAAAGAAAAAATATGATGATAAGAACTGAACAAAGAAAACATTATTTCCATATTGCTTTCTTCAAATGGCTTCCCTATGACAAAGGACAATGCAATCAACTATACTATATCATGTAAGGTGTTAATAGATAATGTGCTATAACCCGAAACTCATTAGTATAATATATGGATACTAATATATACTAAGTACTAACACCCTTCTCATATCAATATTTCTTTTACTTGAAGAAAGTACACAGTCAAGAAAAATGAATGCCAAATTTCTTGCATGGGTGTTCTAAATCAAATAGCAATACTTTGCTATAACATGCATGTGATAATAATTAGAGTACTATTATCAAAAGGAAAAACATACATGTAATATAAGTAATGATATGTGGGTATAATATCCTTGCATCCTAGTCAAACAAATATTTCTTTTTAAAAAAAAAAGGAACTATTCAATAGTGGTGACTGACAGGGCCTCTCCAACAGATTCAAGTCAAAATTTAGTTTTTAATAAAATATGTCGAGACTTTGCATCTACAAAGGCAATGAAGAAACAGGACCAAGGACAAGATGCAAGAAGCCAAAAAATGATCAAATAACTATCAGAGTAAGAAATATAGCTAAAGAAAATAAATATGAACCGGTTTAGGTGAATAATTATATGGAATACCCGGAAGTCATCAAATAACTAAGAAATATAATTAAAGAAAATTAATATGAAACAGTATAAAGTGAATACTTGTGTGGAATACCTGGCTGAAAAGTTCCTTGAATGTCCAATATGATACCCAACTTCTTCTCCCAATTCACAACTTCGAGCTTTAGCAACCATTTTAGCAACAGAAATGACAGCAAATCTCCTAGGCAGCGTGCACAGAATCGGCGACATGTTTTCGTCTAGAAGAAACTGAGGAACTTGTGAACTTTTCCCTTGAAGTAGAGGAAGCGGAGGTGTCAGTAACATGGAAAAAATGAACAGTAGCTACAACGTGAGTTATTCCTTAGAAATGGCATTTATAACAAATTAGAGATATTAGCCAAAAATAAAAATATATTTTTCATTCATATATGTAAATGCATGGAAGCGCACACAAGGAACAAGTTAACAAACCTTACTTTTTACAGCACATATCACATTTTGCTGAACTTGGCCTTGATATATGAAACAGAGGCATAATATATAAAGGTAAAAGCTCCCAGCTTTATATTTCTCTCATATATGCATGTGGATTTTTTTATTTAATGTCCGCGTCTACAGATTTCAAAGGTTTTTAGGCAAAAGCTTCATTTGACATGATATCATATCCAATAATTGTATTACTGGTATGGTAATGCAAAATTTTATTTTATCCAGTGTGTGAAGAATAGGTAAAAAGTCTATCTAGAAGTTGGTAAATTAGTATATGTTAAGAACTATGAAGGCCAAATATTTCAAAATGGAGAAGTATCGGCGTTTGAACATATGATAACAACGCACATCCTATACATATCGGGAAAGTATCTTATAGTTTTCTAAAAAAAAAAATATTTTCCCCGGAACATCTTCAATACGTCTAACCAATTAAAGACACATTTGTTACCTAGATACAAACGTAATTGGTAGCAACACTTTAATAATTACCTTGTTTCCATTTTAATGGCGTTACTTACTTCATATGCCCCCGACAGAAAAAACTTTCCGACCATTCCATATCGCATAGCTCGCCAAAATGGAGCCGCTCGTCACCAGCCAGGAGCGTGCATTTTTGGGGCTGCTAAGTTGCTGCTGTACTTACTGCTTAGTGCATCTGCTTCATTGTTCTGGTTCACATGTTCACACACTTTTTGCATTTTTGGAATCTTATTTTGCAGCCCAAGCTCCTCTTTAGCTCTATTCTTTCATCCATCTGCGCAATAGCTCTAGTTGAGGAGTTGCAGACTTCTGAGCCGCAGAGATGCATAGTTGTTGCTCATTATTTGCTCTGTTGCTTCTGTTGTTCTCACTCAATTCTCCCTGCTGAATTTCGTGCATCTGCCCGGTTTACACATTGTCTAAGTTCATGCATTCTTACTCTGCAGCCCTAAGTTCCTTTCTTGCTCTACTCTTCCGCGCATCTCATTACAAACATCGTGAATTTATGTTATATATTTAAAAAAAAATTGTTAACTATCTAGGTCATCTTGTATCTTATTTTTTAAGAGAAATGAGAAAGAGTACGAAACGAAACGTCAAAAGACGTTACTCTTTTCTTTCCAACCCCTACCCGTGTGTGTTGTTATTAAAACATACTGTTTCTGACATTTCTTAAAAACAATTGTCCTCAATATCATCACTCTTTTTAAAAATATCCTTTAACCGTATCGTATTATATAGCTGGGGAATCTTCGGTTAAGACCAGAGTACCAAAATTTAGCATAAAGATAGTTTATCAATATAATGCAAAAATATGAGATGAAAATCCAAAGTGGCAATTTAATAACGTAATTTTAAAAAATAGCTACACTTTTGTAATAAAAAAGTATAAGAACAGTTGGTCATGGACTTGCAGTTTGACTTCTCATGCAAACATGAAATATATTTTTTGACAAAAGTAAACAACAATTGCAAAGTGTTTTCCTGAGTTCTTTCACAACTTAAGCTGAATTTCCATTTCATAAAAGCATGAGATTCTCCCTTCAGTGAAGCCAGTGTTTGTCTCTGCTTAATTTTTCATTTTCATTTTTTAAAGAGTACTGATGTTTGGTACGAAAAGAATTGTACGGGGAAGCTGATGGAAAGTATACCAAAATAACACCTCACCGTGCGTGGCTTACTGTTTTTCAATCTTACATTTCGTTTCGTGTTAAAAGGCATTTCCCTTCTTTAAAAGAAAAAACCATGAACCGATGAATTTTCGAAACTACAAATTTAATCAGACCGTTTATTTCCTAAAGTGAGATAATCAAAAACTAATTAACACAAAAAGGACAAGAGAAAAAGAACTACAAATTTTCCGGGAGTATTTTTCGGCGATGCACACAATAATACATTCAATGCAAGTAAAACGGAATATCAAATGTAATAATGCAAACAATACAAATGAGTTCAGACACCTAACCAAAAAAAAACGAAAACGAAGAAAAAAATCTGAAGTTCAGGAAGTTTTACCGCAACCAGCTTCGCCGATGATGAGCGTGACGCGATTTTGCTGAATCTTATCGACGATCTTTTTCCTATATGGCATCACAGGAAGGTGCGAGAAACTGGACTTTAATAACGAAGAAGATATGGATGACGCAGGCGAAGGAGGAGGAGATGGAGATTCAGGTGGTGAAGGAGGTGACGACGATGACGATGACGATGACGATGACGATGACGGCGACGCCATTTTCAGAAGACCGTAAGTCCGTAACCGTCGTCACAGTGACACACACGCTCTCTGCGTTTTCTGCTGCTGTGAAGAAAGCGAATGACTCGGAGTGGAAAGCACAGCACTACTAGTACTACCACGTCACACTCACAGCCCTATGGTTTTACTTTTATGTAGAGGAGAAATGATACGAAAAGGGAGGGTTCAGGTGAGCTCGGTGATTGAGGTCAATGATTTCTTTTTATTTTGAGTCCTCTATTTTCAACCAATCATGACGCTGGTTGAAGTGAGGACACACTTTGCGCGATGCATGCGGAAATTGTCCCTCCACGGTTCGTCCAAATTCCAAAACTTTTTTTTGGTCGTCCAAATTCCAAAACTTGTTACACACGTTGTTTGATTGAGTAGTGGGACAAAGAAATCCTTCTATCTTAAATTCTTAATGACAAAGCAATCCTTCTAAAGGACTGCATCCTTTCATTAACCTCCCTCTCCTTTTGGAACAAAGCACAAAATATAGTTAAAATAAATGGCTATTCGTTACACCTGGCAAACAGAAAAGATAATTGAAATTAACACTCAAGTAATTAAAAAGTTTAAAGTAAATTGCTTTGCTTGTGTTTAGATAATGGAATTTCTGCTACCTTATTTAGAGTGAATTGAGTAAGTCTCAACAAAGAGTTACACCTTTTTCCCGTGACCCCTACAACAACACAAAGCAAACCAAAAATCATGTTCAGTAAAGACTCGAAAAACATTAAGAGTTAGAAAACTGAAAGTAGCTCACATGATTAATGGATTAAGTTAAGAAGAAAACACAACTATTTTTAGTCTTCTAAGTATGTAGCTTCATCAATTTAGGCAATAACTTTCAGTTATAATTTTTTTAAAAAAATCAAATCAGTTTCTTAAGTTTATAATTAGAAAAA
The DNA here is from genome assembly GCA_963573325.1 of Astragalus glycyphyllos. Classification (NCBI taxonomy): domain Eukaryota; kingdom Viridiplantae; phylum Streptophyta; class Magnoliopsida; order Fabales; family Fabaceae; genus Astragalus; species Astragalus glycyphyllos. The sequence goes on from OY754309.1 coordinate 61,631,377, forward strand.
AAAATGTACCACCGTACCATGCCACATTTTTTTGTACAAGGAAGGAAATGAAGGCTAAAAAAGGCACAGAGAAAAATCTCGATAAGCAAACACAAACAAAATCCAATATTGCTTATAAAAAATAAACAACAAATAGAGAAACCAAACTATCTATTAGATTACAATTCTAACTAATATAGGCATCTCCTTTCTATATAATATCAACATGATAAGATAATTGGAACAAAGTTAAAATTAAAATTCACAATAAAACTTGAGTACTTTTTCTAACAATGGCAAAAAGAAAGAGGGATTGTTTGTGTAGAACAAATGTAAAATATATTCAACATCCCAAATAAAGAAAGTGACATTAAGATAGAATACCAATCTAAAGGACTGTTGTGTAGCTAAAAGTTATCATTTAAAATTCAAAATTAACATTTAATCTATCATTTTGCCTAAAGTTACTCTAAGTTTTCTATCTAAAAGTTAAACAGTTGTGTAGCTAGACGCCGAGGTGGTTGTTCGTATCCTTAGAGATCAACCTGAGCTTTGTGTTGCTGGTTGGAGCTTGATCCGGGGGATTAGGAGCTTATTGCATCAGTTGGAGGAGGTTTGGTTTCTGCATGTATATCGAGAGGCCAACAAGTGTGCTAATTTTTTGGTTATCATAGGATGTACTCAATCTGAGTTGTTGATGTATTATGAGCAGTGCCCTATTTTGATAGTCACTCATTGCTCGCTGATAAACTTAGAGTCTTTACTCCTTGTGTCATGGTTTCGTAGTTCGCTCTTTTTTTCGGGGCTTAGCCCCGTTGATTACCAAAAAAAGGTTAAACTTTGTTCCATGATGAATATTTCGGTGATCAAGTTAAATATATGTTCAACGGGGATTTAGGGATTGAGAAAGTTTAAATTGAATGTGTATGACGCAACATTGATTAGCATACAACTTATGTAGTGCGAGAAAGATAGATCAATCCAACTGAATCGATTAAGCGGTTATTGAAATAATTGTCGAGTAGTTATTTTGATATATTGTTTATTACACCTTGATGTGTATTTTGATTTGTTGCCATAAAATGTTTTAAAATTAGTTTAATAGCATATATATAGTAACCTGGTTCATAATTAATTTTTTACTAAAATAAACGTAATTTATTTTTAATAGCGTGTTCAAGACTGAACACGAGGTTGAAATAATCAAGTCTGGCACTTCTCGAGATTGAAAAGGGAGATTGATATGGAAGTCTCAATGTACATTTTTCACTTTTTTTGAAACTATGTTTTGCGGATTTTTTTCAAGCGGAATTTTTTACTTGAATTTTGAGTGTGGGAATCTAAAACAAACATACCCTTTAACTATCAAATTTGTAAAACCTAGACCAAATGCACGCCTCAAGATTGATTGGCATAAAACTTATATAGTGTTAGGAAGACAGCTGCTTCTGCAGAACACAAGGCTATAATATGGTGTATGGTACACAACTTAAAAAGAGACAGACACAAATTTCGAAGTTATTTGATTAAATTTAAACTGTTGGATATTATTTTTCCATAGTATTCTATGGTGGACTATATATACACACCAAACCAATTTCTTTAATCTCTCTTCACCATATTGGAATAATCATAAATTCCCAAACAGCACTGTGGGTCTGCCTCTTTTTGCCCCGTCAGTGATCACCGTGTCTCTCTTCTACCTCCACATCTTCAAAATTGAAACTCTACTGAGGGTGGCGTTGTCGGAAGCAAATCCAGAGAGTGATAGAGACCAAAAGAGAAGTGGCAGAGGAGGGAGAGAGAGAGAGAGGCAACAACCTTGGTGGAGAGACTGAAAAGAGGAAACATGAGAAGATGAGATGGGGGTGACAAGACATTACAAGAAAATTGTGCTTTACCTACATATGTTACCTACAAGAATGTTGTCGTCAATAAATACTACATTTCCAGCGGTAAGTGTCGTCGGTAAATGACTTATATTATTTTGACAATTTATACCAAAAAAGTTATCGATAAGTAAATATTTTCTTCGGTAATTAAATGTCCACTAATTCCTGCGTAACTTTCCTACGAGTAAGCACCTAACCATATGTCTAAAAAATTTGGAACACACAAATAAGGCTCTGAAATTTCCGGAATGTAATTTTTTTAAAATACACAACCAAAAAATTTGAAACTTTTGGAATTTTCTTTTAGATAGGCTTCTATGATTTACAAAATGAACTCTAATAATCTTTTTAGGTAAAATATCTATCCATATTAACTTTGATAATTTTCTTACGTACAATAAAAAATGCAAGATGAATTCTTTTAGATAGGCTTCTATGATTTACAAAATGAACTCTTTTGAATTAGTCGATAAAGACTGAATAGTTCATAGGTCTACACCTATATTTATTTTATCGAGACCATCGTATCCATCGCCGAACGCAGTGACTAATCCCCTTGTTGGATTGGAAGCGCCTCGAAGGGTGGGATAGCTGGCCCAAGAATTTAAAGTTGCTCCATACCCAAGACGATGATCGAACCCTCGACACTTGGTTAAGGGAGGATGAGCCCCAACCGCTCAACCACACCCCTGGGTTAGGTCTACACCTATATGATTGAACAATTAATATGTCTTTTCGTGAAATGAGATTATTGATTGAAAAAGTTTGTTCATGAACCATACAAGTTGAATTATCTAGCTCATGTTTTGCTTATTTATTTAATGAGCTCAACTTTCAGTCTAAGTTCAGCTTATTTAGTTTATGAACCAAGTTAAACGAGCTATTAATTCGGTTCATTGTTAGCTCTAGATACAAGTCCCTCCTGCCACACTAGATCAATATTGGAGTTATTATATTTTTTCCTTTTTTAGTGGAATTCTACAATTGTCGTCGTAGAGAAAACAACGGTAAATATTCATTTTGTTAAACTTGAAAGTGTAATACCCTGTCATTTTAGTTTCTAAAATTATCAAATTAAAAAAGTCACCAAAGGTAAAATTTTTTTGTACAAGTCATGGAAAAAGAAAAAAAAAAGGAACTAGGTAACCCTAGCATCAAACGCGAGCAGACTCTCAACTTTAGAGGGAGGAGAGCTCCAAAAGCTAATACTTGCAAGTTCTTAGTAACATATTTAGCTGACAGTCTCTGCAAGAGTTGACTTCACAGAGAACATGTTAATCTCTAATCCTGTAAGCATATCCATGAGGGACATAATCTTCAACATCAGGGAGGCGTAAGCATGAGTCACATGAAGATCTCTATCAATGATGAGTCACCAAAGGTGACTTTAGATAGTCATTTGGTCTCCTATTAAATATATCATTTGTTAGTTTTGATCTCTTATATCAATTAGTACGAAAATGAAAAATCAAACTTAAAATTAAAGAAAAAAATAACTAACAAAAGATATATTTTGTATATTTTAAACCGGATATTCTCTGCATACAGACTAATTCCACGAAACGCATAAAATTGTATTTTTTACTAAAGCTATATTGGAATGTGACTTTAGTTAAGTTGAAAGAGACACGAATCATCTTAACGCTCTTGGATTATTTTGAGACATTGATATACTAACATCTCCCATCTAGTCTAGTCTAGAAACTAAAGTGATTACTTACCTCATTATTAAAGATTAACATTTGATTGATGGACAAAAGTTGAAAATTGTACAACAAATAGTAACGGTTAAATTACGAAAAATATTTAATTATGACTTTAACTTCATCCGGTTATTTTAAAATCAAAGTTAATAAATAGGAATGATGGATTGGTTGGATTCACCTTAGCCAAAACCGTGGAAATTTTGGTTGGTTAGTTTTGTTTGGAAATTGACGAAATACAAACATAGGAACATGACTCACATGAGGGAGTTTCCAATGAAGAAATGTAGGTAGACTAGTAGCACTTGTGTTCTGATGCCAAAAAAATAAAAATTGCCCCTTTGCACAACCATTTGAATGATCTAATCGCCACCCACCATTATCACGAGCGTAATAAAAAATTCAACAAGTATAGAGACATATGCATATAGCTAACTCACTTTACAATAGACATCCTCTTTTTTTAATAAATGATCGATGTTGTCACCTTGTTTTTGCCTGATGTTAAATGAAATAAGTATAGACTATAGTTGAGGACTTGAGGTGCCCACAGAAAACGCGAACGTTAATTGATGATGATGATACCAGAAACATTTTTGGCTCTCGCTTTCTTTCTACTGAACTTGGTGGCTGCTGAAGTTGTCAGTGCTGCTGATCAGTATAGCAGAAATGACTTCCCCGTTGACTTTGTTTTTGGTTCAGGCACATCTGCTTATCAGGTCCCTCTTCTTTCTTAATGATTCATACTATGCATGTTTTTTCTCTCTGAAATGAAATAACACCATATATAGCTTGTTATATATTCTTAGACACGTATTATAATGATGATAATTATTATATAATATATACACGTTTATATGAACAGGTGGAGGGAGCTGCTTATGAAGATGGAAGAACTCCTAGCATCTGGGATACCTTTGCCCATGCCGGTTCATTCCTTTTATCTCATTTCTTATCACTATTTTACTATCGATCTTAATAATTTTGGAAGCTCTTACTTTTTTTTGACCATGACAATATGCTCTTACTTAAGAAGTATATTCCATGATATCTTTTAGCATAACTTATAATTTGTTTGAATAAGTTATATAAGTTTTTTTTATAAGTTACAAGAAGGTAACTAGCGAGCTAGGGACACTGAATGAGTATAAATAAGAGATTAGAAAATGGTGTTTCTTAATAATTTGCAGAAGAGTTTATATACATGGTTTTAATAAACAGGGTATGCACACGGAGATACTGGAGATGTAGCTTGTGATGGGTACCACAAATATAAGGTTGCTGCCATTTGGGGATTTTTTTCTAAGAAAAGAAAATTGAGGCATAAGCTACTAGTCACGGTTTTAATGATAGTTCTTAAGTGAATGTGACAGTGCTATTGTTTTTCTGAAAATATATAATGCAGGAAGATGTACAGCTCATGGTACAAACAGGTCTTGAAGCCTATAGATTTTCTATTTCTTGGTCCAGACTCATACCAAGTAACAATACTACTGAACTTTAACTGAAGTACATGGTAATAAAACTTTTGTCTTGTAACACCTTTGAAAATGCTTTTCTTTGTCTCCAGATGGCAAAGGACCTGTCAATCCTAAAGGATTACAGTATTACAACAATCTCATCAATGAACTCATCAACAATGGTTAAGCTTATATATATATGATTCTTAAACTGCAAGATAAACCATGTGTCTGTCAAAAAAAAAACACCTTGAAACCAATTGTGCTTCTTTAACTGATATAATTCACTATTTTATTTCATATAACCAGGAATCCAACCACATGTCACACTACATAATTTTGATCTTCCACAGGCACTTGAAGATGAATACGGAGGATGGGTTAGTCGTGTCGTCGTGTATATTCCTGATCTCTTTCACCATTGATACGATATTGAGATTAATTCATGAAACTCTCCATTGCATTAATTACTTCCAAAATTAAGGTGCTAAAGCCTTTGAATCAATGCATTTGATGCTTCAGATACAGAGTTAAATGTCTAAAACAAGACACTTTGTAATATCTAGTGTAGCTATTGACTCATTTACTTGATAGCTGATATCTAAAGTTATTACAATGTGCATTTTGGAGAGTTGCCGTAGTTAAAAAATTTAGTTGTTCTAAGAGCCTGTTTGAATTGAGTTTTAAAAACAGTTTTCTAGTTTTTAAAAATTTAACAAAGAACAAATTTTTTCATTTAAAATTTTAGAAAACTAAAAACTATTTTGAAAGAAGGATTTCAAACAGGTTCTAAGTTTCTAACCAGTGAATATATAAGTGTTAACTTGTGCTGATGATAGTAAAGCATACACAAAATCAATAAATATATTTTACTTGAATTGTGAATGCAGAAGAGACTTCAGAAACTATGCAGATGTGTGTTTTAGGGAGTTTGGTGATAGAGTCAAGTATTGGACTACTATCAATGAGCCCAATGTCTTTTCCTTAGGTGGTTATGATCACGGAGATGCCCCGCCTCATCGATGTTCTCCCCCATTTTGTGCTATAAACAGCACTAGGGGCAACTCTACATATGAACCCTACTTGGCAGTGCATCATATTTTGTTAGCGCATTCTTCAGCTGCTAGATTATACAGAAGAAAGTATCAGGTAGGTACAACATTGAATATTAGTATTCATATTATATATTTTACTTGTGAATTTCTTTACTTCATTTGTTTTTGCATTATATATGTTTAAATGGAAAAAACTCTAACTTACATACTCAACATTTTCAAATCTGATCTGTTTCTTAATTTTTTTATATTGATTCTTAATCTTCTCGCTCAAAATTTGTTCGAAAGAATGTTCGTGATTTCATAAACCTTAAGTGATTCTGCAGGAGCAACAACATGGATTTATTGGTATATCTGTCTATGCATTTGGGTTCACCCCTCAAACAAATACAGAAAAAGACAAGATAGCAACTCTAAGAGCCCGTGATTTTCTTGTTGGTTGGTAAGCTACAGATTCACTTTACTTCTATATTCCCCTACTGTTCTTCACATGATTCTTAGGCTATAACTTCCATACCATGATTCCATTTTCAAAAAACTATTTAGTATTTACACTTGAAGAACTTTCCTAGTGCTTGCTTAATTGCAGGATTATGGAACCTTTGTTGCATGGAGACTATCCTATTTCCATGAAGGAAAATGCAGGTGAAAGAATTCCATCTTTCACAAGTGATGAATCCAAACAAGTTAAAGGTTCATATGACTTTATTGGTGTAATTCACTACACTAATATTAATGTCACGGACAAACCTGACGCCCTGAACATCAAACTCAGAGATTACGTTGAAGACATGGCTGCAAAGTTAATTTGTAAGTACTTGATAAGTTTAAGGGTCATATATTTCATTGTGATTCTGAAATTTCCAACTAGTTGATCTCTCCCATTTCACTCTAATAATTTTCATTAATGAGCTCAACCATGTGCATCAAAAATTAATAGAGCAAGGTGAATAACTCATCACTTTCCTTGTTTTGGCAGTTGCACAGGGTCTGTTTACAAATGAAGAGGTAAAAATAATCATATGTAGATTATCATTACCAATTGGTTAAAACTTCAAGATTATTTCAGTGTATGGACTAACGAGCTTTACTTGATTCAGTACTTTGTTACACCATGGGGTTTACAAGAAGAACTCAATAAATTCAAGCTCCTTTATGGCAATCCTCCTATATTCATTCATGAAAATGGTTTATCTCTCAATAGCTCTCTCTCAAAGTTATTAAAATAAAATGATTGACTAGAGTTGGGGAAGATTATATAATTGGGATGAAATCTTTGTTGTCCATTTAGGTCAACGGACAGCAAGCAATTCGTCACTGGAAGACGTGTCAAGGGTAAACTATTTGCATGGATATATTGGCGGGGTACTTGATGCCTTGAGGTGTGCATGGCTATACGTGAACTCAATTTACACACGTTGATGTTAATCGAGTTCACAGAAATTAAGAGTATTTTTGTCTTTTAAAATTATTTATTGCACTAAGTTGGATAGATCCACCTTTCATTTGTTATTTTTCTGAAAGTGTTCTATATAAGACTTATAATTCATTCTCTAAATTTCAATGCCATTCTAAATTTTTGCAGAAATGGATCAAATATAAAAGGGTATTTTGCATGGTCCTTCCTGGATTTATTCGAGTTGCTTGATGGATACAGATCGAGCTTCGGCCTATACTATGTCGATCGAGATGATCCAGAGTTGAGGAGATGCCCAAAGCTCTCTGCAAAATGGTATTGCCAGTTCTTGAGAGGTGCAAGTAAAAGATCCTCTGTTATTGGACTTCAGAAGGATCCATCTCCTATTTCTGTTGGCCACTTGTTTGAGTAGATTCATTTTCAATGTTTACATCAGAGCAACATTGATTAGCTTAGTGATGTTTCTAGCTATGCCTACTTTCCTATCTCTAATCTCTGCTGTACATATGAAATAAGCCATATATATGTACAAAACAGGAAATTTAAAACAAGAGTATATAATAGGGAAAGCATCAACCTAATCATGGGTTGCACCATTTCCTCAGCGTTATCTTTGAAATGGATTTCACGATCATCTTATATGTCACTCATATTGTGAATTATTATTGGTTGTGACTTGTGAGTGTAACAAAATTTACACCTACGATATGTAGCAATTAAACTCATAATTAATATAAATTTAAAGGTTTAAAAATATATGTTTAATCCCTACAAATATAACTTTGATCTATTTTATTCTCTCTAAAAATAAAATTTTGTGTTTCGTCCTTGTAAATATACATTAGATCCATTTTAGACCTTGAAAAAATAAAATTTTGTTTTTGTTCTTGTAAATATACATTTTATCCAGTTTGATCCCTATAATATATAAAATATTTGATTTTAGTCCTTCTTCGCTCATATTGGAGGGACTAATATCAAATATTTTAAATATTATAAAGACTAAACTGGATAAAACGTGTATTTACAGAGTTTTTACAAGAACTAAACTAAATCAAATGTATATTTATCGAGTGGCTAAACATATATTTAAGCCAAATTTAAATTATGAAAATGATAAATAGAAAAGAATATTTTTTTTCTTTCTAATCTATAACTATTAATAAAGATGATTCTAAAAAAAATTGACATTTTGGTGTTAGATTTTTCTGACCAAAATACTCTTATTATAATGATAACTACCCATTAACACCCAACACATTTCTATTTCTAATTCTAATAATAATAATAACCACCCACTAACATACCAATACATCAACACATAGTATCTATACCTTCTATACCTATATATAAAGGGAATTCATTTTGTAATTGATTTTTTGGTGTCAGATTTTTCTGACCAAAATACGCTTATTATAACTATCCACTAACACACCAACACATTTCTATTTATAATTTTAATAATAATAATAATAACCACCCTGTAAGACAAAGACAGACAAGTAATAATAAAGATGATTAAAAAGAAACTGATTAGGAGGTAGCAAGTTTCTGACGATGCTTTGTTAGCGTATTTACTCGATGAATTTCCAGAAACAGAAACAGAAACCCAAACGATGGAACAAGAAAAAAGTTTGACCCATACTTTCTTGCTGCTGACTAGTAGTATTTTATTGTTTGTGAACTTGGCTATTGGAGTGCTTAGTGTGGATAATAACTACTCCTACAACAGAGATGATTTCCCATCTGATTTTGTTTTTGGTTCAGGCACCACTGCTTATCAGGTCAGGTCCCTTCTTTTTTCTTCAACATCAACATTCTTTCTATTCTCTTTTTTGGTACAATTTTCACCGCAATTCTTTACATTACATTAATTATTACTGTACACGTGAGCGATTTTGAACAGGTAGAAGGTGCCGCTAACGAAGATGGAAGAATTCCAAGCATATGGGATACTTTTACCCATGCTGGTTCGTTAATTAAATCCCCTCTTTTGCTCCTTTCTCTGTCTCACACTCATACATATACATAAGATAAAATTTTCACGGGGTTAATTAATTACTAGTACATATATAATAATACAATTTTTTGATGTGTACTCATTCTTCACAGGCCTTCACCTAATGCAACACAAAATCTATTATTTTATATTTTCTAACAAATTAGATGGTCTTCCAAGATTTTAGCTACTCATAATTTGAGGAACAAACCAAAAGTGTACATACAATCGATTAGGGGTGTCAAAAAGTCAATGGATTGGATTGACTTTTTTTGTGAATGGATGGATTGGATTGGATTTATTTGGTACAATTATAATGGATATAAATGGATAAATGAATTGTCTCCAATTCATCCATTATAATTCAAGTCCAAATCCATCCAATCCATCCATTTTGACACCCCTACAATCGATTATTGGTCAAATAAACTGATTTTTCTTCAATAATGAGAAACTGGGAAGAGAATAGTATGGCCAGCTTTGCTTTTTCGCTTCTAGTGGCTATCTATCATTTAAGGCTCATTCTTTCAACACAAGACAGACTCTCACTCATACTGTCATATTTTATAAGCAGGATATAAGCATGGAGAAAATGGTGATGTAGCCTGCGATGGTTATCACAAATATAAGGTTTTGAATAACTGCGCTTCATTCCTTTTACTTTTGTCACCTAATGTTTCTTTCTGATTCATCCGACAAGTTGCTCAAGTTTATGTAGTAAGTACTTCACTGTTTTTCCCCAACAAAAACTTGTAATGTAGGAAGATGTGCAACTCATGGTGGAAACAGGCCTTGAAGCGTATAGATTTTCCATTTCTTGGTCCAGACTCATACCAAGTATTTTACTCAACTCAAACTTGTGCACATAATGAGATACAATATATATTATAATGTTAATTTGTTTTTCCCCAGTAAAGCCTTCCTCAAATGATTTTATTTCTCTTGCAGATGGTAGAAGACCCGTCAACCCCAAGGGATTGCAGTATTACAATAATCTCATCAATGAACTCATTAGCAATGGTTAAACTTAAAAACGACTTTCTTTAATTTTCAAGATAAAATACGTCGAAGTTTGAAATCAGTTATGTTTCTTCAACTAGTATAGTCTCTATTATGTCCCTTGAGCAGGAATCCAACCACATGCCACATTGCACAACTATGACCTTCCACAGGCTCTTGAAGATGAATATGGAGGATGGGTTAGTCGTAATATCATGTATGTTCCATTGCTCATACAGTTGCACAATTTGTTACTAAAAATTAAATTCTTGAAATTTCTAGTGTATGAATCACATTGTAAAAGATAAGGCACTATACACCCTTGAATCTAGACACTACATCAATTGCTGTGAAGAGTTCTTTCTTTTCTTAACAATTTTTTCTTGTGCTTTTGAAGAAAAATCCTTAAATTGCAAACTTGAATGTGAATGCAGAAGAGACTTCACAAATTATGCAGATGTGTGTTTTAGAGAGTTTGGTGATAGAGTCGAGTATTGGACTACTGTGAACGAGCCCAATGTCTTTGCCTTAGGTGGTTATGATCAAGGAAATAGCCCACCTCAACGATGTTCTCCCCCATTTTGCTCTATAAATAGCACAAGGGGCAACTCAACTTACGAACCCTACTTAGCAGTTCATCATATTTTGTTGGCGCATTCTTCAGCTGCTAGATTATATAGGAGAAAGTATAGGGTATGTCACTTTTTCATATTGTGTATTTTAATTTATGGATTTGTTTTCTAGTCATTGTTAGTTTGTGTGTTAAGAAGGTAAAAGGCTTCAGAATCATATACCATAACAAACCCAGACACTTGATCCTTATTGGATTCTGAGTAGCACAAAGAATACTTTGGTGGCAAAGAGTATCCATGGTTCCATAAATACTAATTTACATTGTAGGGCAAACAAAATGGATTTATTGGTATCTCTGTCTTTGCATACCGGTTCCTTCCTCAGACAAAGACAGAGAAAGACAAGGTAGCATCTCAAAGAGCCCATGATTTTTTTGTTGGTTGGTAAGATACATTACATACCCTAATAGACCTAAAATTGGTGTTTGTATTCTCATTCTTTACTTCCTAATTGACCTAAAATTTGTGTTTGTGGCTTCAAACCTTCCCGGTGCTTTGCTTAACTGTAGGATTGTGGAACCTTTGGTGCATGGAGACTATCCCATTTCCATGAAGGAAAATGCAGGTGCAAGAATTCCTGCCTTCACAAATCGCGAATCCAAACAAGTTAAGGGTTCGTCTGACTTTATAGGTGTAATTCACTACACCAGTATTAACGTCACAGACAATTCTGATGCCCTGAAGACAAATCTCAGAGATTTATCTGCAGACATGGCTGTGAACCTAGTTGGTAAGTTTTTCATTACTCTTAAGAATAGTGGATTAAAAGGTTGAAATTAAAGTCGATAATATAATAGAAGTTTTCTCTACTAATTGCATTCACCACCCCCTTTTTTTAGTTATCACTCTGTAATTTTCAACTATTTGAACTTTAACATCATTTACCAGCTGATTCTTCAATGTTTTTCATAAATGCGCACTACCATTTCTTTCACTTTTACATGCTAGTTGGTGGAGCAAGTTGAATTATTTACCTGCTTTTTTGGGTTTTGCAGGTTTGGAAAATCTATTTGCAGCGGACGAGGTAACTTTTAAAGAACAAATACGGTGCTTCTCTTAATTAGTTGGTTCAATTGTTTAGATTACTTAACTGTGTAACTATCTGGCTTCACTTGTTTCAGTACCCTGTCGCGCCATCGAGTTTACGGGATGTGTTGAATAAATTCAAGCTCCTTTATGGCAATCCTCCTGTATTCATTCTTGAAAATGGTCTCTTTCTTTATCACTCATTCAATAAGATTACGCAATTGCAAAGGGTCAATAAACTGTAGTAGACAAAGCCACTTTTTCAATCATATTCTCACTTGTTATCCCTTTCCCACTTTGCTAATACATGTAGCCAACAATACCACTAGGTTTGTGATAAACAAGTATTTTCTAACATATGTCATCCTTAATTGTATGGAGTTGTAAACTTAAGCCTAGAGGAATTCATCCATGATTTGGTGAATAAAATGCAAGTTATCAGTGTTAAACTAATGTCACATAAGATGAGTTCCAAACGTCCAGTGGGTTGAATTATTGATGAAAATTTAGCTGATCTTTTTAATTAGATCAAAGGACACCGAGCAATTCATCACTTAATGATGTATCAAGGGTGAAATACTTGCATGGATACATTGGTGGTTTGCTCGATGCCTTGAGGTACATATGCAGTTGCTACTCTCTTTTATCTTGTTGACAATTGGAGCACCAATTTTTTATATATCCCAGAGTTGATGGCTTAGCATTTTTTTTATGTCTTGAGAATCAAAATCACGGATTATATGAATGTATTTAAGTATTTAGTTCTACTGGGTTATTTATTCAACTAAAGTTACTTATGATTGAAACAATGTACAAAACACCCATTCTTTTGAATCGTTCTCTAATCTTTTGTGCCATGCTAAATTTTCACAGAAATGGATCAAATGTGAAGGGGTATTTTGCTTGGTCTTTCCTCGATCTATTCGAGTTGCTAGATGGATACAGCGCGAGTTTTGGGTTCTACTATGTTGATAGGAATGATCCGGAGTTGAGGAGATATCCAAAGCTCTCTGCAAAATGGTACAGCCAATTTTTGAGGGGTGGGAGTTGGAGCTATTGAACACGAAAACGATGCATCGCTTCTTTCTGTTCAGTAAGCTCTATAATTTGTTTGCATCAGAGCATACTGCTTTCCTTTTTTGGTCACAGACAGAGACTCACAGCGTAAGAATTTGTAAATCTAAATTCTATATGTTTGCTGTCACGTGTTTTGTGTCTCACTAACGACAATTTGGCACAGTAAAATAAAGACCATAGTTCTGTAATACATATGTATATCCTTGGTCTTTGATCGGGAGATTGAGAGACACCAGTTTTTGGGACAACAAATATTGTTCGATAACAATTCCTCCTTGAGACATGATATCTATTTTTTTAATGGCAAATGTTAGTAATTAGTTAGAACTTAGAAGGTACGAGAATTGTTAGTTTTCAGGATTTGAATAGGAACATCTTTTTTCAAACTCCTTCATGTTCTTTACATCGCCAACTAAACTAACTTCTTCGGACGGACATGTCACCTATTTATCATAAGTAGCAGGCTACTCGGTTTACATCAGCCTTGTGCTTTTATCGGAAAGGGGCAAAAAAGTAGAGAAAATTCAAGCTTTAAGTTTATTGTCTAAGCCAGCATGTGTGTCTTGTTTATAAAAGAAAATTTCTCGAGATGTGTGAGAATAGCAACTTGTAAAAGAAAAAATAATTGAAATGAAAACGCAAAATAAAGACATGATCTTGATCAAGCTCGGCTAAAATATGTCTACGTCCGCAATTGTAAAGTAGTCGTAGTTCTGTCTTATTTCAGGATGAATTAGGATTTCAGTGTTGCAATAGGTACTTATAATAACTCGATCCAGATTACGACAATACCTCAAATTGCACCTTAATAGGCTAACGCCTCCACACCCTAGCGCATCCCTAAACAGTTTGGGTCGAGCCCACATATGAGCCATACTCAACAAGATGGATGCAAATTCAATTTATGTGAAATGAAAGAATGCAACACAATGAAAAGTTGCAGACTCAAGACAAACATTAACTAGTTAACTAACCCATATAATATAGCAATGAGTTATTGATATGCACGAGACATGTCACATGAGCTACGACAATGATAATGAGACTGGGATCATGGGATGAGAGGAGGAACCATAAAGGATTTGGAAAAATAAGAGGTTGATATATCAACAAGACCAAATACGCATGAGTAAATACATAGTACCAAAAAAGCCACATAAGCCACATAAGCATAAGCATGTGATCAGCGACCACTGACCAACAAACATTCGGTCAAAAAAGGTTAATATAGCTAATATTTGAAACTTAAAAAATTGTCAAGGCGAGAAAAAGAGATAAAACTTAAAATTAAATTAAACAAAATGACTAAGTTAAGAAACGGAAGAGGAAGCAAAGCAACATTTTTACTCAAGAAAAAGCATAAAATTAACTGGATGTGAGTTTCTCGCCTTTCTCCATCTCCGCACGTGTTTCTTATCCCCGATTGATTATGGATTTTATGATCACACAAAAAAACGTGGTCATACTCATAGCCTTTGTTGGCATATTTACTCGACGAATTCCCAGCAATAGAAACACAGAAGATGGAACCAGAAACACGTTTGAGTCCTGCTTTCTTGGTGACTTGTATTTTGTTGTTTGTGAATTTGGGTGTTGGAGTGCTTAGTGTTGATAGCTATAACTATAGCAGAGATGATTTCCCATCTGATTTTGTTTTTGGTTCAGGAACTTCTGCTTATCAGGTCAGCTCCTTCTTTTTTCTTCACCATCATCAACAATATTCTTTCTGTTTTCAGTTTTTCACATTAATTATAAATTATAAATGTACTCGTGGTTGATTTTTAACAGGTTGAGGGAGCTGCTAGTGAAGATGGAAGAACTCCAAGCATATGGGATACCTTTGCCCATGCTGGTTCGTTAATTCAACTCCTTCTTCTTTTACTCTACACGTGGCATCTTCTCTTATTTCCTACAGTTTAATTAACTGGCCATTATTATTATAATATAAATCAATTCTCATGCTGGCATTTTTTTTTTAACAAGCAGGGTTTGCTCATGGAGAAACTGGAGATGTAGCCTGTGATGGCTATCACAAATATAAGGTAAACAGTACACAAATTAAATCAATTTTCATGCCCAGTATTGCATTCTTTATATTCATCTTTTCATTTGTGTAAGTTTAAATTGAAGGAGGCATTAACTGGTTAAGAAAATGCTGGCAGTATTTCACTGTTTTCCCCCAAAAACTTGTAATTTAGGAAGATGTACAACTCATGGTGGAAACAGGCCTTGAAGCCTATAGACTTTCCATTTCTTGGTCCAGACTCATACCAAGTATTTTTCTCAACTTAGACATTAAATTTTAATGTTAATATTTTTCTTTCTCCGGTGAAGCCTTTCTGAATAGAATGTCTTTGAAAATGATTTTCTTTCTCTTGCAGATGGTAGAGGACCCGTCAACCCCAAGGGATTGAAGTACTACAACAATCTCATCAATGAACTCATTAGCAATGGTTAAACTTAAAAACGACTTTCTTTAATTTTCAAGATAAAATATGCCTTGAAATTCACTCGAATAAAATATGCCTTGTAATACAAGTCTTTTCCCTTAAGCAGGAATCCAACCACATGTCACACTATACAACTATGATCTCCCACAGGCACTTGAAGATGAATATGAAGGATGGCTCAGTCGCGATATCATGTATGTTTCATGCTCTTAATGCTGCACCGAGTTGTTGTAAAAGTTACTTCTTGACACTTTTAGTTTATGAATTACAGTGTATAAATAAGAAATGCATAGTACATCCATATTATAAAAAGCACCCTAACATCAGGCATTATAGGGCTTATTATCCTAACTCGAGGTTCTAGTAAATATTATCCCCTTCTTATTTTTATTATTCTTTCTTCACTTGCTCATATGATCCTTGGCCTATTACACTTTAATGTTGTGAGTAATTTTTTCAAACAAATGCATATCTTGAGCTTAAGAACTGATGTTAGACAGAATTGAGAAATATAAATGACAAAGTTTGCTTGAATGTGAATGCAGAAGAGACTTCACAAACTATGCGGATGTGTGTTTTAGAGAGTTTGGGGATCGAGTCAAGTATTGGACTACTGTGAACGAGCCCAACATCCTTGCCGTAGGAGGTTATGATCAGGGAATTATCCCACCTCAACGATGTTCTCCTCCATTTTGCATTTATAACAGCACTAGGGGAAACTCAACATATGAACCATACATCGCAGTTCATCATATTTTATTGTCACATTCTTCAGCCGTGAGATTGTATAGAAGAAAGTACAGGGTATATCACCCAATCTTTTTTTACATTGTGTACTTCGTGTGTTATTTTGTTATTGTTATTTTCTAAGTGTTTAGATGGAAAACGCTTTGAATTATACTTAAGTTATAATCCTTGTACTTCGTGTGTTATTTTGTTGTTGTTATTTTCTAAGTGTTTAGATGGCAAACGCTTCGAATTATACTTAAGTTATAATCCTTATTGGGTTCTCAATCTGTTTTATATTGAATTTTTGATATTCATGCACATATAGAAACTTCGTTTTCAAAGAATGTTCATGATTCTATAGATTCCAGTTACATTGCAGGATGAACAACATGGATTTATCGGTATCTCTCTCTATACATTTGCATTACTTCCTCTCACAGATACGGAGAAAGACAGGGTAGCATGTCAACGAGTTTGCGATTTTTATTTTGGTTGGTACGTTACGCACTCTGATGTTGGTTGTTATACTATGTGAAGGATATAAAAGTTTTATGTGCCTACTCTATTGCAGGATTATGGAACCCTTATTGCATGGAGACTATCCCATTTCCATGAAGCAAAATGCAGGTGCAAAAATTCCAGCCTTCACAGATCGTGAATCTGAACAAGTTAAGGATTCATATGACTTTATTGGCATAATTCACTATGCCAGATTTAATGTCTCAGACAATGCTGGTGCCCTAAATATGAAACTCAGAGATTTATCTGCAGACATGGCAGCAAAGCTAATCCGTATGTGTTTTATTGTGTTTAAGCATAATGAATTTTTTAGGTTGAAGTTATATAAGCATGCTTACTAATTACTACAGTTTTCAACTAATTGAACTTAAACATCATTTAATATCTGATTGTCCTATAATTTTGATCAATCCACACAACCATGTCTATCACTTATTGCTGAATAAACGGTGGAGCAAAATGAATCATATTCTTGCTTTCCTGTGTTGCAGCTGAACAAGATATACTTACAGAGGAAGAGGTAACGAATAAAAAACAAATCATAATTATTCTCTTAATCAATTGGTTCAATTACATAGATTAATTCACTGTATAATTATATGGCTTGACATGACTTGACTCAGTATCCTATCACACCATCGACTCTACGGGAAGTGCTGGAAACATTCAAGCTCCTTTATGGCAACCCTCCTATATTCATTCATGAGAATGGTCTGTTTATCTCTCATTCAAGAAGATTACATACGATTTCATTGAATCTCTTTTAGGAAATCTTTTAGATATTGGTTGAGCTGCTGATGTTGAATAATAAAATGTTCTTCTGATAGACAAAGCCATATATGATATTGTTTATTTTATTATGTAACCAACAATATCACTAGGTTATTGCATATTATGATTTTCAAGCAATTTCCATCTTCATTTATATGGAAATGAAATTGTAAATTAAGCCTTGAGGTATTTAACTATTTATTCATGATTTGGTGAACCATCCATAGCGCTTGTGTTATCAATGTTAAACTATTGTCACATAGAATGAGTCACAATGGGTTTAATTATTGATAAAAATTTGGCTTATCTTGTTAGGTCAACGGACAGCAAGCAATTCAACACTCGATGACGTGTCACGGGTGAAATACTTCCATACATACATTCGTGGCGTGCTTGAATCCTTGAGGTATGCAGTTGGGGAATGGATCCTCTCCAATGACAAAATTTCATCTCTTGAAATAGTTCTATTGGGTTATTAATTCATATTTGGAGCAAGTTTCTTATGCAATGAATGAAAATAATGTCCAAAACTCACATAGATATGAAAACAATAACAACTGAAATAAACACCAATGCTTTTGATGCGTTCTCTGATCTTTTGTCTCATGATAAAATTTCTCAGGAATGGATCAAATATAAAGGGGTATTTTGCATGGTCTTTCCTTGATCTATTCGAGTTGCTGGATGGATATAAATCGAGCTTTGGGTTCTACTACGTTGATCGAAATGATCCAGAGTTGAGGAGATATCCAAAGCTCTCTGCAAAATGGTACAGCCAGTTTTTGAGGGGTGCGAGATCATCTGTAGTTGAAGCTATTGAACACGAAAACGATGCATCACTTGTTTCTGTCCAGTAAGCTCTATTACTTGTTTGCATCAGAGCATATGGTTATATATTGGTGCTCCAGGACTAGCCATTAGAGCTGAAGTTATATATTGGAGGGAGATTTTGTTTTTTTATTTTATGTTTTTTTTATTAAATAAGAGGATAATAAAGATTTTTTTTGTTGATTTATCAATTCTGTTGTATTATTTATTTTAAGTTTTTCCTCTTAATTTATTAAATAAAGATTTATGGCTGAAGATTTTGTCTGCACCACAATATCTAGAATCACTTGACTTCGAAATGGTATGGAGCCCAGAAAATGAACAAAAACACACAATTTTCACACAGAAAAACACATCATCATATAGACATCATCACAGTTCACATTACCCAAGCTGGCAACGGGGAGAGGGCTAAAGGAAGATGTAAAAGAAGGGTAATATAGGAAGCTGAAGGATTAATTCGTGAAAGCTCCAAGTTATAGCTTTAGTTAGAATCGAGTTTGTGGCATGAAATCAACTTGCTGTCATAGAACCCAGAAATATTGAAAATGCAAAAAACTGCAACTGAGAACGCAAACCTTGCATTTGAGGGGGTTCTGGCTGAATCTCAATCTGCGACTGCACTTGAATTCCAGCACAGCTTAATTTTGGAAGGGTATCATTCCATAAAGGTGACGGTGATGGGTGGGGATTCAGTGCTCTTGTCAAGCTCAGTGGAAGGTGTGGTTAAACAGGCAGGCACTAAATCTTTCCGAGGCATTTGTTTTAGTTGTTGTACTAGTCTTGTGCTTTTTTCAGACTTTTGTAGTCTTTATCAATTCAATATTTGAAGATCTCGTCTTTAATTTTCATATGTATCTTTTTTGCTTGCTTAACTCTGCAGTAAATTCACTCAATTTCTCTTGCATTCATATCACTTCACTCGACCGCATGCCAAATTACCTAAATCACTAGTTGTCGTCTTTAGATTGCATCGAGAAAAGCTTACCAACTCTCACCCTACGATTGGTTAAAATTAACCTAGGGCCTCACCACTTCGGACCCATTAATTTAGTGAACTCCATGTAAATTCCAACCAATCATAAAATGAGTAATGGTAGGAGAGTGTTAAAGAAAGTGTTGCTAGCACTCCTCCAAAACTAATACCGAATTTCCACGTTGAAGGAAAAACACAAAATTCATTGTAAACCTATCAAGTTGAGCAAACTTTACACAACTGAATTTGAGTCTCAGATTGCAAATCAATCTGCTTGATTACAAGTCAACTCCTCAACTTGTGTTCTCCGTATCTATTTTATTTACATCATTACTAAATTTGTTGAATAAGAATTATGGAAATTTTATCATTGAAATATCTTCCTCACTACTTTAATATCTTTTCCATTCAATTTATTTTTTGTTCAGCCAATAACAGTATTTTTCAAACAAAATAAACATGACAAAGCCGCTACCACATTCATAAGTTATCAAGGAAGAAAAATGCGATTTTTTTTACAGGAAAAGAACCTATGAATTTATCATACACACCATAAAATAAGGGGCAATACTCCAATACTTGCATATTTTACGATGGTTCCATCTTTAAAATAAACAACGCATAAACTATAAAGCCAACATGCCATTAGCCACTAACTTTTTGATAAAGTTGCAATCCTTTTGCTGAGAAAGGATTATATTTATTGTTGTGACTTGTGAGATATTAATGCAACATCAGTGTTTGGTTTTTGGCTTCTTCACAATCATCACGGTGCAATGAGCATGATGAGCACAATAGTCACTCACACTACCTAAAACAGCCCTGCAAAATAAAAGCGTCAGAGTATAACTAAATTAGAGGTTTGTGAAGTGAAGTGTTTGCTTCAGGCAACAATGTATGCACATGTTCCACTCCATTATTATAAATAAAACAAAGTCTAATTTGGAAAGCAACAGTTATCATTGGTTAAAATGGAAGTGATCATATAGAATTTGTAATCAGTAAAAGAGTGAGTATATATAGTCAACACAATAGCATACAGTGACACCAAAAAGAAAAACTACTTCTGGGCTATCTTCTGCAGGAACATAAAAGTAACAATTAGAGCCTGACAATTGTCGATGGATTAACTCAATGGATTTGTAGTGTCTGGCAACAGGCAAGTTACATTTTGCTCATGTTTTTGGCAACTTAATTTTGTGTTTATGATGATGCTGTTTTGATTGAAAATGCTAGAACTCAATTCAGTATATTCATGGTTCACAAGTTTCAGAAAAGTCTTTGTTATACTTCCATCACCTATAACTGCAATTGCAAACCAAGCATGATAACGGTGAAACGAATGAAGCTGTACCTTTTTAAAGCCCCATAACCGTGACTACCCACAACCAATATTGAAGCATGGTACTTCTCCACTGCATCGCAAAGAACATTTCTAGCATCACCTTCCACCACTTCCGCTTTAACATCATTTACCTGAGAAAACTTGATCATCAGATAATAATTTCACAGGTGACATATCTTACATATAAAGTACTGAAACCTCAATTGAATTAAAATGATACAGCCTCCTTCATAACAAATGTGTTTTTCCTTCAGTTCCAAACTAGAAAAAATAAATTATTATTTTTATCAAACAGAAAAGAAAAAAAGCATCATGATCTCAATATGCACACAGCACACCATTTTTGTTACCCCAAACCAAACTAACAGAAAGATGGATATGCAATATAAGACAAACTTCAATAATTTCACTCCAGGAGCATAACAGACATGCGCAGAAACTAACATAAAAATCAAAACATCACCCAGGGGCTGGTTTATTTAAAGCAATTCAAGTGAAATAAACCATTAATGAAACTTGATCCATGCTTAGGAAAAAGAAAGTGACAGATCTTAACAATCAGATCTTAACATCCTTGAGCTCTGTAAGTGCAAATAGTCCACAGGCAGCATGCAAGGTCATGCATAGAAAAACTTTCACATAAAACCTTCCAATAAACATATGAGTAAGTATGAAAAGTAGCATCATTGATAAAAGCAAGTTATAAAAAGAAGAATAATCTTCCAGTCATCATTTCAGTACTAATCAATTATGTATGTATCCTAATTAAATTTATGTATATGTGTATTATGTGCTTAAACATAAGTGTATTTTTTTCCCCAAAAAAGAATTGTATCACAGAATTTCAACCTTTTTTTTCTGTTTCCTAGTCCATGAAAACAATAGAATTTAAAATAACAGGTTGAAAAGTACCGAAGGTTCCAACCGAAATAAACAAATATAAACTGAATTGAATTACCGATTTGTTTAAGCACAGTTGTTTAGCGTTATCAACAACTCTAGCAGCAATCTTTTTCAAATCGGTATCCACAATAGGTAAAACTTCCGCAGCTCCTGTATATACTAATTCATTAAATTACAAAAACCTCAATCCCAAACAAACCAAAACAAAAATAAAATTAAAATAACAATTAATAATACTGATAAAGAAGGATAGAAGCGTAATTACCAGGGCCAGCAAGGCCAACGGCGGAAGTAGCAGAAGGCCTTGCATGAACAAGAACAAGCTTGAAAACAGGGTTTTCAGTGACGAAAAAATGATCCAGAGTCCATTTCAATGCATAGGTACTGTGCTCGCTATCATCGATCGCAACCAACATCACTTGCTTCTCTGATTGATTTGAACTCGCCGCCATTGAAAAACCTAAACGGAATGCCAACGCCAATTACTCTTCTCTCTTTCTCTCTCTGTAGTTTACTTGCTTTAAACGCAACACGGTCACGGATAAGATCACATGTAATGCGTGTGGGTATTTATATAAAACGAAAGCGAAATAAAAACAAGGTGCTAAATTGAAACTACTTGTTAAAATTGATGATTGTTTTGTTGTTGATGCCGTTATGAAAAGGACGTTGTAGGTTTCTCGACTTTTCTGGTAAGTGTAAAGGTAGATGCTA
This sequence comes from Astragalus glycyphyllos, assembly GCA_963573325.1. NCBI lineage: Eukaryota > Viridiplantae > Streptophyta > Magnoliopsida > Fabales > Fabaceae > Astragalus > Astragalus glycyphyllos. The sequence goes on from OY754309.1 coordinate 61,653,851, forward strand.
ACTCGTTTTTACACTTTGTTTGGTTCACAAAACAAAATCAAAGGAGAGGAAAGGAAAGAAAGTATATGGAAAGATGGACAAGGGAATAAAAGTGGGGTGATTCTAAGGAGCAAATCAAATCTTTGAAATACTAAAGTGGGGTGCTTATAATAATTTTTAGAATAAACTAATATTTTACTTAAGCATACGCACGGGTGATACTGTATTAGTTATAATTACAAGAGAAATTATAAATACATTAAAAGTTGCAAAATATAATAAAAAAAAAGACAAAAACTTGATAAAAGGTTATCTTTTTAAATTTATTAAAATAGTTGTGTTTGAAAAAGTTTTAAAAAAAGTCGGTATTTCTTATAATGTTAATAGTGGAGTAAAATTGAAGAAAAATGAAAATGAGATTTTAGGTAACATATGCATATTTGTTCGCCCCCCCGTTTGCATCCCCGTTGGCACTCCCATTGGCGCTCTCGTTACCTCTATTGTTGTCACTCCCATTGGCACTCTCGTTGCTGCTCTAGTTGTCGATCACATTGTCAGTCTCTCGTTGTCGCTCCCGTTGCCACATGTTAACTCATATTTTTCTATATGATTAAATATTAATTAAATCATATTCGTTTAATTAATTTCGTTGCCGCTCTCATCGCCACTTATTATGACTTATTTTTCTATATAATTTAATCATATTCATTTAATTATAAAAAGTTATTTTGTAATTTTTGGTAGGGGTTAAAGTTTTTTTACAATTCTTAGGGTTAAATTCAATGATTTTAATAGAGAAATTATAATAAATAGTAAATTTTAGATTATTTAATTATTGAGTATAATATTAATTTAATATTTTAATTTTTCGAAAAAAATTAATTTTTAAACTTTTGTTAAAGGTACATCTTTTTTTGACAATGGGTAGTGGTTAAATTGATTAATTTTACCGTTGATTTTTTGTAGAAAAACGGAATTTTTTTAAAAATGTTTTTGACAAAAAAAAACTCAAAAAAAAATTATGAAAAAAAGACTTTTTAAAAAAACAGTTTTTAAAAAGAAAAGTTTTAAAAAAAAGACAAAACCTGACCCGTGTCAGCTGCTGACTTTTTTTTTATATAAAAAAACTGATAAAATACTGCCACTTTTTGTCTTTTAGTAGTGAATTGACAAACTTACCCCTAATTTTTGACAAATGTCAATTTTTTAAAATGTCTAAAATGTAAAAGTGCTAGCATGGGATTTTATTATACTAGAGTAGACTAGACTAGAGTAGATAAACCTTCAATTTGAGGGTACTTCTGAGTTGTTAGGATTGAATAAAATCTTAGGATATTATGTAAAATGCTATGAATAGTTAGGATTGAATCAATCGATATTAAAAAGTAATTAAGGGATCAAATTAACTAATTTAGGTTGTTTTTTTTGTTACATAGTTTTTAGGTTGCTTAGTTGAACTAAAAGTGAGTATAAATTAAAGAAAAATAAAAATGTATATCTCCACTCATGGGCCAAAGACACAACTTCATCCAACACCTCCTTTCTGTCTCACAACACAAAAATAAGGTGTTGAGATTTAGATCCAATTCAAGTTGTTTGTTCTTATCAAAACTATTTCATTTGTGCCTATCTTCATTTCAAAATCTTATTTTTAAGTGATTTTGTCTATTGGTTTCATTCAAAGCAAGTTGAGAGGGGATAAGGGAATTGTGCAGATGGTCTAGTCATCTTCTTCTAAAAAATGTAGGGTTAAATATGTTTTTGGTCCTTATAAAATTTGAGTTTTTTGTTTTTAGTTCCTAAAAAAAATTTCACCAACTTTTAGTTCCTATAAAATTTGAATTTTTTGCTTTTAGTCCCTAAGAACTTTTAATAGCGCATATTTTCTTTTAATAGCGTCTTTTTTGACTTATTATAAGCGCTATTAAAAGTCTTGAGGGACTAAAAGCAAAAAAATTAAATTTTATAGGGACCAGAAGTTGGTGAAATTTTTTTTAGGGACTAAAAACAAAAAACTCAAGTTTTATAAGGACCAAAAACATATTTAACCCAAAAATGTATTCTTTTTTTTTATGTCTATTTGTAAATTTAATCTCTCGCTTTTTTTGACAGCATAACTCTCACTTAATTAAAAATATTATTTCATAGTAATTATCAAATTATTTTTATTAGTCAATTACATTTTATATTTGGCGTATGAGAATGCTAATTGGAGGGGGATTTTAACTCACAGGTATGAAGAACTACCTTCTTTCTTAATCGATGATACAACGATGGTTGGGAAGCATGACTCTTCATGGCTGAGAGATTTTCTTTTTGTGGGTGAAGATGTGATCGTAAAGGGGTGGTTTAACGAATGTGCTAGAAAAGGCTTGGGGTTGGTGAGGCAGTGAATTTTTGGAAACATCATTGGTTAGGCAATCGGCCTTTGCACCATGTTTTTATTCCTTTATTTGCAGGATGTCAGGATCAAAATGTGACAGTTGCAGCAGCTGGTCATTGGGTGAATGCGCGATGTCAATGGTTGTTTGAGAGGCAAAAAAAATTTGGCCGGGATTTTTCGACTGAGTCGTAGCTTCTGCGTGATATTCTGATGGAGGTAGAACCGACTCAGGGAAGCAAGACGTCATTTGGTGTTGGTTTTCAGAATCTCATAAGCAGTTTTCTTTCAGATCATGCTATAATCATTTGGCTTGTTATCAGGTGGCTCCAGACACCGATCCAGATATTGTTGCTACTTGTTCGGTATTATGGAAGACTGTTGTTCCTTTGAAAATTATTATATTCGGTTGGAGAATATTTACCTATGCCATCCCACGTGTGAGCTTTTATTGTCGCGGCATGTGATTGTATGCGGAGACGTAACATCCTGTCCATTTTATATGCAGCTAAGTGAGCCTTTGATGCATCTGTTATTGCATTGTTTTTTTGGCTAAAGAGGTGTTGGCTAAGATAGGGGACTGACTCGACTTATAAAAAAAAAAAATGAAACTACAATTTTTCAAATTCGGAGTTTCAGAACTGCGCTTTTCTTTTCTCTTATAAATAAAATAAATAAATGAAACTAGAGGGATTACAGACTACTTGCGATTGTGGCAAAATATATTGACTTTTTCGGAGTGAGACTCGGAGAGTTAAAATATTCCAAAATTACCCTTAATTCACCGGTAAAACCGTTGACGTTCTGAACAACAAGGAATTGAGAAGATTGCGGAAAATTTATATAAGGAACCACAAACTCAAACTTTCAACCTATTCTTACTCTTCACACTTGCGGCTCCTTTTCTTTTTTTCTTTTTAAATTGAGATTCAACGACAAAGCAGGCAAATTAGCAATCAGTTGCTCCTCCATGTTTCTACGGAAAGATGAAGTTCTGCAAAACTTACCAAGAGTATATGCGAATGCAGGAGCAGAAGCTCCCTGGCGTTGGTTTCAAGAAGCTCAAAAAGATCATGAAGAAGTGCAGAGCCTCTGAATCTCACAAATCCCTTAATGAATCCCTTGAAATCCCACAATGTCCTCATAAATGCCCAGGTTATTTCCAATATTTTGTTTTTTACTTTTTTAAATTCAAAGGTTTGCTTCCACGATGTCATCCATATACAATCTAATTATCTTAAGAGCTTATGATCCAATTCAGATCCATTGAATTTTTATTAATTTCGATTGAGTCACTAATTTAGTCATTGAAATTGCAAGTATCGAACAGTTTGGTCCTGAAAATCCAAGATGATTTCTGAAATTGAATTTCTTTGATCACATTAGTACTTTTAGGTCGTTCAATTTAGCCCTGAAATTATTCTAGAAAGAATAATATGACTGAATATTTTCGATTCCGTAAATCATTTTGAAATTTCATTGATTTTGTGATACGATCGATTAATCTCTCTTTAAATTTGATTGGAATACTTGGTAAGTAGGAAGACTTTGGCAGGCAATTCATAATAGCTATTTAGAGTAGTTGTTTCTTAGGACATAAAATATGAATAACGAAGAGAACTGATATTTATATCTATTATAGTAAGAATTTTTAGGCTGTGTGATGGTAGTAATGAGACCATCTTCTTTGGGTGGGGGACTGGGTGTTTAAACTTTTCAAAATTCATGAATTTCCCACTAACTTGATGTAATTAATTATTCAGTGTGCGATGGGACCTTTTTCCCTTCCCTTCTCGATGAAATGTCGGAAATTGTGGGATGCTTTAATCAGCGTGCACAGAAACTGCTGGAACTACATCTTGCTTCTGGGTTCAGAAAGTACATTCTCATGTTGAAAGGAAAATCAAGAGGGAACCACACTACTTTGATTAAGGAAGGCAAAGATCTAGTTACATATGCATTGATAAATGCGGTTGCAATTCGCAAAATACTAAAGAAGTATGATAAGGTGTGTAAGTTCCTCCTTATTTCTTTGGTGTGATTATCTAAGTTTCTAAAGTTGTTTCTTTATTTATTGCCACGATTACTACAACTGCAGATTCATTATTCCAAGCAAGGGCAGCTATTCAAGTCACAAGTCCAGACTATGCACAAGGAAATTCTCCAGAGTCCCTGGCTTATTGAGCTTATGGCATTACACATCAACTTGAGGGAAACTAATATCAAGTCAATGAAGGCGCCTGCATTATTCGAGGAATGTTATCTCACATTTAAGGATGGAAAACCGTCACTTTCTTGTGAGCTCTTTGATTATTACAAAATTGATATTGACTTGACTTGCTCTATATGCTTGGTAAGTTACTTGGTTTCACTAATTGGATGAATTCCTCTTTTCTGTGCATTACTCTCATTTTGGATGTTTTCATTTGGATTGCACACTACTGCTCTGAATTCAGATGCATGCATGATCAAACCAACCTAAAAATCTTGCATGGAAATTTTGAACTGAACCTAGTTTATATGTTTCCACCAAAATGATATGGTATTCAAGCTATTTAATTGTTACACGGTGTCAAATATTTTAGATATCTTAAATGGTTTATAGAACCACATCTCCTTATTTATACTGTCAGATATTTTCCTAACCAGTTGCCCCAAACCACTAGACTTTTGGTTTTGGATTACAATGACAATATGTCAATATCTCCTTAGTTAGCTCAAAATCAATATACTGTTCTATGTGAGAGCATCTCCATTATAACTTATAAGGTGCTTCTCATTTTTCCACTTGCGATTGATAATTTTTATCTGGCTCTTCCATGACAGGATACAGTGTTTGATCCAGTTTCTCTGACTTGCGGCCACATATTCTGCTACAGTTGTGCTTGCTCAGCTGCATCCGTAACTATTATTGATGGACTTAAGGAAGCGCGTCCTAAAGAAAAATGTCCTCTCTGCAGAGAGGTAAGCTACCAGTTACAGCAAGCTCTCCTACAACTTCATTAATTTTCATGGGAATGTACATAAAGGGGAGAAGATCCTCTGCATTTCTCATGACACGATAAGAGGTCCATTGGAGTAATAAATGAAATGGAGATGAAACATACATAGTAGAGAATAACATTTAATTCCGCGGAAGTATAGTAATGGAGTTCTCAATTTCTCATGAGAAATGGAGAGAAGCTTTTTTCCATAAAGAGAAATGTTTGTTCTTATTACATCCATAACCTTTACTAATTCGTGTATGTGGTACTCCCTCCATAACAAAATATAAGCAAAAATGAGTTAACGATTGAGACTCGTGACTGCTGCATTGTCATATTTGGAATGTAGGTGCACTTTTTTATGGACAGTGTTGGTTTACTTCATTATGATGCAATGACCAAACAAAATTACAATGTTAAAGCAAGGGTAATATTTGAATAAGCATATCTGTGCATGAGACCAGCAACCAGGATCCTATCCTAGGCTCATTTGTTCTTCAATTGATCGTTACATTGTATGTAAAGCTTGCTAGAGTTTGATTTAGGCCTTATGATTTTTAACATCGAAACATTATAACCTTCTGGATTAAGATAAGCACTTAAGCAGGCTTTCTGTAATTAATAAATTTCAATTTACAGGAAGAACATTTCATTTATTTGAAGCATCTTAATGCTGAACACAAGTATGATTGATCAGTTCTTCTCTTTCTCTATAAACAGTGGCTAGTGGGGCTCCTAAGAATTGACAAATGATTTTTTTGTGTTGATTATATTGATCCTGTTAAAATGGCTGGCGACTTATATACTTCTTATATTGTTCATTACAGAGTGGAGTTTTTGAAGGTGCGGTGCACTTGGAAGAATTAAATATTCTGTTAGGCAAAAGGTATTTATCGTTTACTCCACTAGCAAATATATGAAACTAAAATTAAAATGAAGAGATGTCACGTGGTATCGGAAGAGATTGTGCAAAAATCAACACGAACTCTGTTTCCAGAAAATATAGGGTAACTCTTGTTCGTATGTTATTTGCAAGCATCTTAACCTAATAATTTCAATATGTTACAGCTGCAAAAAGTACTGGGAGGAAAGGCTTGTGATGGAGAGGGCGGAGAGGGTTAAGCAAGCGAAGGAGCATTGGGAAACGCAGTGTAGGGTGTTCATGGGCTACTAATAAGTAGACCAGCAACTTTTCTGGATCACGATCAGTCATGACAACAACCTCCATTGGATTGCTTTTATATTTAATCTCAACCCTTAATTCCATTTATCAAAAAAAAATAAAAATATAAGTATGGGAGAGATAGAAATGGAGAAGAATCACTATCCAACGTTTCTTGGGTTTTCAAAGTAGTTTTTGTTGAAATATTGTTTTGTTCATTTTGTAAGTAAGCATTATTAGCATTTTGAAAAGGTTGTTACTGGTACTAGTGTTCTTACCTGACTCTGATCAAAGTAGGGATTCTACTTTGGCATTTATTTGCTATAGATAAAAGTTAACGATTGAAAGAGGACGCAGAAGCTGAACTCAGTTTTACAGAAGTCAACTAGTATTACATTATGCTATTTTATTTTATTTTATTGGTATCATCTGACTCAAGTAATTGGTTTATTTCATGAAAAAATAGGCAAAATTGCACTTTTGGCCCTTTATGTTTAGGGTTTGTGTCAATATGGCCCTTTATGTTTTTTTTCCTCGTTCTAGCCTCCCATGTTTTTTTTATGTCATTTTGGCCCCTGCCGTTAGTTTTTTCTAACGGACGCCACTCTGGCAGTTAACTGCTGACGTGGCGCTAGGTGACGTGTACTCATTAATTGATATTACCAATGGAGGACCAAATTGAAACAAAAAAGAAACATAGGGGACCAAATTGAAACAAACACAAAACATCAATCACTCTCCATCTTCTTCCTCCTTCTTCATCTTCTTCTTTTCCGGCAGCCACCACTACCTCCGGCGAGCCACCACTACCTCCGGCGAGCCACCACCATCCACTGCCACTCTCCCTCCACCACCACAACACCATAACAGAACCATTAAATCCCAATCCCAAATCCTAAATCCCAAATCCCAAATCCTAAATCCCCAACACCATCACTACATCATCATTATCCCAAATCCTCCATTCTGTTTACCTGTACATAACACATGATAAATTCCCTTCACGCATGATAAATTCATTCTAGTACCCTTTTTAAGGCTTTCAATTAATCTGTAACAAACATTTTGGTAACCATGCTTTTTGTTTGTTGTTACCAGAAAGGAGTTAATAAGAAGTTTGGAGAAAAAAAAGTAGTTGTAGTTATCATATGATCATGTCTTCTTCGGAGGAAAAGAGGAAGTTGCAGAAGAGCTACTTTGATGTTCTGGGATTGTGTTGTTCTTCGGAGATTCCGTTGATTGAGAACATCCTTAAACCTTTCTTTCTTTCGTTCAACAGAATGGAGGATTTGGGATAATGATGATGTAGTGATGGCGTTGGGGATTTAGGATTTGAGATTTGGATTTGGGATTTAGGATTTGGATTTAGGGTGCTGTTTTACTGTTGTGGTGGTGGTGTGGCGGTGGGTGGTGGTGGCTCGCCGGAAAAGAAGAAGATGAAGAAGGAGAAAGAAGATGGAGAGTGATTGATGTTTTGTGTTGTTTCAATTTGGTCCCCTATGTTTCTTTTTTGTTTCAATTTGGTCCTCCATTGGCCATGTCAATTAATGAGTATACGTCACCTGGACGTCACGTCAACAGTTAACTATCAGTGTGGTGTCTGTTAGAAAAAATTAACGATAGAGGCCAAAATGACACAAAAAAAACATAGGGCTAAAACGAGAAAAAAAAAATAAAGGGCCAAATTGACACAAACCCCAAACATAAATGGCCAAAAGTGCAAATTTGCCAAAAAAATAATGTTTGGATGCTAAATTTTACCCAAATAAAAGTGTTCATTTATTTAAGGGAGCAATATGGTTAAAAACTGCAGTACTTATGTGGTTGGGTAAAATTTGAAAGTCATCGCGTGGAAAAGCAAGCAATAATAGTATAATGAATGGTTTACATTTATTAGCCTCAAAGTTTCATTTCCATCATTGTTCTGACGACAAAGCAAAAAGCCTCATCCGGCCAATTCATGATCTATAAGACGAAACATAAGCTGCGCTTGTTCAATCCTTCTAAGGGAAATGCCTCGGTACTCTTCTTATAGTGCGATAAACTCGAATAATCCAATAAGTAATGTGTTCAACAAGCACAGAAAGGAAAAATAACACCACAAAACATGATGAGATCCCGTATCATCTAAACATTGTTCTCAATCATGATCCATTCAAATTTAACTTCATCTATTGAATTTTCTAGGCAGCGGCAACAGGAAAACCAGAGTGCTTCATCATTCTTCCCCAACAAAAAAAGCCTGAACATAAATTCGAAAGCATCAACAGAACTTTTCAACGATCTTACATGTTTAACAAACATCCTTAGTGTCAAAACAAAACACACGCTAACAGTGACAAAATTTTGCCGATAGGACCCAATTTTAACTTAACAAAGCTATCTATGGATCAACCTTACAACTTACAACCTGCAGTTTGTAGAGGCGAATAATTTCATTTCATTTCATTTGGCCTACAATAAGCGGATTTTTGTTTTGATAAATGTGGTAACTCGTGCAAAATTTCTGTAAAGTTGCAACTGAATGCTGCATGGGATTTAACTTTATATCCATCATCATACTCTGCCAAAAAAGAACAACATTAAAAATTAAGTAACCGCGTGCATCAAAATTTACTAATCACTGAAACTGAAAAAAGAAATAGCAATAACCTAACCTGATAATCATCTCCGTATTTTTCCACTAGTCGACTAATATGAACTCGTTGAATTGTAGTCAATGGCTGAGGAGGTGCATTTTTCCCATCTCTTCTCCTCTTTCCCAACGCCGATTTCAAATCTGCAAATACCAAACACAAATTGTTTAAACAACTCGTCTATAGTAACAATTTGAACTAGAAGTGTTAATAGATCTAATAAATTGTTTGAACTATGAATAATAATGTTGAAAGGAATATAATTAATCAAATGAGAAGCTAGAGAAGAGACCGTCTTCTTCGAGATCGCTGCCGGAATCGTTGAGGTCATCGGAATCAGGAGGTAGTTGAACGGAATCGGTGAGGGAGTTAGGGTTATTGACGACGCCGAACGAGGAGTAGTTTTGAGTGACAGAGCCTTTGTCATCCCACTTAGGCTCCTCCGTTAGGGATTGCAAGAGCTTAAGAGGAACAGAGAAAGCGGGTTTCACAATCTTGGGGTTCTTCTTTGGAAGTCCCACTCTCACCTTCGTTCGAGATTTCTTGTATTTTCTTCGCGACCCTCCCATTCTTCTTCTCTCTGCGTTTTCAACAGCAACAGAAAGAAAGGGTTTACGAGAGATTTAGGGCATCAAATGTCGCCAACAGTTTCAGGTATCAAGCGCTGTCGTTTCGTCGCTAAGTTTTAATCCCAGGCAGATAATTTACTAAATTGTATTGGGCTGTTCCATTCCCTTTGATCAAACCTCGTATTTTGGATCAGTTGGTAAATTGCTAAGCACACCCAGTTAATTATCTACCCATACCCCTACATTTGGAAAAATACACAAATTACCTGTTTTATTTTGGGTCAAAAAATACCTCATTTTTTTGTCAAATGTACAATATTTCGTCGAACGGGAAAGGCCAATAATATTACGCAGAATGTAAGCTTCAAGCTTAAAAGGAAAGAACCAGCAGATCCAATAAAGGATAACACTCGAGTAGAGCTGAACTCCTAAACAAATGCAGAAAGAAAATGAGCAGCACCTGAACAACTAAGATCCTAAATTCCTAACGGGTAAATTAAACAGCTCTAAATGAACTAAATCAAAACTAAACATTATCAAACCTTAAAATAACCAAGGGCAGCCAAGAGAAACAATTATTCAAATAAACCCCACACAGCCTTCACCACAGGACTAAACCAGAACCTAACGAAATGCAATCTTTTAATCGGCTCGACTAGCGAGTACGGCAGAAGGCTCTGTGGCTTCAAAACACAAGACCCACGAAGTTGGTTTAGGAGGTAAGACGGAAAGCCCAAACTTAATCCGTATTTGAAGGCTAAATGGCCTTGGCCCCACTGTTCAGAAACTAAGAGCCAAAAGAAATGAGTTGAGTCCTATTGAAAGTCAGAAGCTTCGAACAGCAATTGGTTGCAAAACCCACAGTGAAGAGAGGGCTGCTAGGGGAGGCCGCAATTTAGGAGTAAGAGGGATGGCATGAGAGAGCAACTAGGATGACAGATCTGGCAAATCTGGGGGAATAGGGGAGGGGCCGATCAACTTAACCGTCAGCGAAAGGAGAAGGGGAGGAGCCAGACAGATGAAGGGGTGGTCAGATAGTAGTGTTTCGGGTCAGTTGCAGAGGAGCAGCAGTGGGCTTGAGATCGGGAGGAAGTATTCGGGAGAGGGGGTGAAGGCACTGAAGAGCGTTGCACCGTTGCAGCGAACCAATGACCTAGAGGAGTTAGGGAAAGATATGCGCCACTGGGGAACCACCTAAACCCTAGTAGAGCACTCTCCAGAGAGCGCACTATCTATCTGAATTTTGGGCGTGGGGATCTAAAATAAACATACCATTCAACGATCAAGTTAGTAAATGTCCAACTTTGGTGGATAAGTTTTCTATTTTGCAATTTTACTGCAGGTGTTAAAAAAAATAAAGTATATAAAATTCCTACCTAGGTCTCGAACTCGAGGTCCCGAGTTTCTAGTCTTATTGAGCTACCAGCTAATGACAAGGAAGTTGGTATTTATGTCAAACTTACTAATTATTATAACAAATTGTTTTGAGGCCTTTTTTTTTTTGTTTTGAGGCCTTTTTACAATAGAGAAATATGAGACAAAATATAGGTAATATACAAGATAGTCGGGAGACACATGGAATGTGCGATTATGATAAGATCTCAAAACAAGATAATGCAAGAAGGTAATTTTAAGAATTTTCCGCAGGAATGTAATTTTTTGACTTCCAGATTTATGTTTTTGGCATAAAACCGGAAGTTAAAAAAATTGTGAAGACTTTTAATAGTGCTTGTAAACATTAAACAACACTTACACATACTTCTAATGGACACCATGGACACAATTTTCATAGAGGGGCCCCCTGAGGGCCTTCACCCTAAGATTTTTGATGAAATGTTCTGGGCGCCTGTGCGTCGAGACATTAGGACCCGTTGTTAAGTTCGTTTTGTTGTTTTCGGGCGTTTGCCCTCTTTTTTTGGGTTACCATGTCATTGGTGCGCAGTTTTCATCGGCTTTGCCGATGACTAATCCACGCCCGGGAACTTGACTGGCCATGAGTACCTGGCTTCGCAGGCCTGTGTGGTTCTCTCCTCCCAACATAATTTTTGCCAAACCCAATATTCGAACCCGAGACCTTAGGGTGGATCCGAGTCAAGTTACCACTCGGACCGATACTTGTTGGTGGCGTTTGCCCTCTTTCATTACCAAAAGAAAGACAGAAAAATATTTAATGATATATATGAAAAATGATTTAAATAGCAGAAAATAGAAAAAAGATATTCAATGTACTAGGAAAAGTTTAAGTATCACAAAAAAAAGAATGAAAAAACTAATTTTCTTACTGGAGATGTACCTAATATGGACGGCTTTGATTTTGAAGCACCCTTGCTTCAGAAGTGGGAACGAAACTGTTTTTTAAAAAATAAATAAATAACAAGAGAAAAAAGTAGCCACGTGGCAATTTCTAAGTAGTCACGTTTCCGCCATAACGTTAGTGAATCTGCTCCCCCTCCGCTCTACGCGGCTCATGTTGGACAAGATGAAGAGAACCAACTGAGGAACCAAAGAACCGAAGGAAATGGTTTGCTATGGGAAGTTTCACGTGGGCTGGCGGTTCTACGGGTCCAATTATCGATTTGAGGCGAGTTGGACTCCACGAGTGCAGTCCTAAATTTTGTCCCCATTGGTACCCGGGCCCGCCCGAACACAGCTCTAACGTGTTGTTTGGCGTTGCACACAATAGTATTTTAGTATTGGTAGAAAAAGGTAGTACTCCGTACTTAGTATTATTATACTCCATTTATGGCACATTGCACAGTGCACTTCATACTGAACACAGTGCACAGGCGCACACTGCCGCACACTGCTTGCTTGGTAAGGGACATGAAGGAGTTGCAAGAAGGAGGTCCAGGGTTCATACTCGGAAATTAACATTTCCCACACGCCCATTAACATTTGTTTATAAAAAAAAAACTACTAGTAAAATAATATTATTATAATTATAGTATTTTTTTTTTTGTCATACTCACATTAATATTACTTTTTGACTGAAGACATCAATCCTAAAGAAAGGATTTTATTTGTGCAGGATCATCTTACGGCGACAGGAGGCAGTGATATTGAAATTGACAAAGACGGTGGCGATGACACCTTGCATGCTGTGGAAGAAGAGTGAGAAGAAGAAAACGCATCAGAGAAAGAAGAAGAAGGTGAAGAAAAGGAGGACGAAGCTCTCGCCAACAAAAAGCGAAAATCACCAGAACAATGTCTCACGTAAATAACTTGATCTTTCTAATTGCTTTTGGGATATTTCAAATTAAGCCCTAATGTGTGTGCCTTATATACTTCCATATAATTTCTATTTGTCGGATTGAGTTTATATACTATTTTAATTTAATTCGTCCATGTACAAAACTGCACCAGTATTTACATTCAACTTTGGAACAGTCGTTCTTGTTTAGTTATGCTTTAGATTAATCCATGCTCTTCAACTATGTATTCAGTTAATCAGTGGTTGAGTTGAGTAGTGAGTAATGTATATGAAACAAGAAATTCAGTGAGCTAGTAAAGATGAGTCTTGATTGTGAGTTAAAATGCTACAGTACAACTGTTGGACGGTTGACATATTCCACACATGAGAATCAATTACATTGCTGCTATCATTGCTATGTATATGTTTGACATATTTGGTCTTGAATAGATCTGAATGCAACGAAGGAATTTCTTTAAAGAAGGCTAGGGAAGATGATATTTCTGAAGAAAAATCGGCTGAGGTAATGTAACCTCTGCCTCTTTTATTTTCTTATGCATATATTGTACTTGAAAGTGTAAAAAAGATAAGCATTCTCAATTACAATTTATATTTATTTATATACTTACTATTTACTTGATTCTTTGTTTTTAACATAATCCACAACACCGTTTCAAACATTGCCTATCTTCCAGAGGAAGCAGCCTAAAAAAAGAGGTACACGAAAAGGATCAAAGAAGAAACTTGATGACAGGCTATCACGGATGCTGGGTGATGCCACCCTCCACTTTTCAAATGCCCGTTACGACAAGTTACATTGTTATATGATGATGTAACGATCTATAGGTTTCCTCACTAGAGTTTGCTATTCAGATAGAACTCAGAATCCAAGTTCATCAAATTGTTTACATATTCACTCTAACCTACTTCTGATCTGGCAACAATACGGTGTTTAACTTTAAAAGAGACAAGGATATCTATTGTCTAAAGCAACAACACATAGCTGAAAGTTGCTTCCTGTCTATTTAAATGCTTTTTGAACAGTAATCATTTTTAATTGCCTCAACTTTCAAAGTAAGAAGGGGCATTGTTAATGTTAGATTGCATTATATAGCTCGTTTAATTATTCTGATTCTGGATGCTTTCTGTGTGTGTTAAAGCTTGATATACATTATATAGGCTTTACTATTACGATAACTTTTGGCAATTTAGTTATGCATTTCTCCGCTGGCTTTTTGCAGGCAATACAGGTGTTGCGTGAAGTTGTCAGGCTGGAACCTAATTTACCTGACTCATATCATATCCTTGGACTTGTCCATAGAGAACTCGGGGATTACAATAAGGAAATGGAGTTTTACATGATTGCTGCTATTTTGACTCCAAAAGTTTGAACGCTTTGGAAAACACTCTTTGCGTGGTCCATGTAAGATGATTCTTCATTTTTGTTGTCATTGTTATTTCTGTTAAGTTTATCTTCTGGAAGTATTCAGCTGCAGCTGCATGAATTAATACTCTTTCTCTAATAATTAAAGAGGATAAAATGCAGCCATCAAGTAATTTAACCTTGAAATAAACGACATGTGTGTGCGGCGTTTATTATTATTATTGAAAGAATAATTAATATTTTCTTAATATTCTAAAATGAAAAATAATTTAAAACATCAAAATCCAAAAAATGATGGATATTATGAAACGGAGGGAGTAATAATTGATTTCAGTAAATCAATTCTTTATAATAGAGAAGTAGGGAATAGAGAGGTAAGATGCAGAGAAAATAGGGAGGAGATTGTGAATTTTTCTTGTTTGGTGGAGAAGAGAAGTAGGAAAGCGAAAAAGAGAAGAGAAAGGAAGAAGGAAAATTCATTGATTAATAAAATTATCAATTTATCTTTATTGCTTTGATATATTTTATTTTGAAGTAAGGGTATTATTGTCTTTTAATAAATACTACAGTATCTCTCTTCAACAAAACAAAAGAGAGAGAAGAACTCTCTCTTTCTCTCGTACCTAACAACCTTATTTAATCTAGGTTTAAATATATGTTCAGCCCCTACCAATATGACTATAATCCATTTAGGCCCCTGTAAAAAAAAACTTTAAAATGACCCTTGCAAATATCAAACGTTTACAGTTAAGCCCCTTTGTTAACTTTCCATCCAAAAAAGATGAGGTGGCGAACGGTGATGACGTCATCATGACATCATCAATGGCGTCACCGCCACGTGACAACATTTGATTGGACCATTGTGACACGTGGCATCGAATGTCACGTCAGCACCCCATGTCACTAGTGCAACATGGCACTGACATGTGCCACGTCAGCAACCAGTAGTTGGCTGCCACGTGGCACTAGTGTAGCAAAGTGGATTATAGTGTGTTACTAAAAAAAATAGCAATTTTGGCATAGAAGGGGCTCGAACCAAAGACCTTCATATTACAAAACTTCCCTATTACCACTACACCACATGTTAACTTTAGTAAATTAAGTCAACAAAAAAATGTATATTACATGTTTCTAATAAAATGCAAACACAATCTTCATCTTCCATCTCTGTATTTTGTTTTCCAGATATGCTTTGTTTCCATCTTCCATATCTCTCTGAAAAACCCGCAAATCCGATTTGTTTCCACCTTCCATCTCTCTCTCAAAACCATCTTCCATTTCATTTTCGCTTTCCAAAAACCCAACGCAAATCCGATTTCGTTTTTCAGATCTGCTCATGAATGTTTTTCGTTTTCCATCTCCATTTATGTTTTCATAATTTCAGATCTGCTCATTGCTTCATTGCTTCACTATTTTTGGGTTCTATTTCAATTTCGTAAACCCCATTTCGAAAACCACATTGAAGATCTTCATCTTCCTATTTGGAAAACAGATTTAATGGAAAACAAAATGAAACTAAATGGACGAAATTAATTATGTCATCTTGCAGATAATATATATATATATATATATATATATATATATATATATATATATATATATATATATTATAGACATATAGGGCCGATCATATGTCTGTGTGGGGGGCAGGCGTATGTCTGTGTGGGGGGCAGATAACATTTGACCTTCTTCGACACCATTGCTTATGCTTCCTATCCCAACAATAATGCTCTGAAATCTCTCTGTACAAATAACTTCTAGCTTGGAGGTCTCTACGGTTTAGTTCAAAGAATTCTGTAAGCATGGTCTTGGAATTGCGGTCATCATTTAGTACATCTGTAATTCTTTGATGGTTATAGAGTCTGACTTGATGCCGATTTGGTAAGTGAATTTGTAATCTTTCAACCGTAGGATATAATCGATAAAGGGTAAACCTATATATTTTCCATAAGGCCTCAGGAGCACAAATCCATCTTGCATCATGATTATTACCAACCTTGAACTAAACATTAATTGCAAGAAGCGAATTTGTGCAAGATGGATTTGTGCTCCTGAGGCCTTATGGAAAATATATAGGTTTACCCTTTATCGATTATATCCTTCTGTTGAAAGATTACAAATTCACTTACCAAATCGGCATCAAGTCAGATTCTATAACCATCAAAGAATTACAGATGTACTAAATGATGACCGCAATTCCAAGACCATGCTTACAGATTCTTTGAACGAACCCGTAGAGACCCCCAAGCTAGAAGTTATTTGTACAGAGAGATTTCAGAGCATTATTGTTGGGATAGGAAGCATAAGCAATGGTGTCGAAGAAGGTCAAATGTTAAAGTTATTGGTCGAATTTATACTGTATCACCTTCAGAAGGAGAAAAATTCTACTTGCGTGTTCTATTATCTCATATAAAAGGTCCAACTAAGTTGGGAAAACTTGCTAACATTGAACACCACATGTGCGACGACATTCAAACAAGCAGCTGAGGATCGGGGCTTTCTAGAATGTGACAATAGCATTTACAAATGTTTAGTTGAAGGTTCAAATATTAAAATGCGATATGCTTTAAGGAGGTTGTTTGTGACCATATTAGTTTTTTGTGAACCAACTGATGTTAGGCGCCTATGGAATGATTTTTTCGCATATATGATAGAGGATTATCCTTCATCAAGCAGTAGAATAGGATCAACTGTCACTAATATGTTATTGCGAGATTTGAACGACCTTCTAATTCAACACGGAAAATCCATCACAAATTACGATTTGCCTGCATTAACATTAGAGACAAGTCAAGAAAATGCAATGCCGAGGGTTATACAAGAAGAGTCATTCGTCCAAATACTTTTAGAGGATGTGGAATCTGTAACGGTTAAATAACGACCAATTGAATGCTTACAATACAATCATGGGTGTTATTGATCGTAATCAAAGTCAGGTTTTTGTGTGTGGATGAACCAGGAGGTACAGGTAAATCATTCTTTAATCGAGCTATAATTACAACTTTGAGAAGTAAAGGAAAAATTGTTTTGGCGGTAGCCTCATTTGGTATTGCTGCAACATTGTTACCTGGTGGTAGAACTGCTCACTCTCGATTTAAGATTCCTCTCACTTTGAAACCATCATCTTTTTGCTCAATAAGTAAATAATCAGATCTTGCAAAACTTATTAGAGCAACAATAGTAATCATTTGGGATGAAACTCCTATGACTAATAGATATGCTTTGGAAGCATTAGATCGAACATTAAAGGATATTTTAGATTCTGATGCTCTATTTGGAGGGGAAATGATGATAATGGAGACTTTCACCAAGTGCTTCTTGTTATTCAAAAAGGGACTGAGGCACAGTTGATATCTTCATCTATTGTCAGGTCTCATATATGGGCCAACACAAAGGTCCTACATTTGCGCCAAAATATGCGCGCATTGCAAGATCAAGATTTTGCACATTTTCTTATGCGCATTGGTAACGGTATTGAACCGACAAAATATGAAGATATGGTAATGATCCCGAGCCAAATTGCAATACCGTGGGGTGGAGAAGATTCAATACAAAATCTCATGCAACAAACATTTCCTCAATTAGAATCGCATGGATGGGATGCATCTTACATGGTTGAAAGAGCCATACTTACACCCATAAATGACGAGGTCGAGAAATTGAACAACACGATAATCAATCAGTTTCCAGTAGAAGAGCATAATTTACTATCATTTGATGAGGTCGAAGGGGACACACACAGCTTATATCAACAAGAGTACTGGCACTCCATTGCTCCAGGTGGTTTGCCGCCACATATTCTAAAGATTAAAAAAGGAGCACCCTTAATGTTGTTGCGGAACATAGACCCTAAATCCGGGCTATGTAATGGGACAAGGTTGTTCTGCCGTGGATTTTACATGAATTTGCAGGATGTTGAAATCCTAGCCAGCAGTAATGCTGGAAAAAGAGCTTTCTTACCAAGAATAAAACACAAGACAACTGAGAATGCAGGACTTCCTTTTGTGTTTATTCGGAAGCAATTTCCCATGAGACTGAGTTTTGCGATGATAATAAATAGGCAAAATTACAGCAGAGGACCTTTAACTTATTTATTTATAACAAGTAGAACCTTTAAGTTTTTTTTGTAACAAACAAGACCTTTAAGTTACCTAACGTTGACACCGTTAACCTTTTTCTGAACTTCCGTTCCAAAAATGTTGAGGTGGCGTTAACGTTGCTTAGGTGTCAGTTATGTTGCTGACTTGGATAATAATTTTATTTAACATTTAAATAAATACCCAAAAATGTCTTCTTCTCCATTTAAACCCCCAATTCCCAATCTGAAACCCTAAATGAACCAGAACCCCAATTCTTCCATCAATGCCTTCATACCGTACAAATGGATCAAATTCACGAAGCCAGAACTCTCAATCCTTCAATTCGAGTGCAACC
Organism: Astragalus glycyphyllos; assembly: GCA_963573325.1. NCBI lineage: Eukaryota > Viridiplantae > Streptophyta > Magnoliopsida > Fabales > Fabaceae > Astragalus > Astragalus glycyphyllos. The sequence goes on from OY754309.1 coordinate 61,672,569, forward strand.
CCATTTGTTGTAATGTTTTTGGTTCTGATTTGTGTAACTTTGATGTGTATTTTGGTGAACAAATGGTGATTATGGTTAATGTTTGGACTTTTAGTATGTGTTTTGTTGTAACTTGTAAGAATCAATACTTTTGTCATATTGTAATCCTTAACTTCTATTATGTTAATGTTAACTCATCATTTTAATGATTTGAGATTTCTGTTGAATTTCATTCTACACAGCAGTAATGTGGTATTATGCAGTAAGGTTTTAATTGTTCACTGAAATAAACTTAAAGGTCTTGTTTGTTACACTTTAAAAACTTGTAGGTCCTGTTTGTTACACTTTAAAAACTTGCCAACCCAGAAACCTAGAATCTTCTTCTTCTTCTTCGTTTTCGAACACAGAAACCCAGAAACCCAGAAACTTCAATCTTCGTTTCCTTCGTTTTCGTTTTCAATCTCCTTCTTCTTCGTTTGTGAACCCAGAAGCCCAACCTTCGTTTTCGTTTTCTTCTTCTTCATTTTCACTTCTTCTTCGTCAACGCTTCTTCTTCTTCTTCGTTTTCACCAAGGAACTATTGTATCTTCTTCTCTGTTTCTATTTCAGAAAACAAATAGTTCAACTTCTTCTCTGTTTCTATTTGATATTTGTTAATTCCATTTCCTTTTATTTTTATTCTTTCTTTTTATTTCATATTTGTTAATTGCAATTATTTGTTTTTTATAATTGCTAAATCAAATTAATATCCAAGTCAGCAAAGTAACTGACAGCTAAGCAACGTTAACACCACCTAAGCTTTTTTGGAACGAAAGTTTACTAAAAGGTTAACGGTGTCAACGTTAGGTAACTTAAAGGTCCTATTTGTTACAAAAAAAACTTAAAGGTCCTACTTGTTACAAATAAATAAGTTAAAGGTCTTCTGCTGTAATTTTGCCTAATAAATAAATCACAAGGACAGACAATTCCCAATGTAGGAATTTATCTCCCCGACCCGTTTTGAGTCATGGTCAATTATATGTTGCTTTATCGAGAGGTGTTTCTATGGCTACAACAAAAGTCCTAATTAAAGATGAAGAGATTGAAGGGGAAGACGGTAATTGGACGAGAAATGTTGTTTATGAAGATATTTTGCTATCTCAAGCTCATGATGAATCTTAAACAACAATTATAATAGTAGTGACCTAATAATATTTTTATTTTGACTTTGTTTTTGTATGGATCATGATTTTTAATTATGCATGGTTTTTCAAGTAGTGTTATCTTCAAATATGATTATTAAGTTTATTTTAAATTTCAATATAGACGCATTTGAACGTCATGCACAAGGTTATTGTTATTATGTACACTAGGGTCTAGGGGGGAAGACGGGCACTACGTGTTACGGTAGATACTTATGGAATAGTGGTTTATTGTGAATTCCAGACCGGGTTAGCTCAGTCCAAATCAGCTTCGCTCCAAGGGCCTAATAAGCACATTGCTGTAACTCGCTATGCACACCCTCTTGATCTAAAGGCCAACATCGGCTCGACAAGGTCGAAAGGCTCTTGGAAGAGCGCGTCAAGACATTAGGTGTGATCTGACCTTTTGACCTCGCTTAGGCAATCTTGGCCATTATATCAAGAGGGTGTGCACAACGACTTGGCAATAGATGTGTTTATTGGGCCCTTGGAGCGAAGCTGATTTGGACTAAGCTAACTCAGTCCGAAACTAACAATAAACCACTATTACATAAGTATCTATTGTAACACGTGGAATACAGACACAAAACCCTAGTGAAAATGAAACGATAAAAGATTGGGAATCGAGTTTCCAGATTTCGGAGTGGCCACTAAGCGTTGGTTTATTCTTGGTAATAATCATGTCTGCGTGGGAGCCACAATGAATGAGTCCCGTTTATTAAAGACTTTTTGTTTTTGCCTCTTGGGTTTTGGGGGGCAGACACTCTTTCGTTGGAAATTGAGATAAAGTCAAAACGATTTTTAGCTTCCCTATATAGAGAGAATCAAATATCTATACATTCATTGATTTACCTTATTTTATTTATTACTAGGGGAAGATGGGCACCCCATCTTTCATGTGAGTGTGTTAGTGGGTGGTTATCATTATTAGAATTGTGTTGGTGTGTTAGTGGTTGATTATCGTTTATTAGAAATTTGTACATACAGTAAGGGCATTTTGGTCAGAAAAATATGACACCAAATTGACAGTTTTTTTAGAATATCATTTATTAATAGTTATAGATAAAGGGGATTCTAAAAAAACTGTCATTTTGGTGTCAGATTTTTCTGACCAAAATGCCCTTACTGTAGGTACAAATTTCTAATAAACGATAACCACCCACTAACACACCAACACATTTCTAAGAATGATAACCACCTACTAACACACTTACATGTGTCTTTCCCCCTAGTATATATTATAGTTACATGGACGAAATCTTACATTGTTCTCTGCGTTCGTGGAAGTGAAGATTATACTTATGCAGAAATGGGACTAGAATTGGACGACGGATTTGCTGTCAAATGGTGATCAAAACATACAGTATATGCAGGATATATTGCTCTCAGTTTCGCCAGCACATATGACAGCAGATCGCTGGTCCTGGAAACTCGATATAGTGCATGGTTTTTCTGTTAAGGGCTATTACGCGTGGCTGGTTGATCGCTGTACTGTTGCTGGTGTCGCAAATAATGACAGCAACTCTGCTGTTTGGCTGAAGCTGTGGAAGACGGACGTGCCATCAAAATCGCTGATTTTTGCGTGGCGTGTTTTATTGGGCAGAATTGCAACAAGGGAGGCACTGTACCGGAAAGGAATTCTGCAGAATGATGAAGATAAACGCTGCGTTTTGTGTTCGGACGAAGAGGAAACTATTTTGCATTTGTTGTTACAGTGTAACCGAGTAAAATTGGTATGGCAGCGAGTATTTGCGTGGCTGGGAGTGGCGTACGTTGATGAGGATGATATTACGGCTCATTTATTGGCTTTCGGGAAGTTGATAAAAAGCAAGAAGCAACGACGGGTGAAGTATCTAATATGGATAGCGGTTATGTGGAATATATGGTTGGCTCGAAATAGCATAATTTTCAAAGGCGAGGTAGTGTCAATTTCATCCATGGTCTTTGGTATCAAAGATTGTTCGTGGGGGTGGTTCAAGGCGAGGAAAGGAAGAAATTGTTCGGTTGTTTGGTCGGATTGGCATAATTGCCCGTTGGGGTGCTTATCATCATTGTAATTTTATCGTTCGTATTATTGTAACAACTTTTTCCCTCGCGGAGTCTTTTTCCCATTGGGTTTTGACTCCCGGAGGTTTTAACGAGGCCTCCTAGGCGTAAGGGGTTGGTGCACCCCTTGTGCACCCCTTAATAGAATTGCTTATCTAAAAAAAAATCTTGCACATAATATATATAACATTCTAAAAGTAAGTTACAAATGGTTCAATGGTAAAGTAGTGATGTTGTTAACCCACAAGTTTCAGGTTCGATTCCTTCCTCCAACAATTTTGCAAAAAAACTTTTCAAATACAGGATGCCACATCCAATGGTCCACGTGGCAGACATCTACATGGCTGACATGGTATTGATGTGGCATGTCAGTCCCACATGGCATTGATGACATGAGATGATGATGTGGCGTTCAGTGACACGTGTCACAATGGTCCAATCAAATGTTGACACGTGGCAGTGAGCCATTGATGATGACATGCTGACATCATCACCGTTAGCCACCTCATCTTTTTTGGATGGAAAGTTAACAGAGGGGCTTAGCTGTAAACGTTTGATATTTGCAAGGGTCATTTAAAAGTTTTTTTTTACAGAGGCCTAAATGGATTATGGTCACATTTGTGGGGGCTGAACATATATTTAAACTTTTAATCTACTCTATTTCTCATCCATCTTTGTCTTCTCTCAGTCCCTCACCTCTTTCTCTCTTGAACCAATCGCGCGGTTGAAACGTAGTGTTAGAGATAGCTAGATTTTTGTCGTTTATATTTTCAATATCATCAACCATCAGCTTCCTTATATTTTTTAGGCTAAATACCACTTTTGGTCCTTTATCTTTGCTCGAAATTTCACTTTGGTCCTTTATCTTTTTTTGGGTCTGTTTTGGTCCTTTATCTTTTATTTTCGTTTCATTTTGGTCCCTGCCATCAGCTTAAACTAATGGACGCCACGCTGGCAGTTAACTGCTGACGTGGCGTCTTAAATTCATTAAATCACGTGGCAAAATTAATATTATTTAATTCTAATTGAAATACCACATCAGCATTAAACTTTTTAATTGATAAAAACATAAAAGAAAATTTAACAAAAACTAAAACATCAATATTAAAGAACAAAAACCCTTCTTCAAGAACAAATCTAATTCCAGATCCTAATTCCAACCATCTTCTTCAAGAACAAAAACTCTTCTTCAATATTAAAAAATCTCAGATCCCATCTCTCTCTCAGAACCACCATCTTCTTCGTCTCTCTCTCTCTCACAGAACCACCACAATCAGTTCCGACAAGTCACCGCCGCCACTCACTCACCGATGTCTCTCTCGCCACTCATCACGAGGAACCCAAACGAAAAAGAAAAAAATCTGCAAACGAAAAAAAACAAAAACACAGATCTGAAAACGAAAAAAATCTGCAAACGAATAAAAATTAAACATAGATCTGAAAACGAAAAAACCCAGATCTGAAAATGAAGAAACACGAATCTGTAATCGAAAACGAGTTTCTTGCTGGGTTTTGTATCCGAATCTTGCTGCGTGAGGAGAACGAAGTTGGAGAAGGAATCTTGCTGGGTTTTGTTTCCGAATCTCGCGAGGAAGAAGAAGCCAAACAAGCCAAACTGATATTGTTCAAGATCTGATTTTCAATTTCAATTTCCTTTCTTTTCTTAATTTCTTCCCCTTCGTTTTCTTAAGATCTGGTTTTGTTTATCCTTTCTTTTCTTAATTTCCTTTATTCTTTTACTTTTAATGTTTTTATGTTTTTTATTTAATTTGTCATTTGTTATTTCAGTTTTATTTTGTTTTAATTTAAAAACATGAAATGCTGATGTGTATTTGCCACCTCAATTAATTTTGCCATGTCATTTAATGAATTTAAGACGTTACGTCAGTAATTAACTGCCAGCGCGGCGTTCGTTAGCTTAAACTGACGGAAGAGACCAAAATGAAATGAAAATGAAAGATAAAGGACCAAAATGGGCCAAAAAAAAGATAAAGGACCAAAGTGAAACTTCGAGCAAAGATAAAGGACCAAAAGTGGTATTTAGCCTATTTTTTATGGTTGAATACCCGTGTTTATTTGATATACTGATTTGTTGTATCCGCACTACCCATTTTCAGGGTACAGATGCATAACACGTGAATGAGGCTATGGATGTTGCAGCAAAATTCGCATCTATCAAATTAACTTAATGGTGTATTGCAGTATACCCTTCGTGTGGTGAACAGAATTTTAATTATTACTACCTGAATATTCTTTTAGTGTTGATTTGACGGTGCCTTTAAGGCAAGGAGAATTTTAGCCATTACAAAAAGACCACAAATCTTTATAAATATAATAGCAATTTCATTTAAATGGACGATTTATATACGTACATCACACATGTTACCTACAATGATAACAATACAGAGAGAAGTGAGGGAGAAAAGCTTCCAACAAAAATCATTCAAAGTTTCCAACACGTTATCTCATCTCATATGTCATTGCTTACAAAGTTTGTCTGTTTTTAACACAAATCATGAACCACTTTGTTTGTCACGTGGTGTTAGCTGTATGAAGGTTGTTACTACTAGATTTCAGAAGTGAGGTTTAACATTGGCCATGATGCTTGTTTGATGCAGATCAAAAAGCGGAAGTGATTAATAAAAGGAAAGAGTTATATATAATAACATTATGTTAAATGAGGAGGTCTTTATATAACGAGGATCTGAAATCTGGTAGTAACAATCTTCCATAATGGATGCAATTTTAGGTATATTGACTAATGGCTAATCATGTTATCTTAGATTGATTAAATAAAATCACAGCTGCTCTTGAGTACTGCATTTTTTTTTGAAAAGGTTATTGGATGTTTTAGCTTGCCTGTCATGTTTAAACAATGCTTAGTTGAAGTGAGCTTAGGATACCTCGTAATATCTTCACTAATCTTGACGATGTAATCACGCTGTCTATGGAGAAAGAAGTAGAATTCCAAATGGTCATAATTTTGTGTACGAGACTGATTTCCATTACTCCCTACTGATGTTTCCTTCAGAGTTGAGAGAATTCAAATCCTAATTAGAGAAACATAAAGCTAAACAGTTTATCCGATCAAGTGCGTCACATTGGGGTACACCGGTGCTATTGATGTTTAATTCACTTGTGAAATGCCAAGGGTGTGTTTGGAAAAAAAAAAAGTATTAATTTGACTTTGCTTTCTTAAAACTTCAAATGTTTTGAAATAAATGCTAAAACATCAAAAGAAAAAAATGGCGGGAGTATATTCTCATATCTCTTGCGAACTAGTCTCTGCAGTCGGCATTTCGCGCGAAACTTCAATGGCAGCATCAGTAAATTTTGCAAACTTAATGTCTTATTATAAAATCAGCACAAACCCAGCCCAGTTTCACGCGCTTCCTTGGCCGTTTCCACAATCCGTCGTCCCTACCCAAAAACACTACTCTTCCTACCACGATGAAGGGGGCGTACAAATAGACTTTGAAAAGAACTAAAAAGAAAAGGAAGAGGCAAAACCAGATCTTAGATATGAAATTAGTCTCACAGATTAAATGATTTTTTTAAAAAAATAGTAAAAAAAAAGCCTGCATGCTATAGATCTGTTGTTGTGGTGATGTTATTTGGATCAAATGGACACAGTGATCATAAACATGAGGGTGTGGAAGAGTAGATCTGGTGGAGATGATTATGCAACTGAAGGAGATGAGTGTGTGGGGGAGATTAAGAACTCTGCTTAGCAAAGGGACAAAAAAGAAAAGTCTCAATTGAAGAATGAGACATTGGGTGGAGCTTGAAGAGGGGGTTGAGGGAGCAGCTAGAGAAGGAAGAAATCAGAGTTTCAAGATAAGAATAATGCAAATCTTACCTTGAAGATGAGACCAGAACGGATCTAACTATGGAGATGAAAAGAAACAGAGGAATGACGCAAAGCAAAAGGCCGAGAGTAAGATCGCCGACAAACAAGCAAAAGCGTCGAGAGCGAGAACAAAAGGACTCAATTTCGCAGATCAAACACGTTTGGATCAACAAATGAGTGTAGGTGAAAGCAATGAACCATGCATGAGAAAGATGGGGGTAGAGAATGAAGAAGCGGTGAAGTAGGAGAGGAAATACAAAGAGACGCTGGCATTGGAAAGACAAGCAACAGCCTTGGAATTGTGAAAGGATAAAGAATAATCTAGATGTGCATTGGAAAACAAAATGTAATTAATTGTTGTTGATGAAAAAATGGGGTTATAGCTGTTATCCATAATAACTTTAACTCTAGATTAAAAACGTTGTCGGTGCATTGACCAAATATGCTTCTCTTTTACAATACCTACTAGTAGGATACCCGTGCATACACACGGGTGCTGTCGTATTCTTTTTATGAATGAATTACACAGTATTTAAATAGTCTGAACATTATCCTGTGAAAATAAAGGCAAATTTAAAGTAAATAAAAAAAGAGTTTCAAATAAAAAATAGATAAATATTAAAATCTAAAAATGTAAAACTGTCATTTAAAAAAATCTGTGCATTTATCCTGTGAGTTTTATATCAATGTAGTGTTTTTTATATATCAGTGCAGCTATATATCTCGTGTTTTTATATATATCACAGTAGTTATCCCCGTATTTTTTGATATATCAGTGTAATTATCCTGTGTTTTTTATCTATCAGTGCAGTCATCTCATAGTTTCAATTGATTATTTGAGTTGATTAGTAGATTATAGTAGATAGTAAAAGATAGATAGTAGACTATCAATAAGAAATATTTATCCCATGTTTTAAATTTAATCAGTTTAAGTAGTCATTAAACCTTGTTTTTAAGATAGTAGGTTTATAGTAGTCTTCAAAAATTATAATTATCAATAGCAAATATTAATCCCGTGTTTTTCTATGTATCACGGCAATTATCCCGTATTTTTTTATATAGCAATGCAGTTATCTCATAGTTTCAATTGATTATTTGAGTTGATTAGTAGATTATAGTAGATAGTAAAAGATAGATAGGAGATTATCAATAAGAAATATGTATATGTTTTAAATATTAATCAAATTAAATAGTCATTAAACCTTCTTGTTTTTTTAGATAGTAGGTTTATAGTAGTATTCAAAAATTATAATTATCAATAACAAATATTAATCATGTGTTTTATTTATGTATCACTGCAGTTATCCCTTATTTTTTATATATCAGTGTAGTTATCCCGTAGTTTCAATTGATTATTTTAGTTGATTAGTAGACTATAGTAGATAGTAGATTATCAATAAAAAATATGTATCCCTTGTTTTAAATAGTAATCAGTTTAAATAGTCATTAAATCTTCTTGTTTTTTTAGATAGTAGGTTTATAGTAGTCTTCAAAAATTATAATTATCAATGACAAATGTTAATCCTGTGTTTTATTTATGTATCACTGCAGTTATCCCGTGTTTTTTTATATATCAGTGTAGTTATCCCATAGTTTCAATTGATTATTTTAGTTGCTTAGTAGAGTATAGTAGATAGTAAAAGTTAAATAGTAGATTTTCAATAAGAAATATTTGTTTTAAATATTAATTAGTAGTTTAAATAGTCATTAAGTCTTATTGTTTTTTAGATAGTAGGTTTGTAGTAGTAGTCTTCAAAAAAAATTAATTATCATTGACAAATATTAATGTCGTGTTTTTTTTATATATCAGTACAATTATCCCTGTGTTTTTTATATATCATTGCAGTTATCTTGTAGTTTCAATTGATTATTTTAGTTGATTAATAGATTATAGTAGATAGTAAAAAATAAATAGTAGATTATCAATAAGAGGTGTTAATAGATTATCAATAAGAGTGTAAACAAAAGAGTGAAAACAGATTTCGGAGAGAAAATTAAAATTTTAACGGGACAATTTTTTCTAAAAAGGTGATAGTTTTATTTAGTGTGACTAATTTACATTTTTATAGCTAATTTGTATAAGTTTAGAAATTTTGTTAAAAAAACTAAAGTGAGAAATGATAGGATAAAGATAATAATTGTTTATGGGGAAAATAAAAGTAAAGTAAAAAAAATGAAGAAAGAGAGTGTAAGAAAAAAGTGGAAAGGAGGAAAGAGAAAGTAAGAAGAAAGAGAAAAAAAATGAAGAAAGAGAGTGTAAGAGAAAAGTGAAAAGGAGGAAAGAGAAGAGTGGGTAAGAAGAAAGATAAAAAGGAATAATTGATTAAATGTAAGTTACTATGTTACCCTCATTTTTGACACTTGTCATGTTTCTCAAATGAGCCAATAGGTAATTTCATTGGAGATTAATTGGTATAAATCTATAGTAGATATTGAAATAACTGGATTAATATGCTTTAAAGATTGTTACTATCCAAGTATGTTTATATTCCACGCACAGAACAAGGTATTAGTGTTATTAGTTCACTTATTTAAACAATCAACTAAAGATGTTTTTTTTCTCGGAATATTGTTGGCTACTCATGGAGTGTTAATCTCCGCTCTTGTTTAGGATCAAATATCGCACATTAGCTAACACTGATTTGTCCACTACGGGAGTCGGACCTAAGAGCACCAGATTAACCTTCTGTATCTCAAGATAGGTTAAGCTACTGAACCAATAGTATTAGTTACTAAAGATGCTCTAATACATTTGATTTCTAAAATTTGTTATTTTTTTTAATAAATAATAGTCTTATTTCTAATGCGAGTACCGTCCTGAAGTTATCCCGCGGTCGGTACTACTTTGCACAGGCTAAAGCATTCTTTTCTTTGTTTTTTCTGTTTCGCCTTTTAAGCGGTGTACTTGTAGGTATTTTAGTGTTTAGAAAAAAAATTATTTCGTACGCGTTGAAGCATATTTTTTTTCTTTTTCTTTTTTAAGCAGTGTACTTGTAGGTATTTTAGTGTTTAGAAAAAATTTAGCTGTTCAAATACGCGTTGTTTGTTCCTCAATAAACGCATTGGTGAAGAAATATAATAATTTCGTGATAAAATAGTAAAGTGTGATACTAAGCTGTGAGTTTTAGGGGTATTTTAGAGTCTAGAAAAATTATAGATGTTTAAATATGACAAGTCCGTTCTTCAAAAACCGATTAGGTGAAAAAGATTTAATTTCATGACAAAATACGTAAAGTGTGATGCTAAGTAGTGTGTTTTGGTCTACTTAATTTATGACTCAAAAAATTTTAACAGTTCAAATACACAAAGTTTGTTCCTCAATAACCCGTTTGGTGAAAACAAATATAATTTTGTGGCAAAATACATAAAGTACAATGCTAAGCAGTGTGTTTTGGGGAAATTTAGCGTTCAGAAAAAATTTAAATTCTTCAAATATGCAAAGTTTGTTCCTCCATAACTGGTTAAGTGAAAAATAATAATATCATGATAAAATACCTAAAGTGAAATGCTAAGCAGCGTGTTTTGGTATACTTTTTGGTTTAGAAACTTCTCTCTTCGTGTTTAGTTGCATCCATCATTACAGAATGTTGCTTTTTTGTCTACAATATATAATATGTCATATATACTTACTCTCGTAGAAATTCAGTCATATTTACAATAGAACTCCTCATCATATTCTTTCAACTTTGTATTTATATATGCTTTTATTTTATCGGTGATTTTCATCTAACTCTACATGATATCCACAAGTTTTATTTTCAATTTGTGTTATCCTTTTATTTTGTCATTTCGCACCACGGGAATTAGAAGCATACATAAATTAGTGTTTATATTTTTATTCGAGTACCGCGTTGCAATATTTACTCCCACGCAGTGGCGGATCCTGAAACTTTTAGAAGTGGGGGCAAAAGATAATTTGATATTTTCTTAGAAGAAAAATATTATAATTATTTTAAAAATATATATCCTCACAACAAAGAAGATTTGATACCCAAATTGGTACACCGCTGTGGTGGCAATTGCCCTCGCACCTCTTAATGTGGATTCACCGTTGCTCCCATGAGAACTTCAACCACATTTACCATAGAACCTTATCATATTCTTTCAAATGATAAAAGAGCTAACATATGGAGGACATTGTTGATAATGGCAATACACGCCCGCATCACATTTAATATTTTTTTCACTAGATAATTCATTATTTTAAAAAGATATAAAATTTTGATTTAATTTTATGAAACAGACGGATAAATTCAATTTTAGTTTAAGGAGTATTTTGTCCTAAAATTTACGACAAAATATATAAATAGTGATGCTAATCAGTATATTTTGTGGTGTTTTATTGTTTAGAATTTTTTTTAATTGTTTAACTACATAATAAAGCATTTGGTGAAAATAAATAAGTGTGATGCTAACTAATGTTTTTTTTGAGTATTTTAACATTTGGGAAAAAAATTAACTATTCAAATAATCAATGTTTGTTCCTCATTAACCAGCTTTGTAAAAAAATAACTTCATGACGAAATAAGTAAAGTGTGATGCTAAGCTGTGGGTTTTGGGGTGCTTTAGCGTTTAAATTTTTTTAACTGTTCAAATCCGCAAAATTTGTTCCTCAATAACAAGTTTGGTGAAAATAAATAAACTATTTTGTGATAAAATATGTAAAGTGCGATGCTAATTAAACAGTGTGCAATGAGGTACTTTAGAGTTCAATTTTTTTAAGCGTTCAAATAAAAGAAGTTTGTTACTCAACAATCAGTGTGGTGAAAAAACCTGTGTAACGAAATAGGTAAAGTGTGATGCTAAATAGTGCGGTTTGGGGAAAAAAACACGTAAAGTGTGACGTGTGTTTTTGGATATTGTAGAGTTCAGAAAAAAAATTAACTGTTCAATTATGCAAAGTTTGTTCATCAATAACCGGTTGGGTGAAAAAATTATAATTTCCCGTAAAATATGCAATGTGAGATTCTAAGAGGTGTGTAAAAAAAATTAACTGTTCAAATACCCAAAGTTTGTTCCTCAATAACAAGTTTGGTAAAAAAACATAATTTGTGACAAAATACATAAAGTACGATGCTAATTAGTGTGTTTTGGGGTACTTTAGCATTCAGAAAAAATTTCAACTCTTCAAATATGCAAAGTTTGTTCCTCAACAACTGGTTAAAAGAAATAAAATTTATTTTAATGACAAAATACGTAAAGTAAAATGCTAAGCAGTGTGTTTTCGTATACTTTATGGTTCAAAAACTCCTCTCTTGGTGTTTAGTTGCATCCATCATTACTGAAAGTTGTTTTTTATCTTGCAATATATAATGTCATATATACTTACTCCCACGGGAACTTCAACCATATTGACAATAGAGCTCCTTATCATATTCTTTTAATTTTGTATATGTGCTTCTATTCCACATGTCTTACTTTCCATTTTTGTTGTTTTTTGGTTAAATGTATCTATTTTTTGTTACATTTGTGTTGTCTTTTTATTTTGTCATTTCTCATCAAGGACATTAGAAGCATAATTAAATTAGTGTTTATATTTTTATTCGAGTACCGCGTTGCAATATTTACTCCCACGGGAAATTCAGCCACATTTACCATAGAACTCTATCATCTTCTTTCAACTCAATATAGCTGCTTCCGTTTTATTGGTGGTTTTCACCCAACTCCAAATTATACCCACGTGTTTCACCTTCTAATTGTGTTGTCTTTTTTTTTAATGGGTAAAAATTTTATATTTACATTTGATTAATATGGATTGTGTCATTAAAATTCTTTAGGGAGTGTTTGGATAGGTATTTTTAGAGGGTAATGTAATATGGATTGTCTCATTAAAATTCTATTTGTGCTGCCATGTTTATTTTGGTCATTTCGCAACAACAGACACTGGAAGTACGCTTAAATTAGTGTTTATGTTTTTATATTTTTTTTTAGATTTGTATTTGGTGAATGTGTATCGTGTTAACTTATAGTTATATAATTTAATTTTTATTTATAGTTATTAAATTTTATATTTTACAAACTAACACTGTTAGCCCAATGACACTTTTGTTTAAAGTTTGTATGTCATAAATTATAAATTTTGGCACGATGCCCGTTTGATTAAAAAAAGAATTGTCTAGCTTTGCAACTATTAGCACTAACTGTTTAGTTTGTTCCTACTATTTAACCTTTTGTTGATTCGGTTATAATTTTTAATTATCATGGTATTCCTCAAGTTTAACAAACGAAGATGAGGGAGATCACGAGATTTGGTCCTTTTGTGCAGAACACCGGGTCACATTCGGATTCTGTATATCCATGTGTCCTTTTGGGCCAACAAAATTGTTAGTTTCACTATGTGGAATTCTTAATACCGCTCTGATAGTTGTAGACATCATATATAGTATAACATAATAATCATTAAAAATAATAATATTATAAATTTGGTTATAATAATAATAATAATAATAGTAATATTCCTGTTTTTTTTAAGAGATAATGAAATTTAAAAAGGGCAAGCCCGTGCGGAGTTCAATTTTTTTGAACCATATTTTTTTGAACCTTTAAAAAATTAATTAATTTAAATACTTTTTGTGTTTATATTTTTTAGAGGAGACTACCACAGTTAAAAAAGTTTGCATCACTACATATATGGTTTGTTGAACAACACTCTTATAAATAGGGGTTTCCGACGCGGAGACTTGAAGTTGTCAACCACCACATACGGAGTAGATTTAATACTAACAATAACAATTTAGTGTTTTTACATTTGTTAATACGGGCACTCCCCTTGCATCACAAGGTTGTATGGTATAACCGAGAAAGAAACAAAGTAAGCAAATTAATACTATATCTAATATTTTAGCACAAAAGTAACACGATTTCATTGGCAACATTTTTATTATTTCAAATAAATATAATGTATTATATCGCATTTTTGTTAATAACATACTAATAAAATTGGTGTTTTTTTATCTAATTTTGCAAGATACTCACGTATTTCACCTTCTAATTGTGTAGTCTTATTTTTTTTCTAATTATGAGTTAAGTTGTTATATTTACACTTAATAAATATGAATTATGTTATTAAAAAAAATTAGACTTTTTTTTCTTATTAACTATGGTTGTTCAATTCCATTGTCTTCGTTAATGTTGATTTTTATTTTTATAATCTTCTTATCTAATTAATAGCTTTAGTTTAATTTTTATTCACGGAAACTTCAACCACATTTACAATTGAACATCTTTCATATTTTTTTTAAAGTTGATATGTTGTCATCTCCCTCCCTCCATTTACACTTCATTTCCAATAATACTATAAGTAATTAAGTAAAAAAAATAATAACATAATAAGAATAACATAATAAAGGCGTGCCCGTGCGGAGCACGGGACATAGAACTAGTTTTTATAGTTTAGGGATTAAAATGGAGAAAGGGTTATAGTTGAGGGACCAATTTGAGGGTTTACTCAAAAAACTAAAATTCACTAGTCATTCTAAATGCATGAGTGTAGTGTTGACTGCACCAAATCAAACTCTGCTCTGGCAGGCTATCATAAGCAGATCGTCTAACGTTTGTGCAGGAGCATGACAATGAAGTTCCTTTCCTTTGACTCGGTGGATCAATCATGCGATCTAGAAAGTTCAATGTGTCTCTCTTTTCAAACACCAGCTTCAAACACAGACATCCAAGTCGCTGCATCTACGCACAAAGCATCACTCCTTCTGTCGCGCCGCCACCTCCCACTCAAGTAAAAGTCGAGGCTATAGTGCATCTTTAGTAGTTGAAATATAAATAGAATGGGAGTCGAGGCTGGTGTTTGCAAGGGAACATGTTTTTCAGCGTCGATGGGTAGAGGGGGAATGACGGAGCAGCTATCGAAGACGAAGTAGCAACGGCGCAGACAATAAAATGATGGAGATTATAGTATCTATGTCGGCGTTAAGAAATGTGGGAAACTATGTTGCGTGGGTACTGGTGCTGGTACGCGATACGTGGTTTTTCAAAAAACCAGGGTACATATCATAAATTTGATATAAACATGTCTAACAGATAGGAAGCGCAAATAAGTAAAACATATAACAAAGTGCCTACACCTTCCTATGCCGTGAACGTGCCCCAATAGATGGCGATTGGAACCTTATTTGGAAGTGGCGAGGGTCACATTGTAGTCAAAGCTTCATTCTGCTCGTCGCCCATGGTACACTTTTCACCAGTACTAGAAAACATAACTCGAATGATTCTATCTCACCAATATGTCAAGCTTGTAATCAATTGGAGGAAACCCAAATGCACGCCATTCGGGACTGTGTCTATGCCACTCGCATATTGCTGCGCGTTTTGCTGTCCAAGGAGGTTGAAACGTTCTTTGCAACCATTGGGAACACTTGGGTATTTGATAATCTCTCATCTAAATCATCTTCAGCTCAAGGTCATCCTTGGCATACAACCTTTATGGTTACAGCTTGATATTTGTGGCAAAGGCGAAACAAGAGTATCTATGACATGAGCGTTTTGAACTCTTTTGAGAGTTATGAGGGCAAGTAGTGAATTATTGAACCTCAGCTAGGGATGGAAAAAATACCTAAACTCGTGGATGCCCACATGTATTACAAACAATGGGTAAATGGATATCTCTATTAAATGGGGTGGCGATCATAGCACCCACCACATGGGTACCTGCATATTCATATCAACTATTTTTTATCGTATATATATATATATATATATATATATATATATATATATATATATATATATATACTGTGACATTTTTTATCTCTTTAGTTTGAGATATACAGACATCCAAATCTCTGATTCTCTGGTGATTGGATTCTCTCCTTACACACTCCCTACATCTCCCTCCTTCCTCTCTATCTCTCTCTTAACTTCACTCTCTCTCATTATTAGAAAATTATAAACAAATGAAGAGAGAGAGTGAAACTAAGAGAGAGATAGAGAGGAATGAGGGAGATGTAGGGAGTGTGGAAGGAGAGGATCCATATCCGATTCTCTGCCGTTGGCTCTAGCTAGAGAGATTTGAGGCAGATCCACATAGTAATAGTCACATTTCTTTTCCGGACACATGCTAGAACAGAAATTCAGCTAAGATTATCAATGGACAATGGTGCATATTTCAATATAATGCAAAGTCAATTGTGCAAAATTTATTGATCATTACACTTTGGTGCAGTATTATTAAAATCAGGTCCTACTATCGTTACATTTTGTATACTAAAACTAGTTTAGCCAAGTGTAATCAGAGTACACTGGTTAAAATAAACCGGCTATAAAACAGCTCATCTTTAAATGATTTCCAATGGTAGCTGAACTTATCTACAATAGTTGTTGTGTCAACAAGAAATAGCCATGTTGATCAAATGGTTTGGCCCTGAGAAGAATGCCTTTTGATTCTTGTTATTGTCTTGTTATAAATATGGATGGCAAAGGCAAAACAGATGAAGGGGAAGAACTGAAGGTTTGTTATAGTCCACTTGAGCGGTTGGCATACTCTTGAACTAAAGCTCCAAAGAGTGATTGCCTCTGAAGCAAGTTGGAGGGTGTGTCAAATTCTTTCACCCGCCCTATTAAAGAGAAAAAAACACGAACATAACTTAGAAGTATATATATATTTTATAAGAACACGACAGCACTCGTGCGTACGCACGGTCTACTGCTAGTAATGAGAGAAATAGCAAGAGAGAATGATATTCATTAATCATACCTGCATCTACAACTAACACTTTATCACAGTCCATGACTGTTGGTATCCTATGAGCAATACTGATGATAGTACGGGATGCAAAGTCCTCTCGGATGATTCGCTGAATTACAGCATCAGTTTGAGAATCAACAGAAGCGGTTGCTTCATCCATAAATAACAACCTGCTTTGCTTAAGCATGACCCTCCCTAAACAAAGTAATTGCCTCTGTCCAACACTCCAGTTATCTCCATTGTCAACCACTATAAGTTCAAACAACAATAGCATTGACATTAGCATAATAAACAAAAAGTGAAATTCAAACAACTATACAAAAATGGTAGGAATCTTTAATACCTAATGAGTCAAGTTTCTCAGGCTTAGAAGCCACTGCATCTTTTAGTTGACAACGTTCCAAACTCTACAACAATACAAAGATATAATAAGACTACACCAATGATAACAAAAACTTCATTCAAACACAGATAGTTATGAACTAACTATTTACCTTCCATATCTCTTCATCAGTATATTGTGAAGTTGGATCAATGTTACTTCGAACAGTTCCTTCGAAAAGAACAGGCTCTTGAGGAATGATGCCGAATCGAGATCTAAGATCATGAAGTCCTAAGGCGGATATGTCAATGCCATCAATGATTATTTTCCCTCCTGTAGGTTCTACTAGCCTGAAGAAAACTTGAATTAAAGTGGATTTTCCACTCCCCGTTCGACCAACAACACCAACCTTTTCTCCTCCATTAATGGTTAAAGTAATGCCTTTAAGAACCAAAGGAGTATTTGGACGATATCTGACCTGTTTGTCACAAAAGTTATTATCATAAGAAAATAGCTCTAGTGTTGCTCAAACCAGATTAATTGTCAAAAATATAAACAAATATAGCAAGAATATCTATTTGAATTTTGTTACATTGTAGATATACCTGCAAGTCTTTGATATCAACATGGCCTTGACCAGGCCAGTTTGGAGGAGGCGAACGATCCTTAATGTTCCATGCTGCTTCTGCTTGAATTTTTGAAAACTGCTTTATCCTCTCAACTGATACCATTTTGTTTTCAATGAAACAGCTCATGTATATAGCCCAAAACAGCACCGAATTTAATGACAATCCATAAGAGAGAGATAAGCCAACATTTTCTACAATGAGAACAATGCAGTTAGTTAGTTGATTATCTCATTAAAAAATTTATTGCAAGTCACCATTATCCAAGATACTACTGTGGAATATATTATATGTACGGGAATCATTTTTAACAAGTTTACCTGGCTTTATGATATTGCTGGGTAATAAGATCATGAACATGGCAGAAATGCATAAAACTAAGCTTCCAAGAAGTTCTAACCGGAAACCCAACCACGCATTGGAACTGTAATTGTGGAAATCCATTCTCAGATTTGAGTTCACCCGTTTAATGTTTTGTGCACAAAATTCCTTCTGCTTTTTGAATGCGCGGATTGTCATCACCCCGGAAATGCTTTCAGAGAAATGATGAATGACAGGTGCTTTTGTAATTGAATCCAGCCGAGTTAATTCGCGAGAAGTAGAAAGAAAATAACCCTGCAAAACAAATAAGAAAATAAAAATTAAAAAACAGTAACTGTTAGTATAAAATGCATGAAATAAATCTAGTTCATGCTGCAAAAATTCTAAGGTTTTAGATATAGACATGTCAGAATTATGACAGAAAAACCATATTCGTACCCGGTACCAGATGTTCAACCAAATAAGAGGAACTATCAAGAAAGCTGTTGGCCAAGAATTCTGACAAGTGATGATAATGATGCTGATCACTGTAATATACATAGCTACCACAAAGTTGAAAAACAATGGAATGAAGATATCAACATTGGTCTGATCAGTGGATGCCTGGGTAAGTTCAAGAAAAATAAAAGTTATTATTCCTATATGCTTGAAACAAGATAGTAATGTAAGAGCTTATATATATGAAACATTAAATATAGTATACTTGAGTTGAGCCTTAAGTTCTTACCCTGCTTAGAATTCTCCCTGATGGAGTAGTGTCAAAGAAAGACATGGGAGCATGCAAGATGCTGTAAAGAATTTGAGAGAAGAAAATTTGTGCTGTCTTTAACCCCAAGATAGTAACTGAGTATGATCTTAGCACTATGAAAATAACTGAAACTACAGCAATAATAGCGTAAACCGAAATAAACTCAGAAGGATTGAACAATTCAGCACGCTCTACTGAAGTTTCATATGCAAGCCAATAATCACTTGCCATCATAGTTGCTTGCCACAAAACAGAAAGAAGTAGAACTCCTGTAATACCCCACCATCCAAAAGCCTCGGTACAATAGAGTTTATAGATATTTAAGCTAACTTTCCCAGTTTCTCTCTCCTCTTCTTTGATGAGTTTAGAACTCCCCTTTGCAGATTTTGGTTGGTCAAGAGAATTACTTTCACCATTGGTTTCTCTTTTATTAAAAGAAGCTGCCTTAGGAGATTGAATTGATTTGTTCAAATTGTCACCAGGTGTGGCTGCACCTTGTTCTACTAGTTCCATAGATGTCTCATGTGCAGCTACTAGAGCACCAAAATCCAATCCAGAATCATGTAGCTCATCGTACTTCCCTGATTGGACTATCATTCCCTCCCTCATCACCTTTTTCCAAGCAAATATTTATGTTAGAAATTAGAATCACTTACCAAGTTAAATTGAAGATTGAATGAGATAAAAGATTGGAAAAAGAGACTTACCACTATGAGATCCACATTGTGTAAGAAGTCTACTTGATGTGTTACAAGAACAATGGTCTTTCCTTTTAGAGCTCCCCTCACACATTCCTGTATAAAATAACTCAGTTAAAATCTGTCTAGAAATTAACAAAGAATAGTAATGTAACAAACTGAGTTCTACATCAGTAAAATACGAATAGAATGCTGAGAAGAAAAAACAAAAACACAGAAAGGATAACAACCTTGAATATTTCAGTGCCGGTATGTGCGTCAACGGCACTGAAGACATCATCAAGAAGATAAACATCACAGTCTTGGTAAACAGCTCTGGCGAGTTGTATACGCTGCTTCTGACCGCCGCTAAGGTTGATGCCGCGCTCTCCAATCTCCGTCTGATCACCATACTCCATCATTTCCAAGTCTTTCTCCAAACAACAAACTCGAACAACTTCATTGTATTTCTGTCTGTTCATTGGCAAACCAAAGAGAATGTTCTCTTCAATAGTCCCATTTTGAATCCAAGATGTTTGTGCAACATAAGCAGTAGTCCCACAAACTTGAACCTGTTAACAAAATATGCAATCAAGGAACATATTAGTAAACTCAAGGTAAAACAAAATAAATAGCCCTTATTTCTAAATTCTATACAATAAATTAAATTATCATACCTTTCCAGAAATTCTGTGCATCTCACCAAGAATTGATGCAAGAAGAGAGGACTTTCCTGACCCAACAGTACCAACAATAGCTGTGAGTTCCCCTTTATTAATCCTCAAATTAATATTCTTCAAATCTTGTTCTTGACCATCATCATCCCAGCCAAAAATTCCATCTTTAACCTCAACAGCAATGTGTCCATCACACCCTTCCTCTCTCTCAACGGAATCATCAGACAATTCCCTACTAGACATGTACCTATCTAACCTTCCCAATGATACCAGTGCTTGTGAAAGTGATATCATTGACTGAGGAAAAGTTCTAATAGGTTCCTGCAAGATCTTAAACACAGTTGTGGTAGTGAAAACAGTTCCTGCATCCAGTTTAACACCAAGCAAAAGCGCGGTACCAAACGTAAGAGTTGATACCAACATCGGTGTGCTCCACAACACAATGATGTTGCCACAAATTGAGTACATAAACTTAGATAGCCACCCAAACTCAGACTTACGGAAATCCAAGATTCTGTCATTGAAATGCTCTTCCCATGCTTGAAACTTGATAACACGCATGTAATTAAGCATCTCATTCACAGCTTTCATTCTCGAATCGCGTTTTATCATCGCTTGAAACTGATAGCCCTTATTCTTTCTAGTACTCACGACAATAAACACAAGAATAGCACTAAGTCCAATTAGCGCAGTAATCGCTGGTGCACCTAAACAATTGTAAAGCAAGAACAAACCAATACCAACTTGAAAAGGCATCATCCAAACAGCATGTAACTGAAGCATCATATCAGATAATTGTTGAGTATCAACTGCCATGTAATTCACAATAGGCCCAACACCATGATCTTGCCTAGCAGAACCTGTTAACCTCAATCCCTTCTTATACAAAGAAGTTATGAGTGTGCATCTTATAAGCATTCCAAGCTTCTGAGAATTGAAGTTAAAATGATGAGTTGTTAAAACTTCAACAAATTTAGCTAACAGAAGAATCAACACTAGGTAATATCCTTCATACACAGATTTACGTTTCCCTGCTGTGAAATCAACAAAATCTTGAATAAGAACTGGTCCAACAAACATGACAGATAACCGAATAACAGCAAGGATAGCAGTGAAGATCATCTCCCTCCAGAAACATCGAAGCAACGTTGTTCTAACCGGATGCTTCGATCTCTCATCTGACTTAGGCCATTTTGATTCAAATATAACAGACATCCTCTCAGCACTATGTTGTGGAGAAAGAAACGGAATATCATCAATATGAAGAGGTGATTTATACCCTTTACTCAACAAAGGGTTTAACCAAATCCAAAAGGCTTTTGATACAGCAGAAGCTGAAGCAAAGCCAGTAACATTGGCTTTTTCATACAGTTTAATTTCCTCCTCAATAACCGGTAGAGTTTGTTCACTGGACTTAATAATCCCGGTGGATCCTTTAACTGCAACAAAGAGCAGAAAAAGTGACAGAGGAAGGGAAATGAAAGAAACCACATCATCAGCAATAAAAGTGACAGACACCAAACGTATGACCCCAGAAGCTGTGAATAAGGAAACAACGACGAAATTCGCAACCCAATATAATCTAAGCGACAAAGGATGAACAACAGCTTCAAATTTTTTCTCATGGATTATTAAGATTACAAGGACTAATTGTGTTATAGCCTGAAGTAACCAAAATAGTCCATTGACTGGCTTCCACTGCACCTCAGTTGAACTGATAAACGCAAGAACGCAAGCGACAGTATACAATATTGTCAAAACAGCCGTTACCGTTACCGTTAAGTTGAACCATATAGTTGTTCGGGTTAAAGCTCTGTTGTTATTTCTTATAAGAGGTTTGTTGAGGTCTGAGTTGAAGGTTCTTGCACCATTGGAAGTGAATCTAGAATAGAGCTTAACGGCGGCGAACACGAAGAGAGCGAACAAGAGTAAAAGATCAACGGCTGAAAGAAGAGCTCTTTGTGGACATGCAGAGAGGAAAACGAATCTTAACCATTGAGGTAGAGTTGAAGTTTTTTCTCCTCCTGAAGGTGATGAACATGAGAAGGAAGTAATCCAAGTTGCATCTGAAGAAGAGGACATGTTTGCAAAATTTGCAATAACTTGTTTGTGTTGATAACTGAATCTTGTTTCTTCACATCACCAGAAAAGCTGAAAATGAAAGATTAAAGATTAATAATCATGTGGATCTAGTAGTGATGATTATTAACACGTAGTCCACAAATGATAATGAAGATATATAAGCCAAAAGGTATTGAAGGATGTAAATGAAAAAGGGGAATTATAAAGGGACCAGTTGAACAAAGAAAGACAAATGATGAGGATGATGATGATAAAGCATGAAAGGCTCCAAGACCAACCTCTTAAAAACACGTTTGGTTTTTCTGACTGACACAGCTCAAAAAATGAACAAGTTTTTAGAATTTTCAGAAAATCACAAACTTGTGCCGCCACACCACAAAATAGCTAAGCGAATCTTTGGAGTTGAAGCCAAAACAAAGTACGACGATGTGTCGTCCTTCTGGCCTCTGGTGGCTTTGAGGAGTAAGTTCCTCCAGCAACAGCAACTGTATAAGGCCTCATCTCTTCAAATTGCCTTATATATGCATTTTATTTAAAGAAAGTATTTCATAATATTTAATTTTTATCCATTTTTAAATTTCTATTTTTAAAAATTCTAGAATGTAATTCAAATAATTTCTATAATCAAGTTACTTATTTTATGCTAAAACAACTTATTTATATATTTTTTTGTTACCGTAGGCAAAGTAGGATGATTAATCTAGGTTGAGGAATTGGGTGACTACTGTATAACTAAGGCTTTGCTGATCATGTGGTTCTCTCATTGTAATAGAGTTTTTGCCACACATTCGAACTTGAGACTTTGGATGGGATTTGAGCCCAATTACCACTCGGAGAACCCTTATTGGTAACTACTTATTTCTATACTAAGTGTGTGTTTAAAATATTTAAAATGAAAAAAAAATATTAGAAGAAGAATATTTCTAATCTCTATTATTAAATTCTCTTATCTTTATTGTTTTTAAACACACACCGTATCTCCTTTCTTTTACCTATTAAATAAATGATTTTTAATATTTTAAACACATTTTTTCTATAAATGGGTGGTTGAATTCAATATAAGAAAAAAATAACATTAGGATTCATTCTAGTATCACGAGCTCGCCCAACAATACATCTTTTTGGTATTTAACCTTCTTCCATGATTTCTTCAGAATTTGAATAAGAAATATTTTTTTGTAAAGGGAAGTTTCTATAAAGATAGTCTTTACTTCATTAAGATTAGCTGGGTATACCAATTCCAATTTCCACCTACCCAATCTGTTTATTTACTACTCAACCTGCGTCGGCTAATTAGGCTTGGTTAATTACCAGAAAAAACTTGCTCCCCTCTTGAGCCTTGCTTGAGACAGAAAGCAAAATCGTAATAATAAATTTTAAAAAAATGATACTATAAAACACTAGGCGGAACCAGTAGGGATGGCAATGGGGCGGGGAGTACTCTACCGCTCCCCGTCCCCGCCTCCCCTATTGTCCTCCATCTCTATCTCCATTCTCAGTTTCGGGGAGTTTTCCTCCCCCATTTCCATCCCCGCGGATCCCCACGGTCCCCGTGGGGACCCCAAAATTTATTCAAAATTAGCAAAAATTAAAATTAAAATATAATAAAACTGAAAAAATGTATAAAATTTAGTCTTACCTTGATATTTTAATATTTAAAAAGTATAAAGGTAAGAATAAAAATATAAAACTTAGCACAATTTAATATTTTATTAGTATTTTTATTTAAAAATAAAATAAAAGACTAAAAAATCTATTGCTTAGAATATAATATATATCTATAATACAAATATTTATGTAATGTATTCGGGGGCGGGGTCTCTGCGGAGCGGGGGATATAGACTCATCCCCATCCCCGAATTGACTGTGGGGGGATTTTCTCCTCCATCCCCATCCCCACAGGGGAAAATTCCCCGCCCACGAGGCCCCAAATGGGACAATCCCCACGGAGATCCCCACTTGCGAGTAGAAATTGCCACCCACCCCTAGGAACCACGTTGCTTGAGGAAGCTACATGTGAATTTCCCGGTTCTTACCGTCAAAATCAGAGTCTAAGAAGCCAATATAGTCAAGGGAAATTGGCCTCTGTTGATTGAGCAATAATAATAACTTGACTAAATAATAATAATAATATTTTTGACGAACATAATAATAATAATAGTGATAATAATATAAAACACCATCATTGAACCTATCACCTTAGCTGAAGAAGCATTCATCCAATGAAACCAAAGAGGAAAACACGTATTAATGGCAAACAATGACGTTCGAGAATTGATTTTTGAGATGATGTTGATTAGTATTTTAGAAATTAGAATGTTAGTCTGCTGACTTATATCAGATAATTCATAGCTAATAATATTTTAGTAAATATTTAGTCTTTATTGGACTTTTTTATCAGGTTAACAATAATTTACGTATTTTTTTTGACAAAAATTATAGCAGTTTTACCTAATTATAATATTTTTAAAACGCGATTTGAAGTAATACTAGGAGTAGCATTTGAACTTATAATTTATAAGTTTAATTTTTTTATCTCATTTTTAATTTATTACTTTAATTAAATACCTTACTTATCCTTTAATAAATAAATATATTTTCTCTACAATCTACATCTACATTAGAGTTCTTCAATTCTTCTGTGGAAATACGTACACTTAATATAAATATTTTGTTCAGTTCATTATTATTAATTGGCGCCCGCCCTCGACCATTCATAAATGGGGACCATGAAATTTTCTATTTTCCAGTCACGTCGGTCTAACAATTTGTATGTATTTTTAGTCTATTTAGATGACATAATAAATAAACATCACGTACACACTACTACAGCTCACACTCAGATTTAAACTTGGGAGCCGAAATTTTCATATCGCTGAAATTGTCAAAATAACTAACGAAAAAGAATGTAAAATATAAAATATTTTACATCAAATATACACACATATATTATATAAATTAAAAAATGCTTTTAAAAATTAAAATGAAATTTGCCACTGTATTTATAAATTAAGAGGTAAACTGCTTTTAAGTGTATAAATTGTGTGGGTTATACCGTTATACACATAAAATTGATTTTATTTAACACAAAAGTTAAATGCAGTTAATTGAGTCATTATCATGTGATTGATTCATGATGTCCCAATCTAATCCCCTTCTAGAAGCTAGCTAGCTATCTCAAGTAGACGAACACAGCTTATGTGGAATATATTTATTAATTGACATACTTCCAAATAATATAGCATAAAAATTGGTACAACTTACAATAATTTTTTTTCGATAAATGTGAGTGATTGTAAGTTTGTCATCGACTTTATGGACCGTGATTTTATGATTAGATGCCTTTGCCATCGACTTCAGAATCTCAAAAGAAACAGATACAGTGTCATTCATACATATATCTTCTTTTTATAAATTTAAAAAAAACATTGATCTCTTCTCACCAATTATTTAACCAAATAAAAGAACTAACTCTAAAACAAAGAAATTAAAAGTGCTAACTCAGCGTCTTGGTTGCCTTCGCAATTTCAGCGATATGGAGATGTCAGCTCTGGAATTCGAATTCGGGTGTGGCCAATTATAGTGTGCGTACGTGGTATTTATTTGTCAATTTAACTATGTAGACAAAAAAAAAAGTGCTAACTCAGCATTTTGCTAATCATTTTTATTATTTTAAACAAAACAGAAATTCACTCTGTTTGTCGTTTTTGTGTTTTATTCATTTGCATATCTCTAACCAGATAAAGTGCTTCTACATAATAAGGTCGCGTCTGGCGTCTGTGAACCAATCAACTAATCGTCACGGAATTCTTCTTCTTCCACGAAACTACTACTAGTATTGCTATTTGCAAGTTCGTCAGCCATGACCTCACACCATTTGCAAACGTCGTTATTCTCTACCAATATGCCAATATCACAATTTCACAATTCACACATCACTAAATTTTTCTGACTTTGACAACAATTTCCTCAAAAGTCAAACACACTAGTTTGTGTCTTGTGATTAGTTGACGGTATAAATAGTTTAATACTAAATATTGGAATTTTTAATAATTATAAATTAATAATATAATTAAATTATATGACCAAATATAATACATTTTTTTGACAAACAACTAAATATAATTTTATTAGATACTGCGCGGTTAAAGTCCTCTAGACCAAAAAAGATACCGTAAGAGCATCCACATTGGTGGCGCTTAAACTCTTTTTTGTTTATTAACGAGAGTTTGCTATAAGAAATATCATTGTGGAGAAAAATAAAAGTAATCTTTAACATGAGTGCTTCTACTAGGACTCTCTCTCTCTCGAGCTCCAATAGTAAAAACCAATATTATCTGTTGTTTTTTCTCTCATTGGGGGTCCCAAACTCCCAATCATATAGTCTTCTCTCTTTTTTTCTCTATTCATGTTGGAGTCATTTAGTGGGACTCATTTAGTAAACTTTTTGAGGTGTTGTGTTGGAAATATTGAATACTTATAAGAAACTAACATTACATGTAGGTCCCACTTAAGGAAAAGCATGAGGGGTGCTCCATTGGAGATGCTCTAACTATTTTTTGGCACATAGAATGAAAGGAGTCGCATTAAAACCTTTAGATGTTAAAAAATATCAAGAAAGAAAAATAGTACTTTCACTTGATTTTATTAAAAAAGAAAAAGAAGACGACAGAATACTCTTGACAAGAAAGGAAAATAAAGTCAAAGCAATAATAGAGAACTCTAACTTGAAGACTCCAACAATTCATCCTAAAAATAAATTATAAGACAATTTAAAGGGCTAAATTACAAAACGGGATCTATTAAAAAAGGATATGCTGTAAGAATAAATTGAACATTATGACAATAATATATCATAATCTCATGTCATGAACAATTAACCCAAGATCATAGTTGCATGAATTTAGAACACCATATAAATAATAAGAAGGGATAATGTACTTATCTCTTGAAGACATCATTTTAGAAGTAATTTGATGCACTTAGATGACCATGAATATCAATGATCTAGGATAGGATCTTCCTCCCCTTCTTTCTCATGCTTTAATGGGTAAGCATATATAATGTGACATTTTGGCATTATAGCATTATTGCATTATTGCATTATTGCATTATCCTTCACATATGTCCCAAGACATATATTTATAAAGAAAGTGGAGAGGGGACCTACCCTTTCATGTAGGGTTACAATGGTTCATAATATCCAAACATGAATAGCCATATTCATTCAAACCATACCCTTCCATGAAGAGTTATAATGGTTCCACCCATCATGGATCCATTAAACTATAGGCTACACTATTCAAGTATGTTTATATACCATGTGATGTCCAATATCTATCGATCACTAGATAGATATTCCAAGACCCATCAAGATACCATCAACCAAAGTTTATAAATCAAGGGAAGACCAACACTATAGAAATATAATTTCTTACATTCTCCCACTTGGGCGACATTGATTTAATAAACAAGGTAAAACAAAACAGAAAAAAATAAACTTTTGAAAACAATGTTTAAAAAGAAAAAGAAACTCAAAACTCATTGGTTGAATAATTGTGGCCACTTTCATATCTTGACTAAAATCACAAATAACCATGATCAATGCCGACCAACAAAACTCATCAATTAGAGCTATAGGTGAGAAATAAACTATTAAGAGTTTATGTCACCCACAACCACATAACTAACTACTCTTGTTGTCATGATCATCAAATAAGCGTACTAATGTAATACACATCGTAGAATAATTTGTGATCATTGAATACTACTGTGTACAGGCCCTCATTGTGCCTTCCCAAAAAAGCACAACCAATTCCGTGAAAGGAATTCATGTTTCATATGAAATACCATTTCGAAAGGGAAATCATCTTTCTCAAGAAAGATCAATGTTTTACCTTGAAAACATTACCAATCTCTTGTTAGGAGATTAAGAAACATATTTCATGTGAAACACCATTTCCATAAGGAAATCAGAGATAAATATCTCAAAATAAACATTTCCATCAAGGAAATCAAAGATCTCAAACATTTCCATAAACAGAAATAAACATCTTTCTTATGAAAGAACAATAATCAATGCTCCTTATGAGATCTCACTAATCAATCATATCAATAGACATAAACCATTAAGGTTTAATCGAGTGATTAGATAACAATATAAAAAAAAGTAATCCCACATTTATTGTATCAATAAAATAACTTACTTTCAAAACACATATTTAAACTACATAAATATGCTCCCACATTTCCTGAAGAACAAAGCAAGAAAATAAAACAAGCTCCCACATTTCTCTTAGTTCAAAAGGGAAATGTACAAATAATATCAATTAAAATATTTCACAAGACATATAATTAAGGAATACCATGATATGAAGTTGAAAATAAACACAATCAACTCTGGGTCGATCAAATGGACAATATCAAATGACAATAGTCATTTCAACATTGATTCAAACATATGAAATAAACTTCCCTGTGGGGAAGAGTATACCATACACAACAGTTTCAGAAAATTCAACACCTGTGAGCAGAAGAAGTTTCACTGTCACAAATCATGCTACTTAAACCAACTCATGCAATAGTCTTCCTGTGGGTAGACTAATGCACAAATTGACTTTAGCACACAACATTCATTTACACAGGTAGCTCCATCAATCTTATGACTAAGTCACTGTGGTGACAAATAGTCATATCAATTGATAATGTACCGAAATAGGAATCGATAACATGTCCAAAATATTTTCAACAAAATATACGAGTTTCCTTAAATCATGTTTCCCAAGAACATATAATATCAAACGATACACATACAAAATTGTATCACTAATATGATAATAGAAATATCAAGATGCACAAAACAAAACCTCATACATATACTACACATATGTGCAAACTATAAAGAGAGCATACAAATACTTTTAATAGTTTAATTTATTAACTCATTGAAAAAATAACATTGTAGCCGTTTGTCTAATTTAAGCTCTTTAAAATAACACGATTATAACACATATTAGTAATGACTATAGAACTCTCCCCCTCGACTGTCACACAGTCGAAAAATAGTCATTATAATACTTTTATGATAATCAACCCCACCAAAAATTTACCAAGTTCAAAAAATAATTTTAAACAAAATATTTGAGATCCAAAAAATATAAATGAATTAAAATGATTAATAACATGAGCAAATTGATATATAACAGGGAATATCAGTCACATATAATATAAGCTCCCCTGTGGGTGGAGTATATATCATATAAATGATAATGAAAATTTCCAATGGGCAGAAGGAATTTTTAACTGTAACACATTCCCAATAAACCATGTTTCAAAAAACAATTTATAATTCAATTTCCTGTGGGTAAATTAAATTATAAATCATTCAAGAAACAAACATCCACAATATATCACAGGAAATCCCATTAATATCCATGAGTAACCCACTGTGGTGGTGAACACTCACTTCAACAAATAGAATCCCAAATTGAATAACATTTGCTCAAAAAATAATATTAATCATTCTTAATTCATGTAATGCACATAAAGAGTGATCCATGTTAGCAAATAAACCAAGGAGAGTGACTATCACAAATAAATCCCGCATAATGTCAAAATATTTTTCAAGCCAAGAAAATAAATTAAAATTATTATTTTCGATTTTTAAAAGGTATTAAACAATATAAAATTATTAAAAATAATTTTATATATTAATTAGATATAAAACTTTGTTATAAAATAACTAGAGGTTAATACAACACAATGCCAAAACCGGAACAGAAAATGGAGTCTCATAGACTCCACACTCTCTTGCACTCTCCATAGAGTGAGAGTGGGCTTTGTTTGGTACGTGAACAGTACCCTCTTCTTCAACCAGCGGGTCATACAACCCAATTTACAGAAATTCGCGGGTCACTAAACCCTCATGTTCTTGGTCATTTTGCTCCTTCACGTTTCGACTATTTGACTCAATTCTTGAACCAAAGTTATAGTACTCATAACAAGGATTTTAACGGTATGTCTGTTCAAGAATATAATGCACAATTGGAGTAAATAAACGGACTGAAAGTTGTGAAAAAAATAACTATTTCACAAATGGATTATTAAGTCAGAAATTTCGACCCATCATATCTCACTCAATTTAACACCGATTTAAACTATTTTTGAACCATTTTGATAGTACTGAAAACAAGGATTACAAATTTACAGTTTGTATATCACAAAATGATCAAAAAACGGATCAAAAACAGTGCCCAAGTTTGAAAACGAAAATGACTCAAACTCGATGACCTTGACGAAAAGTTGCGTTGCTTCACAAGAAAAATGTTTTGGTTCAAATGATTTTCGAATGAACCTTAATTGTTTCAAGTTATGAAATCAATGGGATGATTATCATTGAAAATTTGAAACATTCATATAATATAGATCACAGTTTCTTTTGAAAATCCAAAACGGTTTAATGTATGGAAAACATGTTTGAATGTACCTATTACCAATCAAACATGATTTCCTATTGTAGTTTGTACCGTTTAAACCAAAAAAAAAAGAAGAAGGGAAAATCAATGAAACTTCCATTGTCTCGTTCCATTAAAATTGGTGAATCAAACAAAAAAAAAATATCTAACATAAAAAATGGTGTATTGCCAATACGTAACTATATTTACAGTTTAGTATTTGAATTCCGGAATTTATTTGTAGTGGAAAGCCATACGAAAATAATCAAGTAATTTACTTCAGCACATTTTCGATGACAGTGAATTCATAATCATACAAAATGATTTATAGAATACATGCATGAAATTATTTCTAAAACATAAAATAATTTCTAAAATCCAGACAAATTGCAAGAACCGTAATAAAAATAAAAAATGCTTTCAACATGCATTCTCCATTTTCAAGTATTGAATGGATACTAAATCATACAACTAAGGCTTTGATACCACATGTAAGAATAAATTGAACATCATGACAATAATATATCATAATCTCATGTCATGAACAATTAACCCAAGATCATAGTTGCATGAATTTAGAACACCATATAAATAATAAGAAGGGATAATGTACTTATCTCTTGAAGACATCATTTTAGAAGTAATTTGATGCACTTAGATGACCATGAATATCAATGATCTAGGATAGGATCTTCCTCCCCTGCTTTCTCATGCTTTAATGGGTAAGCATATATAATGTGACATTTTGGCATTATAGCATTATTGCATTATTGCATTATCCTTCACATATGTCCCAAGACATATATTTATAAAGAAAGTGGAGAGGGGACCTACCCTTTCATATAGGGTTACAATGGTTCATAATATCCAAACATGAATAGCCATATTCATTCAAACCATACCCTTCCATGAAGAGTTATAATGGCTCCACCCATCATGGATCCATTAAACTATAGGCTACACTATTCAAGTATGTTTATATACCATGTGATGTCCAATATCTATCGATCACTAGATAGATATTCCAAGACCCATCAAGATACCATCAACCAAAGTTTATAAATCAAGGGAAGACCAACACTATAGAAATATAATTTCTTACATATGCAACACGTCGCATGTTTAGGTACTCGTTAACTTTTTGTAGGATAGGATAAATGCAATTCCTTAATAAGTGTTGAAGGAGTCCGAAAATTTCTCACCCTGAGCACCATCTCCTTGACCCTAATTCTTTTAATAAGAAATATATATTTATATTTTTTTTACAAAAGAAATACATATTTATATATATCAAGATATAGTTGTGTAATTGTTATTTTAAATGAACATAATCATAATTTTAACAGGAAACGCTAAAGTTCCATGCACGTGCGCGACATGCAACACCTTTCATTAGACAAGATTTTTTTTTTTGAGGAAGACAATAATTATTATTACTAGCGTGTTGATGAGTTGGTGTGTTAGTGGGTGGTTGTTATTATTAGAATTAGAAATAGAAATATGTTTGTGTGTTAGTGGGTAGTTATAATAAGGGCATTTTGGTCAGAAAAATCTGACACAAAAAAATTAGTTACAAAATAAATCTCCTTTATATATAGGTATAGATTATATTTTTTTCGACAAAGACAATAACTATTATTAGTGGTAGCAATTTATTTGTTTTCGGTTAGTATCATACTTTTTTGGTTCAAAAAGTGGCAATTCAACATCAACTATATATAAATATATCTACTTGCGCGCGATATGTAGCTATCTCAATAAATAATACTAGTGTGTATGACCCGTGCGATGCACGGGTATACACTAACTTGTTAATCAATTAATTTGTAAAATAAACTTGATGTATGCATGTTGTTTATGAATTTAGTTGCATTGTATATTAGTAGTTTAGAATTTAGTATTGAGTTTAATAGAATTTAATGAATATTAAGAAATATTCAGATTTAAATAATTAGGATCGACACTGTAACACCAACTACTAATGGTTTGAGTATCTTTTGAAAGAGAGGTTGATGATGATGTATCTTACAGTCTAACGAAGCTTACAGTAATCATAATAGTTAAAGGGCTAAAAGTGGTGCAAATACTAATGTTGCACGTATTATGTCTACATCACACAATATAGAATATTATTCCATATTATACCTTATTTTGTAGAGAAATTTTCACTCAAATCCCCCATGTTTTGTTTAAAAGACACACACCCCATTTATTCTATCTTTAGTCACAAAATAGAGAGGGAGTGCTATGTCTTCTATAAAATGGAGGGGATGTATGCGTTATTTAGCTAGAACCGAGGGTTTTATTTGAATTAGATAGATATATTATTTGGGTTTGATATTTTGAAATTCATTAAATATCAAATTCAATTAGTACTGCATAATAAGGATTTTTAACTGATATTTTGAATAAAAAATTAACATCATAGGTACCAATTTAATTAATTCGGTTTTTTTAATTGTATATGTCAAAATGGTGAATGAATTAACAATTAGATCAAAGAAAACTACATATTAATCTTAATCAGAATTTGAATTTCATAATAACATGTCAACCATTTCAATAAATTTGTGCATCTACAAAAGTGATAACCCCCATTGAACAAAAAACGCAATCCTTTAATAAAAATATTGTGCATAAACTGAAAAATCTATCACTACAATTTGCAAATATCATCATAAAGACTGTAACCTTTTTGAAAGATGGATGCCTAACTATACTAAAATATCATTATAAATCTATAACAAATATCCCATGTCTGAGCAACTATACTAAAAATCTATAACAAATATCATTATAAATCCCCCATGTCTGAGCAGCTATACTAAAATTTGTCCCAGAGGCAATGTGCCTTAGCTTTACGTCTGTAGAAAGATGGATGCCTAACTGCAAAATAGTGTAGCCAAAGAGAACTTAAATATACAAATCAAGAGTGGGTGAGAAGAGAAAGTTCATGAATTTCGAGACAACAAAACCATTTTTGAACTATTATTTGCGAATTTCCGGCCTTAAATTCACGTAGCTGCCGTTTTTGTTTTTATATTAAACATTAATGTGTTTTGTTACAACTGGAATGAATGCCAATCAAATGGGAAGTTTTTATTTTAGCAAAATTTTTAGCAACGTATATACAGTACAATACTGTAATTATTAGTCCGTTTTAATTTTTTTCAGTTCATTACGTGGCTACCGTTTTATTTACAAAAGCTGACGTGGTATTACGTCATCAATGACGTATTTTTCTTTGTTTGCTAATGTGTCATGCTTATGTGGATGATTCATGGTTTAGTATAATAAAGATAGTGTACAAGTTGTATAGA
Organism: Astragalus glycyphyllos; assembly: GCA_963573325.1. Lineage (NCBI taxonomy): Eukaryota > Viridiplantae > Streptophyta > Magnoliopsida > Fabales > Fabaceae > Astragalus > Astragalus glycyphyllos. The sequence continues at coordinate 61,706,545 of OY754309.1, forward strand.
ATTTGTAACAAGGCGATGCGTGACAAACAATTATGTAGAAAATACATGTAGACTTTTGTTTTCAACAAAGAATTTGTATTAGAAGTTGTATAGAATTCTTCCAACTAGTCGCTTTTGTTGTATTTATTAACTAGTAGTATGTCATACAGGGAAAGGATACGTGTTCATGATTCACACACCGTTGGATGCATTCTAACGCTTTTGCTGAAATTAAATGTACAATGTATATAGAGCATTAATCACGACTTGGACTAAACATACTATCACATTCTCGCGTGCGTGGACCTGTTATAAGATTCTTAAACAAACAAAACAAGTTGTAGGAGCCAATTTCCAAGTTGTAGGAGTACTTCTGATTTGGACCTGTTTTTTTTTCTTTTTAAAAAAAATTGATTGAGACCTGTTTTATTGGTCAGTTTTTCGCTATTATTAATTTAATTCACTCCCTCCATTTAAAAAAAAAATTCTGAAACAAGTATTCCCTCCCTATTAAAATAATGGTCTCATTTACTAAAAATGTTGTTTCAAAATAATTGTCACTTTCTAATTTTAATGAAACTTTTACCAATATTACCCTCTAATTAATACTATGAGCATCACTCCCAAAACATCAATATCTACTTTGTATTTATGATGATGGTGAATACACCAATCACCAATAAGGTTAATTATGTAAAATCCTTCTTCTCTTTCTTTCTTTTACACTTTTTTCTTAATATGTGTGAAATCTCTAAAGCGACAATTAAAATGGTACGGAAGGAGTAGTGCTTTTTCAATATACGTTAATTACTAATCTTATTTTTTTTTATTTCTCCTTTAATTTTATTTTATTCAAATTAGGGAAACCGATAATTTTTAGCCTAAAATACACTTAGTAATTGCCACATCAAATTCGTCGTTGTAAGTGCCACATCAGCACACAAACATGCCATCAACTGTCGAGTCAGATGGACGGAATGTCCCAGAAAGGACTTATGTATGACAAATTTGAAACTTGAGGAACCAAATTGAGAAGGCTTAAATATGTTTTAAGCCCTTGCAAATATGGGGTATTTTGGTTTAAGCCCCTGCAAAAAAAATTATTTATAAGCCCTTGCAAAATGACACGCTTTGTTTTAAGCCCTTCTGTTAGCAAACTGTTAGTGAGACGTTAAAAATCTCTTCCACGTGTATATTTGCAGGGGCTTAAACCAAAAAAAATATTTTGCAAGGGTCTAATAAATAAAATATATTTTTGCAGGGGCTTAAAATAAATAAAAAAACACACGTGAAAGAGATTTTTAACGTCTTACTAACAGTTTGCTTAAAATAAAACGTGTCATTTTACAAGGGCTTATAAATAAATAAAAAATTTGCAGGGGCTTAAACCAAAACACCCCATATTTACAAGGACCTAAAACATATTTAAGCCAATTGAGAAAGAAAAAATTAAAAGACCAAAATGAAATAAATAAATAAATAACTTAAAGGACTAAAATCACATTTTATCCCAAATTTTATTGTTTTTAATAAAATTATTACTATCTAGTCGTTATACTTCATTTCTTTATCTTTTTTTGAAAATGATCTATAAATCAATATAATAGGCAAAAAAATAATTAGAGTTTTTTTTTACACAAGTAACTAAAGATTTTATTTGGTCATTTATCTTTCTCCCTTAAATTGGTCTTTTATGCCTTGAAAAGCTCCGGCGACTTTTTTTTTGTTCTACTTAGATGAAATGATAAATAAACTCCACACACACTACCAGTGGTCACATTCGGAAGCCGACGTCCTCATGTAGCTAAAATTGCCAAGACAACCGGTGAGGGCCAACAGCTTTGTCCTGCGGTTATTAATTTTGCTGAAAAAAAAATAACGAGGACCAATGACTTTGCTGCAAAGAGACAAACAATGGGGGACCGATGACTAAATTTTGCTGCATAAAAGTAACATAAGTTTGTTTAAATGGAGCAAAAATAATGAGTACCACAAATTGTAATTAATAGTCAAAAAATAAGAAGCAACATTACCAAAAGAGTTTTAGTAGTATTTGATTTTGCCTTTGAGTCTTGTAGTGTTTTATTTCTATCATTCTCTTCTTCAAGTTTAGGTATTTCCTAGGAGGGCTCTTCCTCTTCATTTTTTGATTCAAAGGTATTCGATCGGGACCGTGTTCAATGCATTTATCTGCAGATCACAAATCTCAAAAGACTGTCTAAAAAGACCTATTCCATGTGGATTTCTTTGTGACCCTTTTAGATGATAAAAATTTCCAATGACTCCTTTGTTGTTAAAAAATGGTGGTTAGTAACAAAAGATAGATGATGTCAAAAAAAAAAGATAGATAGTGTGCGGTCAATTTTTTATTCTTTAGTGTTATTTGAATGTTTGAAATTAAATATGGCAAGTTCACTTTTTTATGAACAGTCATGGTATATAAACAGAAAAGGTGAAGTTCAATTAGTTCATTGAGTCCTTGAGTTTGGCAAGATGGTTTACAAAAGGATTTAGTGTAGAGTTCTATATTAATTTTCCTGCAAGCTAAGCTTGCTTCCTTAAGGTTGTTTCCTACACCATGTTTGAAGAGAAAGAGGTTGATCCAATGGTATCTCATTTGTGAATATTGCAACTTTTCCTTCATCTTTACGATTTCATTTGTTTCTTGGAACTTTTCCTCTCCGCTCTTACTGCTACTCTCAGTACTTCTCCTTCTGCTACTATTCTTTTTTTGAAATCCTCTCTATTGCTCCAAAATTCTTGAACGAGCCCAAGAAAAAAAAAATCCTCCATATAATAGTTTTTTTTGGCTTAAATATGCTTTAGGTCCCCACAAATATAGCGAGTTTTGATTTTAGTCTCTACAAAAACAATTGTTTTAAAAAGGTTCCTGCAAAAACAACTTGTTTTAAAAAGTCCTTCTGTTAAGTCACCGTTACAAAAACTACTGAGTTGTCAGATGACCCGTAATATCTTTTTGTTTTCTAATTATTTTATATATCTCACTATGCTTCTTTCAATGTCTTATCTTCCTCAAAATAACACAGCCCCCAATATTACGCCCACTCACTGAAACTCTGAAAGTAAGAAAAAGAGAGCGAGAGAAATACAGAGAGAAGAAGAGGCTTCGATTTGGTTTTCTTGTGCACCGCCTTTGTGACTGATGCTTGCGTTTCTGCATCAGGAGGTTGAAGATGTGAAAACGCAAGAGTTATCAAAATGATTCATGAAAACTCATCAGGAGGTTGAAGATTTGAAACGCATTTGGTTTCCTACCATGAGATTGTTTAGTTGTTTTAGATCTGAGATGGGGGAAGACATTATGGGGGTTTTGGCAGTGGGTTCAACATCTAGAAAGAGGTTTTTATGTTTATGGTGTGAGAAGAAGGAGGTTTTGGCTATGGGTTTTTTGAGTTTTTGAGAGAAGAAAGTGATTTACAATTTCCATTTTTTGTTTACCTACATACCTTCGTTACTTATGGCAAAGAATTTCTGGCTATGAATCTTTGAGTTTTTTAGAGTTTATCTTGACAGAAGTTGTGGAGAAGAAGAAGCATGAGGGATGAATTCTTCTTCATGAAGAATTTCTGGCTATGAGTCTTCCTCTTCCTGAGAAGTGTTTTTTCATTTCAAATTGTTGTTTAATTTGCATATTACGTGGCAGATATAAAATAATTAGAAAACAAAAAGAAATTACAGGTCATCACTCCGTTCGACACCTCAGCAGTTTTTGTAACGGTGACTTAACAGAGGGACTTTTTTAAAACAAGTTGTTTTTGCAGGGACCTTTTTAAAACAAAAAAATTTGCAGAGACTAAAATCAAAACTCGCTATATTTGCAGAGACCTAAAACATATTTAAGCCTAGTTTTTTTGACAAGCAAAAGTTAGTTAGTTAGGTAGAGGGATGGAGAAATGTTAGATTTTAGAGTTTGAACTCTAGACCTCCTACATGTATTCTCCTTCAGTGTATACTAGAGTTAAGTCCGTGCGTTGTACGGGTTTGTTTTAAATATTTTGTTTCTAACTTATTATAATATTATTTTTTTATTTATTTTTTAAATTATTTTGTATGTCATTTTCTGAATGGTGTTTAACGGTTTGTTGAAATTTAATGTTTTTCATTGCCTAACATACATTAATTGGGAAATATGTTGTATTAATAATGAATAGCTAATGTTGTATTTAGTATCCAAAATTGTAAGGTGCTATTGGAATTTGAGTTTAAAAGTCGAAAGTTTAGTTTTAATATTGATTTAGATTTGAAAGTTGTTTATCAGAATTATTGTACATATGTGATATACTATTTTATATGCTACTAAAAATATGTATTTTTATACATAAACCTATAAAACCTTTTATAAATGAAGAGTAGTTGTTTGGCTTAAAACTATAAAAGAAAACTTAAAGGCTTAGGACATATTTATTGCATATAAAAAGTAGTTTATGGATTTGCTAAATATAAAGTGAACCAATTGGCTCAAAAAGTGACATTTTATTTATTATTTTGAATTTTTTGAGGTAAAACGTTAAGGTGTCAATACATTTTATGATAATGTGATGAGTTTTTTTAAAGTCCTCCTTATTCAATCATATTTTATGTAAAATTTCGAATAATCGGCGTAAAGCATAATAAATCTAATTAAACACGGAAGCATATAAGATTTTAGAAAATAAAAATATGAAAAATATATTGAGAATTTATGAAGATGACTTAAGTATATTCACATTTAGGAAGCCCACCAAATATTTCACAGTACTATATCTTTAGTGTACTCCACATGTTTCTCATCTTCTTCATGTTTAAGAATTGAAAAGAATAAGGCTTAAATATATGTTACACCCCTGCAAATATATCCATTTTCCATTTACCCCCTGTAAAAATAAAACTTTCAAAATAGACCTTGCAAATAATAAGTGTTTCTAGTTACCCCCCTACAGTGGGGTAACTGTAAACTGTTTATATTTTGCGGGGGCGGGGAGGGGGGGGGTAACCGTAAACTGTTTATATTTTGCAGAGGGTAACTGTAAACGATTTATACCCATTATACACTACATAATCTAACAGGTGGGTAACCGTAAACTGTTTATATTTGCAAGGTCTGTTTTGAAAGTTTTATTTTTACAGGGGGGTAAATGGAAAATGGGTATATTTGCAGGGGGTAACATATGTTTAAGCCAAAGAATAATAATCCCCAACTTCAACAATAGTGTCTTTTTCAATCATATTAGTTAATTTTGTAGAGTTCATATTTTTAAATAATAATTAAAATATTTGAAAGTTAATATCATTTTCTATTTAATTAATATGCTATCAAAATTAAAGATTAAAATAAGGTACATACACCTCACAATTTTCTAGAACCACATTATTTAATTTATTTATTATGTAGTATATAGATTAGTTAATTTTGTATAATTTTGTGGTTTTAAATTACAATGAAAATTCTTTTAATAAAAATAAGAATAATTACTTAAGATAAATAACAATTAATAGTCGTTTGATTGTTAAGAGTGTATTGGACACAAAATGAAAAATTAGTTAATAATATAAGGAATTGGATATATAATAAATTATAAATTCAAAAAGTCAAGAAGCTTTTTAGAGGATCCATTGGGAATTGGGAATAATTTATAGATATATAATATTTTTTTCAAAATGGTGTTTTTATCAAATTGGGGATATATAATCTATGAATTTATTTATCTTTTCCTACTTGTATAACTTTCCATCAAGGGTCTCTTCGTAAATATCAGGATCATTCCCTTCTTTTACAAATGATTGTCTTTTGGAAGATGAATCAAGGAATAACATAGAATATCAAAACTATTAGAAGAAACATCTCAAATAGAAAGCAACATGAGCTATGAAATACTACTGCAATTCCTTTCTTTCGATCAAGTCTAAGTATTAGTGATGTAACAACTAAAAAATTCACACAGGTGATGTAACAACAAAATAAGGGCTGTAAAAAATAAAATGGTAAGCGGTGATCCATCTTCTCAATTTTTTTAGGTATTTATAGTATATCTCAAAGGATACTTAAAGTCAAATAAAATGAAAAGATTGTAATCAATGCCTGTAATATATTTATAGCATACATGTAATATGAAAAGTTTTTCTTCTATTAAAGTAAATGACGATATATTTATTTATTTTGGTGGAAGTAACGATTATTTATTTTCCATATTAATTTACTTTTAAAGTTGATAGTTGACACTTGAAGTTTTCACTAAAAAAGAGTGTAAATTTACAAAAATACAATTAAAGATAATACCAAAAAAATACAATTAAAGAAAATAATAGAATGCAAATATAATAGACAACAATTTATTTGATTAGAAAGAAAAAGATATTTTAACATTGGAAGTTGAAGGAAGAAACTGATTGTGAAAATAATTGAATACAAATAACAGTGTCACCCTTTAATATATCATTTGTACAATCATCTTCAATTGTATTAATTTTCTTGAATGCTTGTAAAAATCAATATGGCCGAATTTTCTCAAAAGTAAGTATAATTACGAGTTCTTGATTGAATTTTGGTTGACATATAGCTATCCAACTTTTACATTAAAAACACAAAAAATGGAGTCCTGCGAAACATACAATTAAAAATTAACATATGATCTGTACCTTTGATGTCCTTGACTGCTGTTTCCCAGGTCTTAGATCTCTGTATGCCTTGGTCGTTCTGCTAGCTCTGCTCCGGAGGGCGGGTGTACCTGCGATGACACTCCGACGCCCAAGTCAGGAACGGACGAGCAAAAATATACGTATTGATGAACAGTGTGTACCTGACAACTGACGCAATGGATGCTTATATAGTGAGCGTGAGTTGCGCTCGGCCGTCTGATGATCGTACGGACAGATCAAAGCCGTTGATGTGGTTTCTTGCTTTCATGCCCCTCATTGTTGGGCCGATCTAGCGCTAGAGTATTGGAGTGGGCTTCGGCCCACTCCAGAACAACATATGAGAAAGTGAGAATAAAAATAGTAATAAGAAGTAAATAAATAATTAAAAAAAAAAGCTTTAGTAAAAAAAAACAAGCTACCTAATTTTTCTCGTGGCCACAAAAATGTAGTGCAAACCTAAAATTTGTTCAAGTAAACATAACAAATATTTACATTTAGTAGTAAAAAATCATTAAAATAAAAAGTGATTCAACATCATAAAAACATCCAAGGAAATTATTTTGAGATAAAGTGATCTACTTACTTGCTATCATTGCTGTTAGTAGTAGTCATGAACCAGCTTGTAATAGAAGGTGAAAATGGTTGAAAAGGTGAAATGTGGACCTATGAAAAAAGTGCATGATTAGTTGTGGTTTATAAAGACTATGAACTAAGAGAGGTAACGAAGGATTCGGAAGGCCAGCCAAGCCATAGGGCACTTTTGATATTCCACAACTGATATATTAATTATGAAACTCTCATTTTTCAATTGATTACAACCAAAATGAATTTCAAAGGGCTACGCATTATTTCTTAGTTAAGATATATTTTGATTATATTTGACACAAGAGTGATCAAATTGATATTGTCTAAGGTTGATAACAATTGATAAAAAGATAAACATATTCTATTAAGATTAAATTATATGCTATTACAGTTTGGTCACATTCTCTCGATCTTCATTGTTATCATCCTATTGCAACATTATGATTGGTATTCGGTAAATTTTGGGGAAACATTTAGCACTGCTCTACCGTGAATCTCTATATTGGTTCCTAGTGTTTTAGCTGAGAGATGGTACCTCTTGATTGGAGGAATGATATATAAAAAGTGGACATATTCAAATTGGAAATGAGGAAAATAGCATACCTCTAAAGGCTTCAACAACTGTTATACTCTTTTTAAAATCTTGGATGGCGCGAGTCCCTATCAAGCGATAGAAAGCAAGGAATCATAGGAACAGAGAAAGAGTAGTTAAAACTAAAAACAAAATACAAAATAGAAGAGATACCACCGAAGAGTCAGCACAATATATAATTTGAAATACGACCCAAATGAATTTCTAATGCTACAAAGAAGAATGAGTCCTAAAAGTTGATAGTAAAGAAATGCACAGATCAAATCCATGGGGGAAAGGAGATAAAGACGGTGCATTGATATAGCGTTGAAGCACTATTTATAGCATATAAATAGTTGTAGATAAAATGAAAGTGAATAAATAAAAGTTTAAAACCCATTAACGTGGAAAACGAAATGCAATGTGTGCTTTGGTGGAATAATTAAAACATAATTACCCAGCCAACTTTCCAACTGGATCAACCAATTAAAAGGAGTTAAATTTTTTTAACCATTCATTGTTGTAAACCTTTTCATATCTGGCTGGAAATTTGTCCGAAATAATTGGATCAAAAGCTTTTAGGTGGTGAATAAACTGAAAAGTTGTTAAAGGAATTCGAACCACCTGTAAATAAAGCATCCTCTTCATAATAACATTTAAACAAAGTATTTATTTAAAATGTCAAGAGTTTCTTTGATCTTTAAACGTTATGGGAGTTGTTTTTCAAACTCAATAATCACGTATGTATTAAGAGTTCAAGGGTCAGGTGCTTGTAAATACAAATAACAACAAATTAAATCATTATATGAAGACATTATAGGTTCTATTGAAATTATCTTAAAATGAGTTTTTTTTCTCAGAAATTAAAGTGGTATTTTTATTTTTCTAAAGTTCTCTTTATAAATTGTTATTATCAATTTCTATATTTCCCTAAGAAAAGTATCTTTTTCATATCAACATAAAAATAGGTATATAATAATATTTCACAAAGAGAATCACTTAATATGGTAGTGACAATTATGTATTATGTACTTTCAGTAAAATTAAAGTATTTTTTGTCTAAATTATAAATAACAAATAAATATTATAATATCTAAAATTCATGGGAAACATCGTAGAGGCTCTATTGGGGTTTCTTTTTATATATATATATATATATATATATATATATATATATATATATATATTTATATTATATTATATTATATTATTCGTAAATATATTGTTAATTGTTTTTATAATTTCAGTATTTTCATTAGAAAATATCATTTTCATTTTTTTACAATAAAATATCATTTTCATAGTAATATAAAAATAGTTAAATAATATTTCACTTTGAGCATCATTAAATGAGGTAATGGTAATTATGTCCTTTTATTAAAATTAAAGTCTTCTTTATGTCTAAATTCTAAAAAACATTATAATTGATAAAATTCATGAGAAGCATTGTGGAAGCTACATTATGATTTGATTTATATATAGAAGATAGATATAGGTTCTCACCTACTTTTCTTGCTTACATCTTTTAAATATAATTCTCATCCTACTTTTATATAATATATGTATAATATAATTCTGACCCACTTTTATAATATGCGTCGACGTGGGAGTTATCAATTTAATCACATAGGTAACTAATGAGCTACTAAAATATATGAAATTATTATTTTATTTAAAATTCAAAGGATGTTGTAGTAATAGTTATTAGACAAACCTTTAAGGAATACATTTTTAAGGAATACAATGTTATATTTTTTAAACAGTACTATATTTAGTTGGAAATGCATGGCAATATGAAAAGTCTTTCCATAGTAAAGTGAGTAATAACTATTTATTTTGCATAATAATTTGCTTTAATTTGGTTTAAAGTTAATAATTGACACTTGAATTTTTCACTAAAAAGAAGTTCAAGTCTCCTTTACATATATAATATAGATAGATAGATAGATTAGCTCATCAACCGAGCTACCTTCTTGAAATCCACATCATAAGTAGTTAATCCACCCTACTCCATCAATTTTCTCTACAAGATCAACACCACACAAATACATTTCAATAATATTGGTAGTTGTACTAAGATAAGCTAAGCCACCTATTTAAGGACTCCAGTAGCCTAGGTCTACCTTACCCAGTAAACCTATCCCAACCAATAAGGAATCAACCCGCCCACAACAGAGGTTCTTTCAAGAGCACGCGCCAATCACTCCCACGTTGGGCACTCTCACTCGTTGGAAAAACTCTACCTAATAAAGGAACCCATAAAAAAAAGAAGTACATCTCTCATTCTTCTGACCACACAAACCCTAACTTGCTAGAGGAGTCGAATCCTCCACTCCACGCAAGAATAATAACATATTTCATAAGAATGTACAATTTTTTGCCATTGCTTCTACATAGAAGAGGGGCATGAAGCTTTACTTAAGAATTTGAGAGTAGATGAGATTTTACGCAAAGTACTAAAGAGGTTGGTTGAACACATATAAATGGTGAGAAAAATATAGTGTTTCCAGTTCCAATTAAAAGCTAGAAAAAGGGAAATGATTTGGTCACTCAAATGTTTAACGAAGTGTCATTTTCAAAGAGAGAAAATAATGTTATTATAACTGAAGCATAGAAACTTTGTTGAGGTCTATAATATCACCATTTTCGGGGCTATAAGTAAAAGAATAATTGGTAACCAAAAACCATTAATAAACAGGAAACATAGACAGTAAATCTTCAGGATGGGCACTAATGCCTCTAAAAGCAGCAACGGGCCCGTTTGATGTAGTAGTTTCATTTCACTTATTCAAATGAACCTCTGCCCCTTCCTGCACCTATCACAAGGAGAAAAAATAATTTATGAGATTTAGTGAATCAGAATATCCCTCTTATTTAACAAGTTTGATGTGATGTTAAAAGTTTCTGAGGACCCAGATTGGAAGTAACCACATAGGGGACATTTGTTACTTTCAATTCATTAAATTACATATAAGGAAAATGTTAGATGTTGCGAGATTTTTGCAAGAAAGAGCAGAATGCTATGTGGCAGCATGTAACACTCCCATGTATTGTTAGCCAGTTGTTGGTCAAATGCCCTATTTTTCATTTATTGCAAAAATCTCTCCTAACAAATAGCAATGCTCTACATATAAAGACCCATTGTAGGTGTGTTTTGAAACTTCAATTAAATGTCATAATTTATAACCTTTTTCAATATAACTTTAACTGTGAAATTTCCTCTTTTCCTTAAACATTTAAACAAATGTAAGATCAAAGTTCCTTCAATAATCATTTTACATTTTACATTGAAAAACTTCTGGCCCATTAGGGGATCACTAGGACGAAAATCAAAGTATAATAGCTCAGGGTTAATTTGAAAAAAACGAGCTGGTTTGCACGCAATACTTGCATTTTGGAATGATATATAAGGGACCATTTACCTCTATTTCCACCAGGCTTTCCACCTGGGCCACCCCTGCCTCGGCCTCCTCCTGACCCTCTAGCCCCTCCTTCATCAAAGCCACGCCCAATTCCTTTTGGTTGACGTCCACCAGGACCTTCGTCCCTACCTCTTCCTCTTCCGCGTCCAACACCAGGTGGTTTGCGATCTGAAAAAAGTAACATTAATCAAATAGCATTCTAGTTTTTCACAACTGAAGAAGATTACATGAGCAGCAGTTCATACACATAAGAACAATTCACAGTGATGAAGCTGTAACTTCATTTATTTGCTAATCCAGAAAAGTAACAAGTCTGACTCTAAAACTGTTGGGCTTAAGAAGGAAACAGATGGCATCTAACTGTCTTTTCTTTTTCCCTTTGTTTCATTGTTTCCCTCTTAAATCACCTAGTCAATTTAAATATGAATACGAAAACCAGCTAAATGTCGAGATGCTTACCAGTGCGACTCTTGGTTTCTTCCTGGACTTTATCAATAACCTAAATCAGCAAGCAGTAAAGCTAAATTAGTGGAAAGATACAAAAATTATGCCTAACATCTTAGAAGTTATCAATCTATAATTCACTGAAAGACTAAAAAATAGACGGAGCCACCACTACACACCTCATCAGGAACACGAAGGTACTTAATGGTATTACCGCGAATATAGCATTCAGGCATTCGCCAAAATCTATCTCCATCCTACATTGCCAATATCAATGAAACACAGTAAGTTGTATTATAAAGCAAAAGGCTTTACTCACCATTGGGTGCCCTTGGGCAGTCTTGAGAAGGGAAAGCGGCAACTGCAAAGAAAGAGTGAAAAGTTAGAGAATTGGGGCAAAAATAGCAGTGAATTAACCCTAACCCTAACCCTATTGGTATGATAAGTGGGGAAAATCGAAACCTAATGGGTATTGAGGTTCTGGGCAAAAAATTAAATATTTAATAAAAAGGAATGAATTTGATGAGATTTAGGTATCCGCTCCATCCAATCATTGTTTGTGCTGAAAGGAAGAAAAAAATAGAGAGAAGCAGAGACTCACCATGTCGTGAATAGAAAGGTTGTGTTTTGGCGCTGATTTAAGGAAAGGAAGCGAACAGAGAGAAACGAAGAGGATGAGTGAGATTGTTAGCTTTCTATACAACTCTACACTATTCAGATTTAGAGTCACTTCTGTATCGTCAAAGATTCATCAAGTTCACTTTTAAATTCCAATTTCTTTTCTTTTTATTCATTGCCGGTGTTTTGATATTTGAACTTATTGATGAGTAGTTTTTTTTTTTGGTCAAATTATTCATGAGTAGTTGAGTGAGTACCAATTAGGATCCCCTGCAGTTTAACTGCAGGCCCTGAATTTGGGTCGTTTTAATTGTTGGCTAAAGTACTCTCGGTCCCTTAACTTAATTAAAAGTAATGATTTAGTCTTTTATATTTTTTTTGTCTCAAATAAGTCATTTATCTCTTAAATTTTAAGCAATGTTACCCTTTTTCGTTAGCAACTGTTCAACCGTAAAAACTGCCTATGTGTTATAATCCATGTCATTTTTAATTATTATTTTTACTGACATGTCACTTTTAATTTATTTTTATTAAAAATAAAAGAAAATTTTGGAGATTCATCATCTTCATGAATCTGGTTTGCTTCTACTCCAAAAACCCAGCAATCAAAAAAACCAACTTTTAATTCCAGAAACCCCAAGCCTGAATCGTTTTCGATTTCTTTTCGTTCGTTTTTGTTTTCGATTTCGTGTTCCTTTTCGATTTTGTTCTCTTGCAATTTCGATTTCATTTTCGTTTTTCAATCTCTTGTTTTTGATTTCGTTCTCTTTTGATTTCGATTTTCAATCTCTTCAGTAACGACACCATGTCTGAGTTCCGAACAGCAAATGGAAGTGAAGTGCCGATGGTTACAGATCTGAAATATTGGAAACTTGCGTACAACAACAACAATGACGATCCAGACCTAACAGTGCTTATGGTTACATTGTTGAAGAAAAAGTTGAGAAACAAATTGTTTGTGTTGTTGTTGATGAACATTGAACAAATGGATGATTTTATGTTATTTTTAATAAATATTAATTCACGTGTAAAAAAACTATTAAATCAAATTAAATAATGAGTCAAGCGCCACATAAGTATAAATAGAATAAAAAATGTGACTCAAATGGTGACTAGACATTTTTTAACGGTGTTGGATGAAGGTTGACGGAAAAGGATTTAGTTGCTCAAAATTTAATAGATAAAGGATTTATTTGGGACAAAAAAAGATAAATGACCAAATCGTTACTTTAAATAAAGATAAGGGACCCCAGGAGCATTTTAGCCTTAATTGTTTTTGGGTTTGAATTTTCTCAACTCCCCTCCTACTCACTAGGTGTTCGGGGTGCGGTTTGGTTCGGTTTTGAGACAAAAAGTGAACCGAACCACAAGATAAAATTACATGCGATTTGGTTTGGTCGGTTGGCTTCCTAAAACCAAACCAAACCAATGCGGTTTGGATTGATTCGGTTGGTTTGGTATTACATGCGATTTGGTTTGGTTCGGTTGACTTCCTAAAATAAAACCAAACCAATGCGGTTTGGATTGATTCGGTTGGTTCGGTTTTTTTCAAGACAAATCATAATTTTTTTTGGTAGTGACAGATCATAATTTAAAACGATGTTAAAATTAACTAATATAAAAAATGACTAACATAAATCTTTAAGAAGAAATCTACTTAAATATGTGTAGTATATAAATTACTCTCTTTTAATTCTTTTAAGATAGCTAAGACAATGTTTAAAAGAATTAGAATTAAATACTTTATTGTAATTTTTAAATATAGCATAACATTATAGATTGTTTGTAAGTGAGTCGAAGAATTAATTGAATTTAGGCTAGTAAGTGACGAGTTGGATTTTAGTTGCATTTGGGCTAGTAAGTTAGTAAGAAAGGTTGTAAGTCAATTAACCTCAGTTTTACTTGCGTTTTGGTTTGGTTTGGTTTTTGTAATCAAAACCGCGAACCAAACCAAATCGCGCGGTGCAATGAAAAAAGAAACCGAACCAAATCAATAAGAAGCGGTTTTCTGCGGTTTTCAGTTTGGTTTGTTTTGATTTGCGGTTTTCTATTGGTTTGGTTCGGTTTTGAACACACCCCTAAACCCCTAAATCTCAAAAATACCCCTCACTTAAAAACACTCATTTCTTTCATGCATTTCGTTTTCAGTTCTCTTTTTTTTCTTCTCATTCTTCGGCTGGTTCGGTTGGGGGTCTGAACTATATAAATTTCGTTTTCCCTTCTCGTTTTTTCCCTTGTTCTTCGTTTGGTTCGGCTGAGGCAACCCGAACGGGTTCAACTGAGACAATCCGAACCATGTAAATTCAAAAAAAAGGGGGCGTGTCAAAACTATAAGGTACGGCTGAGGGCAGTCGAACCGGTTCGATTGCCTATAACCAAACATATTAAAATTTCAGGAAAAAAATACGGACACGCTGGGTTCATTAATGAATTCTGGTCATTTTGCAAGATTTACAGGAGTGTGTGGTGAGTAGGGGTGGGAATAGGCCGGGCCGACCGACAGGGGCCTACGGCCCAGCCTATGTCAGGCTAGGCCAGGCCAGACTTTTTATTTAAACAGATAAGGCTTAGGCTTTTTTAAAAGCCTATTTAGCTAAAAAGGCCAGGCCACAGGCCATTGAAAAAGCCTTTTAGGCCTATCAGGCCGGCCTATTTAAATAAAAATAAATAATATTATTATTATTGTATTAAATTTTGTATTTCATTTAAGTCATAAATTTGCTAATATTTCATGTTAATTTAAACTATTACATCCATTTTTGACAAATTTAAAGTTATT
The DNA here is from genome assembly GCA_963573325.1 of Astragalus glycyphyllos. NCBI lineage: Eukaryota > Viridiplantae > Streptophyta > Magnoliopsida > Fabales > Fabaceae > Astragalus > Astragalus glycyphyllos. The sequence goes on from OY754309.1 coordinate 61,721,579, forward strand.
ATTATAAAATAGAATTTAAATAGGATGTCATATAAAATAGAACAAAATTTTATTAATCTATTAGCCTTTTTGTTATTTACAAAAAACATACATCACTTAAAGATTATAGGTTTTTGTAAAAAAAAATTGTGAAATAGGCTTCTAAATAGGCTATCAGGCCTTGTCAGGCTTTCACAAAGGCCAGGCCAGGCCTAAAAATTGGGTCTATGATAGGCCACAGGCCAGGCTCAAGCCTAACGCTTTCAACGCAGGCCAGGCCCAGGCCAAGCAAAGCCTAGCTCGGCCCAGCCTATTCCCACCCCTAGTGGTGAGTGAGAGGGGGTTGGAAAAAGTCAAATCCTTTCTTTGAAGGCAAAAAGTCTTTATACTCTACCACGTGGTAGATAGATGTAAATAGAGTCCACCAAAAATCTATTTGCACCCCTTTTTTGAATACACACCCACGGTAAAATACATTTCTTTTTCAAATTACAATATCTACCTACTTTCTATCTAATAAAATTAAGTGCTATGATAATTGTCATTTCAGTGCTCTTCACAAATTGACAATTGTCCAATTTTGGGAGCAAAAAAGTCATTATTTCGCCAAACGACAAAAAAAGTTACAGTTTTTGTCTCTTGCAAAAAGACTGATGTGCTAAACTTTTTTGTCTCCTGCTGCACAACACTGATGCGACTGATGCACTTGCAACACTGACAAACTGATAGCGTTGTCAGTTTTTTCATCAGTTTTTTCGAAAAAAAAATCATTTTTTACTCTGTCCATATCAATATAATAGTCGTTTAAGGTTTTTGCACACATATTAAGAAAGACAATAAATTAATCGGCAAACATACTAATTTTAATAAACTAACCCCACCATTTATATTTTCTTTTTTAATTTTACTTTTAAATATTAACGCACATAGTTAATGCTGGAGTATTTTAATTTAAAAAAAAAATGAAAAGTCACTCATGGATGCACATATATTATCTACGACTCGCATTGAAAAAAGGAAAGCCACAACAAGTAGTACTCCAAATCCTATAACTCTATGGTTGCAATTGCTATAATCATCATAAGATATGTAGGGAATGCAGCAATGCACTACACAGTTGGAGGTATGGAAGGAGTAACCGACAGTTTCGCAAGTCACATTTTTATTCATGTTTTTCACTTCAAATTTTCATATCCGCCAAAAGATTGTGCCAATTTTTTTTATTATCCCACCAATTTAACATTATATAAACTAGAACTTAGGTGCTAAATAGATATAACCTGTGCAATAAAATTACAGAATGAATATGAGAGATATAGATCTGAATGTTATTTCTAATGAATTGGATGGTGACATCAATGGAATCTCTACAATTTCACCGCTTCAAAGTTCTTCATCAAATCATCTTCCTTTTGACTTAAATGATGAGATATTAAAGGAGGATGATACTCAAATAGGAGAAATATTTCTTGAACCAGATATATTTGGTTCATCATCTTTTTTATTTGACAACTGTTGTTCACCTTCTTATATTTTTTATTTATGTATTTGTATTATATTTTTTACTGAATATACATTTGTATATTATTGATATTGATATATTTATATAAACATATAAATGAAGATATCAATGAACGTTTAGGTCCTTCCATACCTCCAATTTCTTCATAAAGCTCATTTATTTTGGACTTAAATGATGAGTTGTTTATGGATGATGAAACACATCTTCTTCATCTTCAACTCCCTCAAAGTCTAGAGAATCTTCAACTATTTGCAACTGTGTGTCTTCATCTTCTTCCTCTAGAGAATCTTACACTCTTTCCATTGAGTATTCTACTCCTTCCATCAAGTCCTCAACCCTTTCCATTGAGTCTTCTACTCTTTCCATTCTTCTGTTGTTTCCATTGAGTCTTCTGCTGTTTCCGTTTCAACGTAGTGTATGTGTATATGGAAAGAGACTCAAAGATTGGTTTTTCTAAAACATTTAATGAAAAAACCATTCACGAGAAACTTATGTATGACTCAAGGTAATCATTTTCAAAACTGAACACATGCAGTAGTTTTTCAGAAGTTATTGAGCCTGAGGGTATAGTTGGGGAAAAAATTACTTTAGCTTGGAAAATCGAAGCAACTATTATTTTGAAATTTTACGCTCTTGCTTAAACGACCATATTTTTGATACGGAGGAGTATTACTAAAGCTAATTAATTTAAGTGCTAACAATTGTCAACAAAATTTCAACTACTATCAAAAAATTCTAAAATAACTTTTTAAATAATCTAATAATTTAATTAATATTGTTAAACTATCCACGATTTACTATTTACTAAAATCAATTAATTTAACCACTAGAAATTGTACAAAAAAATTAACTACTAATATCATAATTTAATTAAAGTGATTACATTTTTTTTGGGTCTAGATTAGGGTATCCACCGCCGAACGCAATGACTAATCCCCTCGCTGGATTGGAGGCACCTCGAAGGGTGGGACATTAATTTAATTTAAAGTGATTACATTAATATTAAATGATCTAATATTTACAATTTACTATAATCTACTGGAACTACTAAAACCAATCAATTTAACCATTAGCAATTGTAAAAAGAAAATAACCACTATCAAAAATTGAAAATAAAATTTTCTTGAATAATTTAATTATTGTTCTGGAGTGGGCTGAAGCCCAATCCAGCTCTTAAGACTAAGGAGCGGCCCACCAAGAATGGGCAAAAGAGTGGAAAGGCAGATCAACGGCTCTGATGAGTCCGTACAGCAATCCAACGGCCATGCGCGATTCACGGATACTATATAAGTATTTATTGCGTCTGTTGTCAGGTACACACTATTCACTAGTATTGTTACTCTGCTCGTTCGCTCCTGACTTGGGCGTTGGAGTGTATTTGCAGATACACCCTCCCTCTTTCTCTAGGCGCGGAGCACGATCAGAAGAGCAAGCAGACAAGATTTGGTACCTCGCGAATTGCCTATCCAGCGAGCTCAGGTACAGATCAATTATGATGATTAAATTAGTATTAAATGGTTTAGAATAAAAAATATAAACAACTGGCAACAGGAGCGGCAACGAGAGGCTGACACCAGAGCGACAGCGGAGGAGACAACATGAGAGGCAACAAGAGACAATGGGGGAGCAGCAATAGGACAGGCAATGAGACACTAGTAATGGGATCATCAAAGGGAGATGCAATGGAGGAGCGACAACAGAAGCGTCAACTAGAGCGGCAACGAGAGACTGTCCTTGGGATCAACAACGGGAGAGCCAATAAGATAGCGATAACGAGAGTTGCAACGAGGGTGTATATCTTATATTAAATCTCATTTTCATTTTCTTCTGATTTTTACTCCATTATTAAGATTTTAAGAAGATACCGACTTTTTTTAACTTTTTGCAACACAAGTATTTTAATATTAATTTGAAAGGTACCATTTTTATCGAGTTTTTCATTTTTCTTTTATTACATTTTTCAACGTATTTATAATTTCATAGCAAAGTATAGCAAATACATTATCACCCGTGCAGATGCACAAGTAAAATATTAGTTTGTTATAATTAACACTAAACATTATTATAACAAAAAAACACTAAACATTGTTGTAAAAAGAACCCTAGACATGAGACCCGTGTTAAAATGACCGTGATAAAATTAGGGTTTGTTATAATTATGAAAACTATTAAACCCTCTACCAGGGTAGGCCCTTAAATTTTGGGTGTTTGGGCAAATAAAAAAGTGGTGCTCTTTTAATCTTAAAAATAAACATCCTTAGATTTTGTTGTTGTGAAATTATTAATAAATCATTTATAATCAAGGTTATATAAAAAGCATTGCATACTTGGCGCGAAGGCAATAGATGCGCAGACTGACTGGCAAACTTTGGGTTACACCTAGTTGATAATGGTTCTATTGAGCTGGAGCACCCTCCAACGGAGCTTCAACACCTCCTCTCTGATGACTTAGCCGAGATTTCTTTACCCCGAAATGTTAGATTAGCTGAGTAGTTTTTCTTTTCCTTTTGTGGCGAAATCCCCCTTTATGTAAAAAAAAAGATGCATTCTCTAATGATTATTTAATCTATTTTTTTTTTGGTAAGGTAAAGCTAAAACAAAGCAAAAAAGGGAAAAAAGAAAAGAAAGATAACCAACAACTACACTCTCACAAACTCCACACCAGCAGCATCTGCTAGCAAGTTTAGAGAGATTTCGGCCGGAGGAACATCAAAAGTCATCCAAGAACTAGTGCTGGCAGCGCCTAGTTTGACGAAGTAGTCAGCACAAGAATTGCCCTCGCGGAGGGTATGACCCAACAACACCACCCAATCTCGTCTAAGGAGATCTTTGATAGACTGAATTACCGAAGCATATCTATTCCAATGGTTCAGAGGGGAGTTAACAAGCTGCACGACATTAGTAGAATCTGTGTAGCATGCCAATGATCTAAATCCCTTATCCCAAGCATAAGACAGACCTCGAAGCAATCCTAATAATTCTGCGTGCAGGATATTTGAGTTACCAATATTACCCGCAAAACCAGCTATCCAGTCACCGTTAATTCCTCGCAGCAGGCCTCCGAAACCAGCGATTCCCGGATTACCAATACTGCTACCATCCACATTAAGCACTACTTCATACTCTCTATCAGGCTTCCAAGAAACAAGACGAGGGTGAGAAGGTAACTTCACAGCTTCCTTATAGCTACTCATAATGAGAGATGCTAGATTATTTATAGACATTCTTAGCACAAACTCAGGAATATTCTCTTTTGCAATACAAGCCGAATTTCGCGCTCTCCATAACCACCAAACAGAAGCGAGGAAGAGGTGAAGATGAGGACTTTGGGTTGCCTCTTTAAGCCACTCAAAAGGATTAGACAAACTAAAGAAAGATGGAGATTGAAAACCAATAGCAACCAACATGTTACAAGCATCAGGACAATCCCGAAGACAATGGAGCACATTCTCTTCTCTATAACCACATATTTGACAACAAGAAGAATCCATCATACCTCTGTGCGCCAATAAGGATGCAGTAGGAAGAGCATTGTGGCATGCAAGCCAGATAAGAAGTTTAATCTTCTCTGGCCCAGAAATTTTCCAAATCCAATTCCAACCTTCCGAAGCATGCGGGAAATTAACAGGATGATTTAGGGACAAAAGCCAATTATATCCTGCACTAGCCGTGTACATTCCATCAGCTTTCCCCTTCCAAATGTAGTCATCCTCAACCGCAGGGTTCAGATCGAATCTGATGGTCTTGATATGATCACTGATGTTGCTAGGAAGAAGAGAATACAACATATCCAAGTGCCAAGATTGATCATGATACACATCTGATATACTTAATTGAGAGTCGTGAATATCAATGAAAGGAACCATTTTAGCCAAAGGTCCATAGCCCGTCCAATTAGAATACCACAAGGATGATTGGCCATTGCCAACTCTGAATTCAAAATCGTCCTTCAAAATATCCCTGGCTTTCATTATTGAGTTCCAAGTGTAGGAACCATTCTTTTTTTTCACTTCAAGGATTGTGTCATCTGCCAGATATTTATGGTTCGCCAATTGGACCCACAGTTTGTTATTATTAGAATGCAAATCCCAAACCAATTTTCCAAGCATGGCGGTATTAGCATTACGGGCAATTCTAATAGCGAGACCACCATCAAATTTCCCTCTAGTAATCTTGTCCCAGCCAACCAAATTTATTCCATGTCCCTGATTCCCCCTTCCAAATAAAGTCACGGGTCAGTTTGTCTATGTGATCACAAGTATGCTGAGGCAACCAAGAAGTTTGCATATAATATACTGGAATAGAATTAATAACAGACTTGGCCAACGTTAGTCTCCCAGCTTTATTCAAAAGCTTGTTTTTCCAAGAAGCGAGCCTGTTTTGAATTTTCTCTTCAATGAAATGAAAATCGGTTTTCTTAACTCTACCTTGAAACATAGGAAAACCAAGATACTTATCAAAGGATGTAGTACTTCGAATACCTGTAGCTGAAGCAATTCTCTCCTACTTGTTACGAGGGACCAATTTGGAGAATAAGGTTCTAGACTTAGCAACATTAACTGAAAGACCAGACTCCCTTGCAAAGTCAGCAAAAATCTCAGCTACAAGATTAGCTTGTGACACCGTAGCCTTGAAAAAAATGAGGACATCATCTGTAAAAAATAAATGAGAGAGAGCAGGCCCATTATCTATGTATACTATTAAGAATTAAGAATGCAAAACATCAATTTTATATAAAATGTTTAATTTTCACCTATACTCTAATTTATATGTATTTTATAAATATACTTTAATTTATAATTAAAATTATATATATTTTTTCGGAATACCCATATTATCTTGCAATTAAATAGTTTCGTAACATGGTTATTTTTGGAAGAAAAATTTAAAACTTATAAATAAATCCAAAAAACAATTTTCAATGTCTTCTTTTAATATTTTTTTTAATTTGCGAAGGGAACAGCTGTCAAAAACAAATTTACTGAGGGAATAGTTCTTTCTACTATATATATGGAGAGTGCGAGGGAGCAAGCGAAAAGAAAGATCATGTCGATGAATCTTCGGTTCCTTCATGGCTCGTCTGAATATGCTACGTGATTCACTGCTTCATCTCTCTTCTTCTCCCTCTTGATTTTCGGTTCCTTCATGGCTCTTCTTCATGTCGATGAATCTTGGAATTGAAAATCGTGTTTGCCGCTAATATTCCGGAGCACTTCCTTCTTCTCTTTTTCTGACGGTAACATCTCGTTTTATTCTTTCTTGATCTAATAATCATGATAATGGGAGCAATGAAATCGAATTTCGATATTTTGGAGCATTTCTTTCTTCTCTTTTTTTCGATGGTAACGTCTCGTTTCCTTCGTTCTTTATTTTCAAGAACGTTCAATTTCTAAGAATCATGATTATGGGAGCAATGGAAATCGAATTTGGACCGTGAGAACATAATTGTTCCCTTGAGAATACGATCTTTGAGTCCCGATGATTTTATAGGGCTTCCGATTTCTGTTTCTGTTTCTGTTGGTTGCCTACGATTCGAAAGAGAGGTGTAGAAAGGGAAAAAAAAGAAATCATCTTGATTGGACCTTTGGGTGATTCCATGATTCTCTCAAGATTAGCTTTGTTGCTTGTCTGAAATTGATTTCTTGTAATTTGAGGGATTTTATCGGTACCACACCTCTCTTTCCTTTTCGGACCCTTTATTATTTACAGATTGTGAAATCGTGAAGCCCTATTCAAAATCTCATGTCCCGATCATTCGAGTACTGGGAATTTGAGTTGGAATGTGAAAACTGAGTTGTTGCCTGGAAATTTTTGCCTTACTGAATTGTTGCCTTCGATGTTACCTTGCTTGATTGTTGCCTCGAGAATACAATCATAGAGTTTCGATTATTCGATAGATTTCCGGTTTTTGCTCTCGGTGGTTGCCTCCGATGTTGCCTTACTGAATTGTTGCCTTCGATGTTACCTTACTAAATTGTTGCCTCGAGAATACAATCAGAGTTCCGATTATTTGACAGATTTTGGGTTTTTGCTTTCGGTGGTTGCCTTTGATGTTGCCTTGCTGAGTTATTGCCTTTGATGTTACCTTGCTGAGTTATTGCCTTCGATGTTGCCTCACTAAATTGTTGCCTCGAGAATAAAATCATAGAGTTCCGATTATTTGATAGGTTTCGGTTTTTGCTTTCGGTGTTGCCTTACTGAATTGTTGCTTTCGATGTTGCCTTACTAAATTGTTGCCTCGAGAATACAATCATAGAGTTCTGATTATTTGACAGATTTTTGGTTTTTGCTTTCGGTGGTTGCCTTACTGAATTGTTGCCTTCGATGTTACCTCGAGAATACAATCATAGAGTTCTGTTATTTGATAGATTTTTGGTTTTTGCTTTCGGTGGTTGCCTTTGATGTTGCCTTCAATGTTACCTTACAAAATTATTGCCTCGAGAATACAATCATAGAGTTGTGATTATTTGACAGGTTTTCAGTTTCTGCTTTCGGTGGTTGCCTTCGATGTTGCCTTACTGAATTGTTGCCTTCGATGTTGCCTCACTAAATTGTTGCCTCGAGAATACAATCATAGAGTTCCGAATATTTGATAGGTTTTCAGTTTTTGCTTTCGGTGGTTGCCTTCGATGTTGCCTTAATGAATTGTTGCCTTCGATGTTGCCTTACTAAATTGTTGCCTCGAGAATACAATCAGAGTTCCGATTATTTGATAGGTTTTCGGTTTTTGCTTTCGGTGGCTGCCTTCGATGTTGCCTTACTAAATTGTTACCTCGAGAATACAACCATAGAGTTCCGATTATTTTATAGGTTTTCGGTTTTTGCTTTCGGTGGTTGCCTTTGATGTTGCCTTACTGAATTGTTGCCTTCGATGCTGCCTTACTGAATTATTGCCTTCAATGTTGGCTTACTAAATTGTTGCCTCGAGAATACAATCATAGTGTTTCGATTATTTGATAGGTGTTTTCGGGTTTTGCTTTTGGTGGTTGCATTCGATGTTGCCTTACTAAATTGTTGCCTCTAGAATACAATCATAAAGTTCGGATTATTTGATAGGTTTTCGGTTTTTGCTTTTGGTGGTTGCCTTCGATGTTTCCTTACTGAATTGTTGCCTTTGATGTTGCCTTACTAAATTGTTGCCTTGAGAATACTGTCATAGACTTCTGATTATATGATAAGTTTTCAGTTTTTGTTTTCAGTGGTTGTTGTGTTTGATGTTGCCTTACTGAATTGTTGCCTTCAATGTGGCTCTACTGAATTGTTGCCTTCAATGTTGCCTTTGATTTGAAAGTGAGGTGTAGAAAGAAAAACAGAATTGTTAAGCTTCTTGGTTGGACCTTGTGGGATTCCATGGTACTCTCAAGATTAGCTTGGTTGCTCATCTGAAATTGGTTTCTTATAATTTTTCGTGCTACACCTCTCTTTCCTTTTTCGACCCTTTATCTTTTGCGTATTATGAAACTGTGATGCTCTGCTCAAAAAATCATATCACCAAATGCAGTTGTTAAATGAAGGACAACATGAATCTTTAGCGATAATGTTAAGTTGGGATGAGTGTATTGTACTTTCAAGTTTTGAATTATGATGTCATTTTTTTGTTCACATACTTTCTTGGATCAGCTTTAGGAGGAGTCTGTACCCTCCTCATCAGTTCATTGGACGCCAATGGAGCTGGTTTGCCACTAGAGGTAAAGCCTAAATTATGTGACGATGCTTGTACAAAGAGCTTGAAAATGTATGGTGAGATTACATAGGCCTCCTCTCTGCCAACCTTATTTCACATTATCCATGATTACTCACATTTCATGTGGTTGCATCACCTTTAGATCTTATCTACTAGCATACTTTAGGCACCAAGTTTTCAAAGGTTGATGATTTGAGACTACAATATTTTTCATTTAATATTATTGGGAACTTGAAACTTCAATATGTTGCAGAAGATATCAATACAATAGCCTCAAAATGTGGTTAGGGATTTTGATAACATCCTTTCCTCTTTAAACATTTGATGAAATAAAAGGGCTTTCATTATAAGGCTCTTCACACTTTTGCTATTATGATGGATATAATCTTTACAAGACTCATTCTAAACTGTCACTTTATTTCAAGTTTCGTAACCCAGAAAGCTTTGACAGTTACGTTTTGTTCAATTGCATGAAATTTAAGAATTAACACACCTGTGCAGTATCAAATCAGATGTACACTAGTATTCTCTCAAGATAACAGATTTCAACATTCTAGCAGGATTGAACATAGATTATCATATTTGTACTGAGGGAAATCATATCATATTTAATTGTGTCCTGTGCAATAAAGATTACGTATCGCAATAAATAGTTAATCATTGTGGTAGCATTTAAGTTAAGGTACCCATATTTAAGAGTCTTTGACCATCAATTAATGGTAGGCAAAATGTTTTTCTTTATTAACCTTTAATGCCCATAGTTAATGACTGACACTCTCTTTCCTTTTCTCACCCTTTATTTTTTTCTCATATTGTGAAATCGTAGAGCACTATTCAAACACTCATGTCCCGATCAGTCGAGTACTGGAAATTTGAGTTGGAATGTGAAAACCGAATTGTTGCCCTGAGAACACTCATGTCCCTTTATTATTTACAGAGTGTGAATCGTGAAACCCTATTCAAAATCTCATGTCCCGATCATTCGAGTACTGGAAATTTGAGTTGGAATGGTAAAACTGAGTTGTTGCTTTAAGAATATTGGAAATTTGAGTTGGAATGTGAAAACTGAGCTGTTGCCTTAAGAATACGATCATTGAGTCCTAATTATTTGATAGGTTTTTGGTTTCAGTGGTTACCATCAGTGTTGCCTTATTGAATTGTTGCCTTGAAAATACGATCATTGAGTCCTGATTATTGATAGGTTCTTGATTTTTGCCTTCGGTGGTTCCCTTTGATGTTGCCTTACTGAATTGTCGCCTTCGATGTTGCCTTACTGAATTGTTGCCTTCGATGTTGCCTTACTAATATGTTGCCTCGAGAATACAATCATAGAGTTCCATTATTGATAGGTTTTCGGTTTTTGCTTTTGGTGGTTGCCTTCAATGTTGCCTTACTGAATTGTTGCCTTCGATGTTGCCTTACTAAATTGTTGCCTTGAGAACACAGTCATAGACTTCTGATTATATAATAGGTTTTCAGTTTTTGCTTTCAGTGGTTGCGTTCGATGTTGCCTTTCTGAATTGTTGCCTTCAATGTTGCCTTACTGAATTGTTGCCTTCAATGTTGCCTTTGATTTGAAAGTGAGGTGTAGAAAGAAAAACAGAATTGTTAAGCTTCTTGATTGGACCTTGGTGATTCCATGGTACTCTCAAGATTAGCTTTGTTGCTCATCTATAATTGATTTCTTATAGTTTTTCGTGCTACACCTCTCTTTCCTTTTTCGACCCTTTATCCTTTGCATATTATGAAACTGTGATGCCTTGCTCAAAAAATCATATCACCAAATGCAGTTGTTAAATGAAGGCCAACATGAATCTTTAGCGATAACTAATGTTAAGTTGGGAGGAAGGTATCGTGCCTTCAAGATTTGAATTATGATGTCATTTTTTCATTCACGTACTCTCTTGGATCAGCTTTAGGAGGAGTATACATTAGGCACCAATTTTTCAAAGGTTAGTGAGATTTGTGTCTAAAATATTTTTCATTTAATATTGGGAACTTGAAACTTCGATATGTTGCAGAAGATATCATTACAATAGCCTCAAAAAGTGGTTAGAGATTTTGATAACATCCAATCCTCTTCAAACATTTGATGAAAGGGCTTTCATTATAAGGTTCTTCACACTTTTGCTATTATGATAGATATAATTTTTATAAGACTCATTCTAAGCTGTCAGTCCATTCAAGTTTCGTAAGTTAGCTTTTGTTCACTTGCATGGAATTTATGAATTAACACACCTGTGCAGTATCTTGTCAGATCTACACTAGTATTCTTTCAAGATAACAGATTCCAACATTCTGGCAGGAATGAACATAGATTCTCATATTTGTACTGATTGAAACCATATCATATTCAATTATGTGCCGTGCAATAAAGATTGTGTTATCGCAATAACTAGTTAATCAATGTGGTAACATTTAAGTTAAGGCACTCATATTTAAGAGTCTATGACCATCAATTAATGGTAGGCAAAATGTTGTTCTTAGTAACCTTTAATGTCCAGAGTTATTGACCGACACCTTTTCAGACCCTTTATTTTTTTCATGTTGGGAAATCATGGAGCCCTATTCAAACATTCATGTCTCGATCATTCGAATAGTGGAAATTTGAATTGGAATGTGAAAACCAAACTGTTTCCCTGAGAATACAATCATTGAGTCTCGATTATTTTATAGGTTTTTGGTTTTTGTTGCCGGTGGATGCCTTTGATTTGAAAGAGAGGTGTAAAAAGGAAACCATAAGCTTCTTGATTAGACCTTGGATGATCCACGGTCCTCTGATTAGCTCTGTTGCTCGTCTAAAATGATTTCATATTTTTTTAAGTGCTACACCTCTCTTTCTTTTCTGACCCTTTATCATTTTTATATTGTGAAATTGTGATGGTCTGCTCAAAAAATGATGTCCCTAAATGCAGCTGTTAAATAAATAGCAACTTGAATCTTTAGCCATGACATTAAATTGGGATGATGGTATTGTGCCTTGATATAACTGAATTAGTGATACTGCCTTGAATTTAGGCACAATACCATCATCCCAATTAGTGATACTGCCTAAATATTGAGTTTCATATTGAATGTGAAACTCAATATTTGAACCACGGACCCTAAATTCAGTTATGGTGTAAAGTTTTTATTCATGACAGTATCACTAATTGCATAAGTAAATGCTCAAAAAATCATGTCCCTAAATGCAGCTGTTAAATGAATGGCAACATGAATCTTTAGCCATAGCGTTAAATGGACGGTGGTTTTCTGCCTTTAACTAGTGATATTGACAATCTAATTGTTCCTTTTGATTTCGAGCAGCTTTATGAGATGACAACCATCTTCATCTACATTAGTTCCATAAATCTTTTTAAAGAGATTCCAGCCTATGAATTAATATGTATTATTAGCATGATTCCAGTTTAAACGAAGCCAATAAATGTATGTGCTCATTAAAGATTGAAGTCTAGATGAAGATGACTTTCCATGCCTTGGTGTTTCATTTCTTTTTATTGTGGGAAGTGAAAATACAAAAGAGGTTGCTGAAGTTTGTTCGAGTTTGAGATGAGAGTTGGTGTTGTGATTTTCTTTGTTCAAATTGTGATTTTAGTGTCTGTTGGTTTGTCTACATATTTCACTGTGAACTAGCTTACTTCTTGTTTGATAGTTTCTTCAGCTGGTGGTCCATTGAAATTTTTATCTTTGTTATACAACTTATACTTGACATGTGATAAATATGACATTTTTCTATATTGTAGGGAATATCTGCTATGGTTTGGGGAACAAAAAATTGTCTCAAGGTGGATCTTATATCTACTAGCTTTAGATTGGGTTTTATTCACGCGTTCTAACGGGAACCACTACTGCCTTGTGAAGCATTCAGAGACACCGATCTTGACATGATGACATTACAATTAGGACATCACATGCTAACTACTTTGGGTTAAAAGTCAGGGTCCTTGTGATCATCTACATGATATGTCAAAGAATCTATCGTTAGGCTACATGAATTTTATTTTTATGTACACTTGTTGTCTATCTTTGGCTCCGAGTATCCTTTTTATTATGGGGTTTTCGGTGACAAGATAGACAATTTTTTTGTTTAATTGATGTTTTAGATCTAAGTATCTGATGTGGAATGATGATAAGAATCAATCGGATTCCCACTGATATTGTTTATTCATGAGTACCTAACCAGCTACTTCTGACAACATCAAAGATATTTACATTTTTTAAGCTGAGCATGGCCCAGATGCAGATAGTCCGGTTGTTCATGTGATCGATGGTAAAGTTGTGGTTTTTTTGAAGGCTGTATCAAGAACTCAGGTATCATACTTTCTGGAAGTCCATAGCTAGTAGCTAGATTTAAGAGATTTTACAATGTGAAACTTCTGTCATGGTTGAACAAGTAATTTGAAAATATAATTGTTTCTTTTGATTTCGAGAAGCTTTATGAGATGACAGCCATCTTCATCTACATTAATTCCATAAATCTTTTCAAAGAGATTACGACATGCCAATTAGTGTTTGTTATTAATCTGCATGAATCCATTTTATATCAAGCCCAAAAATGTGTGTGCTCATTAAAGATTGGACGTCTAGACTCTTGTGACTTTCGTATTCAAATTCCTTTTATTGTGAAAAGTGAAAATACTAAAGAGGTTATTGTAGTTTGTAATGAGTTTGAGGTGGGAGTTGGGTTGTGATTTTAGTGTCTGTTGACTTGTCTAGATATTTCACTATAAACTACCTTACTTCTTGTTTTTGATTTCTTCTTCAGCTGGTAATCCATTCAAATTGGCGTCCTTGTTATGCTTGACATAAGATAAATATAGCTCTACATTGCAGGCAATATTTGCTATGGTTTGGGGCAGAAAAATCTGTTCCTAGGTGGATCTTATGATTATTGTCTCATTTTGTTTTATTATAATTTTTGTTCAAAATTTTGTTACTAGTTAATAGATTGGGATTTATAGTTTATTCATCTGTGTTCCAACGGGAACCATTGTCTTCTAATGTGAAGCATGTGGAGACATGACGATTTTGACATGATGACATATAGCAATTAGGACATGACATGCTAACTAGTACTTTGGGTTAAAAATTCAGGGTTCAAGTGATGGCATCACCAATGTTTATGTCCATGATGGAAAGTTGCTTCCGTAAATTAATAGAGTGAACTAATTGGAACAATGGAGCATAACATTTGAAACCTAAGGCACTGAGGTTTGACCAATTACCCTCTCCCCTTTAAAAAATAATTGGACAAAGACCGGAAACCTTGCATGATTACAATCAGGATATGACGTGTGTATGCAACCAATATATGAATTTTGTGACATCAACAAGCGGTTTAGGATTTGATGAGATTGAGAAATATCCTCTAGCGAGGTTCCTTTTGTGATGTCTAAAATGCAATAAAACAATAATACCCTTCTCATCTGAGTCTCAGTGAGTCCATTTGTACTCTTGAGTATACAATTTGAAAGGTGTGGATATGGAAAAGTAAACACACATGCACCTGACCTTAGCATCTATTGTCAATGTGAAGGATGCTGAGAAGTGGGAGTTTGTATTGAGAATGCAGGTATGGTTAGGAAGGATGTTGGCAGAAGTTAAAGGTCTCGATGTCCACAAGGGAGCAGTTACCCTAATGATTGAGTCATTGAGGGCATAGAAACCATGCAGGTTTCACCATGAGCTTAAATTTATGGTAAGTTACATCCATTTGCTTGAAAAGATTACCTTGATTTACGCTGAATTATTACCTCAGCAGTTGCCATTTGAAATAATTTTTGATGAAATTTTGGTATTTCCATAGAGGCCAATAACATGTAGTCGATCGAATTTACATAACAGTGTAAAGGTTTTTGATGAAGTACATTGAATGTCATGCCATGTACATTTAGTTTGCGCATTTGTTATATAGTAAGAAGTATCAAATTGTTCTATATATTATCAATACCAAATTATATAGGATCTGTATGTAGTTAATTATATTCTGAACTAGAGAATTTTTTGTTGTTGAAGTGTGTTCTTATTCTCATATAATATAATACAATATAAAACAACTTCAAGAGGCATTGGCTGACTGCAATATTTCCAAGTAGTTCCTGCAACAAGTTAACAACTGATTAGGCATCCTCTACAATTAGGTATTCAGGTTCTATGGAATTTTTCGCATGGAAGATAAGTTAAGAGATATACATAAGGTATCTATGGGATTTTCTGAAAGGGATTTCAGGTTCTTTCACTTGGAGTTAGAAAGAATGGTCAAGATTTTGCAGGATCTCAAACAATAATCTTGAGATTCAATTTCAGGGACTAAAGTTGCCAATGGAAGAGATAACAAGAAGGTGGATTTACAAATGGGTGAGCTATTTTTAATAGATATTCACATGAAAATTGTTTTGTAGACCCAATAAAATCTCTTAATGTTGTTTTTCATTGAATCATATTATAGAGCAATGATTCTTTTCAATGCTGAAGTTGTATTTTGCAAGATAAATTAGTTGTGTATTTAACTACTGATTGTTTGGTGTGCAAGTATTGTACGGCTTTAGATTTAACAAACGAGCTCAATTATTGTGTGAAGCGTATATTGCTAATCAATTAATCATGCAGTTATGGGTGATTGAGTAGGATACTGCACTTGTGCTTTAGTTGAATTTTTAGATAGTAAAAATACAAGCTGTCTATTTATTTGATCTACATAATATTTCTCTATAATCCTAAACTATAAAATGTATATAGTCTTTATTTGTTCTGCTTTGAATTCAACTTATGCACTTTTTTACATGATCTTCTACTATTAGGGGATAGAGATGTTTTTTTAACTTAATAGATTGGTTACTTTTGATCTCCGAATTTTCTGTTCGTGATATTCTCTTCTTTTGCAGGCGTAGGAGGCCGTCTGTGGCACAAATATATAACCTGACTCATTTGCTCCATATCTGCTATAAAAGGAAACTGCTAATAGGAGAAAAATTGTGCTGCTTTCTCTCAATGTTTTTGGGGTTGTTGAAAGCCTTCTAAGATAAAAAAAACATATTTCCATTATTCAAAATAATCTGATCTTATATTTTCTTCTTTGTATCACCATAAAAAATTTCTGCACTAAAATTTGTTGGTTTTTCTTTTTTCCTGTTCTGTTATTGTAAGAATCATCCAATAGATGCGAGGAACAAGAAAAATGTTTCTAGTTTTTTTTTTGATAGGCAATGTTAGTGGGGGTGGGAGAAATGTTAGTTTCCTGAGATTGAACCCGAGACCTCCTTCTTGCACTCTTTTGGTGCACTCCTTCGGTATCCAAATAGCTCGCCAAACATATTAAAATTTCAGAAAAAATACAGACATGCTGGGTTCATTAATGGTATTTTGATCATTTTGTTGGGTTTGGGGGTGTGTAGGAGGGGATTTGGGAAAATCAAACCCTTGTTTTTTTGGCACTTAAAAAACACTTTTGCCTTAAAAAAACTTTTTAACAAAAAAAAGAACAACTTCTGCATGCTTAAGAAAACAATATGGCTTGAATTAGGCTAAGGATAAAACTTTTATGTGCTTCGTGTTGTTTTCCAATAACATCATGACATGTGTTAATTTTTTAAAAAATAAAAGAAAATGTATAATATAAATGATTAATGTACTGTCATGGCGTGATTGAAAAATATCACCAACTACACCTATGGAATGAGGCAGGGTTACTTACATGTGGGGATGGGGTGAGGGTGGGGAGAGGTGGTGGAGCCATGACGGAGAAGGTGGTGGTGGCGACAGTGGAGGTGGACGGAGGTGTGAATGGGGCTGACTTGGGTTTTCGGGGGAGATGGGTGTTGTAGATGATAGAGTGTGTGGGTTAGAAAGGGATAGGGATTTAGGTTCGTAAGGGTAGTTTGGGTATTTTAGGAGGTTTAATGAGTTTTTAGGTATGGGGAGAAAAAGTGGGTGTAAGGTTCAACATCCTTTATTTAAAACAAAAGCCCAACAAATATCATACTGATAAAGTGCTTTAATATTAATAATTAATTCACTGACAAAAAAATTTATTAATAATTAAAATTTGACCTTGTCAAAAAATTAAAAATTGATCACAATTGACATGTTAAGGATAATTCCTAATAATTAAATAAGGCTAATCCATAATATCAATTAATTAGAATAATGAATCCAACAATCTCTTGGGTGACATTATTTAATTATTGAAAGGATAAGAGTTTTAAAACTATATTTTAAATTATGGTTTAATGTATGTCAATCAATAGCATAAGAAATACAAACATCAACTTTGTAGAGATGATATACGATGCAGAAACAAATCATACATTTTAAAAACTTATATTTCTTTTTTGGTAAACCAAAAGTTTCATATAAAGAAGAATGGATGGGGAAAACATAATATATTAATTACAACAAATATGCAATCTCAATCAATGGTCCAAACATGAAAAACTATAAAAGATATGATGATAGTAAAGTGATGTCATCTCTTATGGATCTCATTAAACTCTCATGAACTCAAAACTTAACCACATCAATGTGTTATAATACTCACATAATTATGTCTTTGGTCAGTAGATCTCCTAGCATTTTTAAGTTCGTGCAGGATGCAAGATATCCACATAGATCCATCAAGAGTAATTACAAAGGATTTGCCTATTGACAAACTAATTACATTTTGTCAAAATCAATGAAGTTTATTTAATATGGATGACTATGCAAATTCATACTATCTAACACTAATCACAAATTGTCTCAAGAAGAATTCAGATTGTCTGCAGCCTCTAGACCGTGCAGCAGACAGTATAACCATTAGATTTAGAGTCTCTAAATCTAACGGTTATGCTGCCTGCTGTATGGTGCAGCAGAGGATCCAGATCCTCTCAAGAAGGTAGCTCAGTTGGTGAGCTAAGAGACATGAAAGAATTTGATGAAGGAGGTCCAAAGTTCATATCTTAGAAACTAACATTTCCCCCAACTAACTTCTAACCACTAACATTTTCCTATAAAAAAACCGCATCATACAAGCAAGGTACTTATACATTTGAGACCTATCAAAACTTGTGGAATATTAGAAAGAGAGAAGCACATTGCGTGACCAAAAGATTCTGCATTTTTCTACAAAATAACACTATCACCTACTTAAGATGCTTAATGAGGAAGGCCCGAAGTTGTGCAGCTATAGAATATTGCAGAGACCATCAGCGAAGTAATGCAACGTCAGGCAGCAATAATGTCCAATAAGAAAGCTCAGCACATCAAGCACACTAGACCAACGACACTCGAGACATCCCTCCATTAAATTTGAACATCTGAACAAATGTTTTGTCCATGGTATTTGTACAAAATAATTTACAGTCCCTTAACTTCCAATATAAAAATGACGATTGGAGTAAAAGTCTGATTAATTACACCTGCATTGTTCTTTTTTTATAGGCTTACATCTGCATTGTTGGTTTTGACCGCTTATGAATTTTTGACAAGTCAACTAAATGGCGCATGGTTGGCCTGCCATGGGGACAATTCCATGGGGACTTCAGCCCAGCCAAATGCTCAAGTATCTGAAACAATTAGAATAAGCTAAAAAGTCAGTCTACAAGGGTGAAAAGTTCAAACTTCGATTTTCTCACATATAGTGTCCACTTAACCAGATGGTTAGTAAATGTGTGTTTGTATGAAGGGGAGGGGAGGTGCTAAAAATTGTGTTTTACTACCTTCTGCATTTCATTTCTTCCAAGTGCATCACCAATCATAATTGATGATCGACAAGCACGTGATGCCAACATTGCACGAACTCTAGAAGGGCAAATGGAATCTGAGGAATCGTGTCTATAACTACCAATAATGGAGCATTCCCCATGACCATCACCATCAGACAGGGTAGAGATCAGCTCCTTAACATCTGTCATGAAAAAAATGCTTATCATTCAGCACTCAATGCAATTTTATTTCTTAGTGATGGTCTTCTTCAATACATCTTTTCTATGAGCAAGTGATTTGCGATGATTAAACAGAACCTCTTAAAGATCGTTTCAGCAACAAAAAAAAGTTCCCTTCATGATGTTCATAAGATTCAAATATGTATATGCAAATCTTTAGATCCAAGCTTTAGCTTAGGCACATGGGTTTATTTGGAGGGAAAAAAAACAAAATTTTGATATCATGGAATGGACAAAAATATCAATCAAATCAAAGGGCGCTTGTAAGAGCATTATAATGATTTCTAAGGCGAAGCAAGCCAGCCTCCACTGACCCTCACAGAGTCACAGGGGAGAGGGCTTTACTAAAGTTTAACCACAATGCTAGTGTTGTATTTGCATCCTAAAGCATGTTCATGCGCAGAAGGGGGGAAATGCTACCAATCCTTCAGTCACTGTTTTGAAGGGGGAAAATCCTCTCCACTTCTCAAGGGAAATGAGAACTCAATTATTATGATTTTATGATTTAAGATATATGAATGCATACATTTCAAAAATTGGTGATACAAATTACACATTTATACACTCAAAATCATAGTAATGGAGCTTTTCATTTCTTTTAAGAAATAGAGAAGATCACTACTCGTTTTGAAGTACCAAGTCCTTCAAAAGACAAAGAAACTCGATAATTGCCGAGATCCTTAGCTGTCTTCTTGATATTAGCCTTACTTGAATTGCATCACACAAATCAACTTAAGCCCTGCAAGTTAGCTACAATTTCCAGCCTGGCCTGAACCGTCTTCCAAAATGAATACAAATTTGAAAAATAAAAAAGTAACATGCACACCAGATGCATTTCCTTGAATTATCGCGATTATATGAACTGACAAAATTCTTGAATTAATCACATATAAAGTCCATGAAATTCAATGGTTTTACCTTCAATTCCAAACATAATGTTTTTACTGTAGGGGACAGATTTTAATTTATAACGGCATCCAGGGGGTGCATTTGGATCCTCTACCAAAGTAAATCCATTCTTCCTGAAAATGGAGACAATGTGAATCCATGTTACTAATACTAGCTAAAATAGACCTTAAAGATGCAAACAATAACACAAAAGTAAAGCACGGAATATTATATAAAAAATTGAATTCAATTTCAATAGAGTGTTGTTATAATTTGGAAAACTTGATGTTGATATATACCAAGCATGTTTTGTGTTGATCCTCTACTGCAGCGTATTTTGTTTCCTTGTGAGCATGATTTTAAAAAAAATAATGTACAATATTGTTATTTTAATATAATGATGGTTTATGATTCAAATTTATTTGGGTTAATAATAGACTAATAGGCTTTAACTAATAGAATTATTGTTGTTCTTTTATCTTCTTGAACTAATATTTTTATTGTTTTTTGACAAATGGACTACTAAACTTGGTTGGGGTAGCTAAATATATAATATACCTAATTATCCAAATGTATTTATTTCTTTTGGGGTAGCCAAAGCTATCCCACTACAACAAAACCCTCCGCCCCTGCAAATTGACAATGTGAGTAATGATATCAAACATATTATAAATATCCCTCTCTATTCTCTCTAACGCACATTTACACTAATTCAAGACCCTGCAGTTGATTGCAATTGCTGGGAATCGTACACCTTTTAACGGAGGATTACCCAAGTGCTTAGGTGCTTGCCAATTGTTATCGAAGCTAGCTGTTAGTGTCTCGTAGAAGGAAACCCACATAGGGTTCTGACTGGTGGAGGGTTCAGACCAACGAGAAAGTTGAGCGAAGTGCCGTGGAGCGCAACCGTTAAGGACGTCAGCTTTCAGGGGCGGTTCTATGATAGGGACTTGGGTATTTGGGGTGCCTAGGTTCTACATCAAGTTGCATGAGATGCTCCATGAAGTACTTAAGTGATTTGGTTCTTCTTCCTTAATTGCCAACTTTTAAGGGAGAGTTCCCCGAGTGCTTTTAGTGCTTATAACAATTAGATTAATAAAGGTTTAATTACCCTAGAGATTCCTAAACTATTTGGGAATTTCTAAAAAAAGTCTCAGAACTAAAAATTTGTAATAGAGTCTCCAAACTTGTCAACTTGTAATTGGGTCCCAGCAGGTTGAGACATTTAAAACACTTAAATAAATAATTTTAAGTAGCTCTTTGAACTTTTAAATAATTATAATTAGGTCTTTGAATTTTTAAATAATTTGTAATTAGGTCCATGTTTAGGGACATGATTACAAATTATTTAAAAATTTAGGGACCTAATTACAAATTATTTATAAGTTTAGGAACCCAATTAAAATACAGAGATTTAATAAAATATTATTTTAAAGTTCAAGGACCCAATTGCAATTTTTTTGTTCAAGGGATGGTATAAAAACTCCCAAATAGCTCAGGTATCTGTGGAGTAATTAAACCATTGAGAAACTGAGAAAGTAAACAATAGCTGGTGGTTCAGCATCATTTCTGATGGCTTGCACAAAAGAAACATAAACCGTTTGATTGATGTAGGATTGATATTAGAATCCTGATCATAATAACTGGTTTCTGACAAGAACCCAAAATAAGGAAAATCAACGTATCACACTTAATCAAAATGGCTCTAATTATACCTGATAATATCCATGTGCATTGAAGCAACTATTTCGTCTTCAGGGGATAACTCCATACTTATTGGCCTACATATGCAAATTTTATTGGTAAAATTTAGATCATGAACAAATAAAGAGCAGACTCAATATTACTTTGTTACGTGCCATCTGGGCAAAGCAGAAAATTTATCATCCGTTCCCAGTAAGTAATTGTGCTTTGACAAGTCCTTTACCTTGTCCACAAGTTTGCATCTCAATAAGTAATTTCCTTTTACTACCATGTTACTGAGTATTGACGGTCCCCTCCAGTCCAGAGAAAAAAAGTAAAACTAATGTACAATGATTGTAAGAGAGCACTGAGGTAAACTACTAACCTAAGCAGAGGCTGTTGGTTCAAGATGGTTGATCGGGACAGACACTCAAAATTGTATTTCTCATCAGCAGCATGCTGAAAATATATTATTCTCCATCACAAAGTATGTTTTGCAAAAAATTTAGCAAAAGAAAGCATTTATATGGATTAATTATCGAAGGGGATGGTGGAAGAAACTGCAGAATCTGTAGTTCCAAAAGTATATTGGAGATTACCTGATCCACAATGAATAAATCTTGATCCAACTTACCAATGATAAATCCAAGATTGAATTGCCCAATCACCTGTTAAAGCATAATATCTAAGTAATCAACAAACAATTACATTATATATGTAACCTGAAAAAGCAGGTATAATTGAGCAGCTAAAGGTTCAAATATAAATTAGGCATGAGAGATTAGATATGTAGATTTTGTATTCCGAAAACAAAATATTTGGGTGTTACAATGGGAAAAAAAACTGACACAGGCCTAAACAGCTTAGTTTTTACTTCCAATTTCACCACTTACTGAGATAGCAAAAAACCAAACAGCACAGCGGTAACCAATATAAAAATAAAAAATAGCATCGAGTATTGACATATATGGACACAGATAAGCCTTCCATAATGAAAAGAGTAAAGAACTAGAATTGTCATTACTCATTAGTCACTACAATTTTATAAAATTACACTATTAATCATACTAACAACCTTCATTCTGCTGAAGTCTTCCTTCTTGAACAATCTTTCCAGTTCAGTAGCTGCTGCTGCTAAAACCGTTTCTTTCTGCTGTTCAATTGCTGGTTGTGAAAGCTCCAGTGTTGCATCCATATAGTGACTAGAAATAATTATGAGAATGGGTTAGCTTATATATGATTTTCCGATTTTACACAGAGGCTACTGAAATAAAAACCTTATGCCTGTAGCTTTTCCGCAACTATATTTACTTGATTGCATCAACGAAAGCCTCTTCGCTCTCCTATTCTTAAGGTCTTGAAAAGAAAATTGCATGCTGGAGCATATCTTCTGACCAGAAGACTTAGGCAAATTTAACCATACAGGCGATGAATGTAATGGAGGGTGCTCAGAAGTATTGATCAGATCATTGCTAGATGGTGTAATTGATGCTGTATCAGCTAGACATGCTTTATTCTCTTGATGTAGTTTCTGCAAAGCATTATATATGAACATATGAAAACTAAGAAAAGAGCAAGTTTTATTTTAATTTTTCTCCCTTTCTTTTCGGAAAAAAGAAGAAATTCTGTTGAAAAGGAAGAAGCAGAACAAAGGAGAGGGAGATTGGTCTTCTCCTTTTGACAGAGCAATATAAAAATGCTCAATGAATGAGGTAAGACAATAATGTGTTGAGTTATTTTTTGTATTAGTATCTGGTTTCCTACTTGAAACTTCAAGTTAAATGATCTGGAATACAAAAACTTTAAAAATGTAATTTTTAATGATACAATATCAAATGAATCTACAAATCAATATATAATACGATCACATACAGTACTAAGCTATGAGAACTATAAGTGAGATTAATGGAATATTTGCAATTCAAACAAATCTTTGGAATGCTTGAACGTAAATTGAACATACCATTTTGGGTTCTCTGTCAGTCGAGTCACCTCTAAAAGAAACTGAATTTTCATTTTTGTGGATGATTCTATCAGGATTAAGTTCCTGCAAAAATTCAATCTCACGCGGCCTAGCAGTTTCATTAATTTGGTCAAAACGAAGTGATGATCTCGTTATTAAGTTATTTGTTTCAGTATTTGCAGTAGTCGATTGACAACGAGAAGCTTGATTTCTGAGAACAGGCACTTCAGATAAGGCTGTAATGGTGTCATCACGCTTTCTTTTATTCACAACAACAAATTTGTTAAGAGTTGACTGAACATGTCTCGAATGATTAGATGAATATTTATCAGACGAGTCACCGCTCTCAACTGTCCCTGAGACCAGTGTAGCTTTATTATGCATAACACGACCAATACTTGACGACTGTCTTGCACTCTTATCACCCTTTAAAGTGCTGTGTGCTCTGAGAGTGAACTCCTGTCCCATGAAACTCCCAGTATTCTCACAAATTAACCCTTCTTCATCATGTGGGGATTGATCATCGTTAACAGACATAGAAGCACTTTTGGAATCAGTAACATGTTTCTCCTTGGGCTCATCATGAGATATACTATCACTGTTGCAGTCTGTATTATTCTCGTCCGCAGAAATACTACCAATGTTGCACTCAGTATAATGCTCTTCCTGCACAAGACTGCCTTCAAGGGACGATGGTTTCACTACTATAGCAGACTTCCTTTGAGAAGAACACAACTCAGCAGAGTCTTCTTTTTCAGCAGGCGGCATAATTTCATTCAAAGAATAACTGACATTACTGGGAGAATAAATTTGTTGTAATCCCTCTCTCAGAGCTTGCAATATGGAGGTTTCTTCAGAAAAAAATATCTTTCTCTTATCAGGAGTCACATTGACATCATATGCTGTTGTGGGAACAGTAAAGCTCAAAATTGCAATGGGAAATTGTTTAGAGTTTGCACTTCTATACAACTCATTCACAAGTTTGTTGACTCTAGGCATATCCACCGGTCTACCGTTTACAAAAAAATACTGCCTATCCCCCGAATTTCGTCCGTTACCCTGTCCAGACTTGGAAACAAAACCATCAACTTTACAACTCTCAGATATACATACCGCCACAGGCTCTAAGCAGTTGAAAGTGTTCACGCCAAGCACTGTTATGATGTTATCCTTTAGAGAATCGCTTCCTTGCGTATTAAGTACCACAGACCTTACGTTTCTCCCAGTTGTGTTGCTGCAAACAAAACGAACGCCTTTTGCTATAAGGGCATATGCCTGAAGATTATTCCATAAAAGAATGAATCATTATTAACAAAACCCACTGAAACATTATTAAAAAAACTCAAAAATTTCAGGAGAAAAATAAACAATAAGGCAATCCCAAAAGCATGAATAGAAAATCAAATAATAATACACAATTACTCACATAAAACAGAGACTCACATTCAAGAGAGTAATCAACTTGCCATATTCCTTGCGTATGTTACGATGAAACTCTTTGCTCCGTACAGGAAGATTGGAGAACAATTTCTTAACAGTGACAGTGGTTCCAATTTGTCGTGCGGTTTTCCTTTCGGCCGCTAGAACACCGGAATGGTTATATGTCACGTGTGTCGCAACCGGCTCACTCACCGTTCTCGTTTCAACGGTCAAGTTTCCCAAAGCACAAAGGGAACTCAACGCCTCTCCTCTGAAGCCAAAAGTAGTCAGAGACTGAAGATCATGAAACTCCGACAATTTTGAAGTATGATACTTGAGTCCAAGAACCTAAATTCACTTCCCAAAAGAAAAGTTAATAAGCAAAACCCTAACACTAATTTTTTAGGGTTTAAAAGTTTCAGTAATGATTATACCTTGAAATTATTGGGGGAAATGCCGCATCCGTTATCGATGACCTGAAACGATTCTTCGCCGAAATCTTTGAGAGAGATTTCGATGCTAGTGGCGCCGGCGTCCAAGCTGTTTTCGACGAGTTCCTTAATCGCGGAGGAGAGGTCAAAGATGACTTGACCGGCACAGATTCTGTGAACGATTCCCTTAGCGATGGGTTTGATAATTTGCGATTCAACTGGCATTGCTGCTTCCCTAAGCTTGATTAACTGTCGCAGTGGTTCCTCTGTGATTTTTGAGCCACAGAAATGGCTTAGAAAGTTTGCCGCCAAAATTGAAGCGGGAACGAAACCTAAACGAAGGAGAAAGAGGAAATAAAATAACGTTCGGCGCTTGAGCTTGGTTAACTTCTTTCTAATGGGGCATAAAGGTTATCCGTTTTCATTCTATCTCCTATATCTTACCAACACTCTTTTAAATTGTCAATTTAAAATACTACTTATTTATTTACAATGATACATTTAAATATAATTATTCATCGTTAAAAAGAAAACTCAATTACCCAAAAACATTTGGATGATATGGTAGATATCTCTTTCAGTTTAACCAAGGTCCCAAGGAGGAAGATCCTATCTCAGGTCATTGATATTCATGATCATTCAAATATGTGGTCATTCTAAGAGCCTAAGAGGACGACTTCAAGAGATAAGTATGTTATCTTTTTTTAATTATTTATGTGGTGTTCTAAATTCATACAACTATAATATTGGGTTATTTGTTCATGACTAACATTACGATTTATATTATTATATTATTGTCATGATGTTCGATTTATACTTACAATTTTTGGTAAAGCATTATTATTTCTTACGAAGAATTTTTACAAATAGAAGAATACATAAAAATAATATATTTGACCAACCAGCAACTAACTAACAATACATGAGAGAGTAGATAGTTATGATTTGTAAGTATTACATGCTGTGCCATTTAATATTTTTCTCTTTCTTACAAACATCTCTTGTAACATTTAACATTTTCCTTCTTTATAATATGCATATTTGATTTGGTCCAAAAAATATGTATATTTGATTACAAAAAATGTTATTTTTTATGATAAAACTTTTTACCTTAAATAAGTACATTCTTGATTTTAGAAAGATGAGGAAAAAACTTAGAGTTGCAGAACATTACCATACACCAAAGTGTAGCAAATTGGGAGTTTCTAGAAAAATGAGTTTGAACTTAATTTTAAAAACGATAAAAAGTTGTTGGAGGTTTCTGAAATTAGTTAAATCCAAGAACTCAAAATAAGAGACATGATCAGGGATGAAAACAATATTAAGTCTACTCACACGCCGGATAGATGCGTCGAAGCGCGTCGAGTCTATATGCATTTCTTATCGCTTGATTATGTGGCAGACGCACCCAAACACATATGATGCACCCAATAACATTTTATGTGTCCAAGCGCATTTCTCGTTAGAAAAATACTAGCAACATTCTCTTTAACACACTCTATTCAACACTCTATGAAATACGTTTATGTCCCATCATTTTGGAAATAGGTCTCACTAAATTAATAAGACTCATAAATTCTACCTAATCATAAAGAAAATATTGGAAAGATAGTGCTAAAGAGAGTATTACTAGCACTCATCATCTCGTTATCGGATTTGTGTCATGTGCGTCCAAGCACAAAAACATGCACCTGAGCATGTGCACAAACAGATTATTTTCATGCTCCAAGTCCCCTAATGAGTGTAGCTAATGGTCATATACTTTGATTGGAGCTATAACTGTTGAGATTTCAAGTGTGAGTGATTAAGTCCCACATGTGACTGACTCACACTTGGGGGGAGATGTTGAAAATTCAAGTGTGAGTGATTTGTCTCACATCTGCTAGGAATGAGCAGCTATATGCAGAATATATAATAGAGGAGACCCATATATTTAATGTCTTAAGGTTTTGAATGGAGATGCGGTGTCCAAGTCTCTTGAGAATCCGGTTCATTTTCTAGCTTGTTGTTGCTCCCCGGACTTCCCAACAATAACTTCCTATGAGGGTTGTTTCTCTGCACTAAAAGGCACAAGACCTTCTATCACAACCATTAAGGCATTGAAAAAACACAATTTATTACCATTTTATCGTTCCAAACATATTTGATCATCATAAGCAACAACACTCATGGACGAATACAAATTGTGTGTTCAATAAAAATCAAGAACTGGCTCACAAGTTCTACAATCAAACCTCAAACTATCACTCTCCTATTTAATCCCAAAACTATAAGAATATAATAAATAGTCCTTAATAATTTTTATCTCATCAAGTTAGTCCATGAACTATTTAAAAAGTAATTAAAAAACTAAATTAATAGAATTAGAATAGTTCAAGAACTATTTATTATATTTTTATAATTTAAAAACTAAATTGGAGTGAAAATACTAGTTTAGAGACCAAATTGAAGTTTTATTCTTACAAAAATACATCACACAGAATTGTAGGTAACTCTAAATCAAATTAAACAATGACAGGCCATTGCCAACCTATTCACTTTCAAAATAGATTTACAGAAGGCACCACATCAAACACATAATTACTGTCTGATTTATTTCCAGGGGGTGTTACACCGCTAATCACAAATATGACGCCATAAAATTAATTTATGAAATTAGAAAAATAAGAACTAGTTTATTTTGTATATGAAAAACTGGGTATTTACAAGGGAGAAATCCAAGAATTTGTAAGGCACTCCACAATGCCAGGGGGAGGGGGTAAAGAGGATGAGTAAGGTCACTAAAAATAAGCTTTATCTCCGGTAAGTTTACTATGAAAATTTGGATGTAGAATCGAGAATGGTGAGGGTTGGGGAAAGGAAAAAAAAGGGAAACCTATGATATGACATATAGTACAATAATAAAAGGCCTGACCAATGATAATATTTTCATATCAAATGGCCCTTGACCTTGTGAGACCATAAATTAAAAATAATATCCTAGACAAGAAATGCTATGCTTTACATGAAATAGCTCAACGATGTCTTCTTTCTCGATCCACCTTCTCCATAGAGGTCATTCCATTGAAGTAGCTCACTCATATTTGTTGAATCTGATGACACGCTTGCACACACCTGCATAAATACAAGTGACAGCGTTAGTTTTAGACTATCATCCATGAAAAAACGAAGACACTAACAAGAAAACCTTAAACAAGGAAATGAGATGAATGTACCTGCTCATGTGCATATCTAAAATCACCCATCTTTAAAGGACGAATGTCGGCACTGCCACACAATTCAGGTAATGGTTTGTTCTCAGCTAATGCAGAGCTTCTCTCCTGAAAGACATTTCATGTAAAAGTGAGGAAGAGATCACTGAGCCCTGAATTGTTATGGGCATACATATGTCTTTCTATATTAGGAGGAATTCCACATTACAATTTACAAATTCAACACTAAAATGAAATGACTCATGCATCAGAAATCGATAAAATAAGTTAAATAGAGAACAGCACCAACAGTACTGTTGGAACTATACCTAAGCTTTCTCCCTATAATTTTCATTGCATTTACATTATAATTTGATCAGCACTCAACAGAATTTCAACTTCAAGCATTGTCTATTTCTAAAGGTTTCAAAAAGCATGTCATACAGTACAACAGGTAGTGAAACTTTATGCAATCCCTGACCACGACCAAAATAATGCATGGAAGATAAAACATGATGACTTCAATAAAGGAAATTATATATATGAACTAACCCTCTTTTCCTTGTCCAAGATCTCTTTTATTGGACAGTGAGCTGCTGTGACACATAGATTCTGCAATCAAAAGATAACAATAAGAACCTTCTATCTAGAATTATATGCTACCTTCTCAAGCAAGCAAGATTGGATGATTGAGATATAGAAAGACAACCTTTAGGTCACTTCCAGAGTACCCATCAGTCATATTTGCTATTGCTTCTAAGTCAACATCAGGTGCCAATTCTTCTTTTGCTAAAATGACTCGCACAATTTTTTCTCTATTTGTTGCATCTGGCAAATTCACCATCAATCTACAATTGTTTTTAATAAAGACCTTGAGTTAGAATAAATCCCGTTTACAAAACATAAAATACAAGACACTGAAATCTCTTAGAATTTGCACATGGACCTAACTCAACAGATAAGTTGTTAGCTCATGAGATGACTGTTTCCCCCCATCTTTTTAACTACTATTCAGCTCATTTCATTATTCAATGTGAAACTTTCGACACACCCCCATGCCCAAGACCCCATGCCCAAGACCCCTCATTGGACATTGTACGTGACCCAATAAATCTAACAAAGGCCCATAAACCACCATCTTAGAATTTAGGCTTTTAAGCCTGACTGATCCCAAAAGTTAGCTCATGAGGCAAGGATTAGTCTCCAGTAAAAGCTGCTATTCACGACATATACTCTCTACAAAATCGAACATAACAATGTTTACCTTCTTGGAAGCCTCCTAATAACAGCCTCATCAAGATCAAAAGGCCTATTTGTAGCTCCAAGAACAAGTACACGTTCTCTATCTTTTGTACGCAAACCATCCCAATTAACCATAAACTCATTCTTCATTTTGCGCATAGCCTCATGCTCGCTGGGATTTTCACGTCTCCCTAACATACTGTCAACCTGCCACAAGTACCACAATTATAAAAACTTAACTGAAACCAAGAAAACAATAGTAGCTACCATAGGAACAGAGAAGAGATTCAAATACGTATATGCATTTATTTCAGTAACTTTTTGGTTTGGATTATGATTCTAGAATTTTAATTGGAAATTTTCAGTAAATAGTGCAAATAAATTGGAAATTCAGAACTGAGGTGTTCAGTAACTAAACTCTGAACTTTGGTTGAAATCAGTTATAAAGAAACTTCACAAACTCACAAAAACTGTTGGACGTATAACAGCCACTCTCTTGCAGTTTCAAAATTCCCAAAAGTGGCTTAGCCTTTCCCTTGACCCAACATCTATAGACCAATGACCAATTTGATACACCTACCCCCACCCCAACCACCAATTTGATGCGTATAGATATCATATCAAACTCAAACCAATCCAGAAATGACTTACCTGAAGTCCTGAACTGACTTTCTTGATTTCTTCTCTCAGTGGCTTGAAAACCATTGTAAAAATAAATCTATTTGGATTTTGAAGTTAACACCTCACGTTTGGAAGGTCAAGAAAACTCGACATTATTTTAGGACTGAGGTATTATTAAAACATGAAGAACAGTGAGTTTCTTCAGATTTTTGTAAAACATTTTTTTTAACTACGAACCGCAAGCAGTTACACATTTGTTAATTAGCAACACTAAGGATAGGCTTATTTGGACTTATCTACTGGCATAACCATTTGTTGTGAGACTGCTTGGGAGAGCTTAAGAAAACAAATTATAACATGTTCATAAGCTATTTTCAGCTAATTTCCATAAGCTCCCCAAGATAGCTTATGAAAACAACTTCAAGCTTACAGAAACAGAGCTTAACATTATTTTATCCTTTATTATAGAAACAGCTTATGCATAAGTTCTTATATGATAAGCGCTTAATTAAGCTGCTTATCCAAACGGGGCTAAGAATTCCAATTGCTTTCACAATCAGGAAATCACAATTGGCTTCTACACCAAGATATATTGTATGGTAAGGTAAGTAAGTTACAATTTTTAAAGGCACAATTAAGAAGGCACTCGAATAGAGGGAAATTGCAAAAAGGGGGTCATGTACACATCATGCAGACCCCAGAGCCTCAGCTGTTATCCTATATGTTTCCATGTCACATGAGCATGGCATCTCAATAACCATAGTTAAATAAGCATAACACCACCCTCTAAAGGGTAAAAATGATAATTAAAAAATTAGAATTAAGGACACAAATGAACATTCATTTGGGATAAATGGTCAAACTAATGAAATATAACTGTTCAAAGAGAAATGATAAGAAAACATCAAAGGAAGATATACATATGACATGCTATACCAACCTCATCGACAAAAATAACGCTCGGAGCAATTTTGCTGGCCAGAGAAAAGACTGCTTTGACGTACTTTTCTCCTTCACCAAACCACTGCAGCAATCAAAACAATGTCTGTCTGTTATTTGAAGTATAAAAAGGAAAAAGACAATAAAAGTGCTTCAAGTTGCAACATTGCTGATACCTTTGAAGTAATGCTGGACATTGATATGTTAATAAAATTTGCTCCAGCTTCAGTTGCTACAGCTTTTGCAAGCATTGTTTTTCCCGTGCCAGGGGGTCCAAAAAGCAATATGCCCTTGCAAGGCTATATAAGAAATTAAGAAGTAATTGCAATGAGGTACTACTGGCATGATCTACTTAAAATGTACTCCACAAATCATTTAAAGTAATTATGTAAATCATCTTATTTAACTAGAATGAAAACCTATCCACCTTAGACAACTGCCCTTTGGAAAACAATTCAGGCCTTTGGAGAGGAAGCATAACCAACTCCTTTAAGGTGCCCTTTACATTTTCTAAAGCTCCAATATCATCAAATGAGACCCCAATATCAGTTGGTGGAATAACATCAGCTAGTAGTTTTTTCTCAAATTCATTCTCAGTCACCACATCCTGGATAACAATTTAATAGATATGAATATTAACCCAATAACTCAAACCATGACAGTGTAAAAAAAGCAGATGGAAACCAGTACTGCAACATACGCAAATAGGATACGAAAAGATATTAATTTGTAGTTGTCCAAGTTAAATTACCTTCAGTGATGTTTTTAAGTTCTTGTTATCATTTTGAATGCCTTGTAGAATGTTAAACCCATACTTAATACTGCACAAGTGAAAAGTAACATAGTGTTAACAAAAAAAAATTAGAAAACTTTGTTTCACTTTTTGTTCAATTTATTAGGCTAAATTTATGAAAATGACCAAAAATGATGTGAACAACCTTTCAGCAGATATCACAAACTTCCTTTCTTTGATAGGAGCTTCAGATGAATGCATAAAACGGTAACTTATAGCCCAGCCAATGATCTTCTCCACATCTAGTAAAAAGAGTTGACAAGATAAGTAATGTGGTACCAAATCAGAAAGTTTCACATTTAGCGGGAAAAATAATTCCAAAAATCAAAACAAAAACTGACTTTCAGTTGTTAGAGTTTGATCTTTGATGCAAAGAGTCTCAAGGTCAGGGCAATCCAGTCCATATCTGTTGAGAACCTAAACCATTAGAAGAATCTCATTAGAAGTTTGACAAATGGCTAGGCAAAAAAAATAAATTTTAAATATTCAATAAACCCAAAGCTAAAACGGAGGAGCTCTTTGAATTATTTGAAAAATCAACATCAAGTGGATCATTTTCTTGTTTGCAGAAAAGGTTTTTGTATATCTGATTTCAAAACTAAGGAGTGTTGGAAGAGCTATTAAGAACTTGGGTAAGTGTTTGGAAGAACTTAAAAAATTCGCTTATGAAGTATCCGTAAGCTGTTTTCTAATTTATTTTTGTATGCTCCTTTTGTTAAGCCTGCTAGGGGGAATTTCACAAAATCAAATGAATGTGATGCCACATACTCCAAAGGCACTCAATAACTGATCGCACTGTTGTCCAAGAACAAGCATACAAATTGACAACATATAGAAAGAAAAAAATAGTAACAAGAGGAAGCATAAAACAATAAAAGAAAAAAAGGAAGGCAAAAATTATCAGGAGATATAACAAGACTTACTAAGCGAATGCAGACAATGTTGGACTGGGCTTTCATAGTTTCTATGTCACGTTCTAACTGCTGCTTCCAATCAGAAAGTAATGCCTCATCCTGTAAAAGTTTGTAAGCAAAACTGATATATACACAACAAAATCATAAATTGTACAATAAAATTAATCTAACAAGATACCTGAGGTAGCTGTATTGTCACTCTGTTTGGGAAAAGGCGATTAAGCTGCTTCGTTACTTTGGATGATTCTTTGTTCCTATCATGCAGTCTAGTAAAGTTATCCTAAACAAACCAAATTGAGTATAGATTGATAATCAATTCCTGAAAGAACCAGAAACAACCCATCTACAATATTGTATATTGATATTAAAAAAGTACTCAGAAATAAATCTATCTAAAAGTCATAAAAAGAGGGCACACACAAAAACAAGCACTAAAATCAAGGTATAAAGAGAAATTCATAAGATTATTATACCGGAAAAGCAAGATCAAGTAGTGCTGTTTGATTGCTTCCAAATTTTGTAAACAGAAGGCTGCCAGGATGGGTCTGGAAGCATAAAGATGCAGTCATCAGATCCAGCAGCAGAAACTTCCCCCAAATCATGAGATCATTACAATCAAATGCTTGCTAACAAATATAATCAAACAGTACCTTCTCTTTTCGATTGTCTGGGTGGATATGTGAGCCGATTACTACAACATTAGGTGGCAAGCTTTCGAGTTTACTTTTCAAAACTTCTGAGTTCCCAACCACACTCTTCTCTATATCTTTAATGAACAACACTAGTGCTCCACTTTTGCTCAGATTAGAAGCAGTCTATGTTCACAACAGCAAAAACGGGAGTTAACTACACTGCTTCAGGAACATATACAGTTTTTGGACAAGAATAGAACCGTGATCACCTCAAAGATTTCATTAATAGCAACTTTGCCAAAGTCGTCCCCTCCACATCCATCTAAGGGTAGTAAAAGATTGGCTGCAGTATGAATCATCAAATTTTTAATGCATGCCAACATTATAGCATATAATATACTAATATGCAGCTAACAGTTCAGTAGATAAATCAAGTATGGTGAATTACCAGAACAAAAGAAGCCTCGATCACCTTCGCAAAGGCCTCCAAGATCATTTCCATCTGGAATTGATTTATCAAATCTAACCCCAATTTTCGAAGACCCATCTCCAAAAGCAAGGATAACTTTTCCCCTGGAGCCGTAACTTGGTCCCCTACTCAATACAGCAGAAGAAAAACAATAATCCCTACTCAATACAGCAGAAGAAAAACAATAATTTCCAGCAAGAACAAAAAATAAACTAAGGTAGAAAGAAAATAAATAAGCTTTAATAAGAGAAAAATAGATAAAAAGAACAACTAGCCACACAATAAAATATTCACCAAAAAAGAAAATAAAAAAAGAAAGCATGAGAATGAAAAATATAAATAGAAATTAAACGTCCATCAGGTGTCAGCTCAGTAGTAATAGTTTGACATTGTAACCTTAGAGACGGAGTTAAAAATGGCCTTAGTGCCACCTTAATAATAATTTCCCCCTTCCACAATTTAAAAAAAAATAAAAATACAAAAAATAAATAATTAAACAGAAATCAGCTCCAAGTCCAAAGTAAATCTAAACCATAAATCATACATAATCAGCTCCAAGTAAATTAATTGGGAAAAAAATCACACAATGATAAAAGATCTAATGAGCTGAACAAGGTGTGAGAGCTCCAAAGTGAATACTTTTCGAAAGTTTTAACCTCTGTAGATGAGGGACTTCTGCCACTAAAACCTTACTATTATGAAAAAAATTCCAATGTTTTTCAAAGCCATATTAAACCACAAAAAATATTACATCTCTTTGCAATCAAATCAACCTCAGCTATTTTTAACTGTAAAAATGTTACGCAGTATAATTCTCCCATAAAAAAATTACCTTGAAGGAAAACATTGTGGCGATGAGACAGCAGAAGGGAAGTTACCAACAAATTTTACCCGAGCACCTGCAAATTATGTAAGCATCATATTATTAAAGACTTCAAAATGTGATCTAGCATACATGATAGGATAAGATAATAGGAAGTTAATTTGCAACTAGGTACTAATTTTTTAGGAAACAACAGCATACCTGTTTTAAGAGTACTGCCTTTTGATGATGCAGTAGAAACTTCTTGCTTCGGTATAGCATGTGAACTTAATGTGGATCCACCTATAACTTGGGCATCAACACTAGAAGCTGGTTTCTTATGTTGAATTGTGGCAGCCTGTGTACTTCTCTTGGTAATCACAATTGGTCTTTCAGGCTTTGAACTTTCTTTAGTAGAATCAGTTTCCTTTAATGATTCTCCCTGAAAAAACAATTGCACAATAAAATATTTGTGTATGTTAATGCTGGCTGATTGAACAAGAAACAATCCCAGCAGAAAAAAACAAATAAAGCCATGAAAGAGCGGGAAATAATCATATAAAATTCTTAGACTAGTATGGAATAATAATAATCCTACAAATCCTCCATAAATATAACAAAAGAAGAAAATCATAGAAATCATACACCAAGAAGTGAAAAAGAATCCACAATCAGTAGCTTGGAACCAAAATGCTTTGCAAGTGCCTTGGACAAAGTCTCCTGATATATCTCTGAACCTACACATGAATCACATAAAATGACATCACTTCTATTTACGGGGAAAAGGAATCTAAAATCATACAAACAATAATGATGTATCTACCTGCAGGACCAGATAACAATATCCGTGGGGACAGCGATGGAAGGTCTGGGACATATTTTGCATTGTCAATGCACTTCAAATGAATATATGCAGAAGCAATCAAAACATCCTTTGTTGTGTCACTGTAATAATCATAACCAGGTAGAATAAATAATCTTTTATCTATCTCAAAGCAGTAACTACAAGCCATCCAATCCAACCCAGCATTTTAGCAACAAAGAATACCAAGTGGTTGTAGCTTACATCTAACTGTGACCACGCTACAGTTAAGGTGGCCTAAAATAGGAAATCAAGTAAGAAAAATCTAATAAAAAGAAGCAAGTATTTGTACCTTAGATAATATGGGAAGCTTTCAAATGAGACATCAATATTCTCAGCATTGAGAATTCTCTGTTGTAAACTCTCCTTAAAAGCTTGTTGCCTGGTTGATGCCAATAGAGTTGGGGTATCAACATCTTTAAGGAGTTCTCTTAATTCCTTTCGTTCTTCCAATACTTTGGCTATGCTGCCACTTAAATCAAATTCGGGATATGAGCCGGCAAGCATGTGCAATAATGGCCTCAATTTGCATGTAGCAGTAGTCACTTTCCCAACATCTGCATCCACATTGGTATCAACTTCTATGGCATCGAGTTTGGGATCTTCATTAATGGTGGTAGAGGATGCAAGACCAATTTTCTTAGCGGAAAAAACTCCAGCCGGCTCATAACTATCAGTGTCATGCTTCATTTCAATGTCTGGAATATCATTCCCATTGCCAGAAGGTAGTGATGAGACGTCACTGTTCTGTTGCATATTCTTGCCGGTGTTAGCAGGAGGTGGAGTGAGAGATAACTCTTGATCGAGCTTAGATAGAGAGGCCAATATGGAAGCTCCAGCAACAGCCGACATGTCTCCAGATCTTGCTTCAACTTGTATTCCATTTATTGGAGCACCCTGGGCTTCTAAAATGCTCACAGGAGAGGGTATATTGGCAGTACTGACATTAATATTGAGCTGCTGAAAGATCTAAATTCATGCTAAGGAATCCATTATATAATAAATATCAATAAAGGAGATTTAAGAATGAAAAACACACAAGTGCATAATGCAAATACATAGAACACATGACTAACTGCTTCTTTGTAAAAGTGACCACAGATACATCTGAAGAAAGAGGAGAGGAGCAAGCAGAAACTAAAAGAATGAACAGATAAATTCTTCTCGGAGAACAGTGTCTAAAGGATACATAAGCATGTTTTCCGGAAGAACCGAAGACAACCTCGTCACCTCCGCTTAATATCAGACGCGCTTTCTTTCGATGAGTCTTTCCATTGACTTGTACAGAACCTTTACCACCTGTGATTTCCAGTAATCCAACAGATGAACCTCCATGCTGTGCAGATTTACAAATAACAATTGTGGTCAGTAATCTACAGAACACTCACAGTAATTTTTTAAAAGTTGGAAAAAATTTAGAAAATACCTAGCATAAAATATTTAAATTTGATTCTTTTCAGTGCTATCTTTCATCAAATATATAACAGAAATTTGATTTTTGTCTGAGAAATGACTTATTTGTCTTAGAAAAGCTGTAAAGCAGATGAATCTTAGCAACTAAGTTGGTTGTCTTAAGTTTCAAAAGATAAAAAAGGATACCCAACCTCTATGTGGCTCAATTTGCACAAAACATTGCTAAGAGCGGGATCTTTAAGCCATAAATTACATTGACGACCTTGACCAACTGTGAAGATAGGATCGCAAATGGAGAGGTGAGGATTCTGGAGAAGAATGAAAACATCACAAATTAATTCCAAACCAACAACAACACAATCAGAAATAGAAGATTAAATGAAAAGAGAAGCATAAACTAGCTAACAGTTCCTCCCATTTTAAGGTTATAATAAATTGACAAATCTTCAAAGTAAATGTGAATATTACTCTCATGTCCACCATCAGTGCTGTATTTCTTCTTTTTTTTCCCGATAAAACCAATGAAAATGTTTGTTCCAACGAGCATCACTAACCTTTTTCTATTGGTTCAAGTGGCGTGGGGTTTGGTGGTTCCCCTTAAATGAGGCTTTGGTTCAAGTCTTGTGAAAAGAAAAATTAGGCACTGGGAGAGCATTGCTCTTTTAAATGGGTCCATTTGGGGGTGCTTCTAGGGTGAAAGAGCAAATTAAATCTTTCACTGGTGAAACACTAAAATTGACCGTTGGATATTGTTTAAAATGCTATGGATGGTTCAGATTGATTCAACCAATATTAAATCTCGACCATTGATGAATATTTTACTACATCCAACGGTCAATTTTAGTGTTTCACTGGTGAAAGATTTAATTTGCTCTTTCACCCTAGAATCACCCTCCATTTGGCTAGATAAGATTAATCAAGATATAATGTGACTTCCACAGATACTGAAAGTTCCAAACCAATAGAAAGAAAGTATCACTGAAACTTCTATGCATAGATGATGGCACATCCTATGGTTCGAAATAGTAATTAATTTCTATGTGTGATATAGTACAAAGCATGGTAATGCACAATAAGAGATTAAAATTTTCCTGAAGTTACAGTATTTAAGCCCAAAAAAACTGATATAGTCAAGATTGAGATTTGAGACTTCTTTGTTATGTTATAAATTCTATTAATCAGTTGTGGATTGTTAATTTTTACCAATTTAAAGAGGAATTGTTGTTAGCCTCATTACCAAGGTCGTAAGGTCCTACAAGTCTATGTTACAAGCATTTCTAATCAAGAAGACAATATTGAAATTAAACAAAGTGACCACAATTTTATAAGACAATGAAAAAATTAATTAAAAAAAATGAGAATCATCATAACAGAAATCATGCATTGAATGAGGCTTCATGTGCAATTCAAACTTTCCATAGTGAGGTTTCTAACTTCTAAATTGCTAATATCGTTTCTTTGGAAAAGATGACTTTACATGGATACAAGTTTGTTGGTGTGGAGGTGCAAGGAATACTAGAAATTGGAACTTAAAATGATAAGCCATGACAAGTGTGAGTAGTGGTAGCAAAAGAGAAAAGAAGATAAAATTATCCAACATCATAGAAGTTCAGAAACTTAAATAATGAGGAAAAGTTGGGAACATAGTTACTCGGTTCGCAATTCTCTACAGGTAATTGTACCCTACCTACTAAGTATTGGATATGTGGAGGGTATACATAGCTCGAACACTTGGGTTCGTGATACTTCTTTTCTGGTAAATAAAATTTAGGGTGAGGGGATGGCATACTTCTAATATACAAATAACTATGCTACCAAAAAGTTTTATCTAATTAAAAACTATAAATTACATGCTGTAATATAAAATTTCAATAATAAAAATAGATAGGTTGGACGTCAATTTAGTATTTTCATAATATGGTATGAAAAAATTACATAAAAAGGAAATTGGACGGACTATATATTTGAATCAATTTAAATTCCTTCTGCATCAAAAGAATAGCTCATCCACAGAAAGGAATTTAAAAGAATAGTGTGTCCATCCAGTCACACCAAGCCAAAATAATAGCATGTATACCCATTTAAATCCATTTAATTTTGCACGGCTTTCCTTATCTTCCCAACGCTATACAATAACTGCAGAGGTTTTGCTTTACAAAAACCTATGCTACGTGAGTGGTCACTTTCCCTCGAATCACTGTTTTCTCTCTCTCACTTCGGCCTCTTTTGTAAAACACTTTATCCTCCTTTAACTTTTTTGTTCTAGAAAAGGCTCGCCGAAGAACCGGTTCGTAAAGTTACTGCAACTTGGTACACAACTACCAGTTTGCAGTTCCAGGGGGACCCAATTATGTGACTACGATTGGGAATAGTATTTGAAAATTCCAAACGAAATAGATCAAAAGCGATAACTATTGGAGTTGTCCAAAATCTGCGCTTCTCCTGCATTGAAATAAGGAGACTTCGAGTTTGAAAGACCTTGAAAATGTGAGAAACAATGAATTGACACTTGTACATTTTAGGAAAACGCCACTCATCACCACTATACAAAGGGAGTTTTGTGAAAAGAGTGAAGGCATCCCAAGTCCTAGAGAAGTAAGTGAATCCCACAAAAAATGTGAGAGATCACTTGTACAGTGAGAGCGTTACTTGAATATCATTTCTAGTGTGTCTAGAGTGGGATATGCTACTTTGGGTGATTTTTTGTTAAGCTTGTTGCGTTTGAAATGAAAAATAGAGAACTCGAGGCAAAAGAGATGTTGGGGAGAGAGAGAGAGAGGGGGGGGAGAACTTCTGTCGTTTGGAATTAAAGAGACACATGCGAGAGACAAAAAAAGTGAATCCGTACAAGCTTATCATTTCTTTGTACAGTAGAGAGATGACATATTTTGACAATTTCATTTTTACGTTTTGAACACCGATCCAACATTTGTTTTTTCAATTAAGGACTTTTTGTCTTTTCAAAAATATTCTAAAAGATTATAAGGATATAAAAATAAATTAATATATCCCCTCCATTAAAACCCCTCCCCTCTCATCCCCTTGTTTGAACCAAACAGAGTGTTCACAAAACTTATAATCCTGTTAAATAGCACAAGACACGTGCCGATCGAAGAGATACAAATGTCTTTGATTGGCCAACCACCTCATGTAGTCCGTCAAACTCAGACAGAATCATAGCTCTCAGTTTATCTAAAACTACGAGGTGTGTCATTCGTCCCCCTTTTTTCGAGCCAAATGACACTACTCTTGTTAAAATGTTTATTTGGATTCAGACAATTAATGTTGAACCACATAAGCTTTGTGCTTTTTATTCAAATGTGGTTTGTGTGTGTCTTCATCATCTATTTAATCAATATTTAGTGTGTGATTTTTCCCAACACAGATAATTCACACTATGTTGAGGCTGTAAATGTAACTAACCTGCACTCAACAACACAACACGAGGCATATGGAAAATTCTAAGTAAGCTTGAAGGAATTCAGAACCCTAAATGCAGAAAATATTATGTATCTATCACTCCTAGAATATAAAAATGCAAGACCATGGTTGATCAAATTCCGAAGTCTCAGATCAAAATTAAAATTCAAGTATTAAATTGACCATGCATCCTCTTCCATAACACAAAGAGGGAGAACTCTGAAACAGCCAAACAAACAAGTAAATAATCAACTAAGGGTAGAAGTAAACCTGAGAACATTGAGAAATGAGCTTCCCCCAAGCAACTTTAGGACTCGATTTCACGGCCCGTTTCTTCGGCCGACCTGGTGGTGGAGGCGGCGGCGCAGCCACCTTTAATTTCTCCGCTGTATCACCTGAGATTGCCACAAAATCCATAAATCTCACCAATAAAAAAACCACATGCATGCATAGAAGCAACAACCTCATAAAAAAACGATGAAAAAGGTTGTGACTTTCAGACCTAAACACTGAGGAGAAACCAAAGCCTCACCTTCGATTTGCACAGAAGGTGACTTATCACCATCACATACATCAACAGCTTTCAACGACGCCGTTTGTGGCAGATCGGGAAGCTGCTTCTCTTGGTCTCCAGATTCGTTGACCGGAGAAGATGATACATCCTCCGAAACCTGCATCATCATCAGAAACAACTAATCAATAATTGAGACCCATTTTTGATAACAAAAGAGGAATAATTAAGGGAATTTTTCATCAAAGAAGAGAGGTGGGTAGCAGAGAAATTCACCTTAGATCGTTTGTTGTTAGGAGGAGATGAAGAAGAAGGAGAAGAAAGAGCGCGCTTTGAAGAAGAGGAACTGCGTCTGGTTTCAACCATGATTACGGTTCCTCGCTGGGAGAGAGAAGAGAGAAGAGAGAGAGAGATGAGAAAAATGATTGAGAGAGATCACGTAAATGTTAAGGTTTGTGTGTTGGTGTTTTTATGCTGGGGAGAAAGAGGAAAAAAATGAATGAAAGAATAATAAAAGATTTATGATTATTTTTTATAAATATTTGTTAAATGATGATAAGGTGATAGTTTCAAGTTTTTTTAATTTTAAATGATAAAATAAAAACATATAGAAAGAGGTAAAGGTGGTAGAAGTAGGACCACATAAGTTGAGATTGCGAAGAGGTGAGGAGAAGAAGGTGAAGTAGAGAATAGGAAAAGAAAGAAAGCAAAGATTTTTGGTAATAGGAAATTAGGAATTAAGATAGTAGTACCTACCAATAACAAGTGGTTAGATTAGATAGATGGTGAGAACTGAACCGAGAACGAGAAGAGAAGAAAGAGAGTAATTATGCGAGAGTAGTTTAGAGAGAAAGAGAATGTGTTTGTGTGTATCTGAAATCTGAACGGAAAGGGAGTGAGAAATGCATGCCGCCAACCACAGTGAGCGCCGTTTCTAGTATAGTCTTCTCTGGTCAACAGGAGTATTAAAGCCTTTTTACAAAAGTTAGCTTAATAGTAGTAGTAATACTTTTTTATATAAATTGGGTATCATCTGCACTCTACTTTAGAGACTAATCCCTCTAGTAATATTT
The DNA here is from genome assembly GCA_963573325.1 of Astragalus glycyphyllos. Lineage (NCBI taxonomy): Eukaryota > Viridiplantae > Streptophyta > Magnoliopsida > Fabales > Fabaceae > Astragalus > Astragalus glycyphyllos. The sequence goes on from OY754309.1 coordinate 61,763,950, forward strand.
TATTTTCATTCAAAAAAAGTAGTAACATTTAAAACTATTTGAAGATAATAATTCTAAAATTCTCATGCTATTGATTATACTTTATTCATTTTATTTAATACTCATTAAATAATTATTATTATTTTTGGCTCAACTCATTAAATAATTATAATAACATTGTATTTTTAAAACCAATGAATGTTTTGCCATATACGCCGGCCAAAAATAAAACCTACAATCAAATGGTTAAAGGACCTAAGTATCTACGGAATTGTATATTGATGACAAAAGGTCAATAAGATAAAAGGAACTCACTATTTAATACATGCTTTTTGGTTACAGTTTAATACTTATTCTAATCTACCAAATATGAAATATAAATATTTTCCAAAAGCAAGTTATATAAAAATCTAATATTTATAAAAATAGTTTTTAATATTTTTATTAAACTTTAATCTATAGTGAGTCAAAGAAAACTTTACCTAATAATAATATTTATTGAGTCAAACATTCAAAAATATTTATAACAATATTTTTTAATATTTTTATTTAACTTTACTTTATAGTTAGTCAAACAAAACTTTACTTAACAATAATATTTATTGAGTCAAACATTAAAAAATATTTAAAAAATAAAAATATTATATTTGTAACAATATTTTTAATGTTTTTATTATACTTTACTTTATAGTGAGTCAAAGAAAACGTTACTTAATAATAATAATTATTGAGTCAAAAATTAAAAAAAATTAAAAAATTATATTTGTAACAATATTTTAAAATTTTGGTTTATATATTTGATCCCCTGCAAATATCCCATTTTTCCATTTACCCCCTGTAAAACAAAAATTTAAGGTTACCCCCTGCAAATATAAACAGTTTTCGGTCACCCCCTCTGTTAGATTATGTAGTGTATAATGGGTAAAAACCATGTACAATTACCGCCCTGCAAAATATAAAAAGTTTACGGTTACCCCCTGTAGGGGTAACTAAAAACACTTATTATTTTCAAGGTTGATTTTAAAACTTTTTTTTACAAGGGATTAAATGGAAAAATGAGATATTTACAGGGGATCAAATATTTAAGCCTAAAATTTTTTATGATACTTTACTTTATAGTGAGTCAAAGAAAACGTTACTTGATAATAATATTTATTGAATCAAAAACTAAAAAATATAAAATAAAAATATTGTATTTATAACAATAGTTTTTAATATTTTTATTAAACTTTACTTTATAGTGAGTCAAAGAAAACTTTACTTAATAATAATATTTGTTCAAACATTAAAATAAATTAGAAATATAATCTGATTAATTTTTTTTTTGACAAAATAATCTGATTAATTTTTGTTATGGAATGGCTTTTTGCCATATACACCCCCCTTTTTTGACATCTATTCACACCCCTTGTAAGTCCAATATCTAAAGGGCCCAGTCCGAACATCAACGGCTCAGATCAAGCCACCAGATCGGACGGTCCTGATTCATTGGAATCAACCCCACCCCATTCTATAAATACAAGATTCATTGCCTCATTAATGGTAAGCATTCTCTCATTTATTACTTTGCTAAAACTACTCCACTGACTTTGGCATCGGAGTGACTTTGCAAGTACAACACCAACTGGATCGGATACGGTCATTGACTAAGGACATCAACCACTAACTACCTCGGACCATCCTTCAAGGTCGGAAGTACAGTGCAGAACATTGGCGACCACAGTGGGAGGTCTCAAACCAAGATCTTCTCCCCTCACCTTGATCAATGACGACTCGAAATCTTCGTTCAAAGGCAAACAGCCTCGCGGCGGGTATCCCCCCGAGCCGTTCCTGAGACCGGTCATCCCTCATTTGGCCGAACCCTAGCCAACCCCGGAAGGATTCGTACAAGACCTTCCAGACTCCACTCAAGCGCAAGTTCAAAATCAAATTCCGAACTTCGTTTTGGTCACCGAAAGCTCCGCGAGAAACCATATACCTCCTCAAAATCCACTTTCTGTCCCGGCCGATGCTGTCCAACAGCTCGTCCTACTACTGAACCGACATGAAGCGGCAAACCAAGAGAGGAGTTACCGATTTACGGATCTCGAAGGACAGGTGGCGGAGCTCCGGGCCCGGAATATTCTGGATCAAGTCTCTCCCGACCCGGATTCTCCCGAAAGAAGAAATCTGGCTCGAAAGCGCCACCGATCTCCACCCAGAAGACGACATTACTATTGCTCTCCTCCTCATAGGCTCGGAAGGAATGTTTCCCCTTCGCCTCCAACCGGAGTGTACGACGGAAGGGAAGATGCTGATTATTCACCCCAAGTTCATTCTTCTCTGGCATCCTCTTCCCCTATGCAACGATCGAGGAGTAGAGAATATTCACCTCGAGGATATCGCCCTCATGACCGCAGGCACCCGCACCATCGGCACCGATCTCCGCCACGGGCTCAAACAACCAAGCGCAAAGGCCCTTTTACGGAAAAAATCGACCGTTACCCGGTGCCCAGATATCTCGAAAAACCACCAGGAGGCTTGAAGACCTATGACGGGACAGGCGACCCAGACAGACATTTAAGTTATTTTGACACAATAATGCAGTATCGAAACGTTCCAGTAGAAATGAAATGCCGAATTTTCCCCCTAACATTGGAAAAAATATCCTCAGAATGGTTTATGATCCTCAAATCAAACACTATCTCATCCTGGGACCAACTGGCCAAATTATTCTCAGCTGACTTTTCCCATTCCAAAAGTAAACCAAAAAACAAAAATGTCTTAGCGTCCATCGTCCAAGAGAACTCCGAATCTTTAAGACAATATATAGAAAGATTTAACAAGGAAGCAGTTCAAGTTCGGAACCTCGATGATGCCTTCCGAGTTTACTTCATGAGAATGGGGCTGCGCCCCGGAAGCCCGTTCAAAAAACACATAAACACATGGGAGCCAGAGAACCTCTAAGATTTCCTCCAGTTATCCCAATGTTTTATCAACGAAGAAGAAAGCGCCATGATCGGTAAAAAACCACCAATGACCGAACCGTCCAAACCCCAAAATGAAAGAGATCAAAAAAACGACGGCCGAGGCAACAGGGACCCCCGACCTCGGAACCGTCATCAATTCTATACCGAGCTCAATGTCACTCAGGCTCAAATTTTAGGTGAATGCTGGAACACAGAGTTTAGCGATGAAAAATTCCCAAAACCACTCACCCATAGACCGGGCCAACGTTCTAATAAATACTGCTGATATCATTGGAGTAACGGTCACGATACCAACCATTGCAACGCCTTGAAAGATGACATTGAGGATATGATTAAAAGGGGAAAACTAGCCAGCTATGTAAACAAACTAGGGCGCCAAGCTGGCGAGATTAAAGATGAACGGGATCAGGAACCCAGAGCAAGGGGAAAAACAAAGCTGAATCCGCCGACGACGAACTTGATTCGAGGAAATCAAAAGGACGGTCAGTAATGATGATGATCGCAGGAGGTTTTGCCCACGGAGAGTCCGGGAAAACAATGAAACGAAAATGGAAAGAGCTACTCAATATTGCCTCCACGACAATCGGAGGCACACCTTCAAACCGACCTCCTTTGTCTTTTAGAGATGAAGACCTTCTAGATGGGAAGCCCAACAAACACGTACAACTCGTTGTCACGGCGGTGATCGCCAATAAATAGATTAGAAGGATTTTGGTCGATCAGGGAAGTTCTTCAGACATCATCTTCCTCGACCTCGTGGAAAGAATGGGAATCGATAAAGAAGACATCGCTCCTTACCGAGGATCCGCACTATCAGGATTCAATGGATCTCGGACTAAACCTCTTGGACACCTGAAACTGATGGTTTCCTACGGTGAAGAACCCTTGGTAAGGATCATCAAAACAAACTTCCTCATCCTATCGTGTGAATCAATCTACAACTGTATCATTGGAAGACCAACTTTGGGGAGGCTCGGAGCAGTAACCTCCACCACTCACTTAAAAATGAAATTCCACTCCCTCTGCAACAAGGTGATCACCTTAAACTCGGATCTTGAATCCGCCTCAAGATGTTTCTTCCTGTGGACAAAAGCAGAAAAAAAAGGCTCAAGATAAGGAAGGGATTCCACCTGAGATAACCAAAAAAGAAGAAGTTACAAGAAGATCCGCCGAAGTCAACTTAACTGATTTAGATGCTAGATACGACCCAAACAGCTCGGAAGAGGAAGATGACGATGAGTTGGCCAAAGAACTCAAAAAGAAAATGAGAAGACCCGAGCCTGATGGGGAATCCATCAAAGTACAGCTTGGAGACGACCCTACTAGAACAGTGAAAATTGGATCGGACCTATCCGAAGAAATAAAAATCAAACTCACTCAGTGTTTAAAAGATCATGCTGATCTTTTTGCTTGGTCGGCAAACGACATGCCCGGAATCCCGCCAGAAGTCGCATGCCACCAGCTCGCCGTTAATCCGGAAGCAAAATGGGTCTCCCAAAGAAGACGAGCGCAGAGTGGAGAGAAAGCCATGGCCGCCGCAAAAACCGTTGAAGATTTAATTAAAGCGAACTTTATAACAGAGGTCAAATACACGACTTGGTTATCAAACCCAGCACTGGTTAAAAAGAGCAACGGTAAATGGCGTATGTGCATCGATTATACTGACCTAAACAAAGCCTGTCCGAAAGACGCCTTTCCTGTCCCGAGTATTGATCGCCTCGTCGATAATGCCTCGGGTTTTCGCCTAATTTCTTTTATGGACGCTTATTCCGGTTACAATCAGATCGCCATGTTTCCCCCCGATCAAGAAAAAACTGCGTTTATGACGGACCAAGGTAACTTCGCCTACCGAGTTATGCCCTTCGGTTTAAAAAACGCCGGAGCCACTTATCAAAGAATGATGAACAAAGTATTCCAAAGACAGATAGGCAAGACTGTTGAAGTCTATCTTGATGACATGATTGCAAAAAGTGAACAGGAAAACACCCACGTAAAAGACCTTCGAGAAATTTTCGCAGAAATCAGGAAAAATAGCATGAGACTAAATCCGGAAAAATGCACTTTTGGTGTCCGAGCTGGAAAGTTCCTCGGTTTCTACTTAACAGAGAGGGGAATTGAAGCAAACCCTGACAAATGTTGATCCGTGACTGAAATGCGGACTCCAACTTCCAAAAAAGAGGTCCAAAAACTCAACGGTATGATCGCTGCTTTATCCCCCATTCCTATCAAATGCGGCATTTAAATCTCTCCCATTATTCAAACTTTTGAAAAAAGAAAAGGAGGATGGCGAAGGAAAATTCAACTGGACAAACGAGCAAGACGAAGCCTTGCAACAACTCAAAAAAGCGCTTTCAGAACCACCCATCCTAACTCGCCCAGACGAGGGAGAAACTCTATACTTATACCTATCAATCTCGGAGGAAGCTTTAGGCGCCGTGCTTATCCGGGAAACACAGACCGGTCAAAGTCCCATTTACTTTGTAAGCAAAGCACTCCAGGGACCCGAATGCAGGTATCAGCAAATAGAAAAAATCGCCCTCGCCTTAATCGTCGCAGCCCGACGCCTCCGACCATATTTTGTGGCACATCAGATAGTTGTACGCACCAACTATCCAATAAGGCAGATTCTACACCGACCCGACCTTGCCGGAAGAATGATTAAATGGGCAGTAGAGCTCTCCGAATTTGGAATCAAGTACGAATCCCGTATGACAATGAAGGCCCAAGTTCTAGCAGATTTTGTAGCAAAAATGATTCCCGCAGATCCTGTTAACGACATCTGGACTTTACACGTTGATGGGTCTTCCAACCCCAAAGGAAGCGGCGCAGGTTTAATGTTGGAAAGCCCGGATAAAGTGATCATTGAAGTCTCCCTTACCTTCGCTTTCCAAACAACTAATAATCAAGCAGAATACGAGGCTTGCATCGCAGGTCTACGATTGGCAATTGACCTACGAGTCACTCAGGTCAATCTCTACACGGATTCACTCTTGGTCGTTTCACAAATAAACAATCAATTTGAGACCAAGGATCTGACCCTGCAGAAATACCAACGTCGAATACAAGAGTTACTCGCACAATTCAGAATAGCCGAGGTAAAGCACGTCCCAAGATCCGAGAATCAGAGGGCGGATATCCTATCAAAACTCGCCAGCACCAAGGTCCCCGGTAATCAGCGGACGATCATCCAGGAATTACTCAGAAAACCTAGTATCTCTCTTAATCCAACTTGTATTTCTACAATTTGTTCCATTGAGGAGAGCCAAAGTTGGATCACTCCAATATTGGAGTACATCAAAACAGGAATCGAGCCTCTAGACTCGATAGAAGCGAAAATCATCAGAAGAAAAGCCACCGCCTTCTCAGTCATAGATAATACGTTATACAGAAGGAGTCTCTCCTCACCATTATTAAAATGCATTGAAGGGGAGCAAGTGCATTCCGTCCTAGCCGAAATTCATGAAGGAATATGTGGACAACATCTTGGCACCCTTTCCCTAGCTCGAAAGGCCCTACGCACAGGATATTATTGGCCGACCATAGAAGGCGATGCTAAGAACTACGTAAAAAAGTGCAAAAAATGCCAGGTCCACGCCAATGTTTACATCGCCCCACCAGTCGAACTCCGAAGTCTATCCTCAACATGGCCCTTTGCACAATGGGGAATAGATCTCCTAGGTCCATTCTCAACTTCTCCAGGCCAAAACAAATTTCTCATAGTGGCAATTGATTATTTTACCAAATGGATTGAAGCAGAGCCCTTAGCCACCATCGCTGCAAAGAACTGCCTGAGATTTTTTAAAAAGAACATCATGAGTAGATTCGGGATCCCCGAAATAGTTATTACTGATAATGGAACTCAATTCGCCGACAAAGGTTTCAGGAAAATGACGTCCGACTTCAAAATCAAGCATCATTTCACGTCAGTAGAACACCCGCAAACCAACGGTCAAGTAGAAGCAGCCAACAAGATACTCCTTAATGGTTTGAGAAAATGACTGGACAACGCCAAAGGAAATTGGGTAAAAGAACTCCCATATGTTCTCTGGCCTTACAGGACCACCCCTCAAAGCTCTACGGGAGAAACGCCGTTCCGGCTCTCCTATGGCAGCGAGGTGGCCATCCCAGTGGAAGTCGGCGAGTTAAGTTGGAGAGTAGCGAATCCCAAAACTCCTACGAAAAACTACCAAGCTTTGAAAGAAAACCTCGATCTTATCGACGAAGTTCGAGGACAAGCCACACTTCGAGAAGCCATCATCAAACAAAGTGTTGCGACCCGATACAATGCCAAGGTCGTCCCCAGAGATTTTGAACCCGGCGACTTAGTCATTCGAAGAGCCGACGTGGGTTTGAAAAATGATTCACAAGGAAAATTAGCACCCAATTGGGAAGGACCTTACCGTGTTAAAAGTAAGACCGATACGGGGGCTTTCAAATTGGAAACACTTGGCAGGAAGGAGATCCTCCGAACTTGGAACGCCACAAAGTTAAAGAGCTATTACATTTAAGGACACGACTGTTTTGCGTGTGCCAGTTTCGTGTAACGGTAGTTCCTACCACTATAAATCTACAAACTCCTTCAGAATAACTTCTTGGACCGATCTTACAAGATCTCCATACGCGTGGCCAAAGCAGTCACAACCCTTAGGGGCGAGTTCAATCTGGGCCGAGTCCTGGTAAACTGCCCAAAAGGTTCGAAAGGTCCGTTAAGGATTTTTCCTTAAATCGATCATGAGTTCAATCCGGGACTAATCCTGGTAAACTGCCCAAAAGGTTCGAAAGGTCCGTTAAGGATTTTTCCTTAAATCGATCATTGGCCTTAGTAGCCAAGAACCCTAATGGACGAGTTAAATCTGGGCCGAGTCCTGGTAAACTGTCCTTAGGCCCGATCTTACGAGAATTCTCAACAGGTCTTCTCTAATCGTTTGAGAGCTCCTCTCAAACCTTTTTAATACCTACGTTCCACACTTATCTTTTTTGATCTTATCAAAAACTATAAGGTACGAACTAAATCTCGGAAGTACCTACATTCCACACTTATCTTTTTTGATCCCATAAAAAATATAAGCAGTACCTACGTTCCACACTTATCTCTTTTTGATCCCATAAAAAATATAAGCATTGCCTACCTTCCAGACTTATCTTTTTGATCTTATCAAAAATTACAAGGTCAAGACTATGAAAATTGACAATTACGATGACGAAAAGATAAGCCATTCAAGGAATCAAATTACATAAACAAAATTTGATTCATTACAACCATCTCGGATACGACCGAGGCCTCAAGTTTTATTGACAAAAAACTAAAAACTAAAAACTAAAAACTAAAACAACTTGACGAAGTTCCGAGCTTATGCATGATTCTCTGGATAAACCCGGAACTCTTACAAAACTGGATCTGGACACAAATCAGGCAGACTTGGGGTAAACCACGGTCTTCACATTGGTCTTGATGTCGACTTTCAAAATCTGATCTCCCTCAATCTCGTGATCCACATTCAGGACGGCCTTGTCAAGATTAAGAGAGGGGTAGACAAGTGCAATCTGACCAAGTGCAAGATCGAAGCCATCTCCTGCCATTTCCAGAGCAAGATCGGCAGCAGTCCGCGCTTCCTTATTAGATTTTACCAGCTCAGCACGGGTTTGGGCGAGCTCTTTTTCAAGCACGGCGCATCGATCTTCAGGAGTGGAACTAGTCTCAGCCTTGTTCTCTTCAAATTTTTTCAGCGGCGCCATCAGCTCTTGAATCTGACCCTCCAACCTTTTAATTGTCTCTTTAGCACTCTTCCTTTCTCCTTCAAGCACTCTGATCCGATCGTTCAGCTGACCGATGCGAACAGTGCTATCCTCAACTTGCAACTTAGCAGAATGATGGGACTTTTCAAGATCGTCCACATAAGCCTTCAAAGTCTTCAAGTCGCTCAAAGTATTACCCAGGACTTTATTCTTTTCGGCCAGTTCTTTCAGAGCATTGAATAACTTGGCCCTCTCAGTGGTTACCAACTCTGAAAAATAAATAAAATTTAAAGTCAATAAGGTAGGTAAAAAGAACGACAAACGAACTCCAGAAAGAATACCTCACCTTCATGACGACGTTCCATCTCCTCCCTCTGCAATTTGGTAATATCGGCCAAGTGAACAAACAGTTTTGCGGCCTCACTAACTGGATCTGTAAGATATTCCTCTATATTCTTTTCCATAAAACTCGCATCTACGGGAACAGGAGTTGCTTTCTTAGAAGATCTATGCCCCTTAGAAGACTTAGGACCTGTTGGAATCACCACCTTCTTCTTCTCCTCAGTTCTCCGGGCTATCTTCGTCTGCTTTGTAGAGGCTCCCTCATCCGCTGGTTTTCTCTTCCGATGTTGAACCCAGTGACCTTCCAGACCAACCCTTGCAGACCAACCCAGTGACCTTCCAGACCAACCCTTGCTGGTAGTATCACATAATCTATGTGTGTTATTGACGCTAGTAAAAAACTTTCATTCGGTTGGTAACGTTAATTGTTGAAAATAACGTACGACAAAAGGTAATTTGTTTTGACAAAGCTCATAAAATTGAGAAATTTTAAAAAGTTTTAATGATAGATTATTATTTTTAAATGATACTTATACTTCTAATTAGATTTTAATAATAATAATAAAATAGTAATCCCATGACTTTGTTTTCCTTTTCCTTGTTTTAATAATATTTTGGGTTTTGGTTAAATAATAATATAAAACTTACAGTAATTAAAAATAAGAATTTCCAATCTTTGATATTACATGATATATGTAATATATATATATATATATATATATATATATATATATATATAGTACCCCATGCATATTTTTGTTGGTATTAAATGAATACTATTCTATTTTAAAATATTCAAAGCAAATAGACTCACTTAAAACTGAATAATGTTATAGATTATTTTTATTTCGTTAATTACTTTTTTTTGGTCGAGACCAAGGTATCCACCGCCGAACGCAGTGACTAATCCCTTCGCAGTTAATTACTATTACTTGTACTATTTAATAAGTAAATAAGTAACTTTCTAAAAAATGATTGTTTTTTAATTAAATTATAATAGTTTTTATGTTATTTATTGTAATTTTGTAGTTGAAGTGCTGGCAACTAGTGTGGGTAGGGGTACTTACCTACGTACCTGAGGATATGACGATAAACACTAAAATTGTTGTCCATGCAGATACAAACTCCAAGTATAGACACTTTTTAAACGTGGGTATGTAAAGGACACTATGGTAAAAAAATATTAGTTTGGTTAATATTAGCGTTAATGATAAATTAGTTTGGTTCAGTTTTTGGAGAAAAAAAAAATCCGAACTAGCCCATACTTTAAATTGGTTCGAGCAATAAACATAGGCAAATCCAATTCAAACCAACTCATGAACACCACTAATGGTAACTTGTAACAAGATGATTATTTAAGTTATTGAATTGTAAGTTTTTACTTTTAAAGACCAAATAACTTATATTTTTCAGCCCCAAATTATTACAAGTAAATAATTATAGGATCTAAGTGGTACAAAAAAACTTAAAGCACTAACTTGTTACAATTAAATAATTTAAAGAATCTAAGTGGTACGAAAAAAAAACTTAAAAAAACCAACTTGTTACAATTATATAATTTAAAGGATCTCTAGTGTAAGTTAGTCTTATTTTTGAGTTCCACCAAATTTAGAGGGTTTTGAAAGAGCTCAAAGAATAAAATAAGAGAGTTGGAGATAATTGTTCTCCCCGACCTTAAAGAATTACTACTATTAGACTCAAGTCCTCAGTTCCTCTCCCCATCAAACTCCCAAACACACAACTCGAACAATTCCAACAAATAAGGCGTGCTTTTTTAAAATTAAGGTATTTCTGCATCTATGATTAGTGGTCGTAAGTTGTCAAAGTATTGGACCAACTATTGAATTATCCAACTCTCGATAGGTTTATTGCGGAAACACTATACAAATAAAAGACCAAACCTAGATTTTTAGGAACATTGTAATGTATAAAAGGACTTTTTTTTTTTTTTAATTTCAAGGACTTCTTAATTAAGCAATTCCAAGACAAAAAACATCTCTCAGCAATTTGTTAATAGGCCTTAGACTGGACTAGATGGCAGAAGATCTACTTCTAGATCTTGTGTTTTCTTAGGCCACTCGATCTAGACTCTAGAATGGGTTACTGGCTAAGAAAAAACCTTAGATTTGGAAAGTCCAAAATTCATGTAGAAAATTGAGTGAAAAAAATAGTACCTAAAAAGGTAACTTTAAGATTCGAGAATTTTAGTGCATTGAAAAGTGATATTTTAAATTTTGAACTCAAAATAATGTAAACCAAATTACCAAACACACTTACCGTCCTAATTCATCACATTTTATGTGCAATCTCATTAATGTGGCATTAGCTCACAACCCTATCTTCATTCATTCTAGAACCAAGTATCTAAATCTATTTTTCAAAAAGGAGAAAGTTCCAAGAGGTTCTCTTCACCAAAAGGTTTATTCTCTCTTACTAATTTCAGGGGAGGTAGTTAAAGAACATAGTGCAAACTCACGATATATGCAATTTACCAATTACCATGTCTTTTGAACTGAGAAATTAAGGAAGTCTCTCATTGGTATATTTGTCAAATTGATTATTGATTATAAGATACAAAATAAAATGCCATGAGTGGTTGACATTGTATCAACCAATATGAGATCTCAACACTTCAGAACATTTTATGTTTATAATATATCCTATGCTCAACTTGACGAGTACACCAATGAGAAACGTAATAAATCTCTCACCTTAGAAGCCATCACTACTTACTATTACCTCGAACTTAAATATAAGTAGAAAAAGCCTTTTGTCAAAAATAAAATAGAAAAAGTCCTTTTTATTCTTATATTTAAGATTGGAGAATGTATTTATTATTCTGCAAACCTGTTTCACATAATTACTTTTCCATTTCTATTACAGTTAGTTAGTTGGTCCAAGACAATTCCATTTCCATTACAGTTAGTTGGTTGGTCCAAGACAAACTTATAGTACTTAATTCTTGTTAACTAACACTTACATATCTAATATTTTTGTCTTTAAATATAGAAGCACGTCTTCTCATCCAATTAGTTGAGTTTCAACTAAAATATATTGGTGAAAAAAAATAAACTAGCACTTTCCCACCAATAAAATCTCGTATTTTCTTGTGAACTCCCTCCCCCGGTTGTCAAAAAAATCTCCCTCCCTCAGCTCACCCAAACACAATCCCACATTGGAACCAAACAAACACTTCGGCTTAAGAATACAAATTATAGACAAAAAACCAGAATTACTAAAATATGAAGTAACCCCGAATGAATGGTAGAGAATTTGTGACCATAGTTGCCTCTTAATTTTCCGTAAAGACTACAGAATGTATCAACTATCCCCCCAGTTTCGTTTTTAGTACAATACCAAGTTACATGTCTCTCCACACTTACCATAGGGAACAACCACAACCATATTTACGGTCTGATATGGCAATGCAAATAGCATGCATACATCACCTACATATACACGCTGCATATACATCCATACATAATTTGGGGCAAGTGAAGGTTATTATGTTTTCCTCAAATTACAAATACGATGCCATACAAATGATAGCAACAAAAAAATACAAGAATGATTTTATTTTTTATTTAAAAAAAGAACTAGGTATTTACAAGCAGAAGCCCCAAAAAAGCAAGGGAGAAGAATATGGGGAAGAGTTGGATCATCTGGGAGCCTAAAATAACGCCTTATCACCAGAACTATTGTTAAACTCTACTAAGTATGAAAAAATATGGAGAGGCAAGAAAAGGGAGAAAGCCTATGATATAAAAAATACACCAAGGGAAGAACCAATTATGGAATTCCCATATAAACTGGTAGCTCACCTTGTTACACCATTTGGGTGATAGAAGAAGAATAGCCTAAGAGAAAAATGCCATACAGTGAGCTTTACATAAAGTAGCTTAAAGATCTCATTTTTCTCGATCCACCTTCTCCATAGAGGTCATTCCATTGGTGTAGCTCGTTCATATTTCTTGACTCCGATGACACGCTTGCACATACCTGCATAATGAAACATTAATTACGTACATACTACCATTGCATGCCACATAAAAGATACTCATTGAAGAACTTTAGTCCCTGCAAATGTAGCTTATTGTTCAATGTTCAATATATTAATAACCTCAATTTAAATATGTAAGTAATAGGTCTCCAATAGTAAGGACTTGTTCTAGAAGGAGGAAGACCATTTGATTAGTTATGCAGCAGTTATTAGTATGCAGAAGTTATATAATTAACAGGTTAGTAAAGTAGTTATGTAAGAATCAAAATGGGGATTGGGACAGAGGGAAGGCTATGGATAATTTTGGTGCGTGGGTCTGCAAAAATGGAAAAATGAAAGTTTATATACCTGCTCATGTGCATATCTAAAATCTTCCATCTTTAAGGGGCGAATATCTGCACTGCTACACAATCCAGGTAAAGGTTTGTTCTCAGCCACTGCTAAGATTCTCTCCTGAAAGAAATTTCATTTCAACATTAGGAGGCTTAAACCGAGCCCTCAATGTTATGCATTGCAGGCACATTACAGTGCACAAAGTCCTATTTAGCATTGAATTGAAAGATGACTAACCCTCTTCTCCTTCTCCAAGATCTCTCTTATTGGGCAGTGAGCTGCTGTGACACACAAATTCTGCAAACACAGCAAAAATATTTTATATTGAATCAAATTACTTTCTCTAGCAAACAACCGAGGAAGTTAAAGTCTTCAGGATATACAGAATAACAACCTTTAGGTCACTCCCTGAGTATCCATCAGCCAAATTTGCTATTGCTTCCAAATCAACATCAGGTGCCAAATCTTCTTTTGCTAAAATGACTCTCATAATTTTTTGTCTATTTGGAGCATCCGGTAAACCAACCATTAATCTACAAAAAAGATTATGAAAGACTGAATTAGAATATACCTCATTTGTAAAACATGAAATAAAAAAGTTTGACACCTATGTTGTCAATAGCGTCGCTATTGCAGGCGATAGAGGAAATGGCAGAGCGAATTAGGGGTCTGCCGCGACGCTCGCTGCTTTTGCGAAGCGTTTTGCAGTAGCACTGCTGAATAGCGGCTGAAATAGCCTTTAGCAGATGTTATAGGCATTAGGTTTTGAAATGCCCCCTTTGCCGTCTTTTGTATGCATTTGGAAATTTTGAGGACTTTTTTGTCATTTTTTATCTGTTTTTTGGAAGTGGAGATGATACTAGTTCTAATTAAAGAATCACTTGTAATTGGTTCGAGTACTTTTAGAATTTGAATTAGTTAAAATTATTTTGGGTTTTGATTTTGAATGTTAGTGACGATTGACAAAGGTTATTTATGATTGTCAACTATGACTGTGTATGAAGTTTGTATTTGTGTTTAGTTAGACGTTGTTTTGTAGTCTTCGCAATAGCGACAATCCCGCTATCCGCAGTTCAGAATTAGCTGTTCTGGGGTTGGGAACCCAGATTAACAACATAGGTTGACATTAACCACAATCTGTTTACCTCCGAGGAAGCCTCCTAATAACAGCCTCGTCAAGATCAAAAGGCCTGTTTGTAGCAGCAAGAACAAGTATACGCTCTTTTTCTTTCGTGCGCAGACCATCCCAATTAACCATAAACTCATTCTTCATTTTACGCATAGCCTCATGCTCACCAGGATTTTCACGTCTCCCTAACATACTATCAACCTGCCACAGGTACCAAACGCAGATAATAGAAGGAAAAAAATCCATATTAGCTAAAGATACCATAGAGAAAGAGAAAGACAAGATTCAAAATTTCAAAAATGTTCACAATAATCAAAGTTGCATATTCATGACCCAGGCTGGTTTCAGCACCAAAATATATCGTATGACAAACTTAGCCTTTTTAAAGGGACAACGAAGAAATCAGTCAAATAAAGGAAAATTCATGTGAACATCAGTAAACCAATCAGCCTCCTAGATAGTTAAATTTTTCTATGTACACTCATGCCACATGCCAACAAGTCATGTCAATAATCACTAGCTACATAACAATAAAACCACCTTTTACATGGTGGATTCATACTAAAAATAAAAAATGTTGACTGAAAGACAGAAAAGAACATCATTTTCACATAAAATGGTCAATCTTTGGAGGACTTCAAATTTAAAATATTTAAAACAAAAGAAAAGAAACTGCGGAGAAATAAAATGACATTATACAAACCTCATCAACAAAAATAACACTTGGAGCAATTTTGCTGGCTAGGGAGAACACTGCTTTGACATATTTTTCTCCTTCACCAAACCACTGAAACAAAATTTATCATGTCTGTAAAATATACAAGGACACAGACAACAGAAAAATAATAAGTTAAAATTTGCAACATTGAAACCTTCGAAGTAATGCTGGACATTGAAATGTTGATGAAATTTGCTCCAGCCTCCGTTGCTACGGCCTTTGCAAGCATTGTTTTTCCTGTGCCAGGGGGCCCAAAAAGCAATATTCCCTTGCAAGGCTACATCCAAATAAACTGAACAGTAAGGTACTGCACACATTGTGTCATCTACTTAAAAATGTGTTTCCAAAGTCATTTAAGTAAAAGTATTTCCACCTTAGTCAGCTGTCCTTTACAAAACAATTCGGGCCTTTTAAGAGGAAGCATGACTAATTCTTTTAAGGTGTCCTTCACATTTTCTAAAGCTCCAATGTCGTCAAACGTGACCCCAATATCAGTCGGTGGAATAACATCTCCAAGCAGTTTTTTCTCAAACTCATTCTCAGTAACCACATCCTGGAGAAACAAATCAATAGATGTGGGTATTCATTCCATGACTCAAACCATGACAATGTAAAGAACTAGATGAAAACGAGTACCACAACTACATACAGCAAAAAAAAATAGGGTGGAAAAAGGGTGCACGTTTGCAATACTTTGTTTAATTACCTTCAATGATTTTTTTACGTTCTTGTTCTCATTTTGAATGCCCTGGAGAATGTTAATCCCATGCTTAATGCTGCACAAATGAAATGTAGAATGGTGGAAGTATTAAAATTAAACGTTAGAGGGCTTTGTTCTATTTTTTGCTCAATCTAATAGGTTGACAATACGAAAATAACCAAAAATTATGGGAACAACCTTTCTGCACCTATCACAAGCTTAGATTCCTTGGTAATAGCTTCAGATGAATTCATAAAATGATAGCTAACAGCCCAGCCAATGATCTTCTCGACATCTAGTAAACGGAGTAGACAAGATATTATCAGTAAAATTGAAGTAAATCTCGATATTTCATATATGGCAGGAAACAATTTCCAAAAAACAAACTGACTTTCAGTAGTTAAGGTTTGATCTTTGATACAAATATTCTCAATGTCGGGGCAATCTAATC
The DNA here is from genome assembly GCA_963573325.1 of Astragalus glycyphyllos. Taxonomy (NCBI): domain Eukaryota; kingdom Viridiplantae; phylum Streptophyta; class Magnoliopsida; order Fabales; family Fabaceae; genus Astragalus; species Astragalus glycyphyllos. The sequence goes on from OY754309.1 coordinate 61,780,307, forward strand.
CAACTCTGTTGAGAACCTGAATCATTAGAAAAATCTCATCAGAAGTTTGACACATGGCAAAACAAAAAAATTAGTGTAGAACAAAATCTAAGTTAGAGACAGGACAAATGAATTAACAGGAATGCATTCCAAGCATTGATGATATGGATGGCTATGATGGATAGATTTGAAAAAGGAACAAAAAGAAATCAGATAAACAACTTATGAAAAGACATTAAGCATTGTTAAGTCCAATGGGGAAAATTTTCAGAAAGCAAAAGCATGAGATACCAATACTCCAAAGGCTCACAGTAACTAATACAATCCGAAAACAAGTATAAAAAGTGAAAATATACAAAAAGTAACTTCAGAAGCAGAGGAAGCGTAGCATAATGTAAACGAATAAGGGGGGAAAAAAGTAGGTGAAGTCGCCAGACTCACAGAACAAATGTTTGCAATATTGGACTGAGCTTTCATAGTTTCGATGTCGCGTTCAAGCTGCTGCTTCCAATCAGAAAGTAAAGCCTCATCCTGAAATTCAAAAGTAAAACAGGTATATAATTGTAAATAAAAAATGTAAATTTCAAAATTAAAATAATCTGGCGTTATACCTGAGGCAGCTGTATCGTCACTCTGTTTGGGAAAAGGCGACTGAGTTGCTTCATTATTTTGGGGGTTTCTTTGCTCCTATCATGTAGTTTACTAAAGTTATCCTAAAGAGAAAGGCCAAATTAAAGAAGATTTAAAATTAATTCCTGAAGGAACCAGTGTTTATATAATTGTATCAAACATTTACAATATTCAGAAATCTGTCTCAAAAACATAAAGAGAAAGCAAATGGCTATCATTATTATACCGGAAAAGCAAGATCAAGTAACGCTGTCTGATTGCTTCCAAACTTCGTAAATAGAAGGCCCCCAGGATGGGTCTGCAAGCACAAAGAGGCCATTATCAGACACAAAGATACAATCTTTCTACTAATCAATCATGAGAACAAAACCATTAAATGCCAGCTAACAAAAATAATAATCAAATGGCACCTTCTCCTTACGACTGTCCAGCTGAGTATTTGAGCCTATCACCACAACATTATGTGGCAAGTTTTCAAATTTACTTTTCAAAACTTCCGAGTTCCCAACTATTGCCTTCTCTATATCTTTAATGAACAACAGAAGCGGACCATTTTTACTTTGATTAGCTACAACCTATGTACACAGGAAAGTAGAAGGGTGTCAAATATATTTCTTCCGGGATAGAGACTAGTTTTGGGCAAGTATAGAACTGTGACAACCTCAAAAATTTCATTAATCGCAACTTTGTCAAAGTCATCCCCTCCCGACCCATCCAACCGTTGTAAATGGTTTGCTGCAGTATAAACCATCAATGAATTAAACATGACAAAATTACAGCAGACACTATGCTAATATGCAGCTGAGGAAACAGTAGTTCAATTAAAATAAGAGCATTACCAGAACAAAAGAACCCGTGATCAACTTCGCAAAGGCCTCCAAGATCATTACCATCTGGAATTGATTTATCAAACCTGACCCCAACTTTTGAAGACCCATTGTCTTCAAAAGCAAGGAAAACTTTGCCTCGAGAGCCATAGCTAGGTCCCCTGCCAGATATAAAAAAGTTTCATTAAGAGAGCAGAGGAAGAGAAAAGAAAGACTGCTGGGGGATAAAATATAGACCAACTAAAAAGTGAAAATGAAAAACAAATAACAGCAGAGCTGTGTAGTTTCTCTGCACAACAAACTGATGTCATACAGGGACGAGCAATGGACCAGAGGGAAGCCATAAACAGAATTGAGAATTCTATCCCAAAGAAAACATAGAGATTAAATTATGTGCATTCAGCCCCGAGATAATTGAAAAGGAAATATCACAAAATGAAAAAATATGAAAACAATCATGAGAAACTGTTCCAATATTAAGTGATTGTTTCTTTTAGAAGACAACTTCCCCTACAAGATTAAGGTTTCGCTTTTTATTATTTTAGAAAACATTTTCACCTTGTAAAATTTTATGATTTCAAAGTTTGTACAAGTCGGTGAAGAAACAATGAAAATAAGGTTTTAACAAAGGAAACAACGTGAAAACAAGGCGAGAGATTTGTAACATGAAAACAGAAAATGTTCTCTCACACATAATAGGCCCAAAATTTCAAAAAAAATTAACCTCTAAAAAATGAAAATGCTTCAGCCACTAAAATTACCCATCATAAAAGATTCACAATGCTTTTTCAAGCCATACTTAAACAACTTTCGCACATAACCTTATTGATATGAAAGATTAGAAAAACACTACATCTCTATATCAACCTCTACTATTTTTTTTTTTGACAAACAACCTCTACTATTTATAAACCATAAAATACTGAAATAATTTTTCCATAACACAAATTACCTCGAAGGATAATTTTGTACTGATGAGACAGCAGATGGAAAGTTGCCTATAAATTTTACCCGATCACCTGCAAAATATGCAAGCATTATGGCATCAAAGCCTTCAAAATGCCAATTGGCATCAGGAATAGAAAACAATAGGCTGCCAACAAGATAATAGAAAGTAAATTTGCAGATAAGTGCTGATATTTTGGGACATAACAGCATACCTTTTTTAAGAGTGGTTCCTTTTGATGATGCAGTAGAAACCTCTTGCTTCAACATAGCCTGAGAACTTAACGTAGATCCACCGATAATTTCAGCATCAACACTAGAAGCGGGTTTCTTGTGATGCAACGTAGCAGCCTGGGTACTTCTCTTGGCAAACACAGATGGCTTTTCAAGCTTTGAACTTTCTTTAGCAGAATCAACTTCCTTTGATGGAGTTCCCTAAAAAATCAGTTGCACAATAAGAACAATTATGATGTGTACCAACAATGATTTTGCAAGAAAACACACACTAGGCAGCGAAGCAATCAAGCAAAAAAGCCATAAAAATCTAAAATAGAAATGCACAATCATGCGAAAACTTAAATATAACAAAAGGTTATCTAAGAAAACATACACCAGGCAGTGAAAGAGAATCCACAATCAGTAGCTTGGCACCAAAATGCTTGGCAAGTGCCTTGGACAAACTCTCCTGATATATTTCCGAACCTACACGAGTATCGTATGGAATTAGTAGAAAACATATTTTACATGTGTTAAAATTACATGTCATCCTTAGCTGTAATAAGGATTACAATCATATAAATTAGGACTAAGATTATCCATTAGCATTTATCGTGATCCTATTATAAATACAACTTATGACTGATTTAGACACACAAATCTGATTTTCTACATGGTAACAGAGTTGTTCTGATTCTGTGACTAGCAAAGTTTATCACTACAGTAGCCGCGCCGGCCAGCTACTAGGCTGACGGCCTCCACCAGAGCAGTCTCTGGCAAGTGTCAATACTTTTCCAACATGTTTCTGCAGCGATTCCAGTGTCTCTGCATAAATTTTTCTGCTTCTTGGCTCTGTTCCGGCACCCATTCAGCTCGTTGTAGGTCTCTCCCTCCCTAGTGCTTATCTAATGCTGCTACCACCATTATTGAACTCATCTTGTCACTGTAAGTCTAACCGAGCGGTCTGCAGGCACAGCAGCGCCATTGGCCGCTGTGCTGGAAAACTTTGTGCCAGGTTTTGCAACAAAGAATCCCCTGTCTACCTGCTGCTAAAGTTTTCCGCAAAGTCCTCCTAGTCTACCCGCTAAAATTTCAACTTGTGGGTCACGCTTTTGAAGGGTGTTTCAGGGACTTCTTCGATTATGTTACTGCAGTTTTCTTCTCTATTCGACACTGTTTTGTAATGTTACATTTAGGCGTTGTTCCGATATCAGTAGCCATTGTTCAGTGACTCGTTCACCGTTTCCATTTTTCTGTTTGCATTCACTATGCTTCATCCAGTGCTTCTTTTTCCCGCCAGTGTGTTACTCTCCTCAACTAGTTGCAATTCAACCACCTGCACTTTCTTTCGGTAAGATCCATTCCTGACAGCCTCCACAGCAACTTTCAGAATCCTCCATTAGGCCAAATCGTCTTTGCTACAGTCACTTTTGGTTGCGCTTGTTGCTACAACCTTTTTCTTTGAGCCAAATCGTCTTTGCTACAGTCACTTCAGTTGCACACGCTGCTACAACTTTTTTGTCTGTTTCCTCAACAGTACTTTCACCCTTCATAACATGCTTAAAGCTTAGTAAGCTTAAGCTTGAGGCGGGGTGTTAGAAAACATATTTTACATGTGCTACTACAACTTACAATTACATCTCATCCATAACTATAGTCTATAAGAATACAATCATATCAATTAGGATGGATTATCAATTAGCATTTATTGTGATCCTATAAATCATACAAATTTGATTGATTTTCTACAGAGCTCAATCAATTCTCCATTATAAAAAGAATAGAACCATGAACAAGAATGATAGAATTACCCGCAGGACCAGATAACAATATTCTTGGAGACAATGACGAGAGTTCTGAAGCATATTTTCCAAACCCATTGCACTTCAAAGGAATATATATAGCGGCAATCAAGACATCCTTTGTTGTATCACTGTAACGATGCCACACATCATAACCAAGTAACCATAAGTTATTTGGTATCAATCCCAGAGTAGTAATTAAAAACAGTTAAACTCGGCAATAGAGCAATAACGAATATTAAGGTAGCTGTAGCCAATAGATTACCTCTAAGTTTGACCACACTAGAGGTACTAAAGGGAGAATATAGTAGGAAATCAAATAAGAGATCAATTAATAACAAGAAGCACTTTTTTGCACCTTAGATAATATGGGAAACTTTCAATGGAGACATCAATATCCTCAGCATTGAGAATTCTCTGTTGTAGACTATCCTTAAATGCTTGCCGTCTAGTGGATGCCAATATTGCTGGGGTATCAACATCTTTGAGGAGTTCTTTTAATTCTCTTCGATCTTCTAATATCTTGGAAAGGTTATCATTGAAATCAAATTCACTACATGAGCCAGCTAACATGCACAGTAATGGCCTCAATTCGCAATTAGCAGCAGTCATCTTCCCAGCATCAGCATCAGCATCGACTTCAATGGTGTCGAGGCTAGGATTTTCATTAATGGTGGTAGAAGATGCAGGAACAGATTTTGCAGAAGAAAAAGCTGCAGCTGGTTCATCATTATTAGTGGTATCCTTCATATCATTGTCTGGAGTATTATCCCCGTGGTCAGAAGGCAGTGATGAAATATCAGTGTTCTGTTTTTCATTGTTGCTAGTTTTAGCAGGAGCGGAATTGAGAGATAAATCTTTATGAATATTTGATAAAGAGGCCAATATTGATGCTCCGGCAACGGCTGTAGGGTCTCCAGATCTAGCCTCAACCTGCATCCCATTTACTGGAGCACTCTGGCCTTCTAAAATACTCACAGACGAAGGTATACCAGAAGTAGCAATGTTATTACTTTTGAGCTGCTGAAATATCTGAACTTCAAGCTAAGGAACACATAAAATATCATAAAAAAAAAGGATGAAAAGATGCATCAATTCATAATGTAAATACGTTGACACATTACTCGGTTTCCTTGTGAAACAGACCACAGATGCATGCAGAGAAAAGAAGGAAAAAGCAAGAAGGAGCTAAAGGAAAATTATAAATTCTTCCCATGAAACCAAATCTAAAGGATACATAAGCATGCTTGCCAGATGAACCAAAGACCACCTCGTCACCTCCATTTAAAATCACCCGGGCATTCCTTTTATAAGTCTTGCCGTTGACTTGGACAGCTCCCTTACCTCCTGTGATTTCCAGTAAGGCAACTGACGAACCTCCATGCTGCCGAGTTTAAATGACAGCTGTGGTCAGTTGTGCAAAAAAAACATAAAAAAGCTTGACATTAATTTTCTACAGCTATCATCTTCTACAACTAAACAAACATTCAGTATTTTCATTATTGTCTTGCACCAAACATCTAAAATAGATTTAATTGTCTGAGAAATGACTTATTTGTCATGGTTCGTGATAACAAAGCTGTAAAGCAGATGGAAGTTTAGTAATTCAGCCGGTTGTTTTAAGTTTAAAAAGATAAAAGAGAAAATTCTACCTCCATGTGACTCAACTTGCACAAAACATTACCAACAGTAGGATCTTTAAGCATCAAGTTACACTGACGACCTTGACCAACAGTGAAGATTGGATAACTCATGGATAAGTGAGGATTCTGGAGAAGCAGGAATAACAAAAAGATTAATTCCAAACCTACAACGGTACAGTCAGAATGCAAGAGTTCATAAGATAGAAGCATAAATCAGCTTCCAGTTCTCCCCATCTTAAGCTAATGAGACATATAGAATATTCTTAAACGGACATACAAAAACAACTAGGGTCAACTATCATTTTTTTAACAATAAAATCAAAGATAATACTTGATTTCACTAACCAACAGCAAATCATCTGCGGCCTGCAGATAGTTGATGATGCATCCTATAACAAGATAGTAACTGCTATGTGAGATAGAGCATAAAGCAAGATTACAAAATTCAACCCCACACTAAAATAAGATCGAGACTTTATTGTTATGTTATATACTTTTGTTGACCAGTTCCCACATTTTGCTTCTCCTAAATGGACTATTATCTTTTCTAACAATGTGATTATGTGATATTAACTAATTGGATCTCATTTATCTACTCAAAAGCAAGAGAACTGGAGAATTTTCGCAATCCGCGATTGACGACACTGCATCAACCTCCCCTTAGGTGAATGTACTTGATACACCCAACGCCGCTCTTGTTTGGGATAGGGATGGATATTAAATCACTATCTTGGACCAGACACTCTTCTTTGTCCTACCTTCCATACTCTATCTACTCCTACACCGTTCACACTTCTAAATATCAACGCAAGGGAATCAAAATTGAAGTGTAATTTTTGAAAACAAGAGGGATGTCTGTCAGTGTAATAAAGACTAACAACAACAATGTAAGACAAGGGATACCGTGTCATCAAAGTCACTAGTCCTTCAACAAAAGCAAAATCCAAGGATCAAATTTGACCATGCGTTGAAACACAATTACTCTAAAGACAAACAAAAACCATATGAATACTTCACCAAGAGTAAGAGAAAACCTGAGAAAACTGAGAAAGAAGCTTCCCCCACACAGCCTTAGGACACGATTTCGCTGACCGTTTCTTCGACCGACCAGGCACCTCCGTCGCATCCGAAACAACCTTTGATTTCTCCGCAGTTTCACCTAATTACAACAAAATCCATAAATCTCACCAATAAAAAAAATCACATGCATGCACAAAAACAACAACAACCGCTAAAAAAAACGATGAAAAAGTCTGTGACTTTAGACCTAAACACTGAGGGGAAACCAAAGCCTCATCTTCAATTGGCGAAGAAGGAGACTTATCACCATCAGAAACACCTTCAGGTTTCAACGACGCCGTTTGTTGTAGATCAGGGGGATGTAATTGAGGTTCTTCAGATTCGTTGACCGGAGGAGAAGGAAGAGAAGTTGATGGAACATCTTTTGAAACCTGTGTTATAATCACAAAAGATTCATCAAGAATTGAGCATGAATTAGCATATCGATTAATTGAATATAAGAATTAACATCTAAAGAAGATGAAACCTTGGATCGTTTGGTTTTGGAAGGAGGAGGTGAAGAAAGAGGACGTTTGGAAGAAGAAGAGCCCCTTCTGGTTTCAACCATGATGATGATGATGATGATGATGATGATGAAGGGTTCTGTTTTGTTCGGCGAGATGAGAAAGAAAGAAAGAAAGAAAGAAATATAAGTTATGACTAAGATTGAATGATTGAGTCACGTAAATGTTATCAAGGCTTGTTGTCTTCTGTCTTGCTGTTTTTATACGGGGAGTAGATAGAAGAAAGGAATGAATGCGGAATGCGGAATGCGGAATGATGATAAAATACGATTAAAGAATTTGTAACGACTTTTATTTATTTTTTTTGATGAATTCTTTGTAACGATTTTTATTTTTTACTGGGAACTTGCACTATCTTTAACCTAAATAATTAGAGGGTTGTAAACAAAAAAATAATTAAGGGTGATTTCTTTTCCCACTTCTTTTTCACTTTCTCACTTCTCAGTTCTCACACTCACTTGGGTTGGGTGTTTAATCTTGTTGCTAATGCTTTTGGTATGGGCTCTTGTGATCCAAAATATAGCAACCCTTATTGCTCTTATCTTTAAAGTAGATGACCAAAGAACCTTCAAAGATTTCAGGCTCATTAGCCTATGTAATACTCTTTATAAAATAATTACAAAGGTTCTTGTCAGCAGATTGAGACTTGTTTTAAAGGGACAAATTAGAGTAAGTTATAACTAACCCTAACTTCGTCAAAAAAATTTCTCGGGTCATTTTGAAGACTTTAACTCGTTTGTAAATCTAATAAGCTACAAATTAATTTAAGACAAAACCGAATTAAGAGGAGATCAGCCTATTCAAAAACACAAAAATTATAATTTTGTATCATATCAAGTTAGCAATTTACGCGAAGAAAAAAATACAATATTTGGCGCAATTACAATAAATCTTTCAAATAGTCAAATATCTTTAAAGTATTTTTAAATAAAATAAAGATTTATAATATTTTATTAGTAATAATGAAATTATGCCAACAACATGCGGTGTTTCGCCGTCGTAATTCAAAAGAAGAATATAAAAAATAATTACTTTAAAAATATTTAATGTTTTTTCATCTTGACTAAAAATCAAAATAATCATTTATAAAATTTAAAAGCATTCGTGAAGACAAAATATAAAAATAATTATTTCAACAATGTGTAACATTTCATCGTAAGGAATCAAATATTATGAAATTATATCAACACCAAGTAATTTTTACCCGTTAAAACTCAAAAACAAAATATATCAAATAATTATTTAACAACATCTAGTGTTTTCTCACGGGACTCAAAAGCAAAATAATGAGTTATAAAAAGAACAAAATATTCAATTATAAAAAAGTAAAGATATTTATAATGTCATAATACAAAAATAATTATACCAATAAGAAGTAATTGCTTTGAGTTTTAGCTCTTTACAAAATTATCACAATTCATAAGTATTAATGTATAAATTAATTAATATTAAATATATTTGTATATATAATAATATAGTGACGAGTCAATAACTCGACAGTCAACCCAAACTCGGCCTAGCCCAAAGTTAAGTTACAAATTGGGAAAGAAAATTGGTTTTCCATTTGTTTGACAAAGAAACAAGTTCAGACTTCAGAGTCATATATACTACATAACATATTGGAGGATGAGGAATGATGGAATTTTTCAGAAAATGTGGGTGCTTATTGCTATTCTTATTGACAATACATATTGTACGCATTAACATAAACTGTGTTGAATTGTTAAATGCTCAAAGGAACTTATCATCAGCTAGGCTGAGTTAGTAGCTTATACAATGCTGAGATGATTAGAATGATATACCTCCCGAAGTTGTGTGAATTGAGATACATTGTGATTAGGCATTTTCTTTTGGAAGGACTTGGACAATTTATAGGGGTATGATTTGAGTCCACGCGAGAGTCTTTTTAGGGCCAGTTTGGTAGTCAATATATGAGATGAAAAAGGATAGAGATGGGATATGATAGAGACAATATATACTATCATATAATGTATTTGATGTGCAACACCCAACATTGTAAAGTTGGTGATTGAGAGTGACTCTCATAGACATGCTACTCAGAGGAAGATAGAGATACAAAGGACACTACCACGATTGTTAAGCGTATACGAAGCTCCTGGTTGACGGGGAGGTGGACATAAGGCATACTTGGAGGAAGGGAACAACTGTGCAGATTGGCTTGCGAACTACAGTTTTCAAGTGGACACCATGGACACAATTTTTCTAGAGGAGCGAGCCCCTTGATTGAGGGGCCTCCACCCTAAGATTTTTGATGACATGTAAGGGGCGCTTGTATCTCGAGACATTAGGACTCGTTATTTTGGTTTTATTGTTTTCGGGCGATTGCCCTCTTTTACTAAAAAAAATATAACATATATGTTTCCCTTTTACGTACAAAGGTAACATCTTATTGTATTATATATTTTAGATAAGCTAATAGATAATTATACTATACATTATATCTTAATGGCAAAACCACCCTTGTGACAAATAAATTTCATCTGTTGAAAAAATAAATTAGTTTTCTATTTTTATACTTTTCTAATAATAAATTTAACTTTTAGCATTTATTTTAATTTTTAATATTTTAATAGTTTTTTTTAACTAAAATTATACAAAAAGACAAAATTCCTTTATCATAAAATCATACATTATTTTTTAAATTAAGTACTAATATTTTTAATTTTAATTTAACATTAATTTTTTTAATATATATTTAATTTTCAATAGAGATCATATTTTTATTTTTGAAATATATCTTAGAAGAGTAAATTATTAAATTATTTTTTTTATCCTATCCTGTTAGTTTCTAATTCAATTCAAACTCAAGATAAAATTTTAACTAGAGAGACATTATAGGATAAATCACTGAATTAAGTTATTATATGTTGTTGACTCAACAAACGTTGAAATAACACAAGATATGATAGCTAGATATTGCGCACGTGGGAGCTAGCAATAGCTTCAGGTGGGGAGCTGGACTGGACCCCTAATGAAGGTTGAAAACAATAGCCACTAAGGTAATCACTCCTTGAGGTAAGTCTCTTGCCACCCATATCTTTATATAATTTATAAACCAATGTATAAGACGACCACAACTGAAAGTGCCAACAGGTTGTGACTACTGACTACTCGTACTCTCAGCTTACTTAGGAGTCATGACCTTGTTCACCATGCCATACATTAGTGAGTTTCTCGAGAGCATCAAGGAACTATCGTGTCAATCAAGCTAAACTATGTAGGCCATACTAATGGAGATAGTTGGCGTGCTAAAGGAGTTTTAGGAATATAGTTGTTAAAAATGACTCAACTATTGTCATTAAACTTCTTAATGAAAGTTCTTTTGAATCAGCAAATGTTAGTGGTCAGTAATTAGTTAGAGGTAGGGGAAATGTTAGTCCTTCCTCACATCCATGTCGTAGTATTGTTTGTCTTATTTAATCCTTCTTAGCAACATTGAGTGGTGTCAAGTTTTAAGTGAGCAAAATAGAGTAGCAGAATCCCTTACAAAATTATGGTTTGTTGATGGCCACATGCTTCAAGCTTTTTGAAATTGCCTAAACCGTTACATCTATTCCATTAATTGACAACCCAACTAAGGGTCCGTTTGATTTGTAAACAGGTAAGTATTGGACTGGACAGTACTAGACAACTTTGTGTCCTATACACTATTTGGTGAACAGTATAAGAAAAAAATGTAAAAAAAACTATAATTCCCGTTCTAATATTTATAACAATTTGTCCGCCAAAAAAATTTATTTATAACAATTTTATATAACATATTAATATAGGGTGTAATTAAAAAAAGTATAAAGAAAAATATGTGATGGAAAAGGCATGAGAGAGAGAGAGAGGTCATGAGATGCGAGGATATAAGAAATATGAGAGAAGAGAGCTAGAGAGAGAGAGGGAGAGAGAGGTCATGAGATAGAAGATATAAGAGAGGTGGGAGGTAGAGAGAGGGAGAGAGAAAGAAGAAAGAATAATTAATTAGACACGAGAGAGTGACAGAGAGAGAGAATTATTGAGTAGAAAATAAAAATTATCTTTTGGTTTGGGTGATCAGAAAGTTGTGCTGCGGTACAAAAAAGTTGTACTGTGGTTTTGTTAGTGATAAGAATTTGAGTTTTTGTTGAGTCCATTGCGCAGTTGCCCTCACTTTTTTCAAGTACCATGAACAGTTTCCAAATCAAACAAGGCATTACTGGAGTTGTCCAGTCTAATCCGTTACTTTTTAGCAAATTAAACGCACTTTAAAATAATTTAGTATAAGGGAATAACTAAATGCGTTCTTTTTCCCTCATTAAACAATTATTCATTAATAAGTGCACTAGGTGTGCTCAAAACCACAATACAATATGAAATCAGAAATTGTTAATACAATTAAGAGCGTTATTCTACCATGATGGCGGTAAATAATTAGAGTCTCTGCCCCCATAAACAAACCAATACTGATACATGTACTTGATATGAGCCACAATTGAATCAAGATTGAAACCAAGACTGATACATGTACTTGGTCCCATTTGTATCTAAAAGAAATAGAATATTGTTTTTTATACCCCCATAATTGAGCACTATTACCCCCCCCCCCCCCACCCCACCCACATGAAATTCCCATTTTGTCCCTTTCATTTACAGTGTTTCAGAAAAAAATTGGACTTTCGGATATACTATTAATAGATAAATCCGTTATACAATTTTTAACTTATTATGGATTTATCTATTTAATTGATAAATCTGTAATTTAAAAATACATTACGGATTTAGCAATTAAATAGATAAATTTGTAATTATTTTTAATTTGTTAAAAAATCATGAATAATTTTATTTTTTAAAATAAAATACATACGAGTACCAGTGATCTTTTGGTTCATTTTAGTGTGTATATGTTGAGAATCACTGCAACAATCGAAATGCTCTCTTCTGTTTCGATTAAAGATTCAATCCCTCAAATGAATAATGCCCAGAATTTCCCCAAATTGAAACCCTAAAAGCGCAATCGCAAAATTACAAATTGCAGAAACAGTTCATAAGAACACAAGCATTTGGTTACTCAGCTCAGCACCAAAATGGTAACCTACATTTGCGGGATCGAGCAATTGCTTGAATCAGTATATTAAATTAATCTATATCAATGAGTGTACAATCTTTGAACCCACAACTGTATCCTCACTTCTCTGTACCCACGGTTCCCTGTGTATCACTCTCACTCAAACCCGAAATGTACAGTACATTGATCAATCTTCTAACAACTTAATGATGATCACATATATACAAATCAAAAACTAAGTAACAAGAATAACAACTCTAACTGTAAGAAAAAATGTTTCCTAACAGGACACAACAACAACTAAAAAACTTGAGCCTTGAACGAGAGAAACACGCTTTAGAGTATTACATGGGCTCACTTAACTTGCCACATCACTATTTGCATCCATGTGGATTCCATGTGTATGGCACATCAACAGTATATATTCCTTATAGTGACGATGTTGTACGTCGGGATAGATAATCTAGACAAGAAATTAGTTCTCCCTCAACCTACTCCGATTGTCTCGAAGCCACAACCATTAAATCCAAATTCCTTCGTTTACTATTTTTTTTATAATTAATAATTTGAATTTTTCATAATCTCCATAAAATTTTAAAAAATTGGTTAACCTTCTTTTGATTTTATAAGATTTTTAGTGGAGATTTTATGATTTTTTAGATTAGTTTTGAATCTTTTATGGATTTTTTAGTGGTGTTTTTATGACATTTTTTATTTTTTATTTTTAGTTGTTGTTCTCCTTCCTATTTTACCGAATGCACTCTCGTCGTGAATGCGTCTGATAACCAAAAGATCACCGCTATCTATATCTATTTTATTAAAAAATAATAAAATTAATATTAATATTTAACAAAGTAGAAATAATTAAGAATTTATCAATTAAATAGATAGATCCATAATATAATAGTACATTACGGATTTATCTATTTAATTGATAAATCCGTAAATATTTAATTGATAAATCCATAATTTATTTTTTTAACTACAGAATATTAATAGATAAATTCCTACAGTGTAAAATTGAGAACGATAAAGTGAGGATTAAGAAAATTGGAGAGAGTATTAGCGCTAAGTGGGGGGGTATCAAAATCAATTAATATTCAGCTGTAAAAAAAAAAATCAGTTAATATCCAAGAAATAAAAGGCTTCAGGCCCCTTTTTTAGTTCAAAAATACTTTGAAATGAAATGAGACGGAGCCGAACGACAACGAGAGGATTTGAAAAGACGGAGTGGCAGTTTTGTAATTACCAAAACAGCACCAATTAAATAAAAGATAAATGGACATTTAAAATTTAAACGGTTCTGCTCAGTTGCATTTCTTTTCATTTCGAATTCGAATTCGAATTCGTGGAGCTGAGCAATTAGCAACTGCATCGAAATCGATCATCGCATTCTCATGGTTAGGTGTCCTCTTCCTATATTCATCTTCTTCCTCTTATCGCTGAATCTGTTTATCTTCTTTATTTCGTTGCTTTATCAACTGCAATGTGTTCTTTTATACGTATCATAGTCTACGTATTTAGGATTTAGGGTTTTCCAAATTTGGGATCTCTTATACATTCTCAAGATCCTCAACTCAACCATTTCATTCTCTCATTCGTTTCCTCTGTGATTGCAGGACGGACACGATTCTCAAGATCCAAAGCAAAGCCCTGCTGATATGACAGCTTTTGTAAGTTGTTTAATCGTTTTCATGAATATCTTGTTTTTGAACTAATTCAGATCTTCAATTATCACTGGCTCTCGTAATGTTATGAATCTTGCTAAGTCACACTTCAATTTCATTTTCAAGATTTTCAAAGTCTATTGCTCTAGTGATTTAGTTAATGTAAATTAATTAATCTTTGTTTATCCAACGATCGCTCTTTTCAGGTGCAAAATCTTCTTCATCAGATGGTGAGTTGTATGCTCTAGATTTCTTGAGCTGCTTTGTGACTTTCAGTTTATAGCTGCTGCTAACTAGAATTTATTTTTTTCCCCAGCAAAGTAGGTTCCAGACAATGTCTGACTCCATTGTTACAAAGAATATCCTTTTTTGTTATGATGATTCGCTAATTCATGCTTGTGATATTTTTTTACTATGAGAGTTAGATTTGGTTCAAAGCGGTTTGTCTGGTGGTCATATGGTGTTAGATCTTGATTACTTTAACAATATTTTTTACTTACCAATCTTGCAAGCGATGAGTTTTTTTATATAAATAAATAAAAGGGATTGAATGGAGCCATTTACGTTTGCTTATCTGATGCCTAAATCATAATCTTTGCTGTGGCTTCAATTTGCATCATTTTATTTGTTTGTCTGTTGTTAGTTGTTAGTTGTTACCAACATAAATCTTTTTCTGTTTGTTGTTATTAAAAGGCAAGTCCAAAATACACATCAAAAAGGGTGTATCAATACTGAAATCAATGGCATGATGCATGTATAGACGGAGATTTAATATAACCATTCTGTGCCCTCACCTTGCAGCTTAATAAGGTGTTGGGATACTGGGATAGTTATTGACATATGCACAGCTGGTAATTTTCAACTGTGAACATTTGCATCTCGCCATTCTTTTTTGCAAACCCAGTGTAAAATGGCAGCTGTGCATAATTGTAACTCATAATTTAGTGCAATTTGTACGTGATTGTGTAGGTGTATCAATTTTATTTGTAGACTTGGCAATACTCAAACTTTGGAAATAATGTTTTTCTTGACTCCATAGCACTTGATGATATGGGAAGCCGTATAAATGAGCTGGAGCAGAGCATCAATGACCTGAGAGCAGAGATGGGAGTGGAGAGCTCTCCATCACCAGTGGCCCCTGCTAAGCCAAAGGAAGAAGAGTTGAACAAAGAAGATGATTCCACTTAAAGTGATGTTTTAGTTTCAATTTCTCACATACTAGTAGTTCTTGTCTTGCATTGCAAAATGATTGGTTTGGTGCGTCCCAGGTATTTGTCTCAGTAGTTATTCAAAAAAGTAAATGTTTTTGTGTTTCTGTATGCAACTTATCATCTGTAACCAAATCACCTTACTGTTTTTATGATTTGATGATACATTCCTGCAATTTTTTAATACAGTCACTTTGTTGCCATCCTGGCTTCTATTACCCCATCATGCACTGGGTTGAGGAATAAATGATCCTATGACCCCAAATCCCTGGGCTGTTGTCAGATGCCCAGTTTTACTTTATTTCAACATCTCAATACTCCCTATTTGGCACATTTTCCAGACTATGTCTATGCAATTTCTTACAGAGGCGTTTTTGGAAAATCAATCTAATTTGACCTTTTTTTGACAAACCTCTCTAAACCTGCCTCCACCGTGCCTCACCATCCTCTCTAATGCTCCATCTCTATGCTGCTGCTATGTTCCCTACCAGTCTATGCCCCCCTCTCTCCGCCCAATATTTGACCAACTGTGAAAGCTTCTGGTTAACAGATCAAAGTACTATTACTAAAAAAAAGAGAAAATTCACATTAGAGAATGACAAACCAAGAATGAATTGGCATTGACTACCAGAATCAAATTGAAATGCAATATAGCTCAAATCACGAAGAACGGTTTCTTCTCAAGTCGATATAGAAATATTTCCAACAAAGTTTAGCAAATAATGCTTCACCAGTATACTAGCTTATATCGTGTTTAAGATTAAAATGGGCTTGATGCACATTTCCTTTTGGCACAATATGTAGTGAGCTCTTTCAAGTGGCCGTGGAATGCTAAGACTTAATGCAGGTCAGACTATGAACATCCGACTAAACTGACCCGTTCCACCCCTTGCGTGTGTGCGTGTGTGTGTATATATATATATATTTATTGTGGTCAATACCCGTTCCCTATATCTGTATACATGTAAAATCTAAAACACACTGCAAGCATCCATACAAACTTTTGGAGTATCTCAATCTTCGTTCACATCTATTTTCACGGGACTTAACAGTTAACACCACAGTTAAATCCACTATAACCATATATACGACGAAAGTTGAGTTCCATACATCACCGAGATCACACACGGTAGCAGTGCTTTGTCTTACCAACAATATGAGACCTTCCATGATGGTTTATATAATTAATTCCATGATGGTTTATATAATTAATTCGAGTATACGTATGGGTATGAGTTATGAACTTATAGATGCTTCGGAAAGTGACTTCCATTGTTAATCCATACGTGATTATTTGTTAGTCATTTTTTGGCTGAATAAATAATGGCTTTGTTCAAAATTTTCCTAAACCATTTAATGAAGTATTAGTTCATAGATTGTCCCTCATTGCTGGTTGCCTTGGCAATTTCAGCGACAGAAGGACGTCGTCTCTTGGATTCAAATCTGGCTGTGAGCGGTGGTGGTAGTGTGTGTGTGTGGTGTTTATTTGTCATTTCATCTAGTAGACCAAAAAAATAGCAAAACCATAGATTTTGCTGAAATGAGTTTTCTTTTACTTGTGGTGTTATTTGACATGGGCACATATTAAATGATGTCCATTTATAGGTGTGATGGTCATCGTACGTGCATTGATCGAGGAAGTCACATAATGTTTTGATGTAAGAGGTCAATGAAAGATCTCAAATAAGTTAGCTTAAAATATCATGTCCACCACATGTTGATGCAAACTACTATCAGTGGCTATTCGTGGCATCAACCAAAATATGTCGGACATACCAAACTTAGACTGTCTTTATTCATCAATTGGTTTATGTGGCAAAGTTATTGATCCTCAGAAATTCGACGAATTGGAGGTTGAGGCTGCCATTATCTTGTGTCAGTTGGAGATGTTCTTTCCTCCCACATTTTTTGACATAATAGTTCATTTAATTATTCACAGTGAAGGAGATTAGATTGCGTGTCTCTGTTATTTAAGGTGGATGTACACAATCGAGTAATACATGAAGATCTTAAAACGGTTTGGGAACAATCAATACCGTCTTGATAGAATCAATACCATCTCCTCACAAAATGATATTGTCAAAGTCAAAAAACCCCGGATGAAAGAAAAATAATATTGAACAAACATAACAAGACGTTCCTAAACTAGTTTAAACAGAGATTATGAATGATAATTGTGCTTCTGATAGAATAAAATGACTAGCGCATCAGTCTAACTTTAATTACGACTTCTTCAAGGCACTTCTGACTTCTCTATGTCAAGTTGCACTTTTACAGTGGATGTAACTTTCGTACAAAAGACTAGAGAAGTGCACTTCTTCAATATAACGTCACATGCACCCAAAATGCATAGCAAAAGATGCTTACTTTTCTCTTTAAAGACGAGCATACTCCATATTTGGCACATGTACTCCTTTCCATGACTCTGTCAAAACGTTACATCCACTAAGCTATAGTTGAGGACAAGAATGCTAATCTATTCATTAGGGTACGTTCTGTTTCGTTTTGTATAGAAACGTTTGTCAAAGAGAATATTTCCAAAAAGCTTTTGGAAGGGATACGCAAATCCTGAGTGATGCTAAGCTATGTGCTCACCGAGTCATGCAACTCAAACCATCACCTTCACTTACGTATTTCATACAAATATGTTATTGTTTCAATTGTGATTTTCTCACTCTTTTAAATTTATTCTCGATCGATTTCATTTTTACCTTTCTCTCTTTTAGTTACAACTATTCAATTGTTTTTTTCTTTCTACTTTTCTTCTATAGCATATCACGTTTATTGAACTATAGGATGTAAGTTCTTTTTTCTTTGTTGTTTCGCTAGAATTTTGATGTGGATAATGAAGAAGCACTACACCGATCATGTATATAAAGCTAGCATAAACAGCACGAATGAGTAAAAGAACTGATACGACGTGCAAAGAGGCGTTTTTGCAATACTTTTTACGTTGCTGACGTCTTGACAGCGACACTAGTTGTTCTCTCCTTCCTTTTGTTCTGGATAAGGATATATGCCTGAGGAAACAGACTCGGTGCTTGAGTATTACTAGTATTTGCTACTTTTAGACTTATTTTGGCGGGAAAAAGATGAGAGAGGAAATTGTATAAGATAAGAGAGAAAATATTTTAGGAGAGATATAAACACAAATGGCTAAATGTATGAGTGTCTTTTCCGCCCTAACTTTAGAAAGTAATTTAAGCGATATCACATATTTTTACGGAGTACTTCCTATCTTCCTATAGTTTAAGATTTAAATAGATAATATCGGATAAACTTAGAGACTAATTTGATAATTTATTCTTAAATAATTTTTAAGTTAGATAACTTCAAATGAAGGAAAAAAAGTAAACA
This sequence comes from Astragalus glycyphyllos, assembly GCA_963573325.1. Taxonomy (NCBI): domain Eukaryota; kingdom Viridiplantae; phylum Streptophyta; class Magnoliopsida; order Fabales; family Fabaceae; genus Astragalus; species Astragalus glycyphyllos. Next base: position 61,799,217 of record OY754309.1, read on the forward strand.
TTTCGATATTGGAAGAAAAAAAGTAAACATTTCGATGAAACATTTTTTGGTAATTTTTTTTTTGCACCTCCTGACCCTGGGGTCCTGGGTCCGCCACTGAATTGTGATCACAGAGGACTTTTTTTTAATCAAAGCTAATATGTTATTTTTATCTTTTTATAATATACGAAAATTTATTTTCATTTTTAATATGCAGTAAATTTATATTTGTTAACATCTAAAATCTACTAAGTTGTTGGTCGAGGAAGAACTTAACCGAGGCGGTGATCTAGTCGAGGCCACATGAGCCGATTTGCTTAAATTATGGGCAAGAAGGGTAGTAGGCTACAAATAGCCTATGTTCACTATATTATTTCTAAGAAGAACAACCACACGAGGGAAGTTGGTAACCTCAGTTGGATATAGGTAAGAAGATAGGTTTCTGAGAAAAAAAGGGGTCACGTGCTACACAGGACTAAAGTAAGGTTTCCTTATCTGAAAATAATCATTCTACGGAGGTTTAATCTATTGTGAAGCCTATTAGGAGCTTAAAGAAGAAATGTTTGCCGAGGGAGGGAGAAAGAAGAGGGCTACTCCTGAAGGGAGTCTATGGAAGGACCTGAATATCATGCTCAGGGACAACCTTTATACCAAAACTGCTAAGATGATGACTCTGCTTGCTGAGGCCAAGTGGCTCGACCAAGGAAGAGCTCAGCCGAGGAGGAACCAACTGAGGAACTAATAATTTTGCAGTTGATGACACCGTGGTTGATGCAGAAGACTGATAACTCTATTTTATATAGAGTTATTTATGCATCTAAACCTAATAATTGCTAAGTTTTAAGTAAGAATATATAGTCATTATAGCTAAATAAATAAAATAACAACATTCAAAGTTTAGAAGAAGGGTTATGCTCATAATTAAGCATTTGGCATATATTTTGGTATTTTGATATGTTTGTTCAGTACACCTGCAGTTGATGCTCCTGCACTAGGATACAACAGTGCACGTGCACCAGGATATTCCTGCATCATGAAATAACCAGAACACAACGGTGCACCTGCACCAAGTGCAGTGCACTGGAAATTGACAACTATGCATGAAGCATTCTCAAACCATCAAGATGCACCAACACTTCATGGATGACGTCATGCTTAATCATATGAGCACATGCAACTTGCAAATTTCGGCGCCTACCATAAAAAGATTAGCTTTGAAGAGTCATGCACCTAGGGACACTTGGCCGTCCATTATTGGACCTCCCTTTGAGCTTGAGTATGGAATTCAAATTACTTTTTGGTAGATCAGAAATTAACCGAGGTTCAACCCTCAAGTTAACTTAATCTCCAAGGAAGACTCACTTTTTGAAGGCTATAAAAGGACCCTCACTTCTCATTTGAAGATACACCTCAAGATATCAACAAGATACCTTAGATTAGTTTTCATTTTCGTTTTTCATTCTCTTGTAAGAAGGCAAGAAAGGAATTGACAACTTCTTTCTTTACTTCCACACAATTAGTAGTGCTAGCTGAATGCAGTGAAGTTAGTGCACCTGCATTGCTTGGAGAATTCATGCAAAAGAAATTCAACCCGTGTAACTCTTACCTTGTTGCTTTCTTTTGTTGTGATTTCAATTATATGAATATGATCTTTTCAGTTTATATATACCTTGCAATGTCTAACATGAGTTAAACTCTTTTGGTTGAGATGTTTTAAAACTTATAATGATCTTTTAAATAGGTTATTGTTTCGTATGTGATGTGTGCATTTTAGTTCTTGTTTGATACTTCTTTCAACACTTATTTTGAGTTATAAATAAGTAGAGTTATAAATACAGACATGATTTATAACTAGAACTCAAGAACTAATATGGGTAAGTGTTTTAATTAAAGGAAACATTATTAAAATCATGCTAAGACCTAGACATAGGATAGCATAGTCCATAGGGTGATACTGTGGGTACTTCAAATACAGGAGTGAACTTATTTAGCATGCTTAGACATAAGAAGCTTGTAATGAAACTCTGAAGAAAGTGACTGAAAAGCACATTCTTAATGCAACAACATTTAGTGCACCTGCACCACATATAAACACAAAACTATTGAAAGTGACTTATTTGGTGAGAAACATCCCAACTATCATTCTCCACTGTTTTCATACATCTTATATAATTTGTTTACATTCTGTTGCACTCCACCATCCACCATTTGTTAGTAGTTTACTCTGCACTAATCTCTCTATATATTTAAGCATAAGGAATTAATCCAATCTCTGTGCGTACGATCTCATCTTCTCTATATTATTTGTTGTAGACTGTGTGTACTTGCGCATTACTTTTTCTCACACCAAAGATTTGCTTGGGCGCCAAGTAAGCGAAACACGTTTGGAAAGACGTTGAAGCTTGAAGCGGTTGAGAAGAGCGTGGTCAAAGTGCCTAAAGAATAGGAAGCGAAGACTTTCCACCCACTTTCCGCGCTAGTGAGCATTATGAAGTAGTAACTTCTCCTAGATTTTAGGGCCAATGAGTGTTATTGTATGTTGATCTTAGTCGATCAAATGATGATTAGCTGTAGGCTAGTGCTAGTGGCCAATATATATATATATATATATATATATGTATGTATGAATGACCTTTTGATTCTAGCAACTTATTTGCCTAGTGAGATTTTAAGGACAGGCATCAAATTATGTTCGGGCTTAGTTATTGAAAAAAAATGACTTGATGGTTCAACTTGAAAGGCTGAGAGAACAAGAATATTTATAATTTCAAAAAGCGTTTTAATTTCTTAGCTGCTGTTTTTTTTTTTTTATCAAAAGTTATTCCCATGCTTTAAGAAAGTGGAGAAAAGAATATATATATATATATATATATATATATATATATATATATATGACCAATTAAAAACTAGAACGAGATACTTTTAATTATAATTATATTATAGTTGTGAAAAAATTATAATTATATTTTTTTGTTACTCTATTATTGGTGGACAATATCTACGGATTTTTTCGTTAATTAATCTACACAAAGAACTTAATTATTTGCCATCCGCCACGATAATCTGTGTGGTTAAATCATTATATTATATTATACATAACTGATATCTGCTTTTCCCAACTATAAAATTTGAAGAATATAGACCTAATAACTTCCTTCTTTCAGCCACCAATCCAGTCCATCCATTACCAAAGCTACAAAATCTAATTTCGCTATTTTTGGGTGGAAAATATGTCCAAATATTATTACTTTTTATGTCGTCAATACTTCTAGGGTGACTCCATGGAACATCTTGGGAGGAGTGTACAAAACTACAAATCACCCTCAAACCATAAAAACCTCCATTAGTGTGAGTGATCTCAAAAATAAATTAAGTTAATCAAAGGACAAATATGTATAAAAGATTGATCTTTTTGTGAGAAAATCTTATATTTAATCTTTTGTCACAATTGCCGCACATAGCTAGCATAAATTTAACGAGAGTGTTAAATATAAAAGTTTACTTGCATTTTTTGTCTCAATTTTCTTGATTTTCGATTTTGGTTATTCTATTTTATTTTTGACGATTTTACTCTCTTAATTTGACAATTTTGGTTTCTATGATTTTTTCGTCGCACTTTTAATCCCCAAAATTCGTGGACTATACAATTTTTGTCCCACATTTCCTCAAAAACCAAGATTTTTGGAGATCAAAAGTACAAACATTTCATGATTTTGAGCACAAAATTTGCCAAATTAAGAAAATTTGGGGAGAGCATGACTTACATTCATGAGGTTGAAAGGTTTATCTAGAATGTTGAAGAGACAACTTGTCTCACATCTCCACCTCTCTACTTGTGAAGATGTGAGACATGCCAAATGAATTCTTGGGTGACAATGTAGAGAGGTGGAGAATCTCCAACCAGGTCCTAGTGAGAGGAGAGTGCTGGTGATCATATGTTGTGTGCGATGTGAGTATTATCATTCTTTGTAACTCTTAGAGTGAGAAAGTATTGTAGAGTGATACACATATTGGGTTCGGTTACAAATTGTTGCAATATATATTTGAAAGATGAATTAATGAATTGTGTTGATGTGTTCCCGTGGACGTAGGCAAGAGGTGCCGAACCACGTAAATTATTTGTGTTCTTCTTTCCTTTATTCTTATGATGTGTTTATCTATATTTCCCTAAAAAATTCTTGGGCAGATGACATGTGCGGTTTTCCCTAGGGATGGCAATTTCTACCAACAAGTGGAGATCCCCGCGAAGATTGTCCTGTTTGGGGCCCTGTCGGCGAGGAATTTTTCCTCGTGGGGACGGGGATGGGGGAGAAAATCCCTCGGCTGTCAATTCGGGGATGGAGACGGGTCCATATCCCCTGCCTAATATATTACATAAATGTTCATATTATAACTAAATATTATATCTAAGTAATAGATTCTTTAGTCTTTTAATATGTGTTTTTAAATAAAAATACTAATAAAATATTAAAATGTGCTAATTTTTTTATATTTTTATTTTTACCTCTATACTTTTTAAATATTAAAATATCAAAGTAATACTAAATTTTATACACTTTTTTCAATTTTATTATATTTTAATTTTAATTTTTTCTAATTTTGAATAAATTCTTTGGGTCCCCGCGAGGACCATGGAGATCCGTGGGGATGGGATGGGGGATGAAAACTCCTCGAAGCTGGGAATACGGATGGGAATGTGGGACCATATGGGAGGCAGAGATAGGGAGCGGGGAAGTACTCCCCGCCCCCGCCCCTCCCCTCCCCTCCCCATTGTCATCCCTAGTTTTTCCCAAGAGTGGTATCAAGTTTTCCCCCAGAAGAATAAAACATCAAATGGAGTGACATACGATAGTATATAGATCATATTATATGATGGAATGGTATATCCTAAGCCACGCCCTATGTTTTATCGGTTTATATCCATCCAATTGACGGGCCTGCATAACGCCTACATGTTATGCATGATGCAAGATTTGCATGGAGTAATTACATTCCCTTCATTTCTTCTTAATAGTTGGTTTTAGCAACCAACATAGTTAGCCTAAGCTATCTTAGCATATAAGAGGTCGACCTGATCCTCCTAGGTCTATTCGTAGTAAGATGTTGATACTACTAGCTTATAATATTTTTTAGATGCTATTTGAAATAGTCTTTAAGCTTATAAATAGCTTATAGCATTTTCTCTCGTTTTCACAATTATTACTTTAATTAAATTCCCCACTAATTCTTCAATAAATGATTCCTCTCTTATTTATAAGTATTAATTACAAATGTCTATTATGTTATTTTATATTTATAAACTAGTTTTAACTACTAATTTTATCAAAAACTTTAAATTGAACCGAAATGGATAAGTTTGAATGCAAATACATAGCCCCCCAAATTTTTTGTACGCATATTGTAGTATCAGTCTTATTGTATATTCGATATTGAATAAATGAAGAAATTAATTATAAAAATCACAAAGATCAATGAACCTATTAATTGTTATAAAATTGAAATCATATCTTAAAGGCTTAAATATATATTTTGCCCCTACAAATATTACCATAATCCAGTTATATTCCTGTAAAAATAAAAACTTTAAAATTACCCTTGCAAATATAAATCGCTTACGGTTATGCCCCTCGGTCATTTTCTCATCCAAAAAAATAATTTAAATAAGGTTTAAATATATGTTTTACCCCTGCAAATATCACCATAATCCAGTTATGCCCCTGCAAATATCACTATAATCCAGTTATGCCCCTGTCAAAATCTTTAATTTTTCTATTATGCTGATATTTGCAGGGGCATAACTAGATTATGGTGATATTTGCAGGGGCAGAACATATATTTAAACCTTATTTAAATTATTATTTTTTGATGGGAAGCTGACTGAGGGGCATAACCGTAAGCGATTTATATTTGCAAGAGTAATTTTAAAGTTTTTATTTTTACAGGGGTATAACTGGATTATAGTGATATTTACAGGGACAGAATACATATTTAAGCCTATCTTAAATATACTCCTATAATTAAATATTTTATAGTCGGTATGCGAGCTTTTAGTAATCATATACATCTCACATTAAAAATATATGTGTATAAAAAGAGCTTTAGAGCAACAAAAAAAAATCGTCAAGATAGAGTGGTAAGCATCGCCCGTAAACTCATACATCCAAAATGTCTAATCTAAGATATTATCAATTATGCTAGACCTCTAGTAGGCCTAAAAATCACTTTTCATTTAGTAATTTTATTTTATAATTGTTAACAAGTTTTTGGAACTTGGAAGTGGTTGAAAAATACTCTGTTAAATGTTCCAATTTTATAGGATGTCTCGAAGGGACAAAAAAAATACTCTGTTTAATGTGTCATAGGCTATTTCACATAATGAAGAAAATAGAGTAAATAAAATAAAGAAAAGAAAAATTTACAACTTAACTTTATATTGTTCAAAAAGATATGCAACGCAAAATCATAATTCTAAATAATTTTTTTTTTTGACCAAATTCTAAATAATATTATTAGGGTAAAAATTGAAGAAAAAAAATCATTAGTATTTACATTAAATGAATAAATAAATACCATCAATTTTGAGACTATTTTTTTATTGTAAATAACATAAATAATTACTATATTATTAAAAACAATTTTTAAGGTAGTTGAGTTAAAATCAAACATTTTTCCTAATATGTTATTTTGTGATTGGCTAACGGTTTAACGTTATTTCTTCTTAATAATACACACATACCTATAACCTATCTATATATAGACACAAATGCATTTCAAACCATGTCAACAATAACTGCCATACTCTGTTGTAGTCAGGTGAGTTCTGCTACAACCGATTACTATGGGCATGGACGGAAAGAAACTGGAGTACAAAGGTGAAGAAGCACTGCAGGAGATAGATAAGCTGACAAAGAATGCTGGTGAAGTTCAAGAAAGCCTCTTGAAACTGATCTTAACTCGCAATAGAGACACTGAGTATTTGAACAAGTATATGAAGGGACAAACATACATAACAGACATAGCAGAGTTTAAGAAACGGGTTCCGGTTATTTGTTATGATGGAATTTTCCCTTATATACAGAGAATTGCTAATGGTGAAGACTCTTCTCTCATCACTGGTAACCCTATAACAGAAATGTTATGCAGGTATTGTATTTAACCTCTGCTAGTTGCTGTTAATAGTTGCTCACCACTTTAGTTTAAGTTTCTGGTTTTGTATTTTAATGTTAATTAATTAATAACAAAAATCTCAATCATATGGTGTATATGTATGTGTATGCAGTTCAGGGACATCAGCTGGAAAGCCTAAAATGATGCCATCAATTGCTGAAGATCTTGATCGCCGTACCTTTTTGTACAATCTTATCATGCCAATCATAAATCAGTTAATACATTAACATCCAAACTTTTTATTTTATTTATTTTCTTAGCCTTGATTATATCTACGTCTAGAGTAGACACCTATTAATCATATCCTTTACAAGTAATATTTCAGTTTTCATCAAGTTACTTGGTTCTGGCTAAGACCAGCTTTTCCTGCTTAATGATGTCTTGATATATTCTTCATTATGTTTGATGTAATGAGTAGTCAGTCTCACTAAGTAAATGCAAGGAAGAGGATAAGATTAAAAGATATTATGTGAATAAGAGTAGGGAAGTGGAGGGCCCCATTACCATGCATTTGTTACGTTTATGCTTGTTATATTTTGCACTATACAAAAGAATCATAATGCATGCTATGCTATTGCTAGTGCGACTTGACAAAAGCAGCATATTAATTTTCACTATACATTTAGATCACGCTTTCATATCTGTTTTATTATAGCTTAATTCATACCATATATAATTTAATATACTAGTAATATATTATTACATGAGATAACGGTAATAGAATGTTGGAAAGTGGAAACCAATAAAGATAAGAACATGTTATAGACAACTGTTGTGTTGTGCATGCTGAGTATTTGATCAATGTAACCAATTTTCCCAACCATATAATATAAATCAATTATTATTTTAGGTATGTTCCTGATCTGGATGAAGGAAAGGCCATGTTTCTCTACTTTGTAAAAGCAGAAATGTCCACTCCCTGTGGTTTACCTGCTAGAACTGTATTAACAAGCTACTACAAAAGCAAGCACTTCAAGTGCCGTACACATGATCCTTGGAACAATTTCACAAGTCCTGATCAAACAATTCTCTGCAATGACATAAACCAAAGCATGCATTGCCAACTACTAGCAGGTTTAGTTCACCGCAAACAAGTTCTAAGACTAGGTGCTGTGTTTGCTTCAGCACTTCTCAGAGCAATTTCATTTCTTGAAAGTAATTGGAGGAATCTATGTGAAGACATAAGAAGTGGTCAATTAAGTTCTTTTATAACAGATGAAGGATGTGTTTCAAGTATGTCAACAGTGCTTTCATTTCCTGATCCACGTCTTACTGATGAGATAAGTAAAATATGTAGCCAAAAGTGTTGGAAAGGGATTTTGTGTAAGCTTTGGCCTAAAGCTAAGTATATAGAAGCAGTTGTTACTGGTTCTATGGCTCAATATGTTCCTGCTTTGGAGTATTATAGTGATGGGAAATTGCCTTTGGTTTGTACTATGTATGCTTCTTCTGAGTGTTACTTCGGAGTTAACTTGAAACCTTTATGTGATCCTAAGGATGTTGCTTTTACTCTCTTGCCTAATATGGGTTACTTTGAGTTTCTTCCTCTTGGTCATAATGGTACACTGTTGATGGACTTTGATGAAAATGAACAAGTCCCTGGTGATAAGCTTGTTGATTTAGTGCATGTTAAGCTTGGTTGCTTTTATGAGCTTGTGGTTACTACCTTTGCTGGTAAGTTACAAATTTATTAACCTGATACATCAGTTATTCAATAAATCTAAAACTGCATTGTCTCGAGGACCTGAGGTGGCATTATCCTTGTATTTTTCTTACTAATGCATTTTATTTCTTACTTCTATATCATAATATATGATATGATATCATCAAATTTACAGGGCTATATAGATACCGAATTGGTGATGTGCTTCAAGTGGTTGGATTTTACAACAAAGCACCACAATTCCGATTCATATGTAGGAGAAATGTAGTGATAAGCATTGACAGTGAAAAGACAAATGAAGAGGACTTGCACAGAAGTGTCACTATGGCCAAAAAGTTGTTAGAACCATGTGATGCTCTCTTAGTGGAGTACACAAGTTATGGTGATACTTCTTCAGTACCAGGACACTACGTATTGTACTGGGAAATTCTGCACTACGGTTCAAAAATGGAATCAAAAGGAACCCCACTAGACTCAAATGTGCTTCAAGAGTGTTGCATTGCAGTTGAAGAGGAACTAGACTACGTATATAGAAGATGCCGCACAAATGATAAATCTGTTGGACCACTAGAGATACGTGTGGTGGAGCAAGGAACATTTGATGCATTGATGGATTTGTTTATTAGTCAAGGAGCTTCAATTAATCAGTATAAAACACCAAGGTGCATTGAATCTAAGAAAGCACTTAAGTTACTTAAGTCTAAAGTTACGGCTTCTTTCTTTAGTCCTAGAGATCCTAAATGGGGGACCTAACATCACATGTGCTCAGGACTCTTACTTTATAACTACTATTTGTTTATGACTGTTGTATTTGCTGGCTTTAACCATAAGTTGGTTGTTGCTAAAGAATTTGGCTTTGATCAACAAATTTGTACTCACTTATAAGTTGTTGCTTTTTAAAAATATGTACTCATATTTTCTGTTAAGCAAAAGGAGCAGCTTTTTAGCCTGATATTCTAGCTAATGAAAAGTTGACAAATCAAATCAAGCTGATTCAATAATTTTTTTTGAATCGCAAAATATATATAGATAGGAGTACTAGACGTGCTCTAACCCAACTATCAGACAAAGCACAAAAGTAGAGGAGGTGAGGACGACAACCAACACCAACCCACCAACACAGTGATGGAAAACATATAGTAACTATAGGAGGTAAGGACAACCAACACTACCCCACCAAAAGAGTGATGGAAAACAATAACATACATAAATTATATAGGTAGAGGACTAACTCCTAGCCATACAACCGAGACACTCATAGTACAAACACGGGGGTACTTGTCCTTCTCCAAGAACCACCTCCAATAAAGGGACCTAATACGATCTAAGGAACTCCCTATCTGGTACTCTCCCAGAGAAAATAAAAGCGCTTCACAGGTCATAGACGGCCAACAAGGTTGGCATTGTATGCCAACCTAGTGCCCGTCTTTTCTGATTACATGAGTGATTGAGTTCCCTGCAAGCCAGTGAAGAACGAGAAGAGAGTGAATAAGTGTTGAGGCATAACGAAATCACAACCTAATCGATCAACAACCCAATACCGTATCCTCAAGGAAGAGGCATATCTACCGAAGAGGTGTAGTGTCGACTCCTAACGAGGACCACAAAAAATACACATGTAGTCTTTTATATACTCTTTATTTTTTGTTCATTACTTAGCGATGTGAAACTATTTCACATTAGGATACTTAACAAGATCAACAAATCACAACACAATTGTGCAGATTATGCAGCAAAATCGACAGCAGAGCTGCAAAAACAAAGAGAATGATAGAGAAATTTACAGAGAGTTATGAATGAAATGGGTTTTTCAGTTCATCATCTCATAACACTTAAGTTAACTGCTGCTTATGAAATGGCTTATCAGGTTTCAAGTTAAATGTTGCTTATCGACCTTGGATCCAATCCAATATGAGACATTAACTATTACGTACACAAGTACCAGAAGTACCAATGGAGTGTACGCTAATTAAATGAGGGACATTTCATATGGTACTAGAAAAGTTCACGTTCAAAAAACCATCACTAAACATTGTAGAATCTAAGAGAGAGTGGCCAATGGGCCATTACTATCCTCTTGAAATCTTCCCACTCATAATCTTTTGTCTTCACCCAACCACTTGATTAATTAGTGCTATGCATAATGCAATGCGTCATATCCACTTTCCGTACACTTTGAGTTGCCAAAATAACAGAAAACAAAAATAAAGGTAGAATGCCACACAGCCCGGGAACCTGATCAGTCATATATCATGTTTTCAACCAACTTTCCAGAGAGGAAAATACTTTAAATTCTTCTTGATTATGATTAAAGCCAAAGTTCGTGGGAAGAGAAAGCGATATGATATATAGCAGGGATAATGCAAAAGAGAAGGTAATTGTAATTTATTGGAGACTAAATAATGTACTATACTGATTAATTATGTTACATAATTACATTGTAAAAGTTAAGCAGTAACAGTTAGAGCTTAGAAGTTGTAAGAAGTAGTTAGATAGTAGTTAAACAGTTGTGCTGATGTGTAGTGGAGTAGCTAGTTGGATCATTTTGCTCTAGCTTCACTTTAATACTCGATTGTACAAGATGTACACATAGCTAATTTGTGTTAGTCAAAAGTGATTAATGTCTTAGTCAAAGGTGATTAGTACTAAGCCATGTACCTAGGAAATATCATTTATGAACCTAAAAAATAGTATAGTTCATCAACTTCCTTGTGTAAATTGTAAATCGTAGTTTTTATAAAGAGTGTATAAATAGAGGATTGTGGCTGAGTGCAAATCACTCAAGCATTTCTAAATCTTATATGGTATCAGTTTATCCATTGCTTAACTTAACAACAATTCTTCGATCCTCTTCTTCTAAACCTTCTCTTCTTCTCAATGCTACTATCACTTTCAAGCTATCTTGAACCAACTATTGTGTCTGGAAATGTCAAGTTACCACTATTCTCTTTAGCATTCAAATCTCTGACCATATTGACGACACTACATAGCCTCAACCCCCCACAATAGTTACTGATGGTGTATCAAACCCCAACCCAAAATACACAAACTGGTTCACTATTGATCAACTCATCATCAACCTTTTTCTCTCATCCATGACAAAATCGTTCAGTCTCTCCTTTATGCTAAGTGGAATCATTTTACACATTTACTTTTATGATTGATTATTTTCATCAACAAGTCTCTCTCCCTCATATATTGCTTACCTGCGGCAAAAGATCGTTTTGGATAAGGTTGTTTCTTGTCCGTCAAGTGAGAGGCTACTATAAGTGAAAAATCGTGTTTTTTTACAAAAAGGCATAAACATGCTGAAATCATTTATATTTGCAAGCTAGCTAGTGCTGCTTCTAGTCGCTGCATTACAATTCGATATTAGGGAATCTTCATAAGGTATGCTCATGTTTTGGTTCTTTGCTACTAACCGTGTTTGCATTACGCTTGATCCACTATAGTTCTTTTGGATATCTTAGGAAATGCCGTTTATCTTCTCTATAGCAGCACCCTTTAGCATTGTTCGTGCTTTTCTGGCTATAATGTCGTCAGCCACTCTTATTTTATTACTTTAGATAAGTTTTCAAACTTTTTAGAATAAAGCAAAAAAGCTTTACACACATCATTTTGTCGTCTCACTCTACATCATTTGATAGTTGGGTACACAAATAACGCGTCACACAATCGTCATTCATGTCAAATATGTTGAATTAATGTCCAAATAATTTTTGTGGACTACAATCAATTACGTACTCCAGTATTTAGTACTTTCAATTTTTTGAAAATGGACTACTATTGTGATCCATTTGACGATGTTTATGCCTATTAGTTAAGTGATCGATTACTAATGAGCTTTGAACACTACGAAGAGTGGGAAACAATGTGGGTCTAACAACTAGGCTCGCAACGAGAGGTGTCTAGGATTAATAAATAGTGATGCTATTTCTTTTGCCCAATAAGAACAGAAATCCCAAGCGTGTGATCAGACAAATGAAGATTTGGCCGCTCGCTGCATGCTCAAGGCTGGATTCGAACTCAGGACCTTGGTTAAGCTGAAAGAAACCCCGACCATCTTATCCAAGTGCTCTTGGGTACGAGCACAGGTCTTTGAGGGGGCCAACTATTTTTCTAAAATCATGACATTTTTAGGGTTGATAAAATGCTATTGGGGATTAGAATCCCAAGTTTTCTTTGTAGCTATGGGGATTCTGTATAGATATTAAAACCCATAAAAAATCACAAAAAATGGAGAAGAAATCATGCTGGGATGCTGTTGGAAACCGCAACCTTATTCTAGTTTGGCTTTCGATTACCTTACTTCATAGTTAGTTATTGAAAACTCCGTTCCTAAAAGGCCTAAGATTGAGGAAATATCTTGAGTTATGGCGCAAGTGCTTAGGTCATATTTCTAAGAAAAGAATTGACATGACAAAGGCAAATATTTTTCATATATTTTAACTATAAGTTACTTGTATAAATTAAGTATTAGTATTATAAACTAACAAATCAAGACATAGTTCAATATTTTTCATATTCAAAGGTAAGGGACATTTAATATGGATATAGTCCAAAGGCGTCATTAAAATTTAAAATGTTTATTAAAACTAACTACATAGACCGGTCAAAAGTTAAATAAACATAGGTGCGTGGGTCGCAACACTTATACTTTGTTTGGCAGTGAGAAGAAATAGAGAAGAGAGAAAGAGGTAAGAAAGAGAGACGGAGAGAGGGGTGAGAAGTAGAGTTTAAAAAAGATATTGTTTGGTTTGAGGAAAAAAGAAGAAAAATAGAAGAGAAAGATATGTCTGTCGGTTTTTTTTGGTACAAATCGGGTATGCTCTGCGTGCAACTGCAGAGACTAATCTCTCTCCCTCAAGATTTTTAACATTGCTGCATGCACAAGGTTGGATTTGAACTCAGGACATTGGTTAAGCTGGAAGAAACATCTAACATCTCATTTAAGTGCTCTTGGGTAGATATGTCTATTGGTTTGGTTGAAGAGAACAGAGAAATGATATTATTTTTGAAATTATAAAAACAATCTTGAGCTAAAATATAATATATAATTTATTCATTAATTTAAATGGCTAAATATTTATTTTAAGGTTTAAATATCATTTTGGTCCTTCCAAATATAGAGAATTATGGTTTTAGTCTCGGTAAAAATATTTTCTCGTATAGTCTCTGCAATTTATAAAATCATCACTTTAAGTCCTCAAAATGTTTTTTGTATATAAAAAAGCTAATGTGGATTCTTTTATAGTCCTTGCAAATATAACAGATTTCCCTTTTAGTCCATGCAAATATAGCTAATTTTTTTTATTTTAGTCCCTAGTCACGTAATAAAAAAAGCCACATCAACATTTTTAAACAAAAAAAACACTTGAGGGACTATAGGTGATGGTTTTGGAAATTTCATGGACTAAAACGAATTTTTTTTTTTATAGGGACTAAAACAAGAAATCACTATTGCAGGAGCTAAATATCTAAAATGATACATAAATATTATTTTTAATAATTTAATTAGATAAATATTTATTTTAATTATTTTATTTATTTAAAGTTATTTTTGCAGGACCTATTTCAAAAAAGTTTTTTTTTTTTTGCAAAGGCTTAAACCAAAACATGTTATATATATATATATATATATATATATATATATATATATATATATATATATATTGTAGGGGTCTAAAATATATTTAAGCCTAAATAATATCCCTATTTATAATTGTCCAAATTTCAACCACTCGTTAAAATGTCACTCATTAACATAACAAATACTACACAGTACACACACTAACATTTTCCATTCTAAAAACAGGCTAAATTGATGTCTTAGAGAAGTTAAAAGTGCCACATAGCTAGTCTATATACAAGACTGTGAACCGATTCTGAAGCAAAACAAAACCACAAGCAGTGTCCTCCTCATACATAAATCAAACAGGGAAGCTCTAATTTTTGGAGAACACTGCTGACCTGTGTTTAGTCACTTGGATTGGAGGTTCTACCTATAAATCACAAACTTAGAGAGGAGATTTCAGTACGTCGACTCGGATGATAAGCTTCAGAAAGAAAAGATCAAACAATAATCTAAATATAATACAACACTATATTATATAATTATAACAGATCTTATTTTATGTACATGCATAGATCGATTCAGCCATATATGCAGACAAGTTTTTATATCATCAATGCTACGAAAAGCTAGCCCTTACGATTTTTACATCACTGCAACTTATATTAACATAACTAAACTAGTGTCTAAACATGTGATTGATAAATAGAATCTTATTAATTTTGACTCATTTTATATAAGAAGTTATAACACAAGGCAAGGTCCAATTAGTCATGTCATGTGTGATTCCAGGACCCCAAGAACATCAAGGTTCTAATGGGGTCTTCGGCACGGTGGTTCCATCTCCGTCTCTTCGTTTGATGACACATCTTAGGAGAATCGGCAGGGGTTGAAACCGTGGTGGCTGCCTCGTTAACCCAGTGGAGCTTTTCTCCAACACATTTTCTGAATTCCTTTGCTAGAGAGCTTTCGCCAGAGACATGGTGTTTCATCTTCTAGCCTTTGTGTTACAATCGTAATGTGTGAGGCTGAGATAATATTAGAACCTAAGAGGGTAAGGTAGTGTGGCTTTATATAGAAATTAAAAGCTCCATATGCATATGAAATTATTGAACTAGTGTGTTTTTGCTAGTTATTTGTTTGTAAAGTAGATGCTGCATATATTTCAAGTGAGATTTGATTCCTAATGTAAGCAACACGAAAACTATGTCTAGAGAATGCCAACTAACTTATCATTTGTCAAGAATAATAAAAAGCAGAAAATTTTTTTAGATAAGATGCCAAATTGTTATGAAACAAATTATCAGCTCCGTAGGAAAATGAAATTTTATAGAGCTTATCCTTCCACGCATAAAGAGAAGTTGGGGAAAAAGCAAAAAGTAAATTAAGTGCATATATGCTTTGTTTTTGTTTTGTTTTTTTTTTTTGGTCGAGCATATATGCTTCTCCTTCACCACTCTATTCTTCTCCTTCACCACCACCACCACCACCACCACCACCTCCATCTCCTCTTTCTCTCTTTCTCAGTTAATGACTTGTCGTATTTTTTCTGCATTTAAGGATAGTACCGAACCGTTTAGGTTTTTTTGGGAAACACATGTCTGACACTATAGTACTGAACCGGTACGGTTCTATAGTAGTGTACCTTGTTTTTTAATTTTTTTTAAAAACAAATTTAGTGAGTATGACACTATGATACCGTACCGGTTCAGAATCATAGTGTTGTACCTGTTAAAAATCCTGCAAATGGGGTGTTTGGCAAAAATTGTGCCACTGTACTATGGCACCGTACCTAGTACGGGATCAAAGTGTCGTACCTAACAAAACCCAGAAAAAAAAGGGACGAGCTTGGAAGTTTTTTGTTCATTAAGGGTATATTGGTCATTTTTGCAGGGTTTGGGGTGTGTGGTGAGTAGGAGGGGGAGTGGAGTAAGTATTGGCCATTACCCAAAAACCTTCTTCTTTCGAGAAATGAGGCCCATGTGGAACGAATGGGATTTACTAGCTATTTGCACCTCTTTTTTCTGTTAATACAATCCCTTAAATGTATTGGCTTTTAGCTAACCAAACTCTAAACATGCAAAAAATCCAACAATGAATTTATTGTGTTCTCAACCCAACATAATTCAAGGTTTAGATAATATAAAGTCTACTTCTATCAATCTCTTAGTAGTAATAATGTTAACTTTAATCATGATTTGCAGTTCTAAAACTCAGTGGAAGTTTTGGGATGATGAGGACATGGAGGAGGGAGAGGATCTTGAATGTCAAGGACTCTTTTGAATACATTTTAGCAAAATCTCAAAAGAGGAAATTAAGACAAAAGCAAAATGATTCTTCTAAGATAGTTATCAAACCCGTTCTCAGACTGGTTCCCAAAATAATAATTAATAAAGTATCTCGACCTATTGAAATATTAGGGGGATTGCTAATCCTCCATCCACGTTAGCTCTAAAAAAAATTGTTGTAATGTGAGGGATAATTTGGAAGCCTCTCTTGCTGTTTATGGTTCTAATTATTATATTTAGAAGATTGCTTTAGAGAGATTTTAATATCATTCAGATGAAAAAATTGCTTCCATGGGTGTTTAGATTTAGGGATCTATTGGTGACCTAACATCCCTTGTTCTATTGCCAATGATTTCTTAGGGAATACAACGGGTTTACCGCATTGCAAAATTTCTTAGATTATTCTATTTTCATTTGTTGCAAGGGTTTTAGTTGTTGCCCCCTTGCTTGTATTCTTTTTTCTTTTTTTAATTAATAAATTTTGGGTGTGTTGAGTGTAGATGATTGTTGGGGGCAGAGGTGCCAACCTAATAAATTTTAGTTGTTGCCCACAATGATGTCACTGCACTCCTTTTTGTTGTTTTTAAAAAATCCCTAAAATGTATTAGGGGAGAGGAAAGGAGAAGAAGTAAAAGGAGTGCGACTACATTTTTCAAAGTAAAATCTGCTTTAGTTCTGGCAGAATATTTTTTTTTTTGTATAAACCGAGTATCCTCTACGTGCAATTGTAGAGAATAATCTCTCGAGCTAGGTAGGACCACAATATTTAGGCAGGATGTTAATTTCTAGATGAGGCAATTTTGGAATAAAACTAACAAAAATATGAGAGTTATTAGAAAAATGGAGGTATTATCAATGGGTTCAACGATCATGTTAACCAAATGGACTAGTGATATACACATATATATATATATATATATATATATATATATTATTTTTAATATTAATTTTGTGATATCTTATGTTATATTATAAATTCTTATAGTTTATTTCTAATTTTCATTATTAAGTTTTTTTAATTTTTAAAAATATCATGTTATGATATATTAAACCACTTTAAATATTGGTATAAGCACTTTTCAATAGCAACATAGCCTCTCATACAATAAGTTCTTATGATATAGCGATTAAATAAATTGTTAATCCAAATAACATCATGAACTTAAATTTATTTACAGTCTACAGATGCTTGCCTCACTCAAGGCCTATTTAAAAGCGAGATGAGTAAAAGCTTTCAATAGTAGATAGTATGGAACTTGCTTGTGTTACCTGGCTTCACAACTCAACTATAGTAACAAGAAGCAGCAGTGAATACACACATGACACAACCACAATAAACTTATGCTTCCCATAGCCGCAAATAAATCATTAGCATTTGACATATTCTATTAAATATTATGGAATATAAATATTATATTCTGTTTGGATATCACGTGGCGCATCTATTGTAGTGGTATCATAGTACCCTCCCACGGTACTGACCGGGGTTCGATTCCCCGGATGCGCAATTTTTTATTTATTTATTCCAAAAACAATTTTAGTTTTATTTTGTATTCCTTATTCTAGTCTAGTCTAGTAACTAAAACAAAACAAGTTTCAAGAACACACAATACTTCTTGTTAATCTTGCACAAATTCACCACAAATCAGTAATAGAGATGAAGAAAAAGCTCATAGAGCTGACAATTGAAGAAATGAAACTTCATTTTCTAATTGATCAAGTTACAACTGATTCTCAGATTAGCATATATACATCAAGTAGAGGACTTAACTGAACAACCAATTTCTGTTACAAGTCAACTGTACAATCAGCTAATCTAACCATTAACGTAACTATCTTGATCAAGCTAACTAATGTGTGGTTAAGTCAATAATAAATCGAATAAACTTAACTAAAGTATTTATATACATTTCAATACTTCTTTTTTTGTAAACCAATTTTTTTTATTGAAACAAGCAACATGAATACAAGAACACCCAATGTTGAGTGTCAATATTTGAATTCAATTAACCTTACAATATCAACCAAAAAAAAACCTTGCAATTATAATTCTTAAGTATCTTTGTGATCACCAAATGTCGTACCTCCCACAAAGCAGGCCTAGAAGAGATATATATCCTCCCACTAAGCCTTAACATGTGGACGTTCATTGATGAATGAAGCACACAAGGTGTCAGCATAAAATAGTGAGTCTCAGATATATGACTAAGATCAGCTAAGCTATAAAATTCCCCAATTCCCCAATGCAGCTTAGATATGTCTTATTAAATCAAACGATAAGTTTATTCGATTTATTATGCTAAGCTTGGCCTCGTACACATCAAGCACATTTTTCAGCTTCTCAATGTTAGTCTCAATCACTGACTTGTTGGGTTCTTTTCCTTGAAATGAAGCAATGAAGTATTCGTAGATAATATAGGTGACACTGCTGGGTTGTGTAGTAATGAGACATTGAGACTCTACCTCTGTCCACATTTTCACCAATGCAGCTTCTTTTGTGTCGTTTTGCCTTATTAAAACAGCTCCAGTCTCCTTGAATTTTTCAGTGCTTAGCCACATATGTAAATAAAGCTTATTATATAGGTCATCAAAGGGTTTAAAAAACGAAAATAAACTATATGTTGGACATATACATGCATGTTTTCTGACTAATGTGAGTATCAGTTAAAAAAGGAAAATGAAAGCGAACCAAAGAGGGTGAGATCATCATCTTCAAGCACCGGAATCCCAAGGCCAAATATATAAATTTTAACTTCCCAATTATGCCACTAAACCTATTTATGGTATTTTAGATTTGTCATCTTTGTATGAACTTGTATATCAAAACAAAAATAACAAACTTTGAACTAGGTTTGGTGGGGTGCGCCAGCCCTTTGCCAATGACCTACATATCAGATATTAAACTGGTAAGAACAGATACTACACTTGATCTTAGCCAAAAGGCAGAGAAAGGTATGATTTGTGACATGCCTTCTTGTGGCTTTTATATTTGTTACGTGCTCAGGTGTTTCACTGAGTAGCCGATGTGGGGCTATTTTTTTAGCAGCTAGCTTGGAACTCTACTAAATCATAGTTTGGCTATTTAATGTGATTAATAATCAAAATGTTCAAAAATGGGCACCCGAGTAACTGAGATTTGGGCAGATATAATGTAAGCCACTTCATTCCATTGTAAGCAGCATGTTTTAACATTCTTGTTTAGCTGAACAACATTCATTGAAGTGAACTTTTCATTCAGGATACCGACCAGGTGTGAGAAGAAAGTACAAAATGCGATAGTGTCTTGTTGATTGTTAAATCTTCCAACGGTCTTGGACAGTACATGTCATCCACTCACACTTGTTCAAACATGCTCCAAAATGGTATGAATACTATTAAACGTGTCAAGTTCAAAGAGTCCCAGCAATTTCTGTATTCGAACAAATCCAATACGACAAATCATGTGTGGGAGGTAGAGCCAAAAACATGTGGTCCTAAAATTCTGCTACAGTTTGAATTCCAACTACGGTATTAAAATATCCTTAATTAATTATCACCCGAATGGATTTGTATCGGATACGTGACTATGTTAGTGTTAGTAAACGATGAAGATTCCGACAAAACTCAAAGAACTGAGACAAACTTCAGCTGCGTGGACATACACGCCTCTTTTTGATGTTGTTTCCCATTTTGGTCATGGTGACTGGTAGTGGAGGAGAAGTTTCTCATGTGGTTCATATAGAAGATTATAGAAGATCAATGTTGGAATATTGTTTGAAAATGCATAGATGCGCAACTATATGTTCCCGTAAGTAAATTTTATGTTCTAGCGACTGAGACAATATATATGATTTAACGGTGACTGACTATTCGATAAAAATAAGAGAAAACAATTATAAATCGGGTATTGAGATACTGATGGCAACCTCGGAGCCGTCGGTGACTATTTCGGTAGTCATGTAGGTGGGAGTGAATGAGACACCACGAGCGGGGATGGAAGACCGATCGATAAGTCAAGGAGACGCCACAACCGGCTATGGAGGTTCCGGTTGAGCTCCAAGAATGGCTCAGAGAACCATAGAGACACGTCTCTAAATTTTTACTCAAAATTCAACCTTCTTTTTCATTGACACTCATACTCCCTATTTATCTTGCTAATACAAGGAAAAAATAAAGGGTATTCAAAAATTACAAGAATACTAGACAAAACAATTTAAGAAAATATCCTAGTTGATTTGGCATTGAATATACAATTAATGATTAGGATCTTCTATTTCCTTTTTTGCTCTGATTGTCTTGATGTGCCATAAATGTCTTGGATCTTGTAATATTTCTTCCTCTTATTGCTTTTCTTGATTAGCAAGTTTGCTTGGTTAGCAAGTTTGCCTTTCTTGATTAGCAAGTTGTTTGATTAGCAAGTCTGTCGACTCCATCAACTCACAAAAGTAGGCTCCCCATATACACCACTTGAAGTGGATTAAACACACTAAAAATAACTTGAAATGAAATTACTTAGTGCATTGATCCCAAATATATCAATTGGTCAGATGCACTTTATAATAATTTAAAATAAAACTATAGTAATTAAAATTGGACAGCAAGCCTATGTAGGTCGTCATCAGATACTCATATTTGTTTCTTCTTGTTTTTTTGTCAGACCAACTCTGAATTAGATAACCGTCTCAATCGTAAGGATGAGGAGATTGTAAGCTTCAGTTTATAGGGAGTAACTTCAGTCATTGCTAAAGTTTCAAACGATTTTCAAGCAACAACCCATTGCAGACTACATGAGATGAGACACTTTCCTACTCGAGAAGACACCCTTGATCACACTTTATAAGAAAAATCTTTGGTGTCACTAATAGGGGTTATAAATTCATATTGCATACCAAATAATAATAATAATATTAAAAATGAGACTCCAACTTTGATGGTCAATCGTAAGTGTCCTTGCCCATTACTAATTGATCACAATATTAGTGGACCTAATCATCATTAAATGGATCAATATTGTGTTAGGCACCTAGCCTAACGTTGACTGGGAATATGCAATTGGAAGCCTTGAAATTTGATTAAAGAAAGGACAATGGGAAGAAAGTAGAATATTATTGGATATGTGATTAATGGATACAATTGGAGAGATAGGGCTCCCCACCCTCCGCGGCCTCACCCGGTTACTACTAAACTTTAGGAATGATAAGAGATACTCTAAAAGGGGGGTGGAAGCCTTTATTTATAGGCTTCCAATACATGGGAGAATAGAAAGGAATAGCCTAACAAATTAATAACTATCAATCAACTATCACAAACTCCCCTAACCACTTAATAACTACCCCTTCAATCATAACAAACTCCCCTTCCATTATAATAACAACCCCAAACAAACAATCATAACT
Organism: Astragalus glycyphyllos; assembly: GCA_963573325.1. NCBI lineage: Eukaryota > Viridiplantae > Streptophyta > Magnoliopsida > Fabales > Fabaceae > Astragalus > Astragalus glycyphyllos. Next base: position 61,821,261 of record OY754309.1, read on the forward strand.
TCCCTAACTACCTAAAACTAACTCACTTTGAACCCCCACTTACACAAGGACTAACAATACCGCCCCCTTGAGAAACAACCTTGTCCTCAAGGTTGGCTCTAGAGAATCGCTCCGTCTTGTAATCAATAGGTTCTTCACAAGTTAGGTACTGTCGTGTTGCTTTGAGGGATTTCCCGTGGCTCCAAACCTTGGCCTTGTCTTCAATACGTTCTTCACATCTCGTTGTTAATTGCTCCTTGTGTTGGGTGCTGCCGTCATCCCAACACCTGTTCCCTCCACTTAGTATTCCTCATTCTTCCCCTAGGACCACCGCCTCCTTGAAAACTAGACTTGTCCTCAAGTCTGGGCGTAGTTACTTCTCTTACTCCCTTGAAGTTCATTTCTTTTTGTAAACCACGAGGAACAAGATTGTGGAAAAAATTTGAAGCACGCATAAATCCAATCCCATCAAAATTCATAATCTCCTGGGACGTAAGTCTAATGAAAAATTTATTGATGATGAACAGAGCACTAAATGTGGCGCATAATTTTTCCAGTGTGGGAAACCTATTTAATTGACCAATGAAGGATGGCCAAGGAAGAATGAAAGGGCAGTAGCTGTGCAATTGTAACATATAAGCATAGGTGGTGCCCAATTTCCAAATGTGTTTGCCTCGCGTTACGCCCATGGAAATAAAAATTATAATTAACCCTTTTGAACTTCTACCATGTAATTGGGCCCAATGAGAAGCCTTCGATCTCCTTCTTCGCACGTTCGTCCATCCCTCCCTTTCAACGGAATCGCTCAGATCCGGCGGCTTGAGCATCGGTGACACCGGCGGTTTGGGAGATGGTTGTGGCGGCTTGGACACCCCTCTTGATTTCTTCCCTCTTCTCGTCTGGCCCAATTTCCCGCATCTCTCACCATTATTGGAAACGCCCAAGTCAGGCGGTTTTGGCGGCGGGGGTGGCTTGATGAAATACACAGACTTGTTCGATGGATTCTGTCCGGCGATTGAACGTCGTGTTCCCTGATTTCTGAGCAACCTCTTTGTCTCCCTCAACTGAATAGGAGTTTCCGTTGCTTGACCCATGGAGGCAAACGAGCGCTTAACCCTTTTGGAGGACCTTCGGACTCGGCGCATCTTGTTGGTAATCATGGTCCTCAACTTTTATTTTGTTTTAGGACCCTTTGGCTTTGATTCTTCAATCTGATTCTGATTTTCTTCTTGTATCCGCAATTGAGAGTTGTTATTTTCTTTTGCAACATCGTTCTTCTCCTTCTCAAGATCAAGAAGCTTCATCTTTTCTAATTCTTGAACAAGGTTTCTTTCTTCCTCTGGTACAAATTTCTTGATGAATGCTATTTTAAAGGTTTCCCATGTAACTCTTTGGTCTTCTTCCCTTTCAGAGAACCACCAATGGAAAACCTCACCACACAAGAACAAAGTTGTCATCCACAGTACCCTCTCTTCTTCCTTGAGCCAACAGTGGGTTGCAAAATATTGATCGCATTGGGTCAGCCACCCGCGGGAATTTCCCGTGCCATCGAACCTTGGAGGTCTCTCTTCCGACATTGCTGGTTTCCCTTCGCTCAATCCTGCAGGTCGGACCAATTGTTAGGCACCTAGCCTAACGTTGACTGGGAATATGCAATTGGAAGCCTTGAAATTTGATTAAAGAAAGGACAATGGGAAGAAAGTAGAATATTATTGGATATGTGATGAATGGATACAATTGGAGAGATAGGGCTCCCCGCCCTCCAGCCTCACCCGGTTACTACTAAACTTTAGGAATGATAAGAGATACTCTAAAAGGGGGTGGAAGCCTTTATTTATAGGCTTCCAATACATGGGAGAATAGAAAGGAATAGCCTAACAAATTAATAACTACCAACCAACTATCACAAACTCCCCTAACCACTTAATAACTACCCCTTCAATCATAACAAACTCCCCTTCCATTATAATAACAACCCCAAACAAACAATCATAACTTCCCTAACTACCTAAAACTAACTCACTTGGAACCCCCACTTACACAAGGACTAACATATTGTTAGCCCATTTTTGGAAAAGAAAAAATCACAATTGATTGTAGCCCACGAGAATTATAAGAAAAAATTCTAACAATAAACGGTTAACTATATATGTGATTGTGTATATGCATATCTGTTTTGGTTCTATCTTTTTCCTTACATTGCTGAGATACAATTCCTTCCCCATTCAACCATTTTCAGTATTGTGATAGAAAGGGATTAGACTATTAGATGAGCGTGTGTAGCCGGTGGTGGAGCTAGCTTATTTTTCATGAGGAGCCAAACATGGTCGACCTAAGAAACTTTATTAATGAGTGATGCGGAAGAAAATTTTAGTTGAGACATTTTTACTTTAATCGAAAAAGCTTTAATTAAGTTTGGCTATTTTATCACTATATATATGCGGTCTTTTTTCCTTAAAAAAGTGGATGAAAAATGTTTTTGTTGGCGAGTCTAAACTAGGGCTTTCGCAGCCTTAGGCCTTGGGTCGATCCTAGAGCCAAGTAAGAAGAGTAGTTATTTACAAGCAAGATGAACTTCACTAAAAGAGAATTAAAAAGTGTGAAAAGTTTAGATGACAAACACACTAAATTAAATAAAAATAACAAACTCGATCCCTATTTTAACAAAAAACAGTAGCCTAACTCAAATAACTAATGACTTATATGAAATTTTCAAATACTAACTAACTCTGAAGTGGAAAAGCTAACAAGAGCATGCTTACAATATATAACTAAATTATTATATGCAGTTAATATTGCACAATCAAATGAGAAATTCAAATAATTTTAATTTGATGAGATGAATTAATGAACAATTATGATATAGAAAGGATAAAAGACTAGCTAAAAGTTAATAAAGTCATTAAACATGACCAGAATCGCCTTTGTATGTAGCTAACAACGCCTACATAAAGATTCGTAACATAATACTCTACGCTTTCTTATTAGTTATACATGTCATAAACCAAGAAGGGTTGGTCCGAGTGGTATTCATATTATGTGAATGTCGTACTATTTGTATGTGACACTAGGTCATGAGTTACTTTAATTACTACTGTTATTTTTTTTTACCATTACTACTGTTATTTTAAAAAATCAACTTCTCAAATGTTTTATAAACAATTTTCCTATACTGTGCTAGTTTAAGTTTTTTATTACGTGATATATTTTTTGGTGTTTTGAGTAAAGGTTGTTGAAAATTCCACATTTTTATTTAGCAGCAACATAACATTTTTCTACCTTTATGTATTTATATATATAGCATACATTTAAATAGAGTGTCAAAATTGAATCAGATATTGCAGAAGCTAACATCCATCTCCATGAAAACCCCATATTATTGTTGTTCATATTCCAATATCACACATTTCTCTCAATTAATAATAAATAGATAATAACCAACTATTAATTAGGCCAAATTACTTTCCAAATAATACTCCACAGTTTCTTCTGCTTTTTGGTTCCAATACCCATCCACTTGAATATATACAACTTAAATATATAGATCTTTAAGGATGACAAAAAAGACCTCCCATAGACCACTTCAGCACATGATACCAAATCTTAGAGGTAAACAAACTTACATTAGCAGATAGATGCCCTCTATTTTAACTATATAGGTTAAAAAACACATGATACATTAATATTCTAATATATATGTGATAACTTTTCTTATATATATTTTGAAGGGAATTTATCAAGCAGAAATTGGCATGAGAATGACCACCTAGATTAAACAACTTAGTGAAATTATAAGTACTAGTACTTATGCAAGTTGCCTAAAGAATTACCACCACCTAGTTAAACAACTTGAAATTATAGACTTATGCAAAACTACCTTGAAATTATCATAAAGTTGAACTTGGAATGATGGAGGGCTAGCTGACAGCATATCAGAAAACCAAGACGAAACTTATAGCCAAAATCAGATCAAGACACACAAATTCCCAATTCAAAAGTCCAGATGATGGAGATAGGAGACCAAGGATGCAAATATAGCTATTATTGAAATTAAAATCTTCTATGGATATTCATATCATGATTTCTTGAAACAAAGCTCATTATTGGACAGAAACAACAAATACAAATATTAGCTATAAATAACTCACATGATTTCTCAAGCTACTAATTCCCTCTAGTGTACTCAAACCAAAACAAAACATAAAATATAAAAGGATAGATCTCAAAGGTTAATCAGAAGAAAACAAGAAATTAAATCATGAACTAGGGTAGTCAATAGTCATCATGGTTGTTATCAGTTATTACCCTTATTTTGGGTAGCTCTTTCACCATCCAATTCCCTATACTTTTCCAAATACCTTTTGAGTGGCTCAACATAGTCATCAAACCCTAGAGTAGCCAAAGCATAGCAAACATCATCACCGTTAACAGTCTTGCGTTTCTCCTTGTGACACTTGTCAGATGCTTCTCCAGTTACAAAGCTAACAAACTCAGAAACACATTCTTGTATAGTTTCTTTAGCTTCTTTGGAGATTTTTGCATTAGGAGGAAGGATTTGCTTCATGATCCTTCCCACGTTTGCTATTGGTAGCAACCGATCTTGCTCTCTGATGATACCATCTTGGCCACCAGTGGTGTCACTTGGTGTTGCAGTTGCAGTTGCAGGTGTGAAATTGTACTTAAAGGGTTCTCTCTCACCCATCTGTTGTTGTATAAAGAAAAGGGTCTACTTTAAACCTGTTATACACAGACACGCGTTGCTTTCAGCTGTGGTCAAGTACCCTATTTATATTGGATTTGGCTGCAATATACGCTATCAGTTTTTTTATTATTACTTTTATATATAAAGGGGTTCAATAGTGGTGCTTCACTTCTCTTATTTATAATTTGAGTTCATATTTTTGTGCGTGTAAGTGAGACGTTTTATCAATTGAGTTGTAGTTTGTTTGAGGCTGATTTGTCGCAGCGGCAAAAATGTTGTTTATGGGTATTCGGTTGTCGGGTTCAATTCCCATCGAGTGTTTGAACTTTGGTTTTTCGATTTGTGTGTATATTAGGTCCTGATCCGACAGACAAAAAAAAATATTGAGTTGCACTTTTGTTTTGTATACTTTAACATTAACTATTACTAACGATATGTAAATATGTAGTATGGTAAATAGTCATTTTGGTCTCTGAATGTGTGAGGTATTGTCATTATAGTCCTTAAATGTACCAAAATTTCAAATACGTGTTTCTACAGTAATTTTAAGGATTAAATTGACCAACAAAAGAACACATTTGAGGACCTAAATGACTTACAAAAGAGACACTTGAGGATGTCTTTGCAATTTTTATACATCCATATATAAACTATAGTTAATGACGGTGCTTGACACATTCAAGAACCAAAGTGACTATATATATATATATATATATATATATATATATATATATATATATATATATATACACACACACACACTATGGATTAGGCTTATATTTACTCATTAAAGCATTTCTCCACGGTTTAAAATCTTATTAAAGCATTTCTCCACGGTTTAAAATCTTATTATTAAAGAATATATACTGTACACTATCAAACTCTCAAAAATAAAAACCAATGAATTAACAATCATTACTATAATCTATAGCTTGAGAATCACTATCAACATTCTCTACCCACCTTATATGAAGGATTGTATATCGATTTTGAGACAAAAAATTGAACCGAACCGCAAGGTAAAACTACATGCGGTTTGGTTTGGTGCGGTTTGGTTCGGTTGGCTTCCTAAAATTAAACCGTACTAAACCAAACCAATGCGGTTTGGATTGGTTCGGTTTTTTCCAAGACAAAACATAATTTAAAACGGAGTTAAAATTAACTAACATAAAAAATGGCTAACATAAATTTTTAAGAAAATATCTGCTCAAATATATGTAGTACATAATTTACTTTTTTTTAAAATTCTTTTAAGATAGCTACAGTCGTGTTTAAAAGAATTTGAATTAAATGTTTTATTGTAATTTTTAAATATAGCATAACAAAATGAATTGTTTTTATAAGTGAGTCAAAGAATTAATTGCATTTGGGCTAGTAAGTGAGTGAGAGTTGGGTTTTAGTTGGGAGTTGGGCTAGTAAGTTAGTAAGGAAGATTGTAAGTCAATAAACCTTAGTGTTACTTGCGGTTCTATTTGGTTTGGTTTGGTTCGGTTGGTGGAACAAAAATCGCGGTCCAAACCGAACCGCGCGGTTGATTGAAAAAAAAAACCGAATAGATTTTGCAGTTTGCGATTTTTTGCAGTTTTCGATTTGAGTTGATTCGGTTTGCGATTTTCTATTGAGTTGATTCGGTTTTGAACACCCCTAATTGCAGATAACACAAAATCATTCGCAGCCAAAGTTAGATAGAAAAAAAATACACCAAGATATAGAGTTACACTGCTGACATGGGAGAGATCATTACACTTGATTTACACTTGATAAGACATGTGAGGCAAACAACAACCAAAAAAAAGGGAAAGCAAGCTAAAGGGAAAATTTCAGCAGCAGAGCACAACTGAATGTATATTAATAGAGAACAAATGCTACAAGTTTAGGATCAAGGTTTTAAAGGGAAATCTGCAACCATGATCACGGTGACAATGTTTGATACAAACCAACAAATTGATGATAATACAATCACCCAAGTTGCTGCTAATGCTGCGGAATCAAGGCCCAATCACACTGCTGCTGGTTCAAGGCCCATTCGCACAAGGAAGCTTCCATCTAAACTGAAAGATCACATTGTTTACAAATAAATCTCCATTATAGCAATAAGTCTCCATTATAGCAATCATTCCTATTCCTATGACTTTTGTTATGCTTTGACAGCAGTTACATTATGTATTTCCTTTATATAGCCTTGTACTAGTTCATGTTAAGGCATCAATGAAATAATTTCAGACTCAATTCCTTTCTCTATTCATTGCTTTAAGAGGCCTACTCAGTCCTTGAATTCTGAGTTATATCAATGTTTGAGACATGATCATTCACATTTGGTGAATGCGATTCCACAAAAGTATTGATTGTGATTGTAATTGTGATTTAGGTATGCCTAGAATTCAGATTAATTTTATTTCCAGGAGGATGTAGTTATGTGGTGATTTTCCTTGTTTTGTTGAGCCCCCTCTTACAAGTACGCATTTCCCTTTTGAGGGTTAAAATTGCTAGAATCTAAGTGAAAATCACTATTCTTGTACTTGTGGAATAAAATTGCTATATTTAATTTTGATTCTATGATGAGTAGAATTGATTATGATGGAATAGTAAAAATAAATCGATTCTAATGGAAAAAAATCTCAGCTTCTCAATCCACTTTTAAAATATAATTATCAAGAACAAACCAATTTTTTAAAACTCAACTTTCTTTAAAATAAATTCTCTTAGTGGTTATTCAGATTCAATTCTATCACAACCAAAAACAAACTGAACTCAATCAACGGCCATTATTGGGGTTGGAGTACCCCTTGTACTCTCCTTAATAAATTGTTTGGCTTATCGAAAACAAAAAGGTGACCTGGTGCTTATGATTAATAAGAATTATATTTTTATTCAAAAGTTAAACTGAGCACTCACAATAATAGGATTCTACACCAAATTATATATTTGTAATGTGGGTGGTTTTAATAAGACGGAAAGAAAATCTGGGTACACGTGAGTAGATTAGTGGAGTAACCCTCTATATGTCCAAACATTTAGGGTATGTTTGGATGGTTTAGGAGGGGAGGGGAGAGAGCTTGATTTTCAATTCTAAAGTGAGAAAGTTATAAAATATTTCTAAACAAAAATGAAGTATGAATTAACAATGTTTTATCATTATCTATTATGTTATTTTTTCAATTTTTTAAAATTTCAAATAGATATTAAAATATAGACCAACCCTCCAAAATCTTCTCAAATCCTCCTCTTAAATGCACCCTCCTTTAAGTCTCTTTAATGTAACAAATTGAAGTACTTCATCGGTCTCAAATTATAAGCAAAAGTAATGAATTAAGAAAATCAATAGTTTAATATTCTCAAATTTACCAAAAAATAACGGTGTTCCTCATTTAATATTCTCAACTTTACTAAAGGTAGAAAAAACAACTTTTAAATTTATTTTGGAACAATACAATTAAATAGGGCAACATTAATCAACTTTTACTTATAATTTGGGGACAATAAAAGTGATTTTTTTCCTAATAATTAATGAGAGGGAGGATGTACTCTTTTTAATAAAAGTACTCTCTTTAGTAAAAGTTTGCTCACAAAAAAATCAATTGTGTCATCGTTAATTTCTTGACTAAGTAAGCTAGTATATATACATATATTCGAATTCCCATATATGGTTGTGCAAAATATGCATGTCTATGTCAACATATGCGCAGTAGTTATCTGCATTGATGACGTGGCACCTAAGGTCAATTTTATAATGGACAGAGTGGCAGGCTTTTGTTGTTGTAAGTTAGGTTTGTATCTTTTGATATGACCTTATACATGTTGATCTCACTGGGTTCGTTTTCCACCAAAAAAAAAATCTCACTGGGTTCGTGTGCCAATAGTCTTCCATATATATCCTTAAACTAATTGACACGGTACTTACGAATTATGGAGAGTGTGGTCCCATTAACCCTTTTCCTTTCCATTTATATCTTGTTATATGTTACTATATTAATCTCTTTGCTTAATGCTGTCCATAATTCCGAACTAACTACAGTAAATAATGCTATAAATAAACTATACTTTGAATTTGAACTTGTGGACACGATGTTTTGTTGTACACGTACCTAGAATCTACCTATTTTCTTTGACGGAGTAATTATGATTTTTCTGGTGTATGTCCGATATTTTATACATGTAATTGTAGAGATTAATTTCTCAAGTTGAGTTACTAAATTAAAGGTTTCTTCAAAATTAAAATATATTAATGTCGCTACATTCATATAGCTAAATTCAAATTCAAGACCTCAAATTAAATTGAAAAAAAAAAAACTTGAATCATTTCATCTGTAATTCTCATAAATAGGGTAACAATGTTTTATTACGAAATAAATAGAATATAATTTCTCTTCTGTTTTTTACCAAAAAAAACACATTGATCATTGAATTTTGTTAGGTTTGATACCTAATATCTAATCGCTCGATGATATGTTATTTTTTATATTTAAATATTTTAAAATAAACTTAAATATTGTATTAATTTTACCTACAAAACAAAACTCAATGAGTATCATAAAATTCTCAATGTTTTTATCCACTAAGCGAACTACACCCGGATCAGCCTAATGACTAGGATCCATGTCTATGACCTTGCATTTCATATTAGACTCCGAGGTCCATGCGCCCAGGCGTTTGGATCCATTTCCAAGGCCTAATCCATCAAGCATCGACGACTCAGATTCACTCGAACGATCCAACGACTCAGAATGTATGGATCTCTATAAATACTGGCTCGTATAGCCACAAAAGGTACACATTTTACCCCCTAGCCTGCATACTCCACGATTCTCTACTGACTTGAGCGTCAGAGTATCTTTAATTTGCATGTACCTCTCCCCCCTCGCTCAAAACACACAGAGATCCGACTCGACAGGAACACTACCAACTCTAGTCTCGGATCAACTCGAAAAGACAACAAGACGAGGTACGGAATATATATATATATATAAGTGATATGTAGTTATATATGTGTTGATCAGTGTGTGTTCCACGACTAATTACTACACAACTTTTTCCTCTTATCCATTCACCATATATGTATTATATATTATAAAATTACAAGTGAACGATGTGTTGAGTGTTGACAACAACAACAATGAGCAGCTAGATCTCAGCAACAGTCACATTAGTTAGCATCATCATTTGGCATGCATATATTAAAATGTACCACACAGATATCTCATGATGAATTATTTTCTCTGGTTAGTGTAGGTCTATACATTAAAATAAGACTTAGAATAAATATAATCTGAACGGAGTGAAACTAACGATAAAGTTTCTAAATCGGGGTATCAATAACTTATTATGGTAAGATCTCCAATAGATTAGTTATTTAGGATCAAAGAGTTGACAGTTAAATAAAATATTGAAATTTTAGAAAGCTTCCCAAATACTCCGAAAAAAGATAAAAGGAACGAGACTTCTTTTATGTTGATAAACCTAAACCCTATCCATAAATTTAAAATAAATATGTTTGCAGATTTTAATCCACAACTATTTTTGGGTTTTTTTATAAGCAAAAATTGTATTAAAGGAGTACAAGGGCTACTCAAGCCCGTATACAAACAAGATGTCTCATTAAAACCTCGTAAGGTAAAAACTCGGTGGGAAAAAGTCCCCAAAAGGAAAAAGAATATCGAGTGGAAAAACATAGAAGAGGAACTTAATTAAAATGAGTGTAAAAACGAGAGAAAACATGAAATGCTATAAACTATAAACTTAAAACTTAAACTTCACTTTAAATAGTGTCTGGAAAAATGTTATAATCTAGTGAAAATACGTTAAAAACCAGTACTACCAAACACATATCCAGATCTTATCCACTATAAACTATATCCGTTAAGTCCTAGTTGCTTGACTTTGCCAAACAAAGTCTAAATAACCTTCAGTCCTAAACAACGAGTTAACATGGACTCAGTGTACTTTAAGATTTGGGGTATTCTTTTTCCCTCTCGGGTCTTTTTCCCACTGAGTTTTGGCCGTTGGAGGTTTTAACGAGACCTCCCATAAAATTGTATGGGGAGTGAAGCACCCATTGTGCTCTTCGTTAATAAAATCTTTGTTTATTAGAAAAATGAGTTAATATGACCGTGAATAATTTTTGTAAAAAAATAAGTAAAGTGAAAGTATATGTGCAGTGTGATTATCGATGCCGTTTAATTTCTATGTGAGCGAATCAATGTCTTTATTTATAGAATTTAATTGGTATGCATCATCAATATAAATATTTTTAAGAATTCATGGTATGTGTGACTTTTGAGATGACTAATTTTTATGACGTGTCAATTTATGATTAGCTACTAGTATCAAAAATTTCTACATCGTTGGTGAATACTAATCAAATTTCTAACATGACCGTGAATAATTTTTTTTAAAAATAAGTAAAGTGAAAGTATATGTGCAGCGTGATTATCGATGCCTTTTAATTTCTATGTGAGCGACTCAATGTCTTTATTTATAGAATTTAATTGGTATGCATCATAATTATAAATATTTTTAAGAATTTATAATATGTGTGACTTTTGAGATGACTAAGATAACACAATAAATTATTTTTATCACGTGTCAATTTATGATTAGCTGCTGGTATCAAAAATTTCTACATCGTTGATGCATACTAATCAGATTTCGATTATACTTATTCCGATTAAAATTCGGTTTTATTGCTGTGGAATATATTCCGTATACTCGAGCTTTATTTATACTTAGGGCCAAAGAAAAAAGTTCCATCTAGTTAACCATCCCTTGGCGTGAAATTACTGTTGGGGAACATGGTATGTGGTCCTATTATTATTGGGTTTTGATGTATCTTTAAATTAAACAATAGAAAAGTTGTGTTAACGTGCAGTGATGAATGTTTATAATATTAAAGAGGTAGGCAATCGAAAAAACACAAAGCAATGGCGCTCACTAGATGTGGATTAGTACGTAGATGTACCATATATATTAAGAACTCATCGCATAAAGAAACACTTTTTCATGGGATAACTATTGTTTGTACCACCTAGCACAACTAACAAAATCGACATTATTAAAATAGACATTTTCATAGTTTCCAGGGTCTGAACATGAGATATTCACTTTATGTATGAGTTTACGGATAGTGCTCGCTACTCCGCTTGCAGACAAAAAATTGTAGCTCTTTTTTTGTCCTCTAGCATTTAAGAATTCAACTTATTATATTTGAGTGTTTGCAATTTGACAACCAAAGTCTTCAACTGGTGAAGGCTTTTGTTGGTTCAATATTCAATTAGGTTCCTGGCTATACATGTTCCCTTTTGTAGTCTTATGCGGACATTTGTATTAATTAGTTAGTGAAGGTCTAGCGTAATTAATAAAGTCGACATTGTTAGGCTGGGCATATTCGTGGTTACTCAAGTTTGAACTTGAGATCTCCACTTTGTGTGTGTAAGTTTACAGATTGTGTCTGCCACTTTGTCTGCAAAAAGAAAAAGTAATATCCTTTTTTTTGTCCTCTGATATTTAAGAACTCAACTTATTATACCCGAGTGTTTGCAATTTGAAGACCAGAGTCTTTAACTCATAAAGGCTTTTGTTAGTTCAACATTCTATTATGGGTCTAGCTATACATGTTTCCTTTTGTAGTCTTGTGTGTACATTAGGCTGTGTTTAGATGAGAAAAGAAAGTTGAAGGAAAGAATGTTGATGGAATGAAAAAGAGTAGAGAGTGAGTAGAAAACGAGATGATTTTTAGATTGTTCGGTAGAGGTGAAAGTAAATAGAAAGTGAGAGGAAAGAAGGATATTTTTCGAAAATAACATAAATACCCCTAATGTAAAAATAGTAAATAAATTAAATTATTAATTTTAATTTATGTTTTTAATACATTTATATTATATATAAACATAAATATAAAAAAAAATTGTTATAAAAAAATGCAACAGTATATTGATTGGATATGTCAATCCCATCAAGGGTGTTTTTAGTAGCTACGACTTTTCACTTTGTTTCTTCTCGAATTGAGAAGAAAAGGTTTTTGCCTCGATAAACGTGAGATACTTTATTCCATCTTTTTGGACCACGATTCCCTACAGTCACGTATGACTGTAGGGTCCTAAATTTACCCTAAAACATTTTTTTGGTAGCATTTTAAAAGTGAAAGAAAAGAAAATGGAGAGGAAGTGAACATTTTGCACTAACTTCAGGCACTGCAGTCAAGCATAACTGCAGTGAATCTTGATCCCTTCTTTTTTATGGCTAAACCAAACAGTTGAAAACATTTTGGGGAACGTGTTTTCAATCATTTCCTTTCTTTTCCAATTTTTTTCACTGCAACCGAACTCACCCTCAGTATTAATTAGTTGGTGAAGCCCTAGTATAACTGACAATGTCGATATTGTTAGGTTGGACATTTTATAGTTACCAGGTTTGAACCTTTGATGGTGCTTGTCATTCCGCCTGCACCGAAAAAATATAATTAAACATGTTTTAGGTCATTATAAAATTTGGATTCTTTAGTTTTACTCCCTCAAAAAATTTCACCTACTTTTGGTCCCCTAAATTTTTTTGCCAGTCATTTTAATCTCGTGACTTTTGATAGTGTTTTTTTGGGTCATTTATAATGCTTCTAAGCGCTATTAAAAGTCACGATGAACTAAAACTGCCGACAGCAAAAAGCTTTGGGAATCAAAAGCATGTGGAAATATTTTAAAAAACTAAAATGAAAAACACAAATTTTATTGAGATGAAAAATATATTTAACCTAAAGAAACAATCGCCCCATTTTGTCCTCTTAAGAACTCAACTTATTATCATATGTGAGGGTTTGCAATTTGACAATTGGAGTGTTTAACCGGTGATGAAGGCCAATTTGACAGTTAGAGTGTTCAACTAGTGAAGGCAAAATTGGTTCAAAACTCTATTACTAGCTAGACAAGTTTCATTTTATAGACTTCTGCAGACATTCGTATTAATGAATTTTTCTTTCTTTCTGGTACTACCTATTTAATTTATTAATTAGTTAAGAAATATATGACAGACCAATTAGTGAATGAATTTTTAGATGATTTGGTCGAGGATTCTTGGTCACAACTTGGGACAAATAAACAAATAAACCTAGTAAATTATAGGTGTAGGCACATGAGTGGCAAAGAGACTTTTGTTTTGGGAGCGGAACTAGGAGAGAGACTAAGACAAAACCCAACTAAAGAAATTCATACATTCCCACTTTGGTTGGGATTCTCTCTTCCCTTGACCTCAAACTAATTCCCACTTATTTATTTTTATTTATTTTTATTTTGTTCTAAGTTCCCACTTATTTTATAGTGGGCATCTTTGCGGATCAAGCTCTTAAATAAATTCTTTTTGAATCTTTGACAACGCAACCCTAACCATTGAATGTGACAATCTACTATCAATTTTTTCTTACTAAGTTTCGTCTAAAATTAAAACATCTAATCTTTTATAAGAGTTGATTTTCGATGTGATATCTTTGTTCTATAAAAAAAAATTGTTTATAAGTTTGATCTTAATTGGACATTCTTATTAATTAATTCTTTTAAACAAAAGATATTTTGAACACAGATTTTCATAGAACCTATGCACTAAGCCTTATAAAGTTGACATGTCTTTTTTCACTTGTTATGGTCACGCAGGCGGCCCAAGGCCCAAGCAACCAAAGCAAGGGCTTGGGGTCCCAAAAAATTTCTTAAAAAAAGGGCCTCAAAATTTAGTATTGCGTAATATTATATAGAAATTTCGAACAATAATATAAAAATAGTGACAGCTCAACTGGCGCGCTGGGGCCTTATTGGTGCCAACATTCTGGGTTTGATACCCACTAGTAGTAATTTTGGTACTATTATTTTTGATTTATGCATTTATGACCCATTACATGGCATTGATTATTAGTTTGTAAAAAAATAAATAGCATTAACTACGTTAGCTTGGAAGTTGGAATTTGATGAAATCTCAAAAAAAAGAAGTTGGAATTTGATGAGAAACAATAAAAAAAACTTCATTAATATATATTCCATAGTTACTAAATTTCCTTCTTTTTAAAATAATTATATTGAAATGTTTTTATGAGCAAAAAATTCAACTAAAAGTCTGCATATAAAAATAGTTTATTATTAAAATTTCCATACAATATTAGATTTTTGTGTATCATTTTATTTTTGAAAATAGATTCTTGTGTATCATAATTTTTTATATATAAACTAGTTTTAACAATAAGTTTAAATAATAAACTATTTTTTAAGTTTTTTAAGATTTTTGTGTATCATATAAAAAACTAAAAAATAGTTTATTATTTAAATTTTCTTACAATATTCAAATTTTGATGTAATTTGATAAATAATTTTTCATTACAAAAATCTCGAAATAAATTAGATAAGAATATAATATTTTTAGTTTTTAAAAAAATATTATTATTAAAATATAAAAGAGTCTCGTTTTGGAGCTCGCTTTAGGCCTCGTTTAGTGTTGGGTCGGTCCTGTGGTCACGACTAGTACCGACTAACGTGGTACTTAGCTCCCTATAAAACTTTGGAGCGACAATTTGATCGACCGCCATCCTTGTAGACCCCGAGCTCTCATAGGCAGGTCGGCCTCTGGAGAATGATGAAACATCCTGCAAGAAATATCGAGCTCTTGACACTACAAGAAAATCTGTTATTAGCGAGGGAAAAACAGTCCCTCGCAAAAACCAGATTTAGCGACGAAAATAAAAAAATTAGCGACGGAATTTGAATGTCATCCATTAGCGACGGAAATGTTGGCATTAGCGAGGGAAATTTCCCTCGCTAATTGTTTGGAGGGAAAATTCAGAATTTGACACGCGAATCAAGGAAATTAGCGACGGAAAATAGTTCCCTCGCAAATTAAAGTGGTTTTTAGCGACGGAAAATAGTTCCCTGGCAATTTTTTTTAATTTTTTTTACTTAAATCCGTCACTCACTCACTCACTCATTCACTCACTCTTCTTTCTCACTCTTCTTCTCTCCTCTTCACCCTTCCTCTTCCCTTCCTCTACTCTCCACCACCACCACCACCACCACACAACCAACCAACCACCCTCACTCTTCTTCTCTCCTCTTCACCCTTCCCTTCCTCTTCCTCTACTCTCTCTCTCTCACCTATAAACCCTAACCCACCACCACACAACAACAACCACCACCACACAACAACCACCACACAACAACCACAACCACACAACACCACCACCACCTCCTTCTTTCCTCTTCCTCTCTTCTCTCTCTCTCTCTCTCTCTCTCTCTCTTACACAATTTCCACTTTCACTCTTCTTCTCTCCACCTTCTTCCACCACCACCACACCACCACCACCCACGACACCACCACCGCCCACGACACCACCACCACCACCACCACCTACGAATTTCTTTCCTCTTTCTCTCCACCTTTCACCACCACCACCACCACCACCACAACAACAACAACAACAACCACAAAAAAATAATATAATATAATTTTCATTAATAATATAATAAAAAACTGATTTAAAAAAATAATATAATAATAAATATAAAAAACAAACCATTCAAATTAAGACACGTGTCAGTCAGAATTTGAAAATTTACACAAATTTTGAGGCAACATTAGCGAGAGAATTAGCGAGGGAAATGTCCCTCGCTAATTAGCGAGGGATTCAAATTCCCTCGCTAATTGCATTAGCGAGGAAGGTATTAGCGAGGGAACTGGTCCCTCGCAAATGACCATTAGCGAGGGATTTTGGTCAGTTTGCGAGGGAAATTTCCCTCGCTAATCCCTGATTTTTTTGTAGTGTGAGGTGGCTCCCGAGTACTACCGAAGTAGTTTCTCCTCGGTTCCTAACTCACACTCACGTCAGAGTATCTATTCCCAGGCTGTTTCTGGTTGCACCACCACTACCAGAGCAGGCAGCTGCACCACCCCCACAGCGCGATCCTGAGTGGGTACAGAGTGTGATAGATGCGGTACAGGAGGGGGCTTCGTCACGGCCATATTCGTATGGCCACTCCGACGTACGCTCGCCTCTACCAGTTGATGCAGATGCTAGAGATAGAGACTGATGACTAGGACATTTTATATTATTACTTTTATTTTATGTCTGTACTTTCTGGATTTATTTTTTAACTCTTTTATTTTATATCAGTTGATTACTATTTCTTACGAGTCTACTTAAAATTTCTATTTCATTCATTTCATTGATTCGATAAAAGAAAGTTACATAAAAGATAAAACATAACAAAGTAAACCCTAATCCTAATACTCCAGTGCTCGCAGACGACGTAATATCTCATTGACGCTCCGTTGTGTTTCCACGTACAGCTCCAAAGGCTTATACCCCATAAGCCTGTCATGAATGCCGAACATGGTCGCCACGTCTTTGTCGGTCTTGATAGACATGGACGAGTAGGAAACGCAGCCATCATCTCCACGATCGGATTTCCGATAAGTGATACCGGTGACGCCGCGGTCGTCCCCAATCACTTGAACTTTTGACCAGACTTTATCCTTCAAACCATCAAACCCCATGGCGTGGTGGATTCGGCATAACACCGGCTTCGGACTTCAAAAGTAGACCCCATCTTCTCTCATCGTGATGTTACCTCCATAATGTATAGCGCAGAGTCTATTCTCAGTAGACCGTTGTGATAGGCAAATCTGCATTCTAGATGTGTGAGAAATGTATTTGAGAGTGAAATTTTGGTGTGAAATGAATGAGGGTGGGGGTGGGTATTTATAGAATTCGTGAATGAATATCAGCCATTGATACCATCCGTGCAATCTAAACCGTTGAATAAATAGCCGTTGGGCCAGCGGAGTAAATCTGACCGTCGATTAAAATACAAATCGTTTTTACCTATGAGTTAGGGTAAATAAGATTTGTATTTTAACAAATCGTATTTACCTACAAATCTTATTTACCTAGGGTGAGGGTAAATACGATTTGTATTTTACAAAGCGTATGTACCCCCACCGATAGGTAGATACGACTTTTATTTTTCCTAAATCGTATTTACATCACCCCAAGGTAAATACGCTTCGTTTTTTTACATCTATCGTATTTACCTCAGCCTAGGTAAATACGATCGGAATATATTGAGGATTATCGTATGTACCTATAGGATTTGTAAAAAACAAATCGTATTTATGTCTTCAAAACCTAAATCCGATTGAGCCAAAAATAAACAGGGGTATTTTCGTCCAAAAAAACGTGTGGGGGTATATGAGTAAACTGTGGGGGTAAAAAAAAATAAAAATCCTTTGACTGTGCAGCAAAGGCCCAAAAAACCCTAACCCTAATTAGATCGCTCCTGTCTATATATAAAGCAGAATCCCTTCGACTGAAAACAGTGGAGCAGAATCCTTCATCCTCATTCTGTGTTTTCGCCAAACATGTCTCTTTTTCCGATTTTCTTTTCAATTTATGTGAACTTCATCTTTTCTTTGATTTTTATTTTTATTCGTTTGGTCACTACTAGTATAGATTTCCTTCTTTAACTTGAAAATGTTTTAGTATTTTTGGAGGCGATGATGATTTGATAACTACCTATTTTATGAGGGAAAGAGATTTTCCCTTATGATTACAAAACTACCAATGGATCCTTCTGAGCCTTCTATTTTTTTTGTTTTTGCTTTTAACATGAATATGAGTTGGGTGTTTTTTGCGATAGATAAAAATGTGTTTTGTGTTTTTTGGAGATAAAGAAAACATTGAGCCATTGATGTGATGATATGCTTTTCTGAATTTTATAAATGTTGTTATACAATCAGACTACAATTATCTGATCAATGGCTCTACCCTTAAATAAGATTTTTCTGATGGAATTGCTATCTTCTTTTTTGAAGTTTGAGCTGCTTAGTTAGTGATTTTTAAAAATTTGTCAATTTTTTGGATTGCTAATTATTTTATCAAGAAATTGCTTTAAAACAATACAGCTTGTTTGGTACAGTTTATTTTTTAAAAAAATGTTCCCTTATGATAATTAGTTATCTATTTGTTACAGATTCTTAAAAAAAATGAAAACCTGAAAATAATTTAAAAATTGTTTTATATAAAAAACTGTTTTGAATAGCTTCTTATAAATTTAGTTTTTTAAGAATAAATTTTTGAAAATAAGTGATTTTCAATGTGTTACGCAAATATACTTTTCATTTTCTTAAAAATCTCTAAAAATTAATCTCTAAATTATTTAACATAATCAAGAATTTGATGATTGATCTGAAGCAACCAAAGCTACCCCAAGCTGTATTGTGACGGTTCTTACAGTCTAGTGCTAAAATGCATTGATAACCTGAACTGGATAATTGATTATCAATGGATAATAATTTTACACAGACTAATTGATCTGGTCCAATGGTGGATTCTGTCATTTGCGATTTGGATAAATGTTGACAGTGCTATTTTTTACACTTAAATACTGGTTCAAAGTTTGTTTTCCACTTAACTAAAAAAATATTGCTAACAATGGGTTATCAATGCTAATTAACAAAGACAAAAATCTGCGTTAAACTCCAGCAGATTAATTATTTAACCAGTAATTTTACAGGGCTCAGTAAAGCTCAGTAAATAAGTTATTTCAATATTTTAACAGGTCTCCTGTCTTAAAAAAAAAAAAAAGAAACACGGCCTCTTGGACCTTTTTGCCTACGACTTGAACCTTCAAAGGAATGGCTATTGAGTTGTATAAGACAAGGTATGGGCTGCAGTTGCAACAGAGCAATATTGCAATATTAATCTAAATCTAATTAAATCAACCAATCTTCTTTCCAACTTGTTGGATGATTTTAATCATGACTGATATTTGGAAATGGTCTTCCTAGACGTAGCTGAATGCCAACATGAAGTATATTTGAGATAGCTTTCAAAACCTCCCTCTCAGCTTTCTCTGCCATTTTCATTGCATGTCTGTGGATAAATAAACATATGTTGCAATGAGAGACTGTTCCATTTCATAATCAATTTACTAGCCAGACAAAATAATAATTTACCTAATTGGGATATCCGGTGGCATGGAAACCTCAATTTGAAGAACAATCTTGCTTTGAAACATCTGGCGTGTTATGCGCTCAACCGACATCTAAAAATCAGCTAAAGACAATTAAAAATTGAAAATACATGTAATTCAAACCCAACTTTATAATCTATATAAACTTCCACTTCCATGAACAATGGAATCCTCAAGCTTTCATCCGCCTTCAATTAATATTTAAACAGATAAATATGTGTGACACTGGTTACCATGAAGAGAATAGCAACCATCTAATTCCCCAAATTTCAAAGCTTGAACTTGAACAATTGCAAGATAATTTGTTCACTTCTAACCAAATTCTAAATTGAAGTTTATTTTTGACTATCTTCTGGTTTCCACATAAATATGTTACCTGTGGAAAGTTGACAGATATTATATTAGAAACAATTCCTTCAATGTTAGTATCCCCAGCGGGAGCAATACTGTTCTGGTCCATGTCTCCACTCCAACTATCTTGCTGATCTGTTGTGCTGGGAGATGCGTGTGACATTGCAGGATCTACAAGAACGTTAAGATTTACCAATAAGATAAAAGAAACTAAAGGATCAAAGATTATCAGAACACGGGACATGCAACAGACCTATGTGTATAAACATTTCAGTCACAGTAGGATGAGATTTGTGAATTTGATGACGGACATTTTCACCAATGTCATGTGCAGCGCTAACACTAGACAGAGGATCGACCTGCAAGGTAAAACTGACAAGTAAATCCAGGAGACTTAGTCCATTCATGAGTTCATGACACAAGACAATATAAATTTCAGGAGAACCAACCTCAATATGTACATCAAGATAGAGAGATGAACCAGCTCTCCTTCCTCTCAAACGATGGCATCCCTATATACAAAAAACAGCAGTAGTTAATATCTGCTTCAAGTAAAATGATGACCCTAGAAAAAGAAATCATATATGCAAAGTCAGATGATTCCAAAACAATATCTTAAAACAAAAGTGGAAAAAGTATACCTTGACACCATCAACTTGCAGTATTGTTTGTTTAATAGGATCCAACTGTTCTGCCGGGATTGCAGCATCCACTAGTTCCAAGATACTGATAGTTGATCATAAGCAACAAGCTAATTAGAAGTACAAGTTAGGAAATAGTCAAAATTGCCAATAGATAGTTCTTCTTGAGGTGGAGAAATATATTTCCAATCCCCTGGTTTAGGAAGAGACCCCAGCAGTGACACATTTTAAGAAACATTGCCCCATTCGTGTTCTCTTTTATCCTAATAATTTTCCAACTTAATTTTCAGTAAGCATTGACAAAGAGTCTAGAGAATGTAAAATTACACTTTTTAATAACACAGTTTTGTTAGTCATCATATTTAATAGCACTCATTAGTATGTAGTAAAGAAACAACCCATCAATTCACACCCCATGCCAATTATTAAGAGATCAGGTCAAAATGGAAAAGCTGTTCATCAAACAAAATGATCATGTTAAGTCCCTCTAAGGAAAAACAAGTATACTTATTGCTTTTACATGCCATATTCAATATATTGACGTATGCAACCTTTCATTTACAAGATAAATATAACCTAATTATGTCCAGAATAGGTATGTTCAATATTCCGTTCTATCCTTGTATGAGTGTCACACCAATTCCCTTATATGTTTAACATGGTGCCAAAATGTGCTTAACATGGGTACACCAGACCAGGGTAAAGAAAACATCTTTGAATTTCAATCACATAAATATATCAATCAGTTAAAACATGCACACAATGATGATAAACTAAGAAGAAATAGATTAAATTAAATAAGGTACCTTTGGTAACCAGTTTCAGCTCCAGCTTTTAAAATCATGACCGAGACAAGAAGTCCAGCAAGGGGATCTAAAAATTTCACTCCAAGAATAGCACCTCCTGAGATGGGGACGAAAATTAATGTCATGTAGTTGTTAGCAAGACGCAAGACATAAATGGATCAACTACCCAGAAACAATGCCTGTGCAATGTAAAGGCTACAACTTATTTAGAGGCATAGATAGCATCTTACAGCAGTCGTCATGGAAGACCAACAGAAAGTAAAAATTTTAGTCCCTGAAAGAAACATCCATCATCAATTTAGTCCCTAAGGAATTAATTTTTAACAAACATAATCCCTCAAACTTCAAAATCCTAAATTTAGTCCCTCCATCCATTTAAGCCTAACACCGTTAACATAAAATTTAAAGTATGCACTCCAGATTTGAATGTTGGCCTATAATATTCAAGTATTATGCTGTTGTAATAGCATCTGTATTACAGGCCAACATTTTCTAGAAGCGATGTTAGACTTAAATGGATGGTGAAAATAAATTATTTGGGATATGATGTTTGAAAAATCAAATTTATAAAATCAATCTTTAGAGTGCGGCTCAGTACACGAGGCTCCCACCAAGTGGGGTTTGAGGAGGGTAGATGTACGCAACCTTACCCCCGCAAGCAGTGAGGCTGTTTCCACGATTTAAAATAAGGACTATATTGATATTGGATATATCTTTCAGGGACTAGGACTGAGTTCTAATTAAAATAATAATAATAACTACAAGTCCCTGGCTGGTAAAATATGATGTAACATCATATAATGATAAAAAAGGAGATACTATGATAATGTTGTAGATAAGAAAAGACAAAATGAGTAAATTAAATAACTGAAACATTAATGATGGATTTTAGACTGTAAACACGGTATTTGTTAGATGTTAATTTTTTTAAATATCTTCCGCTGTTGAACAAAAATTGCAGCATATGTTCATTTCAACTAAATTAAATGGGTTGAGTATATCAGGAAACTTGAGCTCAAAACCACCATGTAATGAGTGACCGTGCTTGTCAATTTAGGTAACAATAACAACAATAATAAAAGTAACAAAAACAATATCAGAAAATCCAATGGTGGCACAATATCACACAATAAAATTTATCAAATATCAATTAACCATTGGCATTTTATGTACAGATAACCATTTTCTCCAAAAGAAGTCCATAAAAACATGAAGCAATTATATCAATAGCACGTGATTTACATTGACCATCGATCATAACCCAACAACACACCCTGTATGCAAGTAAACCTTATTGGTGGCACAAATTGTAGTAGAAACCAGTATCATAGCAATAGCGCATTAAACCGAATATATCGGCCTACTGACCATTCAAAGAACCAAGTTCCTTACCAACTCCAATGAGAGCAACCACTGATGAAATTGCATCTGCACGATGATGCCATGCATTCGCTTTCATCAATCCACTACCTTGCCTCTCACCAGCTCGTTTTGTCATCCAGTAAAGCCTATGGATTTAGAAAAAACATAATATAAATATCAACATACTGGAGAAGTCCGTCAATAAAATATAGTATGATAAAGTGGTACAACATATGTAGTAATAGGAATATTAATCAAAGTATGCAGACAATCAATAAAAGACAGGATCGAATGAAAGGAGCTCAAATTACTCCCTTCTGTCAGAAGTCCAACCAAAAAAGAGATTTAATTTAGACCTCACCAAATGTGGGAAGGTCGAGGAGTTAAGGCAGAGTGATACAATACAATCCCTGGGAAAATAAAGTGTTTAGCCTAACATAAATACAACAACAGCTTTAGTTAATCTTTTTCAGAGATTTCTTTCATTAAACTGTTTTTCTATGGTTTTAAGGTTTCTTATTTGGTGATTACCCTTTTGTATCTTATTGATCTGAGATCACATCAAATTCTATTCATTTGTGTCTTATGCTCAAATTGGAAAGAATCAGATATAGCACGGTTAGAGATTAATCAAATTCAGCATGTGCAATATAGTAGCAAAGGTGGCTAGAATAAACGTCAAGAATATTGAGACCTCTTCATCCTGTTGCATTTTTCAATACTAAGTAATGACATTACCCTTCTTTAACTCCTACAGACACAATGGTCATATTCAAGGCAAGTATTGGATGATCCATGTCAATTCCATGGTTGTGTCCAACATGTCCGTGGCTGTGCTCATGTCCATGTGCCAATGCTTGGCTAACCATTTCGGGACCAGATGAGAACAGTCCCTGCACGTGTATAGTAATGACTTCTAAGCAAAAGAAAGATGATATAGGATTTATTTTCAAACCTCATCTAACAAAATGCTCAATTGACGTTTCTTTAAACTATGTTGTTCATGGGAATGAGTAAAGCAACAAAGTAATTGAAGTTTGAATTTCCATACCATCAAAATATCTACGGCGTGCCATGCAATGCCACCCCCAGTCATCAAAAGCATCCAACTGATTCCAAGAGCTCCTAGAGTCTCAAATTTACCATGTCCTGAGATATGATTAAAGAGAAATATAATCATACAAGACATAGAATTGCAAGAGCATTAGACTAATGTGTAACCACACCAAAAAAAAAACTATTAGGGGAAAAGGACCATTATATGTGGAGTTAAAGGACATAGTGGATTTTGATTGAATGACAGTGTAAAAAAGTTTTACATAGCCAATACATAGTCCTTTAACTCTTATATCTAAATAGGTTTGATTTGTATGCACTCTCATCAACCAATCAAAAATTGACACTCGATAAAAGTGTTTGTTTTATCCTAATGATTTTGAAAGTCATGCGTATCATGATTTCTGGTTGGTTGGCCATGTAAAGAAGGCTGTCTATACCATTAAACTATATATAAGTTAATCCCTCATTGTTGGTTGCCTTGGCAATTTCAGCGACATGGGACGTTGGCTCTTGGGTTCGAACCCGGGTGTGAGCAGTTAAAGTGTGTGTGCGTGTGTTTATTTGTCATTTCATCTAAGTAGCAAAAAAAACTCTGTAAGTTAACTCCTAGACTACATCTAATGGTGAATCAAATATTAGCATCCAAAATATCTAATAAACAGTAAATTAGTGCATAAGAGATAAACGGAGCAGCGTGTAGATACAGATTAAGTGACCATATGGGTGTTCTTTATCTCTTGGCGCCTTAGCAACTTTAAAAGACAACAAAGCTATTCCACTAAGAACCTGCAACAAAAAAGGCACAAACGACAACCATGAAATTTGCTTCAACTAAAAACGACAATCGTTACAAGCAATCAAGAAAGAAGTGAGAATTACCCACATACCACATCAGATATGGAATGGGCAGCATCAGCGATAATTGCAGTGCTTCCAGAAACGTAACCAGTGAAGGCTTTTCCGGTAGCTAAAGCAATATCGGCGGCGAGACCCAACCGGAAAATGTTCTCTCCTTCCTTTTGATGCTGAAGGAGGCGATGATTGTGATCATGATCTTGGTGAGAATGACCAAAATGCCATCTTTTGGGGATTTTGAATGCGGCCTCTGATGGAAAGAAATTCGGCGGTTCCAAAACGGGAGGGAGAAATTTAGAAGAGGAAAGTCTTGTAATGCATGTTCTGTAAATGGGATTCAGATTGTTGAATCTAAATCCCATCATCTTCTTTTTCTTCTTCTTCTTTCAATTGTTTTTAGGGTTTGACAACTTTCAATTGTCTTCCGACCAAAGTATAGTTTCAGCAACGTCGAATTGCGTCGTGTCGGATGTTATAGGAGCTGGAGAACTTTGAGTTTCATCATGTAGTAGTAAATCTAACGCAAGTACGCAACACAAGTATGTGGAACAAGACACATGTTTCCAGAGAATTTTAAGAGAAGAAAAAGAGAAAGAATTGTGTTTTCCTTTGTTTGGTTAGATAGAAAATGAGGAGAGATAAATATAGTTATTCTTGAAAAATATATGAGAGACCCTTAGTTTGATTCTAATCAAAACTAGTCCTGGTACCCGTGCAGGTTCGGCTAAATCTGGTTTGTGTAAAATATAGTTTTTTTTAGTTTGGATCATTGTTGGTACTTTTAATGAAAGACTAATATTCGCTCGTGCTCAGGAACAAATTTCGCACTGGCCAACACCGAGTTTGTCAATTGCGGGAATCGAACTCGTGAGCATCGTGTCGACCCCGTGTCCCATAAGGTTTATGCCACTGGGGCAACATTGTTGGTTTGTAAAAGATACAGTCTAATTGTTGTAATAAAATAAAATCATTATACAAAGTTGAAAGAAGATGATGCGGATTCTATTGTAAATGTGGGCGTGGCTAAAGTTCCTGCGGTAGTAAATACTGCAACGCGGTACTCGAAGATAAAAGAAAGATAAAAATATAATCAGAAATTTAAGTATGCTTTTAATACATGTGAATGCGAAATGAGCAAAATAAATAAGACAACACAAGTAGAAATTGAAATAGAATATGATGCGGGTTCTATTGTAAATGTGGTTGAAGTTCCCGTCAATAAAAACTAAATTATAACTATGAATTAAATAATAGGATTATAAATTTAAAAAAGAACATTAACAAAGACATTGAAATTGATCATCCATATATAATAAAAAGAGAAAATGTACAGAATTTTAATAACGTAATCCATATTCAAATAGTGTTGATGAAAATCACTAATAAAATAGAAGCAGCTATACAAAGTTGAAAGAAGATTAAACGGATTTTATTATAAATGTGGTTGAAGTTCCCGCAGGAGTAAATGCTAAAAGAAAGATAAAAATATAAACACCAATGTAAGTATGCTTCTAATATTTGTCGGTGTGAAATGTCCAAAACAAATAAAACAACACAAATAGAAAGTGAAACACGTGAGTATCATGCAGGTTTGGCGGAAAATCACCAATAAAATAGAAGTACCTATACAAAGTTGAAAGAAAATGGTGGGGGGATTCTATTGTAAATGTGGCTGAAGTTCCCGTGAATAAAAATTAAATTATAATTATGAATTAAATAAGAGGATTATAAAATTAAAAAAAAACATTAAAAAATACTTTTAAATTGAACTTCCATAGATAACAAAAAGAATTTTTTTTTGACGTGATATTCATGCAGAGTTAGATGAAAACAATTTAATCAAAAAAAATTTGGATGAAAACAACCAATAAAATAGAAACAGCTATACAAAGTTGAAAGAAGATGATGCAGGTTCTTCTTTAAATGTGATTGAAGTTTCCGCGGAACTAAAGCTAAACTAAAGATAAAAATATAAACACCAATTTAAATATGCTTCTAATACTCGTTGGTGCGAAATGGCGAAAATAAAGAAGACAACGCAAATAGAAATTAAAACACGTGGGTATCATGCAAGGTTGGATGAAAACCACCAATAAAATAGAAGCACGTATTCAAATTTGATAGAATATAATGGGGTTCTATTGTAAATGTAGTTAAAGTTCCAGCAGGAGTAAGTATTTATGACATATTATATATTGCAAGACAAATAAGCAACTCTCAGTATTGATGAATGTAAACAAGCACGAAAGAGAGAAGTTATTCTTATAAACCGTAAATCATAAAAAAAAAAATTAAAAATATATTTGTAATTTAGTAGTGACCGAACTAAATAGATTCAATAAAGATTTTAGGTTTAGAAAATATAAGGAGAAGAAGTATAAAAATAAATAATTTTTTTAAAGGTTCAGAAAAATATGTCCTAAAAAATACAAAGATAAGAAGTATAAAAAGAAATTATTTTTTTAAAGTACTGAAATTAGTAAAAGGGTGAGGAACAAACTTCAGGTATTTGAATAGTCATAATATTTCTAAGCTCTTAAAACATGCTACTTAGTATCGCAATTTACGTATTTTGCCACAAAATTATTTGTTTTTCACCAAACTTATCATTAAGAAACAAACTTTGCGTATTGGAACAGTTAAAAAAAAATCTATTTCTAAAGTACACCAAAACATACTTCTTAGCATTTCACTTTATGTGTTTTTCGCGAAATTACTATATTTTTCACCAAATCAGTTATTAAGGAACAAATTCCGCGTAATTGAATAGTTAAAGTTTTTCTAAATGCTAAAGTACTCCGAAAAACACTATTTAACATCACATTTTACATATTTTGTGACGCATTTTTTTCACCAAACTGGTCATTGATGAACAAACTTTGCGTTTTGAACAATTATAAACTCTAAAGTTCACCAAAGCATACTGTTCAGCATCTCGATCAATTTATGTATTTTCTTACGAAATAATTTTTTTCCACCAAACCAGTTATTGAAGTATGAATTTCGCGTATTTGAATATCTAATTTTTTTCAGACTCTAAAATATCCCAAAATATATAAAAAGAAAAAAACGCAAAAATAAAAAGTCCAGATAGAATGTATGTGCCGCAATTATAGAATGTATGTGCCGCAATTGTTGACAATGAGAGAATAAAATAGAAAAAAGGGAGGTAATATAATAATAATAATATAATATTTATAATAATATAATGATATAATAATATTATTATTTTTCGCGGGAGCGTGACTGCACAGCGGCTCCCGCATATTAAATAGGATATATGAGAGAAATATGGTTATTTAGTAAAGAGATAAGATAGACTAATTTGTCGTTAAGGGATCGAACCCATGACCAAATGGTTAAGGGACCCAAGTATCTACTACTTGTGTCGCGTCATGTCTGTTTTTACTCTAATAAGAAAGACAGCAGAAGTTATTACTCCTTCCGTTTCAAAACAATAGTCATTTAGGATGTCTGTAGTTTAGAAGAGGAATAGGGAAGAGAGAAAGAGGTGATAGAGTAAGAGAAGAGAGGAAGATGTGACAAATAGAATAAACTTGGGATTTTATTTGGTTTAAGGAAAAGAATTGAGAAATACACGAGAGAGATGTGTCTCTTAACTTGATTGGTGAGAAAGAGACAAGAGAGAAAAATACTACTTTTGAAAGGCTGATATAAAAAACTCCTAAACTAAAAAAGCGTATAGTTATTATTTAATTTAATCCGCTAAATATTTGTTTTAATTATATTTTTTTGACAAAAAATAATTTTAATAAGATAAATCATTAACTAAGCATAAACAGACATTTTGTTTCATGAGTGTGTGAGACACTATCATTATAGTCTTTGAATGTATCAAAGTTGCAAACATGTTCTTGAGTGTTTCTTTTTTAGTAATTTTAGGGACTAAATTGATTAATAAAAGACACATATAAGGACCAAAATGACTAACAAAAAACACACTTAAGGACCAAGATAACTTATTAAAGAGGCGTGTGTGGATGTGTTTGTAATTTCGATATACTCGTAGACATTTGGATGATGACAAATAATACCTATTTTGTAAAATCAAGAGTATTTTTCTTGGGGATGGTTTGTAAGCGACTTAGACTTGTACCAAATAAGCAACTTAGGCAGATATTTGGGACTCTCTATTGATATTTGGTGCACTAGGTCACTTGCTTGTTCTCAAACAATATAGCTAACCTTTTTGTGTATAGGATTGGAGCACCTGCTTCCTTTTAATACACAATTTCTTACAAAAAACAAAACGGAAAAATACAACTGACGTTGAAATGTAAAATCAAACCATGTTTGGTAAAAAGTAGCTAATAACAAATAAGTTAGTGGATAGTGGATAACTTAACAGATCGCGGATAAAATAGCAAAATATTTTATTTAATTCATAGTTAAATTATTTGGTTTACTTTGTTTTTTGGTTACAAAAGCTAAAAAAACAAAAAATAAAGGCTTAGAGCCTTATGTTCCTAACTATTTCATTGGAAGGATCTGCACTATTTCTCACAAGCATTACCCTCTCTCTGGATATGTAACAACTGACAATCCCAATCTCTATTTAGGAAGTCTCCGATTAAAGCTATCTCATTACCAATTTGTGAAAGTGGCGATTCCCCCTTAATCAAATTTAATACATGAAGAGAATCCGAGAAACAAACCACCTTGCAGCTTCACATCCCAACACATTTCCAAGCCATGCAAGATAGCCATGATCTCTGCATGAGTGATATTAGTCTCCCCTAGGAAACCGTAGAAACCACAAAGGAATAGACCATCAGAGTTCCTGAAAAGACCACCGATGCCTGACAGGCCGAGATTGGAAATTGCACTTCGATTTACATTCAAGCAGGTGACACCATCTGGAGGCCGACACCAATAAACCAATCTTGGAGTTCTAGCATGTTGAGAGACTCCAACAGCACCGTAGGCAGCATTAATATCCTTGTTCAAAGTATGTGCTTGCAAAATTACAGTGAAAGAATCAGAATTATCACCATCAAACACTAACATGTTTCTACTACACCAGATTTTCATTAGAATGCACAACAACAACACGCCATGACTCGCCACCAAAGGTTGCAGGAACTCGATAAATGTTGCATGATGAAGATCCATACCGAGAATGCTTGGAAAGTACTATTCCCAAATATCTAAAATTCTTGTGCAGTAGAAAAAACTGTGCAAAATCATCTATTACTGAGAGTTGCAATACATGCAGTTGTTATTTATTAGCATACCACGATTAGCCAAAACACTTCTAGTAGGAACAGCAGCGGGACGAAATTGCCACAAGAAAAATTGCAGGTTTGCTGGAATTTTCAAACGCCAAATCCAACCCCAACCTGTATCAGTTAACATAACATTTTCCTCCTCCCTCAGCCAATGATAAGCCGAATTTGTGGAGTACATACCTGAAAGGGAATTGTTCCACGACCACACATCTGGAAAATTATGAACCAGTTTCGGACTCAAGCTGTCAATGAGATGTAATAAATGAAAAGGAACATTAGTATACAATTCATTCAACCTCCAAACCCCATCTTTATAAATATCCTTGATCATCTTTAAGTGGGTGTCATGGATATCTACTGCCCAAACCTTCTCACAAAGACAAGATTAAGTAACCCGAGGTTCATACCACACACCAGTTCCACCATTGCCAATCTTAAAAGTGAAGCCCGATTTCAACACCTCCATTGCTTTCGGTAAAAGAATAGAAAATAATTTAAGAAAAATAATAAGGATAAAATTACTAAAAATGGTGATACACTATATGCTATCTGCTCAAAACGCTATTTGAAATAGCGTTTGAAAAAAATGCTAAACGCTACCCCAAAAACGTTAAACGTTAGTGCTTACCAAACACATGTCCTCATCATTTGCTAGTCAGGTTCGCTATCCACTAGCGGATGAAGCTTGCCAAATAGAGCCTTATTATTTTTCACGGTATAATCATATATCAAGTAAGCTTACATTATGTTTTCCAGAAAATGAGTATGGTTTCATGAAATTTTATGTATATTTCCAAATTTTTGCTAAACAATTAAAAATGTAATTTTCAAAACATACACAACCATATCTACCAACCAACACCGTTGGTCTAATGACTTAAGCTATCACGAAACACGGGTCGACTCGGTGGTTCTGACTTCGATTCACGCAGTGCACAGACTCAAGGTTGGGCTGTGCGAAATTTGCTCTTAAACACAAATGAAAATTAATCTTTTATTGAAAACGTTAAGACACCCCGTAAATAGCTAATAATGAACGGAGCCAAACAAAAATACACGACCATCTACTAAAAGTAATTGATAGCATTTATTGCAAATTCAGAAAATTATAATGTTTACTAAAATTAGTACAGGTCAACTTAATTTAAATTGTTCTGTGATCCAATTTAGTAAAGTTTTTCGGTTGTTTTCATAGCACACGAAATTTATTTATATTTTTTTCTCTACAAATGCACACGAAATTTATAGATGGCCATGTGTTATCAACAAGATCATGAGTCATTATTACCAAGCCATTTATGATGTAATCCTCATCATGAGTCATCAGCCAAATATGTAATCCTCAGGAAATAAGCTACTATGACAAGATAAATAATAAATACACTCACACAATGAGTCGTCATGCATAAGTCACAACTACTTCCAAACAACAAGACACAATACTCAATATTCATTAACGAAGTCTTTTAACAAAGTAAAGAACTAGCACCAATATAAAAATTAATGTGTAGAATTATACCAAAAGCCAAAACCAAAAAGTTACAAACGATTATTGTCAATTTTTTTTTACAAACGATGGAAAAAGCGGTTATTCATAACCGAAAAAATGAATTCGAGAATTGTCCGGTGAGTCTAACAACTCAAAAAGACAACATTGTCCTACTAGTGCAAACCTCAACTAAACATAAGACGTTGGAAGGTGAAGGCAATCGCGTCATTTTCCAAAAGGACGAGTGTCGGTTAACAGTCAAACTAGCACTCTAGCAGCACGGAACGAGTCCTCCAAAAAAAAAAACGTAGTAGTAGATGGTACAATTATTGCTCTCACTAATAAACCAACACTTATTAATGTTTTGCAATTCAATATAAAAAAATAAACTCTTTTCTACGGTTACGATTTTCCGTAGTTGGTGAAACTTCGGAAGATCTCCACTCTCCAGTTTTCGTTTTAAACTATGATGATGATGATGATATGAGACTATTCCGCGAAGCATAACATTTGCGGTATTTGGCGGGGACGCACAGAACCAAACAAACCGAAAACCCGAAAAATAATAACAAAACAAAATACACAGAAACAAAAACGAGCTAAAAACCGTACAGCTCCAGAGAGAGAAACATAAAATAAAATAGAGAAACAGAAAGACACGAACGCACACTCTGTTCAGTGAAAACCCATTTCTGTTTCTCGGGTTCGCGACGACGAGCTAAGCTCGCCGGTCTTCCAGAACATTCTAGATCAATTTAGTAGATAACTCTCCTTTCCGTTTTCCCTTTCCCGTAAACTTGTTGTACAGGAATCTCAAAACGCCAAAATGCAAATGGACTTTTACGGACGGAGCCCCGCGAGAAATGGATCGAACCCGGTAAATCAACCCGAGTGGCATTCACCGGGCGCCGACGCCGGTCTCGGAGGTATTTCGTTTACTTCGGTTTTCTTTCTGTTAGCTTTTTCTTAATGTGGAAGTTATGTTAGGTTAGGGGTTTGTTTGTTTCTGGTTTCTAATTAGGGTTTTGATTTTGGTGGTGTTGGTGTAGATTCGATGTGGCATTTGACGCTAAGTGGTGGCGAATCTTACCCCGAGCGACCCGGTGTGCCCAATTGTGCATATTACATGCGAACCGGGTTTTGTGGATATGGTGGCAGGTGTCGATTCAGTCATCCACGTGATCGTGTT
Organism: Astragalus glycyphyllos; assembly: GCA_963573325.1. Taxonomy (NCBI): domain Eukaryota; kingdom Viridiplantae; phylum Streptophyta; class Magnoliopsida; order Fabales; family Fabaceae; genus Astragalus; species Astragalus glycyphyllos. Next base: position 61,853,933 of record OY754309.1, read on the forward strand.
GCGGTAACCCTTTCCATCATTTTGAGATATCTGCATTATGTTAGAATTCAATGGAAATGTCTCATTGCTGTTGGTTTTTTGAAGTATAGAACACCTTTTTCTTGCTGTTGTCGTTGGGGGTGTTTATTTAAACTAAATGGTTAATGTTGTGTTTGATTGTTCATTTAACGTGTAATTAAGGTTTTCTAGTGAGGAAAGGGGAATTGAATTTTGACTTTATTAATGTAGAATGGCCATTCAAAGTGAAAATCATGTTTAGATGGTAAAAGGGATTAGCATCCAAAGGTATTTTGGTTTGTTGTTGCATAAACCTATGTTATTATTAAGGAAAAAGGAATTAGAAGAATGTAGGTGACTAGTTTTATGTTCCAACTTTATCTTCATGATTGCTAAAGTGTATAGATATTTGATTGAGTCAAATGCTGCTTAGGTTGCTGCGGCAGTTAGAGCTACAGGGGACTACCCAGAACGGGTGGGGGAACCTCCGTGTCAGGTATAGTTTTTTTTTTAATGATCTTTTTATTGTATAATTCACAAACTTCCTTATCTTTACTATCTAAAATGGTTATACTGATTCTGGCTTTCTTCTGATGCACAGTATTATTTAAAGACTGGAATGTGTAAATTTGGTGCGTCCTGTAAATTCCACCATCCCAAACATGGAGGTGGATATTTAAGCCAAGCTCCACTAAATACTTATGGATACCCATTACGACCGGTTCGTCTCCTCTTTTTTCTCCTCTTCTTGCACATGTAATGGACAGCAAATTATGCCAATGGTTAAACCATGCCTTTTGTTTATACAGGGTGAGAATGAGTGCTCCTACTATTTGAAAACGGGGCAGTGCAAATTTGGTATAACTTGTAAATTCCATCATCCTCAACTTGCTGGGACATCATTGCCAGCAGTGTCTGCACCTCAATTTTATCAACAGGTGCAGTCTCCTTCGGTTCCGCTGCCTGAACAGTTTGGAGGAGCTTCCACAAGCTTGAGAGTGGCTAGGCCTCCTGTGTTACCTGGGTCATATGTGCAAGGGGCTTATGGTCCTGTACTTCTTTCCCCCGGGGTTGTTCCGTTTCCTGGATGGAATCCTTATTCGGTGAGAGGCTTTTGTGTGTGTGTGTGTGTGTGTATGCTCTGAAATATGGTGAAAAGTCATTTTTTTCTTCTTTAGTAGTCACAAAATAATGATGCTTTTAAACTAGTGCAGGCTCCTGTAAGCCCTGCGTTATCTCCTGGCGCACAACCTGCTGTTGGAGCTACTTCTCTATATGGAGTGACCCAGTTGTCGTCACCAACATCAGCTTTTGCTAGACCATATACTCCTCTGCCCTCTTCTCCTGGACCTTCAGGGAGCAACCTGAAGGATAAAGTATTTCCTGAAAGACCTGGTGAACCAGACTGCCAATACTATCTGAGAACTGGGGACTGTAAATTTGGATTAGCTTGTCGATATCATCATCCGCAGGACCAGGTCGTAGCACGACCAATTCTTAGCCCCATTGGTCTTCCTTTACGCCCGGTATGTATGGTTACTTGAGTTGGTTATCTGTTGAATTGACTATTTAGCTTTCCTTGATTTGGTTAAATTTTATGGTACTTGAAGTTATAATTTCTGATGTCATCCATATAAAAGTGTCAGTAATACACATATTCTGCTCGGAATCAGGAGGACATACCACCAGTACTTTCTATGTATCAGAAACCAAAATCTGTAGGTAGTCTAGAGTAGAGTCTGGACATACTACTCTTTTAGTAGTTTCAGATCCAATGTCCATGCTTGGCATTTAACTTGTTAGCTGGGCTGGCTTTAGTTGCATTAGGGTCAAAGTGGACAGCAGTAGGCCTTGATTCAGAGATAATATTAAACATTAGCTTTGAACAATTGCAGAGATTTGCAGAGTTAATCCTTGATAACTTGGTTGTCAAGATAACGATCTTCCTCATAGGATTACATAATCGTATGCTTTTGTGTGGGAGCTTTGATCCCAAGTATCCACACCAACTTGATTTGGTGAGATTATTTTAGGATTTTTGGGCAAGACGATCCTACAACAATAGGTGGCCGATTAAATTGCAGAACAACTTTTTCTAGGGAAAAGAATGCATGCCCTGTCCCATAAGTTAATGAACCTCAACATAAACTTCTTCATGGCTGTTTACCCAGGTCTATTCAACTTTTATCTGATATTTTGAGTTGTTAACTTGTTATGCTCCCCTCCAATCTGAGTTGCCGTGTGCTGCATCCTGCAACCGTGTGGTGTGGTGCTAAAACCCTTCCTTGGAGTTCCCCTTCGTCTGAGATGGAGTTTATCCATCTCGATGGCGTGGCATGTGATTTTGTCAAGGTGTTTCCCTGTGACTCACTGTTAGATTTGTTGGTGGACGGGTATTTCATTTTGTGACTTGTGACCCTGTTTTAGCATGGATGAAGTTTTGTTTTGTTTTCTCAACACTATATCTGGGCAAGGCCCCTAAAAGTTATCTTCCACTGTTGAGAGGAAACCTACAAAGTGTTTTACTTTATGGGGGTGGGGGGGGGGGGGGGGGGGGGGGGGGGGGGGGTTTGCTGTCTTTTTTGTGTTATAGAAACTTGTTTTCTATAAAATATAATTTCAATTTCAGCTGTGTTGTGAATTTCATATATTTTTCTTATAACTGGAGCACAATTAAATGTTACTGGCGATTTTAAGGTTATTACTATTTTCATTATGGATCGTGCTATGATTACTCAATTAAAGTTTTTTCTCTTCCCTAATTGATCCTAGGAAGGATCTCGATTTTGACAATGTTGGTTGATGGAACATGATTGGCTCTCTAAATCTATCGTGGCCTCTCACACAAGCTTGGGCTTGAGACATGGTATTTGACTGTTTATTCAGAAAAATGGGGGTGACAAGGATCAAACTTATGGTCACTTGGTCATTGAAGCCATGATACCATGTCAAGGACTGCCTGTACTAAGCTCACGTTATTGGATTGATATATATGTAACAGTCTTAATGCAAAACCTCCTATTGTATCTATTTTTCTTTTGGAATTTTTAAATTAACTTGATTACTGTGGCTTGTTGCTTGTTAAGTGTTTGGTACTCGAAGTTTTAGCCTGCAACCGATTTATATGAGCATCATTTTTTAATGATTCTTTAGCTCGGGAACCCAACGTGTTAGTGAAACCTGATTCAGACTCGATTGTCAATGCTTTGCAGTTTCCTACTCAAAATGGCAATGTAATTATGTGTATAATGTTAAAGTTGTAGCATTGTAGTTTCCCTTCTTTTTTAAGTTACGCTTTTCTGGGTTGATGTCATGTCATGTTTGAGGGTATATGAGACGGAAACATAAGATCTGAAAGGGGCTACAACAGAAAGGTTGTAAATTCATTTCATTGCAAGTAAATTTTGGTTGCCGTGACTTCGTTTGCCCCTCTTATTGAGGATTTCTGATGCAACAACCTAGTATGCAGTTGTGTACACACGCAGGTTGTGACCTGCAACGTTTGTGCAGATAGCAATACTCATATAGAGCTAGCCTCAGTAAATATTGCCTAAAGTTTACATGTTTTTACTTTCATTTATGATTGTGTGTAATTGTAGAGTCAACTGGCTGATTAAAGGACTTTTATTATTTGTTTGAATGCGTTAACTGTTCTTGGTCGTATTCTCATATGTTAGCATTGCAATTTGCGTTTCTTTTGGGAGTTTTTCTCGATTAATTCATTTTCTAGCAAACAGGGTGTACAGCCTTGTGCATTTTATTTGCAAAATGGACATTGCAAGTTTGGCTCCACGTGCAAATTTGACCATCCTATGGGGGCTATACGACTCAGTCCATTGGCATCTTCTCTTATTGATGTGCCAGTTGCTCCATACCCAATTGGGTCTTTGCTATCTAACCTGGCTCCTTCAACATCTTCAGAACTTCGGTCTGAACTGAAAAAGGAATCATTTTCAACGAGAATGCCTTCTTCTGGAAACAGTTCTGGTTCTTCTGCTGGTTTAATTTTTTCATAAGGTGAGTGTCTGTCTCAGCTATCTGATGTGCAATTCTCAAGTCTGACTTCTGTATCTCTAAAAAGTTGCGGAAGCTCCAGACAGAGTGCTGAAATAGGTTGATCAGGCCGGCTAGTGCAAAAATTGGAAATGATTCCATCTTCTTATTTATTGAATGTGATTACACAAGCCTCCATTGCTTCTGTCCATAGTCCAGTATTTAATAGCAACTGTGCAGAATTTCTTTCTCGCCACTGAAAGTTCGTCATCCAATCCTATGTAGAGCCTACACTAGGTCATTCTCTTTTATGCTCGTCTAATTATTATTGTTATTATTATTATTATTTCAAGTAACCTTTAACAGAGCTTCATATGGTCTTTTCTTCATCTCTTATAAATGACATCGGTCTTTCTTGATTTATGGCGTTGTACTATGATTTTGTCTAGGCAGAGGCTAGTTCCCGCTCCTTACAAAAGTAAAGAGAGATAGAGGGCTCAAATGTCAGTTTCATCACTGCTTTTGAAATCTTGCAATTTTTCGCTATGCCTAACAGGTTTTTGGGAAGTATTATCAACTTTATCAATCTTTTTTATCCTAATTGTACGTGTTTTTTTATGTAGAAATCAAATGATGGTTGACTTAGAATGAAATACTGGTGGTTCTTGGGAAAATGCTAGAGACTATATGATACTTCTGCTTTATGACATTTAAGAGCTAAATGCAGTATTTGAATGAAAGAGCTAAATGCAATTTCGCACAGCTTATTACATTAGCTCTAGTTGCATCAACACATTGACTTCAGAGATCGTTCTTGCAAGTGAAGCCGTGTTAGGATTTTTCCTAGAGTGTGTTATGTGAAAATGAATGTTTTAAATTTTAATAATAACCTAGAGGGTGAAATGGGTAGACTCACTTAGCAGGTCAAAGATCTTAACTGTCAATTGCGTGTTGAATCACGTGGATGTTTGCTTTATTGTTTGTTACACACCATCCATGTTTTTGCTGACTACCTAAATTATAAGATAAATTTTTGCTATTTGAGTATGACTAAAATTCTTTTGGGAAGGGAGAACCACACAGACCGTAAAGTTGAGTACTCGTGGTCAGTAAGATTCCACGGTGTATATTAGCTATCGACAAAGTTGATGAATACTACACACCAATAATAGGGTAACAAAAACAACCTGCTACGTTGAATTTCTACCACCTAACATGGTGACAAATCCACCATCCTTTGAAGCTAGTAAGTTAGTAACCACATGGTGACATTGATGCTACCCTAGCGAGAAAACCTAATAACTAAGCATTCAATCCTAACCTTGGAACCTACATGAATGGCATGGATATAGTCGAATCAAGAAAATTTGTAGTTGGAAGGAGATGTAGCTAATGGGGGAATAATTTTTTGATTCTATTTTTTTTTTGGTCCAAATTGTCTGATTCTCATTGAAACTGGGCAAGGTCCAAACCAGTGCAATCCTCAGATAACAAATAGGTCCCGCTAGGAAAATCACTTCCTCAGACGAGAGATCGAAACAATTGCAGCAATCCTGTGATCCAAATTCTAATTCAACACAACGCAGATCCAGCCTCGATCCCCAGCCTCGATCCCCAGCCTTCAATGAAGCAACCAAATTAACTCACGGAAGCAAGGCCCTATTGTTTGCTAGGGATCTTCGAATACACGGTGGAGGATTTGATGACCAGTTCCCAGAGAGGATTCCTTCACTAGCATTCACCGCAACATGATGAGCGACTGAGTTTCCTAATCTACAAACCCAGGTAAACCCACATCGCTGAACACAACTTGAGAGAAATACTATGTCTTTCTTAATTGCTTGTAATTCCTCTCTAATGCAGTTGCTTCTACAGACCTCAATAAGAATCTGGCTATCAGACTCGAAGATGGCGTCCTGGATGTTGAGATTCCGAGCAAATGACATTGCATACCTGAGGGCCAAAGCCTCTGCCATTAAAGGAGAATGTGCCAGGAAGTTACACGAAGCCATGGTAAGCACATAACCCTTTTCATCTCTGATAACCACTCCTGAAAATCCTTTACCGCTGTTTTGGGTGAAGGCAGCATCACAATTGATCTTGAGGTATGGAGGGTGTGGAGGCCTCCAAACCTTACTATTCCAATTTGGGATACACTGAGTCTCCAATAAGGCTTCGGTACCTCTAGTATCAATAGACCAGTATTCCTGGAATTGAACTTTAATTTGGTAGAATACCCCCATAGGATTAGGCAACACACCATTAAATACAAAGTCATTCCTTGATTTCCAGATCCACCAAAGAGTATAGAGGATAGTAGATGTAATACCTTGATCTTTCCTCATAAGAATGCCATGTAGCCAGCTTGCCAATGTAGAGAGACCCAGACCGGAGGGCACAGGGCAGATTTGTAGAGCCAACAATAAAGGTTTGGTCCAATCACACAATAAGAGCATGTGTTCCACTGTCTCAGCCTTTAGCTTGTAGATAGGGCAGATAGGATCCACACTGAGATGTCTCCTGTTCAGGGTCTCCTTTGTAGATAAAGCATTATGACAACATCTTCATGCAAAGTGCTTCAGTTTCTCTGGGACATGGGCACCCCAAATTCCATTCCATAATTCTGGAGGAGGCAAAACAGAAGAAGCAGAAGTTGGCATGGCTGGGGACTCATGTATAAGAAGCTGGTAACCTGATCTCACCTCGTAGATTCCACTCTTTGAATGTGGCTAGAATAGAGAGTCCTCATTGGAAACCCATGAAATGGGAGTCTTTAGGATATCAAAGGCACAACTATGGTCAATGTTATGCCTAATAACTTCCAGGTCCTACTCGTGATGGGAATTGATCAATTGTTGCACCTTGGTGACAGTTGCATTAGGCTTGAGAGTAATAGTTTTCCCAATAGCCACCCAGTTGTCTTCCTTAATATCCACATTGATTCCAGCACCAATAGACCATCTACCAGCTCGCTTGAGGAGGTCTCTGCCTTGGAGTAAGCTCTTCCACACCCACGAAGGTCTTCTATTCAGAGAGGCAGACCAGAAGTCAGAATTGTTGAAGTAGATACCTCTAAGGGTGGATCCCCAATAGGACTCAGGCTCCTTCAGAAATCTCCAAGCCTGCTTAGTCAGTAAAGCAGTATTCAATTTGTTGAAGTCTTTGAAGCCAAGCCCACCCAAACTCTTAGGAGAGCAGATGGTTCTCATATTCTTCCAATGGATCCCTCTTTGCTTACCAGAGGAGCTCCACCAAAATTTAGCAACACTTGCTGTTAGGCTGGCACAGAATGTTTTGGGGAGATACAGAATGGACATAATGTAGGTTGGGATAGCCTGGATAATGGACTTAATCAAAGTCTCCTTCCCTGCTTGTGATAGAAGATTGCCCTTCCAGCCTTGTAGCTTAGAGAGGACTTTCTCCTTTAGCCAATGAAGACCTTGAATCTTGGAACCACCCCATTCAGCAGGAATGCCTAAGTATTTACCAGGGGAATTCCAAATGGGAATGTGGGTAATGGAGAAGATATTATCTCTGAGACTTTGATCCACCTTAGCTCCACAAATTACCCCAGATTTGTTTAAGTTTATTTTTTGGCCACTAGCATTGGTGAATATGTTCAGAAGAGATATGATTTGGTAGAGATCACTTGTGGAGTCATCTGAAAAAATGATTGCATCATCTGCAAAGAACATGTGAGTAAGGGCAGAAGCATTTTCAGCCAGTTTGATACCTCTGAAAGAGTTAGTAGAGTGAGCCTAAGAGACAAGCCTGGAAAGAACATCAAACACTAGGATGAACAAGTATGGTGAGAGTGGATCTCCCTGCCTTATACCCCTCCTTGGAGTCACCTTGTCTGACGAGAAACCATTGATCTTGTAAGTATATGTGACAGAGGTAACTAAAACCATAACCCAGTCATCCCATTTTGGGGCAAACCCATAAGCCAGGAGCACGATTTTGAGAAAGTCCTAGTTCACTTTGTCGTAAGCCTTATTCATATCTAGCTTAATAGCCACCCCCTGCCACACTTACCCTGCTTGCCTTTAAGGAAGTGGAAAGCTTCATGAGCAATGATGAGATTGTCCTGGATCATGCGCCCTCCTACAAAGGCACTCTGCTGAGGAGTGATGATTGAAGCAAGGAAAGGTTTCAGCCTGCCAACAAAGATCTTGGCAATCACTTTATAGATAAATGTGCAGTAGCTAATGGGCCTTAGATCAGAGATTGCTTCTGGGTGAGGTATTTTGGGAATTAGGCAAACAGAAGTAAGATTGGTATCAGGCCCAAGTGAGTGAGTCTCAAAGAAAGACCTGACCACCAAGACAACATCTTCTTTAATAGTTTCCCAGTTAGCTTGATAAAAAAGCCCATTCAAGCCATCATGACCCGGAGCTTTGTGGGGGTCCATTGCAAAAACAACATTTTTAATTTCTGCTTCAGTAACTGAAGCAGTGAGCACAGAATTCATATCATGAGACACACAGTTAGGAACAACCTGCAGACATTTATCCAAGTCACCAGAAGGCTCAGGAGTGTAAAGGTTGCTGTAGAAATCTGTCACGCATTTTGGTGGCTGGTCTAACTTTTCAAGAGAACATTTTGAGTTGCCACAAGCTGCATTTGTTGAAGTTGCCAAGAGAAAAGCTAAAATGGTGCCAACTCAGTATAGAAGGTAAACAAACACTAAAAATTTCAATTTTTAAACATTTTTTGTTCTTAAAAGTTTAGGTTTTTTTTTTATGAGAAAAAAGGAAACTTTTGTTTTTGCAAAGTGAAGTGTGAAAGAAGTGGTGGGTTGAAATTCATAATGAGCGGAAGTTCTCATCTAAGAATATAAAGCGAGCCCAGTTCTTCAGCTTGGACTCGCGCGCTATCCTCCTCCATTTTTTTTCTTTTGTTTGTTTTATTTTAAACTTTTTATTGTTTTGTTTTTATTTTCTTGGTTAGTTTTTTTTTTTAAAATCTCATTTTTCTTAATCTAAAATTACGAAGTTAATGGTTACACCTGATCCACTTTTGATTTAGCAAATGTCAAATTTTTTTTTTAACAAAATTTAGGTTTAACGGCAGTTTTGATCCTCTATTTTATCAAATTCGCAATTTTGATCCCCCTATATTATTTTTTTGCAATTTTGGTCCTCTAATTTAATCAAATCCGAAATTTTAGTCCTCCTATTTTTTCTCGCAATTTTATTCCCCCTTTTAAATTGTAATCCAATTATTTACGGAAATGCTTACGTGGCTGACACATGCCTTAGTGGTGTAATCATTGGGTGTCGGTGCTTAACCGCGTTAGCCATGTCACCACCTTACCGACACATCAGCATTGCCATCAAAAATTGGATGTCAATTAAACCTGGGACTAAAATTGCGGATTCGATAAATTTGGGGATCAAAATTGCGAGAAAAAATAGGGGGACTAAAATTGGGTATCAGGATTGCGAAAAACAAAAAGGCGGGACTAAACACTCCTAATTATCGGAGTATCAATTTAATGTATTTACATTCATTATTCGATTCCTAATTATATTTAAGGAGTACAATTTAACTCTCACATTGCTATAGATCAATTCATGGTACAATTCCACCCAATTATGTCCTTATTCAATCACTTGGCATATGAGGAAGTCTCCCTTTCTCATCTCCTAAAGCTTTCTTATGTGCATTTGTTTCTCTTTTCATCTCCCTTTGATGTGTTATCAGCCATCGCCTCTTCAAGTTTAGTACCCTGAAATTGAGATTATTGAAGCAGTCGCAGGAAATCTAATTTAGTGTATTTATATTCGTTAATACTAGCGTTCCCCGTGCACCGCACAGATGATGAGACTATTTTTTATCAATTGCTGATTAGCAATATGGGGGTGGATGGTGAAGTGGTTGTGTGAAAATAAAGGGATCAAGAACACGATGGATACCCATGACAAGGAATTGGGCAAAGAACTGATTTTGAGAGAGAAAGAAGGAGAAATGACTTTGTTTTACTCTTTGAATAGTCCTTCCCTATATAGCAACTTACTAATCTGCACTCTAACAGCGCCACATAAGCATCCACATAGGCACTAAACGACATCATCAAAAGTGACAGTTAACGATGGAACATAACAGTAGGGACTATCGTGACAAATGAGTTTAACATTGAAAGACTTATTTCTCTTTTTGTTCACGTGAGAGACTAAATTGACTTCAATCAAGACTTTGAAAGACAAAAGTGGCTGTGTACCCTTATATTTATAGAGACCGTAAATATTTTTTCTCTGTTTTATATTTTAACTAAATTCTATAAAATTTATGTTTTCATTTTGCTTTTTTATTTTCAATAGAAGATGCTCGTTTAGGCCCATACTTTGTACAACCCCCGATACCCCCCAAACTAACGAAAAGATCAATTTGCCCTTAACAAAACATGTGATTCCTTTTTTTTTTCCACAGATTATGATGGTTCAGACCTTTAGAACCGATCCGGTTTGGAAGTTTACCACTGAGTGTTGTATCTTGACAGACACCCCCCTCCTCCAATATGATTTTACCTGGTTGAAACCTTTAGAACTGAACTGGTTCAAACCTTAAGTATCAAACCACTGTAACATATGACAGATATTTTATGTTGTTCAACGGCTTAGATTCCACCGTCCATTATCATCAACGGCCTAAAATCGGTCAAAAAAAAAACAGTCAAACATGTCAGAAAAATGAGTGGTAAATATTTCCTTTGGAAATTGTGCCCCAACGGATAGAATTTCAACGGTTCTGATTATTTAAAATCAACAGCTCACGTTCGACCACACCTATTATAAATAGGTTCTCACATTTTACTAAGCTGCACACAAACACTCTACACCCATATTTCTGCTTCATCTTCTCTGCTTCTTCACAAACACCCTATCCCCACCTGCTGAAATTGAATGACAGTTGTCACCAATAGGGAAGATGGTGTGTATTTTCATTGTCGCAATCCTATTTTCTGTAGGTTGAATAAAAATATAACATTCAGCCAGTTGAAGGAAAAGGTAGAGAGGAAGGTTCGCCAAGAAGAAGAGTGACGTAAAAACATATGTCGTTTACGTTAACGCAGATACAGTGTGGAGATGACATAGTGGTTCCGTTACGCTCCACTTTCCCCTTCATCATCCTTATTCTAAGCCGTTTGTTTTAACAACAAAAAATAAAATAAAAAAAGAGTACAAATATTAAATAATTAAATAATAAATTCAATAAAATATAAAATTCGCACATTATTACCTAATTGAAAAAGAAAAGTGATATTCAATATGAAATGAAATGTCGGAAAATGACTTGCACATTTTTTTTTTATACTACCCGTTTTTTTGTGTGCAAGTGCTTTGTAATGGGACCAATAGGCATGGTAATTACTATTTTTTGACCCATTCTTTGTATTATCTCACCAAGGAAGGCAATAACTTATCTGTTATTATTTCAAAAACAAAATTATTGGTTAAAACTTAGAAGGATTTACCATCTAATCAGTGAAGAAAGTGTGGTGGGTCAAGAGACTCAAGACAGATTCCATATTTAGCATAAGTCTCGCTTGCAACTGCACGCTTGTCTTGCTATAGTGGAGACATTGATGTACTATGAAAAGTGAAAACCCATCACTGCTTCCCCCTCCTTCATCTGTCAAAGGTTTAATTCAACTGTGCTTGTTTTTTCCCTGTTATGTAACTCATGATGGAATATAAAAATTGCCATCATTACCAAAGTTTTGGTACCCAGATAAAAACTATTTAACTTTGAACAAATTTGACCACATTCATTCAATTAATATATTTTCGGTTATTCTATATATACTAAATATATGATTACAATAATCATAGTTTTAGTTGAGGATATTTTATAAGAGTGACAAGTATTAAGATTTAAGAAACCCACATCATGTTCATAAATAGTTATATAATTGAAAGATGAATTGAGTTCGAGATTAGCTGCATAAACATCAACACCTTATAGAGTATAATAAAAGGCCTCATCCATGCAATTGATGGTTGAATTTTAATACGTTTTCCCACTCCCTACAAGTGTTTAACATGTGGGGTCACGTGTTTTCTGCACACTATGATTGTGGCCACCATCATTCCACACCTGCACTAATGATATTTGTAGTCTCTTTCATCCTTATGTGTGAAATGAAAAGGAAAAAAAACTTCTTTTGCTATGCCTGTGAGATTCTTCCATTTGTCAACTTCCCATTTTGTGGCTTTCTCTAGAGATTTTTTTTTTCCATTATAAAATTTTAAGGCGAGGGGATGACGGCTAACTGAAATACAATGATTTTGAAGTAATTTTTTGTTAAACCAATTATGCCTGCAAGGTCCATAATTGATTCTTCACACAACAGTTTCATCATTGATACATAAAACTTTAATAGAATTCTTCTTTATGATAGAGTTAGGCAGTATCAGTTTTATCTACTATACCTTCCACAACAAAAGTAAACTTTGCTGAGACATTATGTGTTGGCATGAATTGCTTATATTATTAATGGAGTGCAAACTGAGGAAAAGATTGCACATAAGTTTAATCAATCTGGAAGATATTAATTTTCATATGATTCATATGTCTCCATATCGATACATGTGTGTTTAGTTTTTTTACGGTGAAAAATGATTTTGAATGAAAATGAGTTGAATGTAAGGTGATTTATGTTTGGATAAATACAGTATTGCCAAACTAAATAACAGCATTGCTTTGGGATCTCAATTTTTTTACCTTTGTAACACCTGGTCCACTTTGAAGTCAGAATGCCTATAACAAGGGAGCATAATTAGCATGAATAGCAAGGTATAAAATAGGGCCACCTGGTCCACTTTTACTATGCTTCTTGGCTCTTGCTATGAGGAATAAATTTCAGAGTAACATAGGGCCACCTGCCAACTGTACATATTTCTATGGAAGGAGAAGCTGTAAAGCCTGTAACTTTTTTGGTTCAGATGATCAGTTTGATTCTTTCCAGGTAAAAAAGAATAATCAGACTCAAACCAATAGAATGAAATGAATGAAAACCAATACTATTGCCCCAATAGTATAAACTATCTTGGGACATGAGGTCGACGTGGTGTTCCTACATTCGATTTTTGCAATGGACAATTCGGTGTTGACCAATGCAAAATTTGCTCCTAAGCATGAATAGAGATTAGTCTTTTATACGTGGGTAGTCAATAATAATTTGAAACAAAAAAGAATGAAATGAATGAAGGCCACATCTACAAAAAATTGTACTAGTATTAAATTTCTCATTACCTAGCAGCCTGCTCAACCATAAACAAAACAAATTAATGGTTCCATCATGACCACAAGATCAATGCAATCTAGAACCATGATTATCCCAACAGTTGTCACATTGAGTATTTATGGTACACATTAGTGATCATATCATGTGTATTAGGGATGACACAAAGTGCTGCTTAATATATCATTGTTCTCATTATATCATGTATTGTAATTTAACTCATCATTTAATTTCCACTTTTGTGACTTTACACATAATAGGAGTTAATATATACTTATAGTTATATGAGTAGCTTTAACTAATGATAATTACAACTCCTAAAAGCACTGCAACTCTTCCGGATTTCTGCAATTTCTTAAGACAAAAAACCATATAAAAGAAAGAAAAAGTCCACTCACTCACTACCTTTCACCGAAAAGTGAAAGCACACCTGCATTTTTTCCTTGACTTTAGATTAATTTTATTATAGACACTCATAAAGTATGTCTCTATCCTACACCACTGCATGAATTCATGTGACTTTCTCTTCTCTACAACTTTATACAGATAGAGAAGGAAGAGGCTGAAATAGTAGTCCTCATTCCTCAACATAAAGAATATGCAAAGAGAATGACACATAGTTTTCTTTTAACATAGGGACTTTACTGACATAGTGACAGTTCTTAATTAGTGCAGAGGTATCACTACTACCAGTTTTTGTGGAAATGGGAGTTGTAACTGTGGGAGAATTTAAGCCTAGCATTTCAGGGAAGAGGACCTTTCGTCCAAGTTCAAGTATAAGACATGCCACTGAATGGTAATATTTTATTTTAGTATTTTTTTAAGTGTCTTTGTGTATTTTATTTTTCATTTTGGTTGTATTCACTGTTCATAAACAATTCCAAACATGTCCTAAAGGCAATGAGGAATTTAGGATTCAATGAATGTGCAGAATGGCAGACAGTTCAAGAAATTAATATAATGACCCACCACAAAGTTTAAAAACAAATCTTAAATTTTTTTTCTTCCTCTCTGTATTGTCATTATCATATTACCTAAATTATATTTTGATTTTAAGATTTGATCAAATAATTAGAATCAAGTTCTACAAGGTTAATGCTCAGTGGTTTCATTTTTTTGGGTCTACTATAATGTCCTTATCCTATATGATTCTGAAAACACTAGCTGGGAAACTTTTATATTGTAACCTGTAACACTGAGGGAGATTGATGTAGTTCTCTAGTATTTAGACAGAAGCATGGTGAATGTCAAAATCTCATGTGTCTTGTATGAAAACGCCAATTAATGTTTGTCTGCAATTATTTTCTTTCTTTTATTTATCTTTATATCCCCTAAGGCTATGTTTTGGAAATGCTGTAATAAGAAGTTAAGAACTCACCGACTTTAGGAAAATGCCTTGTCTGTACATAGCCTTAAACATCAATGTGACAATGCTTGTGTGGCTTAGATGGTTTCCCTTTCTAATCTTTGATTGTCACTCGTAAATGATTTGGACTAATGGGTTCCACTATACTTGCTTAACCTATCTTACAATATTCATCTCGTGTAACAATATTGTCCGAGTGAGGTACTTTCTGTAATAGACAAATGTTAGCGGTTAATTAGTTAGGTAAGAAGAAATTATAGTTTCAAGTGTTCGAACTTTAGACCTCCTGTTTCAAACTCCTTCAGTGTTCCTTAGCTCATCAACTGAACTATCTGAGTGAGGTATTAGTCACACTCAAATTATGTATTTATTGAGTTGGGGCCTTTCTCATATACGTACTTCATCTTAGAAGATTACACTGTCTTTTGGTTTGTGGTTTACAAAACACATACATTAAATTGCATATACATGCTGCACCAAAAGACTCTTCCTAAGTCTCTCATAATTTCATTTTGGTAATATGTATAGTAGCTGTTTTGTATGGAATTTTCCATGTCTAGCACATGCAATTATTCAGCTAGGTTTGTGTATTGTAGGCCAATATCTGATGTCTCCAGTGACCTTACCATTGAAATAGGAGCTTCAAGCTTTTCACTTCATAAGGTAAAAAATACAAACTTCTTTTTAATAGGTTACTGCATATTTAACATATTGTTCCTTATCATAAATGAATATTGATTGCACATGCATCAAAATGATGCTCTATGCTGCATGCATAATAAGTCCTAACTGGTTTACATTTTTTTCTCACAGTTTCCTCTAGTTTCTAGGAGTGGAAGAATTCGGAAACTTCTGTTAGAAGCAAAAGATTCGAAAGTTTCACGCATAAGTCTCCCAAGTGTGCCAGGTGGAGCAGAGGCATTTGAGCTGGCTGCAAAATTTTGCTATGGAATTAATATAGAGTTCACCCTCTCCAATGTTGCAATGCTAAGATGTGCATCACATTTTCTAGGAATGACAGAAGAATTTGCGGAGAAGAACTTGGAGACGCGAGCTGAAGCATATCTAAAAGAGACAGTGTTCCCAAACATATCAAGCACAATATCTGTTCTTCATCATTGTGAAACTCTTCTACCAATTTCAGAAGATATTAACCTTGTTAGCAGGTTAATCAATGCAATTGCAAATAATGTATGCAAAGAGCAACTCACTTCTGGTTTACAAAAACTAGACCATAATTTCCGTTCTAAAACTATCTCAAACATTGAACCTGAAACACCCTCAGAATGGTGGGGAAAATCTTTAAGTGTTCTTAGTCTTGACTTTTTTCAAAGAGTTTTATCAGCAATGAAGTCCAAGGGACTAAAACAAGACATTATCAGCAAAATTTTGATAAACTATGCACATAACTCTCTACAAGGGATGGTTATTAGGGACCCTCAAGTAGTCAAAGGAAGTTTACTAGATTTAGAATTGCAGAAGAAACAAAGGATCCTTGTTGAAGCAATAACTGGTTTACTACCAACTCAATCAAGGAAAAGTCCAGTTCCAATAGCATTTCTCTCTAGTTTGTTAAAAGCTGCAATAGCAGCATCAGCTTCTACTTCTTGTAGATCTGATTTGGAGAGGAGGATTGGTCTACAACTTGACCAGGCAATTCTTGAAGACATTTTAATTCCAACAAACTCACATCAAAATACACATAGCACTATTTATGACACAGATTCAATTGTGAGGATATTTTCCATGTTTCTGAATTTGGATGATGAGGATGAGGAGGATGGTAGATTAAGAGATGAAAGTGAAATGGTTTATGAATTTGACAGCCCTGGATCTCCAAAGCAAAGCTCAATTCTTAAGGTGTCTAAATTGCTTGACAACTATCTTGCTGAAGTAGCACTTGACTCAAACTTGTTTCCATCAAAGTTTATATCACTTGCAGAATTACTTCCTGATCATGCACGTATTGTAAGTGATGGACTCTATAGAGCTGTTGATATCTTCCTCAAGGTTAGTAGTTTTTCTGCTCTCTTTCACTATCATAGCTTAGAAAATCATAATCACATCAACCACATTTCACTATGATTCTCCACAATATCAATGATCGAACAATGATATCAAGGACCGAATAGTGATATTATGAAGAATCACGGTCAAATATGGCCAATGCAGCCTCAGCCATAGTCGTGTTGCGACTTGCGATCACAAAGACATCAAAAACCATGATGGCGCATAATGATCACAATCACAGAGACATCAAAAACCATGATGTCACAAACACATATTTTCTCTTAATAACTCCGGTTAGTTATATAGTTACTGATTTGTTTGTTGAGTATGGCTCTATGGGGCTGGGGGCGGGGGAACGGTTCAGAATTATTGTTGTAATTTGGACAGAGATATTATAAATACCACTTGTAACATTGAAACCCTAATTCATTCTGAAATAACAAGGAACTAACTACAGCTACTCTGTAGTCGCAGACGTAGGCATACTTGGCCGAACTGCATGATTAAAGATCATGTTCTTGTTCTTGCGTTTTCATTTCTTTATTTCTTTTTTGACTGGTTTTCTAACATTTGTTGGTTTTTTTGTTACGTAGGTTCATCCAAACATAAAGGACACAGAGCGATACCGGTTATGCAAAACAATTGACTGTCAAAAACTGACTCAAGAAGCGTGCAGCCATGCAGCACAAAATGAGAGACTACCAGTACAGATGGCAGTTCAAGTTCTTTACTTTGAACAAATAAGGCTTCGAAATGCTATGAATGGAGGACACAATCAATTATTCTTTGGTGGACTAAATGGTCAATTCCCTCAACGTTCAGGTAGTGGTGCAGGAAGTGGAGCTATTTCACCTAGAGATAATTATGCATCAGTAAGAAGGGAGAATAGAGAGTTGAAACTTGAAGTTACTAGAATGAGAATGAGACTAACTGATTTGGAGAAAGATCATGTTTCTATGAAACAAGAGCTTGTAAAGTCCCATCCTGCAAATAAGCTCTTTAAATCATTCACAAAAAAATTAAGCAAGTTGAATGCACTGTTTCGGATCAACAGTATTAGGCCAAATGGTGTTGGTTCTGAAAGTCGATTCCCTTTTCCAAAGAGAAGGCGTCACTCAGTTTCTTAACTATATTTCAAAAAAATGTGTAACATATTATATCATAATGTATAGTATGTATGATATGATGCATGGTGTGATATGATTGAATCTATTTTCCAGTCCATAGTTCCTTTTTTGCTAGTACTGCTTTATTGGGATGCTTTCACGTTTGGTTGGATATTTTTGAGGTTGGGGTGGGATGCTCTGTAAAACTAGCATCCTCTGAGAATATTAACAACATTGATATATTAAATATATAGAGATATGCTTTTGGGGGGCTTTCTCAAATACCAACAAGCTTCCTATAGCAAGGTGCTAAATTAGTTAGTCTTTTTCTGGTTAACATATTGAGAAAGTCATCATAAATATAGCCTCTTTTTTTGTGACCAAATCATAAATATAGCCCTACAAATGTGAAAATAAGGGGGAAGTAACATGTTGAGAAGTTGAAATTTTTTTAGTATTTTCTTATGGCCGTTTCTATTTGCACTCCCCCTTCTACTCACCAAACAAAACACCCCCTAACACTGTAAAAAAGACAAAAATACCCTTAATATATAAAAGGTTTCCAACACGTCCATTTTTTTTCTTGGATTTCAAAGGGTACGGTAGCTTGGTACCGTGACATATAGTTTGCTACTACACACTCTAAATACGGCACCAAGGTACTGAACCAGTTCGATACCATGATAACGTACCTATTAGTTTCGAAACAACACAACCACATTACCTTGGTATCGTGTCTTTTAATTTTTTGCACACCCCAAATACGTTACCTCCAGCATTTACTGGAAGGAATTACTAGCACCTCCAGCATTACCCAATATTAAGCTTTCTTTTTTAGCTTCAATAAACATTTCATTACTAGCACCTCATGCATTTACTGGAAAGAATTACAAAATTTGCTATGTGAAGATTGCTTCGGCGCGAGACTCACATATTGTTCCGAACTGGCACAAGTCCCACTCCGGATTGGGCCTTACGGAAAAGGGCATAGTATTCCAAGCTAATCATATTTTTTTTTGTCTAGAGGAAAAGGGCATTGATTAATCTGAAATTCAGTCCGGAGAAGGCATTGATTAATCATATGATTAGCTTGGAATACTATGATTAGCTCCAAATCTAGAGGAAAAGGGCATTGATTAATCTGAAATTCAGTCCGGAGAAGTAAAGTCGGATCTCAATTTATTCAATAGCTAGTGATAAAATCTGAGTAGTAAACGAGTCTTATCATTTAAATTAAGTGCATTTAGTCGAATATGATTTAAACAAATCAGACGACATAAAGATTTTTAATGAAATCAAATAAAATCAATCGGTTGACTCTAAAACCAAACACAGAAGCAGGTTTCGTACAGAGAATGTTGATAGAAAATTTGTGAAGCTGAATATAAAGCCATACCATGACACAGAAGCAAAAGAATAATTACTTTTCAAAGGTCTCTCAATAATTGTTGGCTGGCGCTCCCAAGAGAAGTGAAAAGTGAGTGTAGCATATGCGTTTCGTTTAAAGAAATAAGTGGATATCAGAAACGCTAGTGGCTAGTGCAATGTCAGCTCTTCGCATCGCAGTGGGGACTATGTATGGATTCCTCGAAAGATCGACATCTGTCACGTGAACATGTTGCGATATTTGATTTCTTTGCCTCATATCTTAGGATTTTTTTCACGTTCAAATCGAGGAATATGTACGTACGAGGAATCTGTGCTATTGTATTGTATTGTATTGGCTCCTTTGTACTCTGCAATTGAACCACTTTGTTGATAAGAATTTCAGGAACATATGGTGATCAATTGCTTCATCTTACCTAGACTAGACAACTAATTCTCAATCGCGTAACACTTTGCATGAGAAAAAATTAACACAAATCGTCTAATAGGTGTATCCGGCTTGTCCAAAAGGTGCATGTAATTACAGTAGTCGTTAGCTTCATATGTAGAATAAAACGCATAGTGCCTATATATGTTAGTAGATTTTATGCCTAACTCAACTCACAAACCAATTTGTCAAAGGGGTGCAACTATTAACCGTAACTATTGGGTCTTTTGTGAAAAAACAATTGTTTCATATGTAGAACAAGAGAGGAGACATAGGGTCTGTTTGATTTGCAAACTGAACAGTAGAGTACCGGACATGATAGTGCTGGACAACTTTTTGTCTCATATATGGTTTGGTGAATTAACAATGGACAACACAAGCCAAAAATATAAAATTTACTATAATTCTCTTTCTAATGTTTTATAATGATTTTATATAACATATGTTCAAATATAATTAGAAAACTAATTATCAAGAAAAATGTGCGAGTGAGAAGATAGGAGAGAGAGAAAGAGATAGATGAGACATGAGATGAGAAGATTTAGAGATAGAGAGAAATAGAGATGTGAGAGAGAGGTTGTGAGATGAAAATATATAAGAGATATGAGAGGAGAGAGGTAGAGAGCGGGAGAGAGATGACGGAGAGAGATCATAGTGTATGTGCCTAAAAGTACACAAAATACAAACAATTTTATTATACAACATCTTCTTTATGTTTTTTCTATATAGAGGCCGTCTTTGTTAACTTAATTTATATCAAATTAAATTGTCCATTTCACAACCAAATGCCTATTTGTGATAATCACAACACAAAACACACATCATGCTGCACTAGATAATACGCGTGCATGCCATGGCCATGCTGCATTAAAGATAAGACATATATAAGAAGAAGAATTGAAGAGTACAAGTAAACTAGAAGAAGCTCTCTATTAGTTGTCATCTCTCTGGGAACTTGATCAATTGTAATATCATCTCATCAGATCGCTTTTAGCAGACTAGAACCTCCTGTTTGATCCTCTGAGCTAAATATGCATTGCATGTCTATGGCTATATATGCCTATGGACCTCAAATAAATATAGCTCTAGCTCTCAAAAGCAACTGAGAAAGCTTATTTTGGATGTTGAGACGTATAACTTGATCAGCACCACCTATAAATTGTTGTCCTATAAACACTGCAGGTACACTTGGGCGACAACCTAGCTGAACCAGTGCTCTTTCAATTTCCTCACCATTTTCCAACTTATCAACCTCAATAACTGTAGAGTTTGCACCAAAGCTGCGTATCAGAGCTTCCATTGAATGCCCCATGCAACAAGTGCTCTTGCTGAATATCACTACTGGCTTGTCAGCCGTCAAAGCTGCCACCACATCCATTGCTATAAAATAATTAGAAATTGGATTTGCTTTTGCTATGTTGAGTTTGAGCTTCTCATAAGGTCTATTTATTTTGGCTTCAAATGGTTTATTCTGGTAGATGACACTGAATAGTTGTACATGTAGAATAACATCTAAAAAAGAATAAACGTTTTTGAAAGTTATGTGTGATCGAGGTGAATATTAGCATTTATGATTGGCGCATCTGAGCGCGTGTCGACTTTGTTTGTATATTAAGTTTGAGAGTTACTTTGTTGTCTAAAGAGTCTAGACAATTTAGACGTTCTCACTTTATATATATTTGAGTTGTCTTTATTTTATCTGCCGACTTTTTCTCCGAGTCCCATTATTCTCTATCTGATTGGTTGATAGTAACCACTCATATGCTTTTTTACATAGTGAATGAAGAGTAACTTATTTGGTACGGTACCTTGTTGTATCCAACCCAAGATCTTGGCTATGTGAAACTTGGCTTTGTAATTTGCCATTGCTAATCTACTAAGTTCATTTGCGAACTGCATAGTGAAAAATCATCTCAAGATAAGGTTATATTGTCTCATCAAACTCATTTATCATTGGTGTGTTAAATGAGTGTAGAAAATTTTCTCATGACAGAACTTTTTGTTCACATAAAAATATGATTCCTCGAGATCAAAAGCTGAGTTGGAAGATGCTGATTTAAAGGTAAACCGTGTCTTTGTAGCATTTGTTTTGTTCTTATTAACCTGGCCCTTTTTCTTGGTCACGAATTAATGTGGCCCTTGATATCATGAAAATCTACATTGTGACCGTACACAAAAGGATAGAACAGAAAACGCTACCCTGGCTTGGATTGGATACCCACTGAATTTTCCATTTCCCCCACATTGTACTCAACAAATCACTTGTAGGAGAAGAAATTTAAACAAATCAACAAAGTAAAATTACTCAAAATTCTCCCATAAGTTCAAATTGTTGGCGATAGAGGTGTGAGTGGTTAGTTCGCATCAGCTAGAAATGAGCTACATAATATATATATATATATAAGAGGCGACCAATATATCTGACACCTTAAGATTTTGGGTAGATGGCAGTTGATTTTGGTTTGGATCAAGTCTGACGATGTGGGTGCTCCCCTGGACTCCCAACGCGTCAACTTCTTCACATGAACTTTTTTCATAACCATCTAAATAAGCAAATCAATTAGCATTATCTCTCAATGTTTAGCATTTCTAAGGACAATTTTGCCTATACACTCGCATCTATAATTAACATCGTTATCTCATAGTCTAACACGAGGACCTAACTGACCGACATAATACAAAATTGAGAACTATTTTAATTTAACATAAAATGAAATTTATATAAAAGACTAAATTGTCACCAAAGTTCATTTAGGAAATTGGGAAATTATATAAGGATCACTAACTCTTTCTTAGGCATCACTTTTTGACATGTGTCCTAAGATACTTATCAAGGCATCTTTTATCTCTTGCAAAAGTGTAAAAAAGCTCAGAGTCACAGTGATATAGGTAACTTTGTCCCTTGTTCTGAACCTATGTAAAAACGCGAAAAAGCACATTACTATGTTTCAACAAAAATTCACTGTCGCTTAATTTGTATGTCTATGTTAGTTATTTTTCCCACTAGTTAACAACAATGTTATATGCAGTATTATTTGATTAATTAGGGTAAGGAGGTCGATCATCCACACAATGTCAGCAATTGGTGTCCTTAACTCAAGAAGTGATTCCTTTGCTATTTGGTTGCACTTAGAAAAGAAAAGGAGAAACTGAGAGTATACCATATCGATTAAGATTTGCATCCAATCGGATATTATTACTTTTTTTTTTAATTTCTTAGGAATTCCATTACCAGGTAACAATAGCATCACATTGTCATATGTAGACATTTTATTCGTATTCTTCTAAGTTCTATCAACAGAATTTTCCACGTGGCTGCAGCTTGAAAAAACAACCCTATGGCTTACTGTCCCAAATTTTGTTGCTTAACATGTCCCAAAAATGCGAATATAAACGGCTCTAAAATACAGCCAAGGGTCACTTGATCCTGATAATGTTGTGTTGCCATTTTAACTATAGAAGTGCACATCAAATCGTGATATTATCTTTTGTTTTTTTAAATAACATTTTAGACTATATACTCCAATTTTAGACTATACTCCTGTAACAGAAAGCTAGTGAATGCTAACTGAAAACTAATTGTTTCATTGATCAATTTGGTATTTGTACACCAATACAACAGCAGCTAATACAAGGTTTGGGCTTTCTAATTACAAGCAAATGCCATAGGGCCCAAAACAATACAACAGGGCTTGAATGCAGTGGCCCAATACAGCTAAATGACTAATTACACATTTCATTTATTCAATACAGCTACTATATCTACATTTCTTCCCTTAAACTCAACTCCACAGAGTTTAGTTTATCAGCAATTCTTCCATCTATCAGTGCTTCACCAAGCTCAATTCTGTCATGCCAATATTCTCCTTCAGTTTGTCAAAATTCTCCTGCTTCAAGGCCTTTGTGAGGATGTCTGCAAGCTGTTCAAGTGTAGAGCAAATTTTCAATTCAATGAGTTTTGAATTGCATAGATCTCTAAGAAAGTGGAATCGCACATCAATGTGCTTGCTTCTTCCATGGAGCACTGGATTTCTTGACAACTTAATTGTGGAGTTATTGTCACACATGATGGTGAGGCAATTGTTCTGTTTCATTCCCAATTCATCTAATATACGCATCATCCACATTCCTTGACAAGTGCAGTATGCAGCAGCCACATACTCAGCTTCTGTGGTAGACAACGTGACAATCGGCTGCTTCTTTGATGACCAAGAGACAGCACTGTTGTTTAGCATGAAGATGTAGCCACTTGTACTCTTCCTATCATCCAAGCTTCCAGCATAATCACTGTCACAGAATCCAGTGAGATTCTGTTTTTCTCCTCTCTTGTACAGAATTCCAGCATCAATGGTACCTCTCAAATACCTCATGATTCTCTTAGCAGCCACCAAATGTTGATTAGTTGGATTTTCCATGAATCTACTAATCAAACTAATAGCAAACATGGCATCAGGTCGAGTTGCATTCAAGTACATCAAACTCCCCACAATTTGCTTGAACATTGTGGAGTCAACTCTGTCATCAATGCTGAACTTTGTAAGCCTGCAACCAGTGGCTATAGGACTTTTTACTGCCTTACTTTCTGTCATTCCAAATCTTTCAAGGACACCTTTGGTGTATTTCTGTTGAGTGATGAAGATTCCAAGAGAGTTTTGGACAACCTCTACACCAAGGAAGTATCTCATTCTCCCCAAGTCTGTCATATCAAATTCCTTCTGCATGGAGTTCCTGAAATTTTCAATCATCAAACTATCACTGCCAGTGTATATTAAGTCATCAACATATAAACTGACAATGAGAATTTTCTTCTTCTCATTATCCTTTTTTGTGTAGAGAGTGTGTTCATGAGGGCATTTTGTGAATCCCTCCTTTGTGAAGTAGGAATCTATCCTACTGTACCAGGCTCTTGGTGCTTGTCTAAGGCCATACAATGCCTTCTTTAACCTATACACTTTTCCGTCCATCCCCCTTTTCACAAATCCTTGAGGTTGCTCTATGTAAACAGTTTCATCTAGCTCTCCATGCAAGAAAGCAGACTTGACATCTAATTGGTATACATTCCAATTTTCACCAGCAGCCATGGCTAAGACACATCTTATGGTGTCCCATCTTGCCACAGGGGCAAACACTTCCTCAAAATCAACTCCAGCCTTTTGAGAGTACCCCTTTGCAACCAACCTTGCTTTATGTTTATCTTTCTTCCCTTCCTCATTGAATTTTGTTTTATACACCCACTTTACTCCAATCTTTTTGGCATTAGGAGGTAAATCCTCTAATTGCCATGTCTGGTTTTTTTCAATGGATTGAATTTCAATTTCCATTGCTTGCTTCCACTTCTCACTTTTAGCTGCCTCATCAAAGGTAACTGGGTCTGAAGGATTCTCAAAAGCAATCAGACTATGTAGCTCACCATCAGATATTTCATCTTGTAACTCTTCGTGACTAGCAGACACTAAGTGGTTCACCTTGTAGTCTTTCCACCATACTGGTTCCCTTCTAGTTCTAGGTTCTATCAAAGTTGGGTCATTGTCATGGTGCTCAGAATCACTCTCAGAGTCATTCTCACCACTTCCACTTGCTTCTCCTCTCCCTTGATCCAAGTTTGAGGAGAGCTCAGTGTTTGTGTTATCATTATTTGGTGCTTCAAGGTTCTGGTTATCAGCAGTGGTGGGATTTTCTTCTGTGTTTTCTTCCAATTCACATTCTAGTCCACTTGCTTTGTCTGCTTCATCCTTGTTCTCCCAATTCCATCCTTTTGATTCATCAAATTTGACATCCCTGCTGGTCATTATCTTCTTGGTAAGGGGATCATAGAGTCTATATGCTTTAGACTCATCACTCACTCCAAGGAAGATACACTTTTTGCTCTTATCATCAAGTTTTTTTCTTTGGTTATCAGGAGTGTGCATGTAAGCTAAACGTCCAAACACTCTCAGATGGCCCACTGATGGTTTGATATTGCTTCATGCTTCCTCAGGTGTGAGATTCTTCACAGACATAGTGGGGCACCTGTTTAAAAGATAAAAACTCCACTTGGCTGCCTCACTCCAGAAATACTTTGGTAATTTAGAATCACTCAACAAGCATCTTACCATATTCATCACTGTCCTATTTTTTCTTTCAGCTACACCATTCTGCTGTGGTGTAAAAGCTGCTGTCAACTGTCTTCTAATCCCATTCTTTGAGCAATAATCAATGAATTCTTGTGAGTTAAACTCCCCTCCCCTATCTGTTCTCAAACAACTAATAGAGGATTGGCTCTCCTTTTCTACCATGATTTTAAAACGTTTAAAAGTTTCAAAAGCTTCAGATTTTTGACTAAGAAAATATATCCATCCTTTCCTACTATAGTCATCAATAAAGGATATGAAATACCTCTTCTTACTGCTGGATGCTGGTGTGATTGGACCACAGATATCAGAGTGGACAAGCTCCAATCTTCTTGAGGCTCTCCAGTTACTTTGCTTTGGGATATTATCTCTGTTCTGCTTTCCAATCTGACAGTCAGCACACACTGTCTCTGTCTCCACCAAGGTAGGGAGCCCTCTTACCATCTCCTTTTGCTTGAGCAGTAGTAACCCTTTATGACTCAAATGACCATATCTTCTGTGCCAGAGTTCAGTGGTGCTTTCTGTTGTAACTTGCATACAGCTCTCATCTACTTCCATGGGCTTTGCTTTGACTGGAAATATTCTGTTGCCTGCCATATATGAGACCATGATCAAACCCTTTTCTTTATGATAAACCTCACATTTGTCATCTTCAAAGATAATTTTTAGTTTCTTTTGCTGAAGTTGGCCAATGCTCAAAAGATTGCTTCTTAAATCTGGGACATAAAATACATCAGTTATGACTTGTATTTTTCCCTCTATCTTGAGTTTTATGCTGCCTCTCCCTTCAACCTTCAACTTTCTACCATCTCCTACTTTTACTGATTCCTTGAATTTTTCATCAAAGTTGAAGAACCACTTCTTGGTTCCACACATATGTGTGCTGCATCCTGAATCAAGAAACCAGATATCTTCCCTACTTGTTCCTGAGTCATTGCTTTGAGCCATTAGGAGTTCTTCACCCTTGAAATCACAGAGATGTGTGCCACATCCTGAGTCCAAGAGCCAACTACATTCAATGCTCTTTTCTGAGTTATCACAGCAGTCATTATCTGAGTTTTCACAACAGTTTCTACCTTCTGAATTACAGTGTTCATCACCAGTTTCTGAGTTTTCACAATACGCCATTAAGAGTACCTCTTCCTCTTCTTCAAACCCAGCAAAATTTGCCTCATTACCCTCAAGATTTGGACATTCATACTGATAATGTCCAAGCTTGCGACACTTATAGCACTCAATGTGCTCTTTTGATCTACCTCTTCCTCTCCCTGCTCCTCGTCCACGCCCTCTTCCTCTGGTCGTGGTGTTAACCTTCATTACTTGTTCATCTTCCTTCTGCCCCTTCATGCGTTGCTCTTCAATCAAGATGCTACTTTGCAATCCATCTATTGAGAGTTCTTCAATGTCATTTGATTGCACGATTGACCAGACAACGTAGTTAAACTTTGCTGTCATCGACCTTAAGATCTTTTCTACCACAATGGTTTCACTCACTGATTCTCCAAGACTTTTCATTTTGTTCGCAATTCCGAGCGTTTTTGCGAAGTAATCATTCACCGTTTCCCCTTCTTTCATCTCTAGCACTTCAAATTCGCGTCTGAGAACTTGCAATTGTGCATGTTTCACCTTCTTTGACCCAAGAAATTTCTGTTTGAGGGAATCCCAGATATCCTTCGTTGAATCGTGTTTCAAGATTGTTTTAAGCATGTTTCGGTCAATTGCTTGAAACAAGTAATTTTTAGCTTTTAAGTCCTTCATCTTTGCTTCGTCGTGAGCTTTCTTCTGTTCTGGAGTAGCGTTCGTTGCCAATTGTGGAATTCCACCTTCCACCACCTCCCAGTAATCTTTGGACCGAAGTAGATTTTCCATTAAAATCTTCCAGTGCTCATAGTAGCCATCGAGCTTCGGTATTGTTGGTTGAACGTAAGTTCCGATCTCCTTCTCCACCATTGCTAACGGAGTTTCTCTTCTACAAGAACTGCAGTCTTTGATTTCGTGTTCCCAGGCTCTCCGTGAGCTCTGGTACCAATTGTAACAGAAAGCTAGTGAATGCTAACTGAAAACTAATTGTTTCATTGATCAATTTGGTATTTGTACACCAATACAACAGTAGCTAATACAAGGTTTGGGCTTTCTAATTACAAGCAAATGCCATAGGGCCCAAAACAATACAACAGGGCTTGAATACAGTGGCCCAATACAGCTAAATGACTAATTACACATTTCATTTATTCAATACAGCTACTATATCTACAACTCCAACTCAACACTTGGGCATGAAAGAATAAAATGTATGGGAGGCCTAACAAAACTGATTGATAGACTAAATATTTTTTATGATTACTGAGTTCGAACCCCAAATCTTCATTTTGCATGTGTTTGCCAACAAAAAAAAAGAATAAATTTTATGCAGAATGAAAAGACCATTGTGGAATCGAGAGGCCACTGAATTGAAGACATGCCTACTATGATCCAACAACCCAAAGCCTGAAAACGGCCCATTGGGCTGAGCAGCTGAAGTTAGAGACAAGATTTATGAGAGAGAGGGGTTGTGTTTTGCGCACCTTATTCCTTGTACATGTTTTTTTCCTTTCAAGATAATCCTTTTCAAAAAGAAACTTATTTTTAGAAGTGTAAAACCTTTTCACATTTCCAAAGAACTTCTGAAATTGATTTTGGAACAAATTCAAGTATTATGGAATCAACCAGCTGATCTAGAAATTTAGTTTTTGGAAGGTGTTTCGGATTGAACCACGACCCTATCTGAACTGGCTCAATAGCACCTCAGTATGTAGAGAAGTGTCACCACACGCACCAACTACGGTGATGAACAATTCTCAACTCGATCCAACGGATCTCCTTTAGGGAATCTTCATCATTACCTAGATAACCGTTTTGGACTCCTTGATCTCCACACGACCTTGGACCCGCTCGCTCACACGGGACTAGGGCCCACTGCTAAAGAATTCATGTAAGCTTTTTTTTTTTTGTTTCCTTTTACTCTATGCTACTAACTTAAACATCAGAGTACTTGCAAGTGACACCCCTCTCCGTGCTCTCCAGGATTGCGACTACCGTTGTGATAGAGCTAACAACGACAACAGATTAACAAGATCAACATATACAAACTCACGACAATGACGGCGAAAAACTACCATTTAAAGGGAGAGGAATCAAAAAAATGAGTGTGGGATGAGAGAAATAGATAAAGTGAGAAATTTTAAGTTGGGGGGAGAGATGCAAATATAATGAAGATGAAGATATGGAGTGTGAGAAGGAGAATGTATATAATATAAATATAAATTAAGTCTAAATTCTGGAACTTAATATCCAGACACAAACTTATACTATAATCAAACTTCAGAAATATTTATATAAATTAATATTTCAGAAATTAATTTCTAAAAAGTAATAAAAATTATGGAAAAAAATTTACTTTTGTAAATAATTTTTTGAATAGAGAGCGTATAAGAAAGGGAAAAAGTATGAGATTTAGATAACAATGTTTATGGCATGAGCAGTGTATTTGAAGGAAAAAAGTATGCATATACTTTTTTGTAGGAAGTATTCATTTCATGTCTACAGCTATAATATTATTTTTCTTAATATATTTTATTTTATGTACGTAGATACACATCCATACTCATGTTATACCTACGAAGATCACTTGAATAAGATGGTAGTGGTCTCCAGTTTAACCAAGGTCGTGGTTCGAATCCAGCCTTGAGTATACAACAGTGTTAAATCTCTTGAGGTAGAGTTTTGCCGCCATTGTGGTCCTACCCGGCTCGAGGGATTAGTCTCTGTAGTTGCACGCAGAAGATACCCGGTTTATAAAAAAAAACTCATGTGATACCTATTTAGTTATTTTGAACATGTTACTCTCTCTAGCGTAATTTTTTAACGAGGTTTTAACAGGCCCCAACATTGATATTGTTGTTGGAAGGAGTATTGTAGACATGCACTGTGATGGTGATCTCCAATATTGCCACACTTGACACTTCCACACGAACCTTTGTAAAATGACCAATGTCCCTCTGGAGGGTAACTTTCACTTTCACCATCGCTATCTTCTCATTCCCAAATCTAGCTCTTCATCCATACTTTACACAGATTTCCAGCATTTACCACACATCAATCTAGTGAAAATTAGTGGTGATCACTCTGTAATTCATTTATTTTTTTAAAATGCAATTCTATATATGTTCCTTAAGCTTATATGGCATTGAAGTTCTTTAACTACAAACGTACATATTTGGACTTTGGACCCTGGAGAGGCTTTTTTGTTGAAATTAATAGAAGATATGAACAAGTGAGGCCTAGGTTGCCCTTTTGATAAATGTGGATAATTTACCTTAATCATTTAAAAGCTGACACATGGATTCCACTAACATTTATCACATAAATAGATTTATATTATTTGTTTTATAGTTCTTGCTATACATTTATATTATTTACACATTCATCCCAATTTTAATTAATGCATTTATGTTTCCTAAGTTTCACGTTGCTCAAGCTCTACCACTAGCCTACTCCTAGATTTGTTGAATCTCTTCATATACTAATTAGAATATATCTCATTCGTTTTCAAAAAGAAAAATTAGTATATATTTAATAAAATCTGATACTTCATATGCAGATCACTTACTCTTGTATAAATAATTTAAAGGAATTATTGTATAAATAATTTTAATGTAACAATTAGAACTTTTTTTTCTATAAATATGAAAATATGAACCTTTTATATTCCATCAGGTATGGAATTTGCATAGTTATGATTTTTAAATTTTTTTAAAATATATGAAAATTTGGGAATTTTTAATTTGAAATCGAGTCCATGGTCGTGCGGTCTAATAACTGACTCTTCGGTCCGACCTCTGACCCACTGACTTAGTACCCTGATCGAGTCGACTATTAGTCCAGTTCTCAAAACACTGGATTAAACATTTGCTTTCAAAACTGATCAAGGCCCAACATAACATGTAGAAAAAAAAGTTAAAAATATCACAAGTTTTTTATTAAAAAAAAACAAAATTTAAAGTTATAACAATTGAGGTGCTTGCTCAGTTACACTTATATCTATTGGAATTAATTGTCAATACCTCATTTACCCTTAAGGTGCAACGACTATTTCAGTTTGAAATAGAGCCGTTGAGGTGGTTTGGGCAGTTACAAATAGTTGGATTAAACCTAACTAACTGTAACTACCATTATCTGAGTTTGTTAATCTTAAAACAAACTCTCAACAGTATTATACCTTCGCGTGTGTTCCTGAGTTTGATTGAGTGATTACTGAGTTTGTGCGAACCAAAAGCTTGAAGATTAGCGTTTTTCAGAGATTGAAAAACCTCACAATCAAAGGGCTTTTCTGATTTCGTGATTCTATTCTGACATAGAAGCTTGGATTCGTGTTTTGTAGTGTTGATTTCTCCAGAAATCAACATCAAAACACAAACCCTAGCAGAGACTAGTGAAAAGAAGAAGAGAGAAGCAAGAACGGTGAAAGAAGAAGAGAGAGAAAGAAATTAGGGTTCTGAGGTGCTGAAGTGTTAAGTTTGACTTTTGTACTGCGGGTTGTGAACCGGGTCTCACCAACCCGCATGTTTATCCACTGGGTTTCGCAAAAAGTTTTTTGGGACCTAGTTGATAAGTGGATCTGGGCCTGCCTGCTTTGATTTTGAAACTTACACCCATGCAATTGATAATACACCTGTTATTAACAATTCCAACAATATCCTCAAGGTGCTCAGTTCGATTCCCCTCAGTGAGAGTTGTATTAGTGCCACTTTGATTAATAAAATCTTTCCTTTCCCCAATTTAAAAAAAATTACATATAAATAAAAATAGGAATACAAAAAGACTTCTTAAAAATTAAATAACATTACAAATACTCCCTCCGTTCCTAATCTTTGGTACTTTTGGCCTTTTATTTTTGTTCCAAAATAATGGTACTTTTAAAAACCCAATGTACAATTTACCCAATTTTTCCTAATATACCCTCTATATTTATTGAGTCTTTTAGAGTTCCAAAGCATGAATTAAATTGTCTCAAGACTCTTTTACTTTGATTTCAATTATCCCAAGACAATTACAAAGGGGGTATTTTAGTACTTAGCCAAGAAAAATTAATGGTACCTTAATATGTGTGCATGTAATCAAGAAACTTGAAGTACCAAAGATTAGGAACCGAGGGAATATAATCAAGAAAAACTTGAAGTTTTAAGTTTTTATTTAATTGTTGAAATAAATAAAACAAACTTTAATTAAATAAATTGAACAATTAATTATTTAACTAATGATATAATTAAAAAACAATTTTTTGATGAGATAAAAATGAATTAATTATTTTAGTTAATGGTATAATTTATTTGTAAATTTTATTTAAATATATTTTCAGTTATAATGGCATGGATAATTCCATGTATCATAGTGCTAACAAGGATTCAATGATCGTGGATGATTTCATGTACCCCTATGAACTTGATATCACTTAGCATCAAGTTCTTCTTAAACCATGGATGACTCTGTGTATCGCCGTGTGAACTAGGAGTCATGTAACGTCTGATTTGACTAATCAAAGATGATTCCATGTACCACGGTGTGAACTAGGATCACTTACCTTCTAGTTCCACTGACCATGGATGATTATCCCAGCAAGGATTCAATGACCGCGGAGGATTTCATGTACCCTATGAACTTGACATCACTTAGTATTGGGCAAATCCCAAATCTCACATCGACTAGTGATAAGGTCTCAAGAGGGTTTATAATAAAGAGGCAACCCTCACCTTACAAGCCGGTTTACTGGGGTTGAGTTAGGCCTAAACCACATTCTCTGATTAGCGTCTAGATCATTAAACCACGGAACTTCGTCCATCACCGTGTGAACTTGGGTTCACTTAACGTCTGATTCAACTGATCAAAGATGATTCCACGTATCACAGTGTGAACTAGAGTCCACTTACCTTTCCACAGACCAAGGATGATTCCACGTATCATAGTGCTAACAACGATTCATTGGCCGTGGAGGATTTCATGTACCACTATGAACTCGACATCACTTGGCATCCAGTTCTTAAACCCTAGTTCGCGCTATGTTACATGGAATCATCATTGAGCTTTTTGGTTTCAGTCCTTATAAGTTAAATTGAGATATTTGCGTCGCTATAAAATTTCCCAACAATTTTAGTCCTGGCTAAATTCAAATATATTTAATTATCCTTAAACTTTTAAATTTCTAAATGATTTTCTTTTTTGCAGACATGTTTAGAACATTATAAAAAGTTTCTCCGCAAAAAATGAGCTAAAAACCTGATTTCAATTTCATTACAAAAGTTTCTCCACAAAATCATATTTTTAGTAATTCCATGCTAAAAAACACTAATTTTTTGTAAAAGAAATTTTTTAATGCTCTAAACATGGTTGCGTCAAATAATTCAAAAATTTAAAGTTTTAAGAATAATTAAACAAACTTAAATTTAGTAGGGACAAAAACAGGGTGCTGGAAACTTTGATAGGGACGCAAACATCCTATTTTATTTTATAAGGACTAAAATTAAAAAACTAAATATTTGTAAGGACCGAAAACTTATTTAACTCTTTAAATTATCACTACTAGAAAAAGTTTGAATAGCTACGGAATTTTTGACAAATAATAAAATAATGGTACACCTAGAAGAAATCAGAAATATGTGTAAGGAATTAAATAATACTATGGAAGAATTAAAAATTGCAGAATATACGTTTAATAAATTTAAAAATGGGCGTCATGAAATTAATAATATACAAGAGATTTTAAATGATATAAGTAGAGAAATAGGTATAAATGAGGATGAAAATATTTTTAAAATTAGAAGAATTCTTCAACAATTAGAAAGCCTTTTAGAATATGAAGAAAATAATAAAAGTATAACAATAAAGGATTTAGAAAGATTATTATGTGATAAATCAACTATAAAATTAATAAAACACGAGCCTTTAGAATATGAACCATCAATATTTATTAAACCAGCAACTTCATGGAGAGGATAAAAAACGAATATATGGAATCATTAAAAAGATCAAATGATATAGAAGAGATTAGCCAATTATTAGAACAATTAAAAATAATTGAAGAAGAAAATAAGCAAATATATAAAGTAGAACAAATAGAAACTAAAGACGAAAATGGAGAGGTAATATTAAATTATAGTTCCTCAGAATTAGAACCAGAATTTGATTATGATGAAATATTTATGGAAAAGGGTGAATCAAGTAATACAAAACCAAAAAGAAAATGGGAAGAATATTGGAATAGAAAGGATCAATGGGAAAGTCATGAAAGAGAGACTCTAAATCGTAGAGGTTATGTTAGAATGAATGGATAATGGGCTAAAGTTCAAGATGAATTTAAGCCTTATTATGAAGAAATTAGAACAGAAAAATTATTAAATCTTGATTGTGTGAGAAATAAAGAAGATGTGCTTATAAAATGGACTAATGAAATAATTATGTTAATAACAACAGATGATAGATTTAGTAAGGTAAATTTTATGGATGTTAAAGAATTAATAACGTATAGAACATCAGGAAATGTACAAAAATTCTTGTCAAGTATTAGTGAAGAGACATGGCAACGTTATGCTAAAGTTGCAGAAAATAATCAGCAATTTGCTAAATTAATAATGGATCTTATCTATCAAGAATTCGTAGGATATAACTCCCTTGAGCATAAAAAGGAAGTAAATAGTTTTTTACATAAAAAAGCTAAAGCACATCTAAATGGAATTGAAATATGTGATATGTGTGAAGTAGAAAGCTTTATTTGTGAATATCAAAAATATTATTACCAATTAAATGAGGAAACAAAGGAAATATATAAGGAAATATTTATAGATAAATTACCATATCCGCTTAATACAAAAATAAGAACTATGTGGAAATCACAACCGTTGGAAACTGCCAATACTTTAGGAGGAATTATACAAATCCTATATCATGAATTAAGACAACAATGTTTGCAAAGAGAAACAGTTAGACAATTAAATAGAGGAAGAAACGCTATTTGTTGTGATTTACTAGAATTAGTTCAACCCGGAAGATATGGTTGTAATAAACCAAGAAATAGAAAATATCATAAAAGAACTCGAAAACCTCAATTAAGAAAAACCTATCCAAAGAAAAAAGCCTATAAAAATACTAGAAGAAAGTATTTTAGGAAAAAGAGACAAACACCAAGAAAATATTGTCCAACAGGGAAAAAGAAATCTGTATGTTGGATATGCAATGTAGAAGGACATTATGCAAATGAATGTCCGAAAAAGAAAGAAAAGGATAATAAAGAAAAAGAGAAGTTAATAAAAAAGGTAAATAGAATATGTGATCTAGAACCTTTAGAAGATGAATTAAGTGATAGTGAAAATAGTGTATATGAATTATCTTCAGAAGAAACAGAATATGAATAGTACATATATTAAAATTAAAATTGAAAATGAAAATAAGGAAACTGAAGCCTATATAGACACGGGTGCAAGTATTTGTATAGCAACAAAAGCATTATTAAGTAAATGGGAAAAATTAGCAAAACCTCTAAAGATCCAAATAGCAGATGGGTCTATACACGCACTAAATTGGGTAGCCTATAGAATTACTTTGAATATCCAAAATAAATTATTTATGATTCCCACTATATATCAACAAGAAACTGGATTAGATATGATAATAGGTAATAATTTCCTTCGATTATATGCCCCCTCTTGCCAATACCTAGAACATATATCAATAAGGGCCCCATATATTAGAGGAAAACAATTCAAGGAAATTATTGATATTCCAATTGTTCACTCCTCAAAAAATATTTATTCACATAAACAATCAGAGCTTAGCAAACTGAAACGTGGTGAATTAGTGGAATTAGTATGCAGAAAAATAAGATATGCATTAATAAACTTCGAACCAGGAAGAAAAATTCCGGCACATATATATTGAAGAACTTTTAGAAAAAGTTTGTAGTGAAAATCCCCTTGACCCAAATATTAATAATAAAATATGGAGTTAGTTGAACTTAAATTAAAGGATCCAACAAAGGAAGTAAAATGTAAACCATGATTTATACTAAGCAAGATAGAGATGAATTTGCAAAAGATATTAAGGAAATGTGTGATAAAGGACTAATAAGACCCTCAAAAAGTAAACGTTCAGCACCAGCATTTTATGTTGAAAATCATAATGCAATAAAAAGAGGAAAAAGAAGAATGGTAATAAATTATAAGCAAATAAATGATGCTATGGAAGGAGATGCATATTTTCTTCCAAGAAAGGACTTAATTATTGAAAGAGTTAGAAATATATATGAATTGGTTTAGTACATTTGATTGTAAATCAAGATTTTATCAAATTAGATTAACAGAAGAATCTAAGGCACTAACAGCATTTAGTTGTCCTCAAGGTCAATATGAATCGAATGTTCTTCCAATGGGGATGAAACAATCTCCAGAAATTTTCCAGCGAAGAATGGATTCAATATTAAAAGAATTTAATTCTTTTTGCCTTCTTTATATTGATGATATATTAGTTTTCACTAATAAGGATTTGGAAGATCATTTTAATAAAGTTAAATGAGTACTAGACAAATGTCTTGAACATGGAGTAGTTCTAAGCAAGAAAAAAGCTGTTTTGGCTCAAAATAAAATTAATTATTTAGGAATAGAAATTGAAAAGGGAAAAATAATAATGCAAAAGCATGTTTTAGAAAAATTGTAGACTTTTCCAACCAAATTAAAGGATAAAAAGGAATTACAAAGATTTCTTGGATTACTAACCTATATTTCAAATGAAGGTTTTATAAAGAATCTTGCAGCTGAAAGAAAGCTACTTCAGCAAAAATTAAAGAAAGATGCCCTTGGTCTTGGACCGAGGAAGATGAAGCACTTATTACTAAATTAAAATAT
This sequence comes from Astragalus glycyphyllos, assembly GCA_963573325.1. Classification (NCBI taxonomy): domain Eukaryota; kingdom Viridiplantae; phylum Streptophyta; class Magnoliopsida; order Fabales; family Fabaceae; genus Astragalus; species Astragalus glycyphyllos. Next base: position 61,890,503 of record OY754309.1, read on the forward strand.
TTATGTCAGGATCTTCCTGAATTATATCATCCGTCAGATGACGATTTAATTATTATTGAAACTGATGCATCTAACGAATGTTTGGGAGGTGTTATGAAGGCAAAACCCTGGACTGAAAAAAGAATTATTGTGTCGATATACGTCTGGAACATTTTCAGACAGTGAAATTAATTATCCTACTCATGAAAAAGAAACTCTGGCATTAATTAGAATGCTAGAAAAGCATCGTATTTATGTACTTGATAAGGAATTTATTGTTCGAACGGACTCTACTTATGTTGCAGGTTTCAAGAATTTAAATCATAAAGGCACTTATAAACAAGGAAGGCTTATCAGATGGCAGATGAAATTAGCCGAATACAATCACTCAATTTCCCATATTAAGAGAGAAAATAATGTGTTAGCGGATATACTCTCAAGAGAATGGAACGAGAAACCGCAGAAGAAGCATTGAAACTCAAAGAAGCACTTAAGAACTACTTTGCAAAGCAAGTAGAAATACTTGAAGAAGAAATAAAAGCATTAAAAAGTCAGATTAAAGGAAAGTCTCCATTAGAAGAAATTAAAATTAAAGGAGAAAGCACTAAATGGTACGCAGTCTTTAATGGACCATTTCCAGGCATCTATGATGACTGGCACAAGGCAGCGCCACATTGTCAAAGAATTCCAGGAGTTACACACAAGTCATATGCAACCAAGGAAGAAGCAGAAAAAGCATTGAAGGAGTATGAAGAAGCAAGCATGTCAAATAAGAAGGAAATATATCTAGGTCCAAGAACTTTCTCAGAGACAACAAAGAGTAATCCAGTTGAAAAGAATTCCATGAGAACTTTAGGAAAATTCCTATCTCATTGGATAATTTTCAAATTACTTCATGGAAAGATCATGAACAACAAGTCCAATTTTCTGAAGAAAAATTCAATGAATATTTTGGAAGACTCACAAATTGGATTGAAAAAGAAAAGATTAACTGTTTTTATTTAGTCGACAGGAAAATATTTGGCCTCAAAGCAGTAATCACTCCAGGTGCTCCTCAAATACTAGCATTTAATATGTTCCAATTTGGACTTATTGAGTGCCTTTATTTAAGCAATAATCTTGAGGAAATTGGATTATTCCCATATGGTTTCAGAGATGCAGTCCAAAATTTTCAAAGAAACATTGCAAAGGAAAGAACTATCTATCTGTTAGCCTGTAATTTCGACAGGCTTCATTGAAAATGGTCAACAAGGCTTGACTTATATTTCGACAAAGACCAAAGTATTTCGACAGAGAAAATGGTCATGTGCAGGGTAAATTCGACAAGCTTCCGGGGAAGCAAAAGCAAGAAAGAGGAAAATGGACACAAGTTTTCGACAGACAGAAAACAGAGCAGTTATGCGCTGAAGAACTAACAGTTGGTCGAAAAGAGGAGCGGTTGCTATCATTTTTATAACTGTTTTAGGGCAGTTTCTGCTTAGTATAAATAGTAGTTTCTGAGAAGAAACAAGGGTCACAAAAACTCATATTTTACTTCTCACGCTCTAACTTCCGCATTCAAGAGAAAAACGAGTCAGAGAAACAATGTATGAATTTGTGCACCATTTCCTTTAACTTTAATGCAACTTTAATTTGTTTTCTTTCATTTTACTTGTTTTTATCATTCAAGTTCTTCTTCTCTGAAATACTCTGATAACTTCGCGCGAAGGAATCAGTTATTTCTTTCTTCTTTTCTGGTTAAAACGTGAAACAATTGAAGAACATCACATCAAACTAAAAACTCTAAACACAAATGGTCTTAGGATTCACTGGTTGATCCTGCAAGTTAACCAAATTGGAGACCAGCGGTGTTTACCAAAATCCACGGTAAACAAATTGGCACGCCCGGTGGGACATTTGTGTCGAAATATTAGAGTGTTAGTTAACAGAATCTTGGAATATAATTGTTTATGCGCCTGAGGAGTGGTAAATCTTTGTCAAAGATGTCACGTTCTGGCGCAAGTTCTTCGAACGCACAGAGTGGCCCTGAGAATGCGTCTGTCAATGACGCTAATCCAGTAACCGCTATGGGAATAACTGCTCCAATGCCTTCGACAGGCATGATCCCAGTTACATCTCCTGTGCTTAATCCTTTACCAACAATGGCCACCACGATGACCACACAGCCTAATGAAATGGCTTCTATGCCACAAACAATGGGAACGTCTAACCCATATATGACTAGTGGTCATATCCCATTTAGCATGCCTATAGTTGGTCGACATCTCCCTTATGGTATGCCAACTGGCATGATGGTAGGCTTGCAAACCAATTCATCAACGTGTGCAGATAACATAATGAATGGTGGTTTCTCCCCTATGCATGCCTCTCAAGAGGGCATTTATGGTCGAAATGCCCAGCCCACATTAACTACAGCGTCTGTGTTGGCATTAAGACAACAAATAGATGAGGCCAATCATGATATGGTTAACATGTTAACCCAACAAATTGGTACAGTATTCAACCCTTTGATACGTGAGACCAATAACAGTTACCAAGCATTGGCAACTCAAATGGGTCGAATTGCAGATTTCTTTGGCACTCCAAGAATGCAGAATCAGCCAATACCCCAAATACAACCTTTGAGGCCTGTAGAAATCCCCTTAGAAAGGCCTAACATTGAATTGCCTAGAAATCAGGCACAAGCACAAGTTGTCGAACAACCCTTGCAGGGGATGGTTGAAAACGAGCCTGATATAATGTTAGTAAATAGAAATCAAAATGCTGATGAAGTAGTCAGGCAAGTGCAACAAAACAATTTTGGAGCGCAGAACAATATAGCTAATCTTGTCGAAACAATTTTAGCCTAGAATGGCCTTAATATAGGAATGCACAGGCCAAATTTCGTGTCGCCATTATCAGAATATATTTTGCAAAGTGAATTGCCAAGGGGTTGGAAAGTCCCTAAATTCACTAAATTTGGTGGAGAAACTAGTGAATCCACTGTCGAACATATTGCTCGTTATTTAACCGAGGCTAGAGACTTAGCCCAAAATGAGAATTTAAGAATGAAATTTTTCCCTAATTCTCTAACAAAGAATGCTTTCACTTGGTTTACTACTTTACCCCCACATTCCATGTTTAATTGGAACCAATTAGAGAAAGCTTTCCACGAGCAATTCTACATGGGACAATGTAAAATTAGTCTCAAAGAATTGGTCAGTGTTCGAAGCAAAATGGCTGAATCTGTGGATGATTATCTCAACAGGTTTAGACTTCTCAAAGCAAGGTGCTTCACTCAAGTGCCTGAACATGAGTTAGTCGAAATGGCTGCTGGTGGTCTAGATTATTCTATTAGGAAAAAACTAGACACTCAACATTTAAGAGATATGGCCCAATTGGCCGATAGAGTAAGGCAAGTCGAAAGGCTAAAAGCTGAGAAATCTAGAACTAGTAGGTTTCATAACAATAAAAAAGACAAAATTGCCTATGTCGAAATTCAAAATGAGGAACAAGAATTCGACATCTCCTATGAGGAGGTCGAAGAAGAGGTCAATGTTGCTGAGTTAAAACCTGGACCTCCATATACTTGTACATTGCTAAAACCTTCAAATGGTAAAAATCCTGTCGAACCTAAAAACGACAAATTCGTTGCAAAAACATATACTTTTGATGTTTCTAAATGTGACGAAATATTTGACTTGTTAGTTAAGGACGGTCAAATTCTGGTTCCTAAAGGGCTAAAAACACCACCATTAGAACAAAGACAGAAAAGAGGTTTTTGCAAATACCATAATTTTTTGGGTCATAATACCTCTCATTGTGTTCTTTTCAGGGATTTGGTGCAGAAAGCGCTAAATGAAGGAAGGCTCAAATTTGGTGAAAAACCAAAAGCGCCAATGAAGACTGATGCTGATCCCTTGCCTGAAGTCGAGGCATTATACACTGAAATTAGCATTAATATGGTCGAAGCTTCTGGAACCGGGCCTAGTAAGGCTCACATTAAGACAACTTCACCAATTTCAAAGATGGATGTCGAAATGGTCACTGAAGGCCAAGAAGATGACAAAGTGAAAGCAGTGTACCCAAAAGCTGAAGAGGAATTGGTTGATTTCCTCAATCGTTGCAAGCTAAGCAACTCAGAAGTGATGCTGTGCCCAAGGTGCAGTGCTGTTTTTGACAAGGAGGCTGCTAAAGAACTTGAAGAGTTCAAGCCTCAAATGAAGCGCAAAGGTAAATGGGTGGATAAAAGGCCCAAGTTTGATTTTGCGGATAGGAGAATTCCCTACATGGTTACTTCGACCAAAACTCCTGGAAAAGGAAAGCTGAGTACTTATGTTCCTCCTTCTGGTACTCCTGTCGAAAAATGGGTACATTCTGGTGGAAGAGGCAAAGCTATATACCACACTGGGGGCAATGCTATCCATCGAATTAGGCCACCTAAACTGGTCGAAGGTAACACAAGTGATGTTAACCAAAACAAGGCAACTGAAATCAAGAAGTATGCCTATAGTAACAACTACAAAGGGAAGAATCCTATGACAAGAACTCAATGGCGAAGATTTCAACGCCAAAAGAAAGTTGATGCTGTTGCTACAGGCAAAGTAGCAATTCCCAAGAACGAGAAAGGTAAGGAAATAGTTTTACCTTCAACTGAAGTGGTTAGGAAACCAGCCACTGAAAGAATCTTCCCTTCTTTGGCTGAGATAAAGAAAGGCTTCAAAGAAGGAGATCTCAAGTTGGAAGAGGAATTGAACTCTTCTTTTGCTGATTCTGAGCATGACTTCGACGTGCTATGTGGTGTCGTTTCAATTTTACCAATTGAATATGATGTGGTGTCTGAAGTCAATGAGGTCGAAGAAGAATTCGACGAAGGTATGGCTTACAAGCCAATATGCTACTATGTGTTGAAGAATGGCTGCATCGAAGAGCAACATGCTGTCTTTGAAAGGCCAGATTGTGGCATGATGAATCACCTCAAGCCACTGTTCATTCAAGCCAAGGTCAACAATGTAGGAATCAACAAGGTCCTTGTTGATGGTGGTGCTGCTGTGAATTTGATGCCTCAACATTTGCTAAGAAGAATTGGCAAATGTGACACTGATTTGAGGCCACATAATGTGGTTCTCACTAATTATGAAGGCAAAACTGGCCATTCACTCGGGGCCATTGAAGTCGAATTAGCAGTAGGTAGCATCAAAAGGCCAACTTTGTTTTTGGTAATACCCTCCAAAGCAAACTACAACTTGCTGCTTGGAAGAGAATGGATACATGGAGTGGGGGCAATCCCTTCGACTGTGCACCAAAGGCTCATTATTTGGAGAGAAGATGGGTTGGTCAAAAACATTGAAGGTGACCAAAGTTATTTCAAGGCTGAAGTGAATACGATCACCAAGAAGACCTTTGACAAGCAATTGGCAAATATCTTTCCATGCTCTTCTTCCAATGCTGGGTTCATTGAGCAAGACAATGTCTTCTCCTCTGTTAGTCTTCACCCAAATTATGGTTTCGTTTGGGAAAGGGAAATCATTGATGAGGAGAATAGACCAAGAGGCTCTGTTAAGCCTACTGGTTGGGATGATTGATGATGATAAAACCCAGTACATGGGAAAGAATTACGGCCTATGTGGCCGAAAATAAAGAAAAAGCAATTCTCGAAGCTGAGTTGCATCACATGGTTGCTTTAACCACAAATGATAGTAACAAAGAAATTATGGTCGAATCACCTAGACTAGACGGTGTCTATGATGATGAACCATTAGGATTTGAGAAAGATCCAATGGGTTCGACCAAGAAGATACAAGCACAAGATCCCTTAGAAGAAATAGATTTGGGAGATGGAAGTGTAAGAAGACCAACATATATCAGTGCAAAGGTCAATAAAGACTTCAAGGTGCAGATAGTCGAATTGCTGAAAGAGTACAAAGACTGTTTTGCTTGGGACTACAATGAAATGCCAGGTTTAAAAAGAGAAGTGGTTGAGTTGAAGCTGCCTATTCAACCAGATAAGAAGCCTGTGAAGCAAACCCCAAGGAGATTTGCACCAGAAATCATGTCGAAGATCAAAACAGAGATCGAAAGGTTACTAAAGAGCAAGTTCATCAGAACTGCTAGGTATGTTGATTGGCTTGCTAATATAGTTCCTGTAATTAAGAAAAATGGTACACTTAGAGTTTGCATAGATTTTAGGGATCTAAATAATGCTACTCCCAAAGATCAATATCCAATGCCAGTGGCAGAAATGTTAGTTGATTCCGCAGCAGGTTACCAATATTTGAGTATGCTTGATGGGTATTCAGGCTACAACCAAATCTTTATTGCTGAGGAAGATGTTTCAAAGACTGCATTTCGATGCCCGGGGGCGTTAGGTGTTTATGAAGTGGTAGTGATGCCATTTGGTTTAAAAAATGCTGGTGCTACGTACCAAAGAGCTATGAATACTATGTTCCATGATTTTATAGAAAATTTTATGCAAGTATACATAGATGACATAGTAGTTAAATCAGCATCAGAAAGTGGTCATCTAGACCACCTTCGACAATCATTTGAAAGGATGAGAAAATATGGATTGAAAATGAATCCACTAAAATGTGCCTTTGTGTAAGTGCAGGTGATTTCTTAGGCTTTGTCGTGCACAAAAAAGGCATTGAGATAAATCAAAATAAGACGAAGGCTATCATGGAAACACAACCTCCTTCGACAAAGAAAGAATTGCAGTCTTTACTAGGAAAGATCAATTTCCTGAGAAGATTTATACCAAATCTAAGTGGCAAGACTCAAGTATTTTCGCCATTACTTCGACTGAAGAAGGAAGATGTTTTCAAGTGGGAGCCATGCCACCAACAAGCTTTCGACGAAATCAAAGCCTACCTGATGAAGCCACCAATTTTATTGTCTCCAATTAGAAATAGAACAATGAAATTGTATATAGCTGCATCAGAAATGTCAATAGGCAGCATGTTAGCACAAGAGGATGAAAATGGAGTCGAAAGAGCCATATATTACCTCAGTAGGGTTTTGAATGATGCTGAAACCAGATATCATCCTATTGAAAAACTGTGTTTGTGTTTGTATTTCTCATGTACAAAGTTAAAGCAATATATAAAGCCTGTTGATGTTTATGTTTATTCTCATTTTGATATAATTAAACATATGTTATCGAAACCAATTTTGCATAGCAGAATAGGTAAATGGGCATTAGCTTTATCCGAATATTCATTGACATTTCAACCACTAAAGGCTATTAAAGGCCAGGTAGTGGCAGATTTTATTGCAGACCATTCAGTGGTCGAATTAGCAATTGATTGTGTTCACCTTCGACCTTGGAGGCTATATTTCGATGGCTCAAGCCACAAACATGGTACAGGTGTAGGAATGTTAATCATTTCACCAACAGAAATACCAACCAAATACAAGTATAAAATCGAAGAAAGTTGCTCCAACAATGAGGCGGAATACGAAGCCTTAATAGCAGGACTCAAAATTCTGTTAAACTTGAGGGCAAAGCAGGTCGAAATAAGAGGTGATTCTGAATTAGTAATCAAGCAATTAACGAAAGAATACAAGTGCATAAGGGAAAATTTGATTACTTACTTTATTGCTGCCAATGCATTATTGAAACGTTTTGATCACGTTAAAATCGAGCATGTGCCTCGTATTGCAAATCAAGAGGCGAATGATTTGGCACAGCTAGCTTCAGGTTATAAAGTTTCGAAAGAAAACTTAACGGAGCTAATCGAAATTAAAAACAAACTAATTTCGACGAATATGTCACTAGAAACTTTGTCAAGGCAAAAACTTGAGGGGGCAGAGGCCGATTCTTTAGCCTTAAGTCCTAAGCCAAATGAAATTTTTAATGAAAATGAAACTTTTGAAGTTTTTGACAAAGGGTATTGTGACAACGTGTTCGAAGTTTTTGCCATCAACAATTTGTCAAATGATGATTGGCGAAGACAAATTGTTAATTACTTGGAGAATCCCACAGGGATGACTGATAGAAAGATCGAGTATAGAGCCTTAAGTTATGTGATTATGGGAAATGAGTTGTTTAAGAAAACCCCTGAGGGAGTTTTACTCAAATGTCTTAGCGAAAATGAGGCGTACTTGGCAATATCCAATGTTCACAGTGGAACTTGTGGGGCTCACCAAGTAGGCCATAAGATGAAATGGCTTCTTTTTCGACAAGGTGTTTATTGGCCAACCATCTTAAATGATTGCATAGAGTTTGCCAAAGAATGCCAAGAATGTCAAAAGCATGCAGGGATACAACATGTGCCTGCAAATGAATTACATTCTATCGTGAAACCTTGGCCATTTAGAGGATGGGCTTTGGATATAATTGGCGAAATTAAGCCAAACTCGTCAAAAGGCCATCGTTTCATATTAGTAGGGATAGATTATTTCACTAAGTGGGTGGAAGCTATTCCTTTAAATAATGTTAATCAAGAGGCAGTAATTAGTTTTATTCAAGACCATATATTGTATAGATTCGGTGTGCCTGAAACTATCACCACAGACCAAGGTTCGGTTTTTATTGGTCAGAAAATGGTCGAATTCGCTGCTGAAAATGGTTATAAATTGTTGAGCTCGACGCCATACTACGCTCAAGCAAATGGTCAAGTTGAAGCAGCCAATAAAATTATCATTAGTTTGATTAAAAAACATGTTGGGCAAAAACCCAAGAATTGGCATAAGACACTTAACCAAATTTTATGGGCGTGTCGAACATCTCCCAAAGAGTCAATTAATAATACTCCTTTTAAACTTGTTTTTGGGCATGATGCAGTATTACCAGCAGAAATTTGTTTTCAATCAATTAGGATTCAAAGACAATTTGAAATCCCATCTGATCATTATTGGAGTATGATGCTAGATGAATTAGTTGATTTAGATGAGGACAGGTTAAATGCATTAGATGTGCTCACAAGACAAAAGGAAAGAGTAGCTAAGGTGTACAATAAGAAAGTCAAATTGAAGACTTTCGACGTGGGAGACTTAGTTTGGAAAGTCATTTTACCTATGGATCGAAAAGATAGAGTCCTAGGTAAATGGTCCCCAAGTTGGGAAGGACCATTTAAAATTTTACAAGTTTATTCAAACGGCGCATATGAGGTCAAAGAGATTGGCGCTGATGAGAGAATTATGCGTGTAAATGGCAAGTATTTGAAAAAATATAAGCCAATGCTGCAAGAAGTTAAAATAACGCTGGAATAAATATAAAGAAAGCGTAAAGACATGGCATTCAAAGAATAGAAGTTGCCAAAACGTTGTCGAATTCATAGAATAAGAATTGCACAAGAATAAAATGGAAGAAATTCCATTATAATGTTGCCAGATTAGATACGACATTGCTTGAGAAATGGCCTTTGCAAAATAAAAATAATTGTCAAAATAGCCAAAGTGTTACAACAGGAAAATGAAGCTATGTTATTACAAAATGACTTTCGACTTCAAGTCATTGAATAAGGCCTTGGCTTTAGAGATCTTCCTGTTGAGAAAATTGCCATCTTTAGTTAATTTTTCGATAGTGGCATTGCAACGCTCAAGGTCCTCCAAGTGTTTAAGGCAAAGAGTGGCTTCTTGGTCAATTTGGTCCTTAAGTTTTTCTGCAGGAGTCAAAGACCTTAGAAGGTTCCCTTTCTTCTTTTCCAACGCTTGTATCTTCGACTGCAATTTGGTTATACTTTCTTGATGTGCCCTGATCTCAATATCACAATCTTCAATAGTTTTCATCTCAGCTTCTGACTTAGTCTTCAAAGAGGAAAAGTTAGCATGCGTGGCATCAACAAGTGCTGCCATTTCTACCTTGCGTTTCGACTCAAGCTCCAGAAGATGGTCATGTTCCCTCTTTCTCTGTATATCTCGAGCAAGTTGTTCGAAAAGAGGCTGAACAGCCAAAACAAAGTCACTAACTGATTCATTAAGAGCACCATCAACATCAAGCTCAGCCAATTTATGAAGCAAATCTTTGATCTGAAAAGCAAGTGGAGGATTAGCTTCAATGGTTTGGAAGATATCTCCATCGAGAATTTGAGTGCACAATGTGCTAAGGAGAGCCTCCGTCGAAATAGCTGAAGTGGCAACTCCTGCAGAGAGTGTTGAAACACTTGGTTTGCTACTACTTGAAGTTTTACTTCCAAGTCTCGCTTCCAAAGCCTCCGCTGGGTTATTCTTTTTCATTTCTTCCCACTCTTGAACGCTAAGACTTGCACCAGAAGACAGCACAATACCTGTCGAAGCTCCATCTTTAGGAGGAGACTCATCTTCATGCTCGGAAAGATCTTCTTCCTCAGCTATTTCTTCTTCTTCTTCATTTTCAAAGAAAGAAGCACCTTCTTCTTGTTCCTGTTCTTGTTCTTGCTCTTGTTCAATTGGATTAATGGGAGAAGGTGAACTCGGTTCTCTCATTTCGACGCTTGCAAGCACATCATCCATTGCCACGTCTGCTTCTTCTTGTTCTGGTGCAACAGGTGGCGAAATTCTTGCAGTTGTAAGAGCTGGTATCGACGTAGATGTTGGAGGAGTGAGTAGAGTAACTTGAGTGGTCGAAACAGGGGTTGCTTGTGGCATTACTGTGGGTGTTGCTTCAGGGGCCTAAAAGAAGAACAAAGTACAATAAAAATTAGAGAAAATCAAAAGAAAATTTGAAGAAATGAAAGATATCAGAGTAAAGAGGTTTGTTTACCTTTATTGTATCCCCTTCGATGCGAGAATGCTCGCTAGCAGGATCCTTCGGTTTCTTTTTCAAAACAATGTTTTTCTTCCTCTTCAGCAGAGGAGCTTCATCAGACTGCATACAACAACAATGTTAGAAAATCTAGCAAGATGGGCTAAGTTTTTAGAAGAAAGAGGGGATAATTTCGACCTCTGTTTCTTCACTATAGGCTTCGATTGGTGTTTTCTTCGTCTTCTTGGCTGGAGGATAGAGGTGGTCGAAACACTAGGCCTTTTCTTTGACGCACCTTGCTTTAGTGATGCGTGTTCCTTTATCACAAGAGGCCTATTTTCGACGACGCCTTTGGTTTTGGTCGGAGCTTTGATGGTTGTTGCAGTAGTGGTCTTAGTGGTATTATGAGAGGATTCACTGGCAGAGGGAGAAATTGGGATAGCTGCATAATTCGACAGAAATATGTTAATATATGAAACATGAAATGAAGGAGACAAAGCCTCAATCATGTCGAAAGTATCACCTTCTAGTACAGGATGTACCTCTCGAACATGTTGCAATTCTAGATGCAAAAAGCCATCGAAAGAGTATAAAAACTGTTTAGCCCAAACTACTTTATCAAGCATAGTAGAATTTGTCGAAAAAAGATTTTTAATATCAGAACCACATACAAACCACTTTGGAAATGGTGGTCGAAGTGCCAAGGGTTTTTCACTAGTTGGCAAAGGTGGAAATTTAAGTTTATCATGCTTAAGTGCGAAAGAATATTTGTCAGAAACATAAATTGGAAAAATCATTGTTGGAAGTTTTTCAAGAAGTTTCATTTTTAACACTTGAGCAGCTTGATAAATAGTTTGTCGAAGGTTAAACGGGTTATATACTGTTTCAAAATATTTTTGGAATGCTGTGATCTCTTGGATATGCGTACCTTTTGACTTCTTCTTCTTCTGCAGAAGAGGAATATCAGAGATTAGCGTGGCCAACAAAGTAGCTTGATTGACATCTTTAGTTTTCTGGGAGTAATAAAAATCCCACCACTCAAAAAATTCTTTAGTATAAGAAAAAGTTAAATCATAAGTGGTTGGAACAAATTGAGAAGGAGCTGCGTCGAAGCAAGCAACACATTCTTTCCAATCCTTTTCATTGTCTGGCTTGACGAAATCCTTCCTAGACCTATAGAAAGCACTAGGTCGAAGCTGACATAGACCAAATTGTCTAGCTAACAGACTGGGGTGATAAGAGAAAACACCAAACATGGTTTTGGATTTGCCTGCAGCTGTTCTGGTGGACAAATATTTAGTGGTCAAATATTACTGCCAAATGGGAATGATCTCTTCGACAGAGGGATTGGAAGAAAGTGGCTCTGTTAGCCAGGTTGGTCCACGAGTTCTGGTGGTAAAAGGTGCCATAGAGGGGGTGAAGTCAACACAACCCATAAAAACCCTAAAAGCTTTTTCAAATGAGTCATGAGTGGTAAGATTGATTTCCCTAGGCCTCAAGAGGGCAAGTCGAACTCCCTCAGTAGTTCTAGTTTCGACAATAGAGGAGAAAAGGTCAGGGACAAATAGTTCAAACTCTGATTCAAAAGTGGCAGAAAGCCACAATTGAAGAAGCCAAATAGGCCCAGAAACAGAAAAATTAGAGATGTCTTTGACATCTTCAGGAGTTAATTTTTTCAAGATTTGAGTGCCTTGTTGAAGACCCTCATACAGAGTTGCCAAGAGGAGATGGCTAAGATTGACATTTCTACCTTCATGAAACTGAATTGCTAAGTTAATATACATCTTAGCCACCTGAAGAGAAGAAGAGCAGAAGACATAATAAGAAAGCCACAACGTGAGGAAAGCAATGTGTTCCTCGTCGGAAACGTCATCAGTTTCGATAACGTGGTGGTCCTTTATGTAATTCTGGTGTGTGGCTCTTTTTGTGTCGAAGTTGAAAGAATGTGCATTACCAGTTGTAGAAGGGTCAAAACACTCGCCCAAAGGCTTCAAACCAGTAATGGCAGCAACATCTAAAAGAGTTGGAGAAAGCATACCACATTTGAGGTGGAGGCTATTGGTGGTGGAATCCCAGAAATGGAGTGCAGCAATTAACATAGGCGCTTGATACTTAAGCCCATATTTTGACTGTTGAATAAGGTCGAAAATGCCCTGATACTTCCAAATATGAGCCTTTTTTGACTCAATCTTAGCTAACCAATTGAGGAAAGATTGGTGATTGTCACCAGTTGGAGGATTTGACCTGAAAACTCTATTTGGGTTGTTCATAAAATCCATAACATAAGGTCCCTTTTTAAACACTCTAGAACTGTACTGGTAATAGCTAGGAAAAACCTCTTTGACCTTATCAGTTTTATCAAACGAATGAGCAATAGGACCAAGGTAAGCGTACTTTGAAGGAAGGGGAAGGGAATCAATACCTGAGACTCCAAAATTTTGGTCTCCTCATCGGTTAACCCTTTGGGATCCACTGGTACCAAGTGATAATCGAAGGAAGAAGAAGGTGGTTGCGAAGAACTTGCCATTGAAGTGACGCTGTTGCAAAGTGAATAGTAGAAACCAGAAAACCTCCAAGAAACGCAAGAAAGGGCGTAAAACAGAGATTAATGTGAAAAACTGGTTTAAGAAGTGTCGATGGTGATGAATAAGAGAAATGGTACAAGAATCGCGCTTGAAAGGACTGTTTTTGAGGGATTTGCAGAGAGGGTTTCAACAGAAAACAGAGTAAAGAAGATGAAAAGCTTAAAGAGTGAAGAAAGAAGTAGAAGAGAGAACTGAAAAGGCTTTATAGGGAGTAGTGGAGATGGGACAGTTATTGAAAAGCTGAACGTGGAAGGCCACGTGGCATACCATTAAAAGAGTAACGTCAACAACACTTAACAGTGGTGACATCAGGTATACAGCTATTCTACTCAAGTGCAAAGTCTATTTCGACGGTGAATTCAAAAATGTTCTTTCTCTTCTTCCACCTCAAGCTCAGTCGAAAAAGACATTTTTGAGGGGGCAATTTGTTAGCCTGTAATTTCGACAGGCTTCATTGAAAATGGTCAACAAGGCTTGACTTATATTTCGACAAAGACCAAAGTATTTCGACAGAGAAAATGGTCATGTGCAGGGTAAATTCGACAAGCTTCCGGGGAAGCAAAAGCAAGAAAGAGGAAAATGGACACAAGTTTTCGACAGACAGAAAACAGAGCAGTTATGCGCTGAAGAACTAGCAGTTGGTCGAAAAGAGGAGCGGTTGCTATCATTTTTATAACTGTTTTAGGGTAGTTTCTGCTTAGTATAAATAGTAGTTTCTGAGAAGAAACAAGGGTCACAAAAACTCATATTTTACTTCTCACGCTCTAACTTCCACATTCAAGAGAAAAACGAGTCAGAGAAACAATGTATGAATTTGTGCACCATTTCCTTTAACTTTAATGCAACTTTAATTTGTTTTCTTTCATTTTACTTGTTTTTATCATTCAAGTTCTTCTTCTCTGAAATACTCTGATAACTTCGCGCGAAGGAATCAGTTATTTCTTTCTTCTTTTCTGGTTAAAACGTGAAACAACTGAAGAACATCACATCAAACTAAAAACTCTAAACACAAATGGTCTTAGGATTCACTGGTTGATCTTGCAAGTTAACCAAATTGGAGACCAGCGGTGTTTACCAAAATCCACGGTAAACACTATCTGAAGTTCTATTCAGCTTATCCTGAGTTTAGCACTAAGCAGCAGGCAATGCACTATGTCCTTATTGGAGTAAGCAATAACAAATTTCCATTAATGGATGAGCCTAATGGAGAAATATATAGTCAAGAAAAATTAACGATGACTATATCAAATCAGTTAACAAGCATTTTTTCCCAATGTCAAGGGATCGGAAAAGACTCATGCATCAAGGCACTATATAAAAACTCAAAGATTTTGATAATAAACAAGACTAATGGGAAGCCAGCAAGAGAAAGAGATTTAAGTCTAGTAGCAAGCTTTGAACTCCCTTTTTACGCATTCGACACGCCAACAATGAAGTATAGTCCAGCTGTCCTTCAACAGTTATGTACAAGTATTAAGCAAAGCCTTAATCATGCATGTGAGAGATGTGTGGAAGAAAAATATTCAAATAATGAAAAAGAAGCCGAAGACTTTGCACCCATCGTGGAAGATTGAGATCAATTGCATGCATAGATGGAGTGCTTATGAATTGACAAGTAAGAAAGAACTAGAAGACAAAAAGGTAAAAAAGAGGTGTCATAAGGTAAATGTGTCATGTGAAGGTGAAAGCATCATGAAGTGTCATGCAAGGTGTCTTGTAGGGTCATGTGAAGTGTCATGTAAAGTCATGTGAAGGGTGTCATATGAAGCATTAACGGAGGAACCTATGTACAAGCTTGGCTATAAATAAGGCTTCTTCAAAGCCATGGAACATAGAGAAAAATAGGAAGAGTTGTAAGGAGAGTTTCTCTCTTAGTGTTTCTCTAGTAGAAACATAGGCTATTTTCTCTAGTAGCCAAGAGTGTCATTATCAAAGTCATGTACTTTTATTTCAGCTTTCAATAAAATTCTACTTATTTATATGCCTCCTTTGTATCTAATTACATTTATTTACTTCTTCAAATATTCCATTCAAACACCACTTGTTTATAAAGTTATTTCACCCCTAAATACACATATTCATCTAATCCCTTTCAAACACTTCAAAGCTACTTACTTAATTGATCATCATCAAATAATTCATTCAACAAGCAAAAGTCGTGGTGGGCCGTTCTCAAGAAGAACATATTATCAGGTATGATTATCCACTATCTTTATTGTCTATTTTATGACTTCACTATAGTAAAAGAAAATAGTTTATTAAATTGAATAATTGTACTAATGGATCAAGAAGAGATATATGATGTAAAGCATTTACAAATTAATGAAGATGATGGAAATTACGAAGGGAGTATACTTATTGACCCTACTTTATTTCAAAAAATACAAAAAGAGGATTTAAGTTTAACAAAAGATGCAAATATGAAAAAAGAAAGAATTGGAGGGATCATGAGTAGATTTAATCAAAAGGAGAATATTATATACTATGGAAAATTAGTTAGTGAATCACCTACTCATATAGAAGATGCTCAAGGAAATACTTGTATACAGTTATTAAATAAAAAGAAACTTATGGAGTTAAAAAGAAATATAAAGAAGGAAGAACATAGAAATAAAATAGGATATATTCACATAGGAGCAATACAAGTACTAATTAAAGCAACTTTTCAAGAAGGAATAAATTCACCAATGGAATTAATTTTAAAAAGATGCTAGAATTACAGACCCAGTAGATAAAATACTTGGAATATTAGAAGGCAACTTAGCATATGTTAAATTAAAATTTGAAATACATCCAAATATTGGTATACCATTAGATACTAAAAGGTTAGACCAAACACTCACCCTTGAACATAAGTTCTTAAGAGGAACTCTAATGAGACCAGGAGATAAGATCTTCTTAATAACTTATTGTGTTAACTACGCATTAACAAATTCTCACCATAGTATTTCATTTAGAGATAATAAAAGGATTGCTATACCAAGTTTGTTTGAAGACATAGGAAAAATTTACTATCCTAAAAGGAATGAAATAACTGAGTTAGGGACACTCATAAAAAGACCAAGGATATTAGATTTAAGAACTCGGATTCCGAAGCCAGTTTGATTTTATGATCCGAAAAAGATAGAAGAAGATAATATTGATAAATTAGCAAATCAGGTGAAAGAGTTAACAACTATGAAGCCCCGATACTTCAAAAATGGCCAAGTACCCGTATCTGACATGTATCCGATACCGATACGTGTCGGATACGTCCGGATACGTATCCAGGAAGTATCCTGGAATTTATATTTATTATTTAATTTAAAAAAGATCAGATACTTATCAGATACGTTAGGGACACGTTGGGGATACGGCGCCATTAGCAAGATACGGAGGCGGGATACGGCGTAAGCACGGGATACGCAGCGGATACATGAAGAAGAGGCTTTTACCATTTTTTAATATATTTAATTATATTATATTCATTATATTTAATTATAAACTAATATAAGTTAATAAAATAATAGGATACAAACAAAACCCTAATTTAAAAAACATTTGTGCTGAAATTGAAAACGTCAAACAGAAGAACCCAAAAGGGAACGAAGTCAACGAACCTTCCAGGCTTCCATAGCCACCGCACAGGTGCAGAACGGACCCTCCATAGCCACCGTGAGCTAGCTCCGTCGACGCCACCGCGAGTTGCTGCGATGCCACCGCGAACTTCTTCCAGACAGGTGCGTTAGTTTTTTGTTATTTTTTCCTCTCTTTGCTTCTCTTCTCTGTTGCTCTTCTTTGTTTCTAATCTTCTCTATGTTTGATTTTATTACTCTGTTTGTCACTCTGCTTTTGTTACTCAGTTTTCCATTTTAACTAGTTTTCCTATTAAACTCTTTCAAACTTATTTCACCATGTGCTTCCTGAAGCATATTAATATCGTTTGCATTGGACACCAATAGCTAATGTTGTCTTCCCTGTTCCCATATTTTATATACGAGCAACTTCCTTTATTTGTTACTTCCATTATTTGTTCATGTTGTACTTCCATAAGTTGTTACTGTGTTTGTTACTCTGGTCTTTTCCACTCTTTAATCTATATTTGTAATTTGTGTGTATTTTTTCTATTGTAGTTTGAAAAATGCCTCCCGTGGAAGAAAGTATTTCAAGTTCATTTGCTTCAAAGGAACCTCAAGATGACAATGCTCCACTTTGGAGATTTGTTAAGATATCAGAGAAGAAAGATGAAGGAGGTGGCAACAAGGTTTGGTCTTGCAACTTTTGTCAAAAAACAGTGAAGAGTTCCTATTCTAGAGTGAAAGCACACTTACTCAAAATACCCAGTTGTGGGGTTGCTGCTTGTCCTAAGGTAACTAATGTTATCTTGACTGATTTAAATCGAATTTGTGAAGAGGCTAAGAATAGATTAAAGCCTAAAAGTGTTCCATTGCCTACTGAAAAATTGTCAATTAGTAAAGTGAAATATCTTTAGTTATGTTTTATTATTTTTAATTTAATTTTTATTTGAAGTATCCCAGTCGTATCGTATCTTGATTTTCAAAATTTTCCCGTATCCACGTATCCGTATCGTGTCGTATCCCGTATCGTATCTCGTATCGGGGCTTCATAGGTTAACAACATATATAAAGAATAGAATATGAGTAATCTATCTAGAGTTAATGTAGAAATATTTACAAATATTGAAAAAAGGAGAAATGAAATAAAGGAAATGATAGAATAACTTACAAGACAATTAGAATATCGTTTACAAATAAAAAATAAACCAGGAGAACACAAAAGATATATATAGAATGCGAGTTGAAAATAATTTAATAAGGTATCAAAATTCTTTAATGGATTTAGAATTTAATAGGTCAAGTATTTAACTAGTATCAGAGCACTAAGATGGATAAAATACAAAAAATTAATGTATCATATGAAGAATTAAATAAAATAAAATTAAAAGCAATTTTAGATAAAATGCAATCTCAAAAAATAGAATTAAAAAATAAAATTAATATAATAAAGAGAAAAATTAAAAAGATAGAAAATGATTATAAGCAAAGTTAAAAGAGAATAAATTATTAAAAGTTTTATTGTACAATTTAGGAAAAGATTAGGTATATCTTATAAATCTATGGAATTTTACATAAAGAAAGGAAATAGTGAAGAAATTAAAAGAATATCAGAATTTATTTTTAAGAATACAACATATGATAGTTTCATATGAAACGGAGTTGGAGGAATTAGAAAATGAATATAAAAAAAATACCGTCGCTAACAATTAGTGACCATCATATTAGAGACGAAAATTAACTTTCCGTCATAAATAAACGTCGCTATCCCATCTTATTCTAGTTGTGTATAACTGAAAGATAAAATAACGTAAACAAATAACTTAGAAGTGGAAACCAAAAAAAGTAGTTCATTAGTAGTTTCTTATTTAATTTTAATGAGATATATTTATATAAAATAATATTTGACAATAAGTTCTTTTTTTTGACACGGATTGACATTAAGTTCTTTGATTTGCCTTGATTCCATAAAAAGTTACGACCTTTGACTTGCTGAAGAATTATGGGTTTAATGACCATATGAGAGAGTTGCAGCGATGATAACTATGAGAGAGAAGAGCAGCATTAGTTTTTGGGAATGGTCATAGGAGTAATCAATTATTTTAATTAAGGGGGTGAATCTGAAAATAATATAAAATCTATGGTAGAAAAAATAATATTAATTCAATCATTTAATGTGAGATTAGTGGGATACATGTGTCACCTTTTGAGTCAATACACCTAGAATAAAGTAAATTACCCACATTTCATAAAAGGGCAACCAAGAATTTATCTATGAACAACTTCAAGAAAATGTAACCAAAGAAATAACACGTAAGTTTTCAGTGTATATATATAGTATTATATCTCATTACAAAAAGTGCTGACATGATAAGAAAAATATGAAAATAAAAAAAGAGTAAAGGTGGGAGCTTCTAATAAAGATGGACCTCTTGCGACTTTATTTTAACAAGATAAATATATATATATATATATATATATATATATATATATCCGAATTTGATTTGCATGCTATTTCTACTTGATAGCTATACTTGAAAACTCTTATATTAAACTTGACCTGTCATTCAAATCCATATAGCTCTAGCATTCATGAGCATTGGTACTAACTGATTCCGAAGATGGAGGGTCATGATTCTTTTAGAGCCACCAACAAATTGTTGCCCTATAAACACAGCTGGTACACTTGGTTGACACCCCAATATTTGAATCAGTGCTCTTTCAATCTGTCCCCCATTTGTCATTTCATCAAGCTCATAAACTGTTGGATTTGCTCCAAAGTTTCTTATCAGTGAGGTTATGGAATGGCTCACACAACAACTACTCTTGCTGAATATTACCACTGCCTTATCACTCACCATACTTGTTATCATCTCCATTATTACTGAATAATTTAGCTGAAGCTAGTAATGCTATTAATATATTTCTGTGTATTTAGATGACTTTTGAGATGTGGAAATTGGGTCCGTTAAAGAGGTATATATAGGTTTATTCATAGTGGTGGGGATTGCATTGTTGCCTCATATGTCTTAATAGTTAAAGAATAAGATCGTAATAGAAAATTTCAGAGGATTCTCGAAACTGAATACAATTGCATAAATGTTCCATCCATAACAAGTTGCATAGTAAATCTAATGAATCAAATATTTTCTTCAAGATAAGATTCTTAGGTCAGTTACGTACATGAGGCATTTTTTTTTGTCCATATCTGCCTATCTAATTACGCACATTATTATTACCAAAATATGCATGGTTTGCGATATGTATTGTGAAAATTACTACTATGTTGGCTCCATCAAGAAACTTTTCCAAGGTTCCCCACTTCCTGCTTATGAACCATATCCAACATTAACAACATTAACTAAATTGAAATAATGAAGAGAAGACTCGTAGAAAAGCTAGACCGCTAAAGCAATTCTGTAGCTATAGAAAAGATGAAGAGAAGACTTGTAGAAATCCCCACACCAAATACAAACAACGGTGGCAATATCCGTGATCACCCCTCTACTAAATAAGTTGGTCTCCGAGTATGTACTCTATCCACGAGGAGCTGCCAATAAAATGCAACAACTTTGGAAGGAGTAGAACTCTTCCAAACCATGTTTAGAGTCTCAAACACATGGTCAGAGAGCCTTAGAACACAAGAAGACAACTCAGAGAGAAGATGATAAGCATATGACACCCAGGGCCGGCCCAACACTAAACGAGACATTTTTATATTTTAATAATAATATTCTTTTAAAAACTAAAAATATTATATTCTTAACTAATTTATTTCGAGATTTTTGTAATGAAAAATTATTTATCAAATTACATCAAAATTTGAATATTGTAAGAAAATTTAAATAATAAACTATTTTTTAGTGTTTTATATGATACACAAAAATCTTAAAAAACTTAAAAATTAGTTTATTATTTAAACTTATTGTTAAAACTAGTTTATATATAAAAAAAATATGATACACAAAAATCTATTTTCAAAAATAAAATGATACACAAAAATCTAATATTGTATGGAAATTTTAATAATAAACTATTTTTATATACAGACCTTTAGTTGAATTTTTTGCTCATAAAAACATTTCAATATAATTATTTTAAAAAGAAGAAAATTTAGTAACTACGGAATATATATATTAATGAAATTTTTTATTGTTTCTCATCAAATTCCAACTTTTTTTTAGATTTCATCAAATTCCAACTTCCAAGCTAACGTAGTTAATGCTATTTATTTGTTTACAAACTAATAATCAATGGCATGTAATGGGTCATAAATGGATAAATCAAAAATAATAGTACCAAAATTACTACTAGTGGATATCGAACCCAGAATATTAGTACTAATGAGGCCCCAGCGCGCCAGTTGAGCTGTCGCTACTTTTATATTATTGTTCGAAATTTCTATATAATATTATGCAATACTAAATTTTGAGGCCCCTTTTTTTAGGAATTTTTTTGGGGCCCCAAGCCCTTGCTTTGGGCTTGGGCCTTGGGCCGGCCCTGATGACACCGAGAAAAGATCGGAACCATGTACAGACCAAATCGACGTATCCGACGCCACTGATAAAGAAACAGACCCTAGGGACGTAAGGAGCTCCCTGAGGAGAACCACCTCCCAGGCAAACAACTGCCGCCTCCAAGGGATGGCTCAGACCTAACCCCCCCCCCCCCCCCCCCCATGACCAATTACTGCAAGAACTAACAAAAACATTAGGGTTAGCTGCCACTGAGAAGAGCCTAGGAAACCTAGACCTAAGTGATAGATCACCCAACTAGACATCATGCCAAAAAAGGGCAAAATTACCATCCCCGACTTTCATCCTAGAATTATCTGAGATCCAATCCTGACCCTCAACCCCCCAACGGCAAATAATACAGATAGTCTTCCACCAAATAGGTCGAAGTATGGCCGGGATTTAAAATAAAGTCAAAGTTTAATGTTATCAAACTCTATCCAAAATCTATTGAGCCAGCGCTATTATTGGGTCACTCATGTCACGCTCCATTTGTTCATGAGCGGGAGGGAATGTATATATTGAGAATCTCACAAATGGAAACGCAAGAGGTGTGTGTTGAAAGCTTCTTATTGGAATCATATAACCTTAGTAGTGTTTATAAGTGTGACAGACATATATATCACATGCATTTTAAGTCAATTTTATAGGACTGATTTAAGCTAAGAGTTCGGAACTGATAATGCTTCAAAAAATAGAAGATTTTTATTAGATTAAGTGCATTTCTAAAGTGTGACAGACATATATATCACATTTGGCCAACTTAAAATCAACTCAAATCCATAATTGCATACCCCTGTAGATCTGTCATGCATGGTTTGATAAAAGCTAAGGAATGAGAATATATATGTATACGGAAGAGCGTGTGAAGGACACTTATCAGAAGCTGAAGTCGACCGAAGGTTTTCAGCATACTGATACAGGCCTGGTAGTAGATACAAGATATGATTCGTCATTTTCTGGTAGTTGCGATTTAATATTATATATTATGCTTATGATTACTATTCCTTGATTATTTGTAGTCTCTGAGCCACTCACACATTTAAACGTGTTGTAATGTATGTGGCTCAAAATGTTAGATTATATATATATGGTCGGAACATTACTCTTTTGGAATCTTAGATCGATCGTTATAATGTCAGTGTATTGTATTCTGAATGAGAGCGCGCGGAATCTAGTATTTAATCTTCACGTTGAAAAATTCAGGTTTAAAATGTCAGTGGTGAATATATCTGCATATGTTTTTTCATCAGTAGTGGGAAAACAAAAGATGAATCTTCATATATATGTTAAAAGCAAAAGTAGGTATATATATAAATATAAAGTTGAGCACAAGGGTACTCAATCCACTATAATTGAGGAAAGTCAGACGCCACAAAAGGAAAAAACACGTTGAACAAAAACGAAATATCCTGCTGCAAGACGAAGTTATAGCCCGGTCAACTGACGATAGCATACCAAATCACAGAAATAAACTTACATTACACCTACAAAAGAGATGGAAGGAGGATTCTTGGAAATCCCCGCACAAGATCATGCTTTAATATAGTCCAATGGATTGAGCATTATTACTATGGTTTATATAAAGCTTTTGAAAAAATAAGAGGGAGATTTCTTCTGAAAATAGTTGATTCTGGTCCTTTCATACTATAGCTATACAAATTAGCATTGTAATAATCATTAATTCAAGAACAAAGTTACAACTATAAGTATCATCAGGATTTGTCTCCTTTAAAATGATTTTATAAGATCGTAGCTAGTGCTATTGGCTCTTTTTTGGTATTGATTAAACTTTTCTTTTTTCTTTTAGTAAACACCTGCCAGAAGGGTGCTCAGCTTACATTCTACTTCTAGAATTTTATCGGATAAATAGATTCCCAACCCCATCACACCAACATGTAACAACAATGAAATGCTATTCGAAGGATGTTTCTGAACTTATCATCATCTCTCTATAATCATCCCTCTACATCTCTAAAGCATATATAATCTCCACAACTTTCATATATAGAGAGAATGGAGAAAAGAATAAAAATACAAACATATCTTTCTTTTTTTTTGGCTTGGACTTATCATCTCCATAACCACCCTTATAAATCTCTCTCAAACCTCTCTATGTATCTCTTTATTGTTTCTCACTCTTCACTTTTTTTTATTCATCTTCCTATTTTCCTAAACTTTGTCCCTTCGATGGAGATGGTATAGTGAAGAAGAAAAATATAAGTATATCTTTTTTTGGACTTCTATCCTCTCCATCACCACAACTCTAAATCTCTCTCAATCATCTCCATATTTTTGATGGGGAGGATGGAGAAAAGAAGAAAAATCCAAACAAATCTTTTTTTTCCTGGAATCCTCTTTATAACCACACCTATAAATCTTTCTCAAACCTCTCTATCCATCTCTTAATTTTTCCTCGCTCTTAATTTTTTTACCAATCTTCCTCTTTTTCTAAACTAGTCCCTTTGATTGAAAGGATGGAAACAAGAAGAAAAATTTTGGACTTAGATCCTCTCCATAACCATTCCTCTAAATCTCTCTCAATCCTCACTATTTTTTCTCACTTTTAATTTTAATTTTTTATTCATCTTGCTCTTTTCCTAAATTTGTCGTTTTGATGCACAGGAGGGAGAAAGAAGAAAAACCTCCATCCTATGCATCAAAAGGACAAATTTGTCCTTTTAATGCTTTAATATAGTCCAATGGACTTGTATCATCTCCATAAGCACCTCTATGAATCTCTCTCAAACCTCTCTATCTATGTCTTTATTTTTACACTCTTTGTTTTTTCTTTGTTATTTATCTGTCTTTCTCTTTTCCTAAACTCGTCCCTTCGATGAGAGGATGGAGAGAAGAAGAAAAATCTAACCATATGTTTTTTTGAACTTGTATCCTCTCCATTACCAACCCTCTAAATCTCTCTCAATCAGTTCCATCACTTTGATAGAAAGGATGGAGAAAAGAAGAAAAATCAAAACAAATATTTTTTGGCTTGGATCCTCTCCATAACCGCCCCTATATATCTTTTTTAATCTTGTGTCTTTCTTATAATTTTTTTCACTCTCCAATTTTTTTTATTTTTTTATCCATCTTCCTCTTTTCCTAAACTTGGCCCTTTGATGGAGAGGATGGAGAGAAGAAGAAAAATCTAAGCACATCTTTTTTGGACTTGTATCCTCTCCGTAACCACCCTCAACATCTATCTCAATCCAATCTATCTCTTTGATGGAGAGGATAGAGAAAAGAAGTAAAAACAAAACATATCTTTTTTGGCTCGGACCCTCTCCATAACCACCTCTATAAATTTCTCTCAAACCTTCTCATCTATCTTTTAATTTTTTCTCACTCTTAAGTTTTTTTTAATCATCTTCCTCTTTTCCTAAACTTGTCTCTTTGATGGAGAGGATAGAGAGAAGAAGGAAAACGTATTTTTTTTTCTGACTTGTATCCTACCCAAAACCACCCCTATAAATTTCTCTCAATCCTATCTTTCTATCACTTAATTTTTCTCACTCTTAATTTATTTATTTTTTATTTATCTTCCTCTTTTCCTAAACTTGTCCCTTTGGTTGAAAGGATGGAAAGAAGAAGAAAAACCTAAGCATATCTTTATTTGGACTTGGATCTTCTCCATATCCCTAAAAAACTCTCTTAATCCTCTCTATTTATCACTTTTTTTTTCCCAATTATTCCTCCTGTTTTCCTAAACTTGTCGCTTTGATCCTCTTTTCCGAAGGTGAAAATAACCAAGAGTCAAGCATATATTTTTTAATTAGTCTTTGATCCTCTTAATAACCACCCTCGCCACAAAATATCTCTCAGTCCTCTCCATCCTCTTCATTTTTTTTAATTTTTATTCACATTCCTCTTTTACTAAACTTGTCTTTTCAATGGAGAGGATGAATTTACTAAACTTGTCTTTTCAATGGAGAGGATGAAGAGAAGAAGATGAATTGAAGCATATCTTTTTTTTGGCTTGGATGCTCTCAATAACCATCCTTTTACATCTATCTCAATATCTCCATCTCTCCCTCAATTTTTCTTACACTTCATTATTTTTTTATTCATCTTATTTCTCCATCTAAACTTGTCTCTTTGATGAAGAGGATGGAGAAAAGAAGAGAAGTCCAAATATAACTTTTTTTTTTGGCTAGGATCCACTGCAAAGTCACCCCAATTAACCTCTCTCAAACCTCTCGATACATCTCTTAATTTTCTCACTTTTCATTTTTTTATTTGTTATCCTTCTTCCGCTTTTCCTAAACTTATCCCTTTGATGATGAGGATGAAGAGAAGAAGAAAAACCTAATCACATCTTTTTTTAGACTTGTATCCTCACCATATCCACCTTCTACATCTCTCTCAATCCTATCCATCTTTTTGATGGAGACGATGAAAAAAATAAGAAAAATTCAAACATCTTTTTCATGCTTGGATCCCCTCCATAGTCGCCCCTATAAATCTGTCCCAGACCTCTCTATCTATTTCTTAATTTTTTCTCACTCTTAATTTTTTTCATCTTCCTAATTTTCTAAACTTGTCCCTTTGATGGAGGCGATGGAGAGAAGAAGAACAATTTAAGCGTATCTTTTTTTGGTCTAGAATCTTCTCCATAACCATCCCTCTAAATCTGTCTTAATCCTCTCTAGCTATCTATTAATTTTTTTCTCACTCTTGATTTTTATTCATCTTCCTATTTTCTTAAACTTGTCCCTTAGATGGTCAGGATAGAGTGAAGAAGAAAGATGTAAGCAAATCTTTTTTTGGACTTGTTTCCTCTCCATAACAATCTTTCTACATCTCTCTCAATCCTATCCATCTCTTTTATGGAGAGGATGGACTTAGATCCTCTCAATAACCATCCCTCTAAATCTCACTCAGTTCTCTCTGTATCTCTTTCTTTTGTCACTCTTAATTTTAATTTATCTTTTTATTCATCTTAATTCCCACTTTCCTAAATTTGTCTCTTTGTTAGAGAGGATGGACATAAAAAGAAAAATATAATCATATCTTTTTTTGGACTTTTATCATTCCCATTACTACCTCTCTATATCTCCCTTAATCCTCTCATTTCTTTGATGGAGAGGATGGAGAAAAGAAGAAAAATTCAAACATATATTTCTTATGGTTTGGATTCTCTCCATAACCATACCTCTAAATCTCTCTCAATCCTTTTTATTTACTGCTTAACTTTTTGTCACTTTTAGTTTTTTTTCTTCGAGTTTTTTATTCACCTTCCCCCTTTCTTAAACTTGTCCCTTTGATAGAGAGGTAGAAGAAAAATCTAAGCATAAATTTTTTTTGGAGTTATATCCTCTCATTCTTCCCCTTCTCTTTGATGTGGAGGATGGAGAAAAGAAGAAAAATTCAAACATGTGTTTTTTTGCCTTTGATTTTCTCCAGAACTACCTCTATAAATCTCTCTCAAACCACTCTATTTATCTCTTAAATTTTTTCTCACTTTTCATTTAATTATTTTTCCAACTTTCTCATTCTTCTCCATCGATCTACTTGATGGAGAAAAGAAGAGAAATCCAAACATATGTTTTTTTGTCATGGATCTCCTTATCTATCTCTATAAATCTCACTCAAATCACACTATCTATCTTTTAATTTTTTTCTCACTCTTCATTTTTTAAAACTTTTTTTTAATCTTCCTATGTTTCTAAATTTATCCTTTTGATGGAGAGGAGAAGAAAATTAAGTCTAAGCATATATTTTTTTTTGGATTTGTATCTTCTCCATAACCACCCTATAAATCTCTCAAAACCTATCGATCGATCTATCTCTCGTTTTTTTGCAGCTATTCATTTTTTAAAATTTTATTCATTTTCCTCTTTGCCTAAACTTGTCCCATTGATGGAGAAGATGGAGAGAAGAAGAAAAATCTGAGCATATCTTTTCTTTGACTTGTATCCCCTCCCAAGTCACCCTCTACATCTCTCTCAATCAAATCCATCTTTTTGATGGAGAGGATGGAGAAAAGAAGTAAATCCAATTGGATGTTTTTTACGCTTTGATCGTCTCCCTAATCACCCCTATAAATCTCTGTCAAACCTCTCCATCCATCTATCTATTCATTTTTTTATCCATCTTCCTCTCTTTTTTCTTTCTAAATTTGTCCCTTTGATGGAGAGGATAAAGAGAAGAAAATTCGAAGAATATCTTTTATTAGACTTGGATCATCTCCATCACCATCTCTTCTCTCTATCCATCTCTTAAATTTTTGTCACTCTTACTTTCTTTCCTAAAATTTTGTTCATTTTCCCCCTTTCTTAAACTTGTACCTTTGATGGAGAGAAGAATAAAAATCTAAGCATCTCTTTTTTTGACTTGTATCCACCCCATAACCACCCATCTACATCTCTCTCATCCCTCTCTATCTCTTTGGAGAGTCTCCATCTCTTTGATGAAGAGGATGGAGTAACGTAAAAAATCCAAACATATCTTTTTTTGGTTTGAATCCTCTCCATAATCACACATAAGAGAGCTTTCTCTCAAAGCTCTCTGCCGGTCTCTTAGTTTTTTTTTCCACTCTTTACTTTTTTTATTCATCTTCCTCTTTTCCTGAACTATCCCTTTGATGGAGAGGATGAAGAGAAGAAGGAAATTCTAAGCATATCTTTTTTTTCTCGATTTGGATCCTCTTTATAACCATCCCTCTAAATCTCTCTCGACTCTCTATCTATTTCTTAATTTTGTTCACTCTTAATTTTTTAAAATTTTTTATTCGTCTTTCCGTTTCCCTAATTTTTTTCTCACTTTTGTTACTTTTTTATTCATCTTCCCATTCCCCTACACTTATTTCTTTGATAGAGAGGTTAGAGAAGTAGAAAAATTCAAGCACATTTTTTATTGTTCTGGGATAATTTCCATCACAAACACTCTACATCTCTATAACTTATCTATTTCGCTCTCTTCATTTTTTTTCACTCTTTATTATTTGTTTTGTTCATTTTTATCTTCATCTTACCTCTCCTCCTACACTAGTTTGTTTGATGGAATACATGGAAGGAAGAAGAAGAAAAATCGAAGTACATTTTTGTGGGACTTAGATCCTCTCCGTTATCATCCATCTACATCTCCCTCAATCTCTTGGGGCGCATTTAAGTAAGAGTAGCGCTTTTTAGTACAAGCACACCTCATTCCCAGATGCGCTAAGACCATAAGTAGCACTTTTTACAGAAAACGCTACCTATGCCTAATTTTTTTAAAAGATTTTTTTCCTGTTTATTCTCTATTACCAATTCCCTCCATTGAACACCATTACTATCAAAATTATTTACACCATTTTACTACCAAAATACATTTAAAAAAAATACATATATCAAATAGGGATTTAATTAATGAATTTAGGCCAAAGCTTAAGATAAGCCAAGACCATGAAAATTACAACTTTGACCCTAAATAAAGTTGAAGCAAATGGGCCACGATGACCTTACATAACAAAAGTTATATTATACTAAGATAAAATATAAATAAAACCTAACACCAGCAATTACTCCAATCCTCCAAACCATAACTTGAAATGACAACAAAGTAGAGTGAACCAAACCCCAAACCAGAAGCTAGTGCCTCTTGCACTACAGTTGACAAGCATGGTTCAGCTTCTCGGTTTCCTTCTCTGCACTCTCAAACCCAACACAACCACAAGTACACACAAAAACCACTCTCAAAATTTAATCACAGCTTCAATACCCTTAGACTGAGGAGGAAGATGATACGTTCTCCATACATATTTTTAATTTTAAGCCTTAGGCCATTCTTTGTAGCTCTTAAATGTAGTAAAAGGATCAAATTATTGGCAACCAGCAAATTGTTCCTATCAAGAATGTTTCATAATCAGCAAAAGGAGCTAAGGTAAGATTGTAAAAAACAAAACAATAATCAGGAAAACATTATAGTCAAGTGAATCATAGAAATTGCAATTGACATGAATTCAATGTTAGAATTTTTTTTTCATACATGTAATAAATTAATGTGTTAGGACCATTATTTAATTAGCCAAATTAAAGTGATCTATTTAATATAAGGTTTATGGCTAAGGATATAATTGTCATGAAAAATATTGTGTAGATATCAAAAGTCTTATTTCTATTTTTATGATGGGTGGAAATAGAAATAAGAAAACTTGAATAATCATGACCTTTCATGAAAGGGCATGAGATTCTTATAAATAAGGGGGTCCCCAATTGTAGACAAGACAATATTAAAAAATATTGATTAATCCCATTTGAAGAGAAACTAAGGAATTGAAGAATCTACAATTCGAAGGTCATTGCCCTATCAAGATCATTGTCTTCTCATTAAGATTACATGGATTCTAAAGGTACGCTTCCGCTTTTTTATTTCATTTTGAATTCGAGTATGGATTCATAAAGTATTGGTTTAGGGTTGTTTCATTTCTGGATTTTTATATGAGTAGAAACATGTGGTTAGGACAACTCTTGATTATTAGAAACCAACATTCAACATAAGTACACGGGTTGACACAATCAATAATGTCAATAAAATACCCCTGATGCAAATTAAGGCAGCCACAGTGTCAATAGAAGATATAAATAAAGTATGAAAATGGTCTTTTCTTCAGATACCAGAAAGGTCAAATAGATTTTTGTTAAAATATTAGCATGGATGCATCAATAGAATAAGTTAAAAATACAAAAAATGAATTTTATAAATGAAATTGAAACTTACTTTGGACATAAAAAAAGGCTAAATTATAGTTTTGGTCCCCTTATTTTCGAAAATTCAAATATTTGGTCTCTTATTTTAAAACTCAGACATTTAGTCCCCCTATTTTAAAAAATTCACCAAATTAAGTCCAAAGAGGGATTTTTCAAATTTTTTTGGTGAGTTAGAATTTTGCCAAAAAAATATGCTGATGTGGCTCTCATTAAATGACGTGGCAGCTGACTCAGCTTGCACACATCATTTAATGATGCCACATGTATATTCCAACTCATTACTTAACAATTCTAATAATTAAAATGATTAAAATAAATAAAGTATTAAAATATAAAAACAAAATCAGAATGATAATCAAATGCAGAAATCAACACATCCATTCGTTCTTCTTCCTTTCATCGAAATCATCATCAAAATTAATCATGAATCTCACTGCATTAGAACCAAAATCATCATTATCCATTCTTATTCTTCTCTCAACCTCACATCCATCCTCCTTCTTCCCCTTTATCCAGAAAACCCTAAATTTAAGAAAACCCCAATCCCACTCTCTCTATAAATCAAAGCAAAATCGAATCAGAGATGGAGAATAAGAAGCAGTAATCGAAACTGAGAAGGAAACAAAACTGAGAAGCATCTGGTTCCGATTTCTAAGGTTTTTTCGTTCGGTTA
Organism: Astragalus glycyphyllos; assembly: GCA_963573325.1. NCBI lineage: Eukaryota > Viridiplantae > Streptophyta > Magnoliopsida > Fabales > Fabaceae > Astragalus > Astragalus glycyphyllos. The sequence goes on from OY754309.1 coordinate 61,921,140, forward strand.
ACCCCAAATCGTAAATGGTCGTCGACGTCGCTGGAAGACTTCTACTCACAAACCCAAAAGCCGCAAACTTGAATGAGGGATTTAGAAAAAAGCTTCTGAAGTGATGGTGAAGAGGGCTTCAGAAGAAAGGATTTAGAGGATTTGAGCAAAGAAGCACAAACTCAGATCTATTGAAGCTTTTGAAGCGATGACGACGACGATGTTGAAGAGGACGGCTTACTTACACGACAGCGTTTTGGAGCAAGGCGGTGGTGAGAAGGAGGATTCTCTTGAGGAAGCAAGGAAGGTGATTTTAGTGATAGTCACAAGTTTTTTAGTGGGTTGGGTTAATTGAAGAAGGAGATGAAGTATAGGGTGATTCAATGATTGCTGCGTTCAATTTTTTTTACTTTATTGTTTGAATTTTGTTTTTAATTTACTGTTTTAATAATTATTTAAATTTTTTTAATATGACGTGGCATGTACACATGGATCATTAAATGATGTGGCAGCCACATGTGGTGCCTATGTCAACTGCCACGTCATTTAATGAGAGCCACGTCGGCATATTTTTTTGGCAGAAGGCCAACTCAGCAAAAAAAAAATTGAAAAACCCCCTTTGGACTAAATTTGTTGAATTTTTTAAAATAAGGGGACTAAATGTCTGAGTTTTAAAATACAGGAACCAAATATCTGAATTTTTTAAAATAGGGGGACCAAAACTATAATTTAGCCTAAAAAAACCAACTTGCAGCCCGCACTCTCTTTCTATAATGGAATATGCATATTGGATGGAATACAAAAATCAGCACCAGTCATTACACGTTCATGTAGGTGAGGAAGAAGGCGAGGAACTATGAAGGTCATCAACCATGATACATAATAGGAAAGTGAACAGATTCTGACCCAAAGTTGAATCACAACCAAACAAAGCAAACTTGCGTTTGTTGTGGCGAGACTCATGATTGAGGAACTCCGCCAGTGGACGAGAGAGAAAGAGCCGCTCACGAGAGTGAGAAAGCGCAATGAGGGCGAGAGATGATTTCTACAAAGGTGAGAGATGATTTCTGCAACGACCAGAGATGATTTTTGTTCAAAGGTTTCTCAATTTTATGGTTTCTGCTAAGGGTGAGAGACGAGAGATAATTGTGGGTTCCGTGTGTTTTTGGTTTTCAAGCGCTACTCATTTTATTGGCATTAGGAGCGCTTTTTAAGTGAGCGCTCCCCATTCATTTTCGTGTTTTGGGCATCAGAAGCGCTTTTTAAAAAGCGCTACTTATTCAGTTTCGTGTTTTTTGGCATAAGGAGCACTTTTTAAAAAGCGCTATTCATTCTACACTGTGTTTTTCGCATAATTAAGGAATGTTTTTTTAAGTAAGCGCTACTCATTCTTTTCCTTGTTTTCACCATCAGTAGCGCTTTTTTAAAAACGCTACTTATGTTATTACATAAGTACCGTTTTTTAAAAGCGCTACTAAAGGGAGCGCTATTTTTTAAAACTTCTATTGTAGTGATTGAAAAAACTATATTAGTTCAGGAACTTGATTACAACTTTTCTTAGTTTAGAGACCTATTTAGAAATTCCTAAATACTACTGGATATACAAAGTAATTAAACTTTAGTTAAATGATAATACTTTACTTTTGGCGAAAAAAGTAAATAAATTTAAATCTAGCTAATTAATATTTTTTGATCCAAAATATAGCTAATTATTATGATTTAAATTTTCGTGGTATTTTTCAAAATTTAAGTTCATCATCACATGAACAAAAGTGAGCAACATGATTATGTTACTTACTTTGGAATTAATAATGTCGATACACACATATTTGTAAAGTTGGTACTATCAAAATATGAGCACGTCGTATTTCTAAATTCAATGTCCCAATGAATAATTCTACAACTATTGAAGGAAACACGCCCTTGACTTGTTATTATCAAATAATGACAAAGAATATCTAGTATTCAACTATTGTTAATGGAAGAAATATTATTGGGAGAGTATTTCATCATTCCATGTGAATTCATTAAAACCAAGTTGAAGTAGCAGGGATCAAAAGTTCTAAATCTATTGAAGAATAAAGAACAAGGATTCTCAAATTGCCAACGCCAGCAAGCCAAGGAATTTATACCCTATAAGTTGAAATCAGTCAAAATGAACAGCGTTGTGAATTGTGATGTTCTTCACTTCATTATTTACCATTCTGCCCATGCCACGGTATAGATAAGGACTCCTTCCATATACCCAAGGGGTCATATGCACATAGGATTGTCTACCTTGGCATTGTTTTAATATATTCCATGAATCTGATGCTTGAACCAAAGTGTGAAAGTGGAAAGGGTTTGGATAAACATTTATCTTTCTCCACATCATCCTCCCATCCCAGTATCATACTGAAACAAATAAGGCCGGCCCAATATAGGCCTAAAGTGAAAAATCAAACTTTTGCTCACAATAAATCAGAACATTGATTGTCTTTATACGTGATAATGAGATGATAAGAACATAATCTAATTAATTACTAACATAATCTAATTCGCTTTAATTCAATGGTTACTGTATTTGTGTAGAAGTGGAGAGACTCACTTCCTAGCAAACTAGGGTTTCTCTACGTAAGAGTAAGTAAGTGACCCCTCATGTCTATCAAGGCCACTTTAGGTTAGGTCTTTTGCTCTCGTATGTGCGAGTTGGATATCAACCAAGATCGGGCTAGTTATGCTAGTGTAACAGGTTCAGGTCCAAAAGGGTGACCGACATGTATCCTGTAAGCAGGCGGGCGACTTAATTACTCATACACAAGGTGGAGAAGGCGGCTTACATGTATCCATTGGGTAGGAGGGTGGCTAACTCATATCCATTGTATCCATTGAGCAAGAGGCGACTTACATGTATCCATGGGTAGGAGGAGTCTTACATGTCTCTACTGTCTCTGACTCTGTTGAGTTGTTGGGTTTATTGGCAGCTTATTTCTGACCGTTATAGTTACCAATGACAAAATCTTCATCATTACCTATAATGGTTTTACATCACTTGTGATACTCTCACGTCACCTTTAAATACACGTAACTCTCATCGTATCATGCATTGATTCCTCATCTTGTACTCTGAGCTGATACCGACTGTGCACCGTCGTGAACTCTGACTTCGACCACCGCTCTAGAAATTGGCCTATTGACATCAGATCAATTTTTTTGTATACATGCTAATAAAAAAAATGTATACATTTTTCTTTTTAGATAAAATATGTGTAGGGTAAGCTTTGCCATGCTATTGATGCATGGTTTGCCTTGTGAATAACACACTTGGAACTCTTTGGTGGCCTCTGACTTTCGCATAAGAACACTAACTCTAATTGGATATAGGATTCCATTCTTTTTTGAGAGATTGTGTTGACAACGCAACAATGTTTTGTGCCATCTGCCTCAAAGAAGTTTGTATAAATTAAGATTAGAATAATGTGTTTGATGCTTCGAAAGACTATTTCGGCTAATAAATTATACTCATTGTTCTTATTCTTCCATTCATTGCTCCTATGGCCACCCTAAGTGACTTGAATTATATCACTTAAACAGTGTGATGCTAGATGCTTGTTCATGTTCAGACTCGCCAAATGATAAGGGGAATTTGAATTTCCCTTATCCAATCCAAACAAATATCAAAGGAACTTACTTTCTTTTATTTTATTTTTCCTTTCCTATCCATTTCAACTATAATAATTAAATTTTTTTTCCTGCTATTCTAGAATATACACCATGCTCACAAAACACACTATAAATAAGATGTGATGATATCTCTAAGTCCACCAAGGAAAACAAAACACAAGCTAATTATTTTCTACACTTATCTTTTCTTAGCTTCTTATTACTATTCTCCAAAGAAATGGATAGAGTGAAGGATTTAGCATCAAAGAAAGCTGCAGTTATATTTACAAAGAGTTCATGCTACATGTGTCACAGCATCACACAGCTTTTCTATGAGCTAGGAGCAAGCCCTGCAGTGCATGAGCTTGACAAAGATGGTTATGGTAAAGAGATGGAAAGGGCTTTGAGGAGTTTGGGATGTAACCCTTCAGTTCCAGCTGTGTTCATTGGAGGAAAATTTGTAGGGTCATCAAAGGATGTTATATCTCTTCATGTTGATGGTTCTCTCAAACAAATGCTTATAGCTGCTAAGGCCATATGGTTCTAGCAATAATAACATAACACTTCCAATTAAGAAGCTCCATAGTATGAATATGAAGGAGCTCTTATTAACTGCTAAGTGAGGGACACAACTTCTTTTTCATGAGTGTCCTCTTTAGAAGAAAAAAAAAAGTGTATGTAAAAAATAGTCTCCTCTTTTTTGGTAATTTCTGTAATGCCAGCTGACTGTTGCTGATGTGTCTACCAAGTTTTGTGAAACTTGGATAAAACAGGAGGAAAAAAATCTCCAGTTTAGTTAATGTAACTTTTAACTTTCTGGGGTATATCTTTGGTTTCGAAATACTTTGAACAAAACATGCTTCAATTACACTCTTTTATCATATGCCAATACCACTCCACATAGGATAATATTAGGACATATATTCAATTCAATCGATTGCAAGCATAATAATGTCTATGCTGAGTATCAGTACTTTTTCACTAATAATAACAGAAGTTTTCGATTAAAATCTCGCATTTTCTGTGTGTTGTGATTCTCCATTTGCAAGTGTTCTAATGCTTGCAAACAGTGAAGCATATAGTGTTTCCCTTAGTTTGGGGTTGTATACAAAACAAGAACGCAATTAAAATCAGTGGAATATTAGAATTGACCAATTTGCCTTTTAATTCATGAGGACATTTTGTTGGTTAATTCTGGTATATGAAATTTGATTATAATTTTCTCTCCACCCACCCTAATTAGTGTGGGAGCCCACAGTATCCCCATAGTTTACGTTCCTGTTGACCCACATAACCCTAATTTAGTACCGCGTCTCTCTAGAAGGGAAGAGATTTTCTATCTTTTGTGGGAACTTTCCTCTAACTTTGTATTTATTTTTCTCATCTAATACATTCTTTCTTTCTCATTTTGTATCTCTCCATTTTTACTTTACTTTCTCATCAAAAAAAAGACTAGAGTTAAGAAAAAGTAGAGATTGTGTGACAGAATGAACCTCTTCATTTAAGTTTTTACTTTACTATTTACTATTTTCAATTACCATATTCTGCAGTAGTACTGCATTAGGGTTTTCTCTGCTTTTAGAATCAAAAAAACGCTGTCAATGCGCTGGCATTGTACCTTTATTAGATGCTGGGTATATTCCCTCTTTATTGTACTGCCCAATCATTGTAATTCCTTTAAATGCAGCTATCAGTTGAGTAAATGACAACACTGAATTTCATATAGACTCTCTCATATCTCTCATAAACCCTAATTCCCTTTTTGGTTCATTTCTTCGAGTGACATTCATACATTGTTGCTCCTGAGTGTACCAGGATCCTAACGGAAATCTCCCTAGTATCCAAACCGGTCACAAGTGGTATCAAAGCTGGTTACACGCAGTCAATCCGTTGTTGATTTGGAACGAAAGGTCGATGAAAGGCACGAAGAAGTCAGCAATCGCCTTGACCAGCTTCAGCTCCAGATGACCACGAACATGGAGGAAATTCGTGCTCTTATTCAGCATCAGCCTCGTGGTCTTTCAGCGGACAGTGTCGTCAACGACGCTCATCACCGCGAGCCTCGCAGTTACGCCACCCGCATTTCAAAGGTTGAGTTCCCTCGTTTCGACGGCAGGAAGGTGCGTGATTGGTTGTATAAATGCGACCAGTTTTTTCTGTTGGATGAAACCCTACCTGAATCACGTGTCCGTTTAGCATCAATCCACCTTGAAGGTTTGGCACTTCAATGGCATCTGAACTTCATGCGAAATCGTTTTGACCAATACCCACTCTGGCCACACTACTCCTCAGAAGTACTACGGCGATTTGGCAATGCCTATGAGGATCCTCTTGCTTCTTTAGTTCAGGTAAAACACACCTCTTCTGTTCAGACTTATATTGATGATTTTGAGCTTGCTTTGACTCAAGTTAGCATCTTACCCGAATCTGCCTTAAGCATCTTCTTAGCTGGTTTAGACCCTCAAACCCAGATGCATGTTCATATGTTCAATCCCACATCGATTTCTCACGCTGCAAACCTAGCAAAACTCCACGAATCTACCAAAAACCTGACCAAAGCCTACCCAAACAGAGCATCAAACTACTCCCAACGAAACACTCTAGCCACTAGCCAAAAAGAAACCACCCAGAACCCTAAACCCATTTTTAACAAGACAAATCGCATCTTTTCTGCTGCTGAGATGGAAGAGAGAAGGACTAAGGGCATGTGTATGTTCTGTGATGAGCCTTTTACTCCAGGCCACCACCTCAAACACAAACGTGCACAGCTGATGGTGCTTGAGATGCCTGCTGATGATTCACCTGAACAAGAACCTGAGACCTCCCCTACCACAGAAACACCACCCACATCAGTAGAAACACCTTCCCCTTCAAATGTCCCTGACCATCCCTTAATGTCCTTACAAGCTCTAACTGGTGCACCACACTATCAAACTATGCGTGTCACTGGTACTTATGCTAAGAAACCCTTACACATCTTACTTGACAGTGGTAGCACCCATAACTTCTTAGACCTTGCTACTGCTAAGAGATTGGGTTGCCATCTGGAGGAAATTAGTCCCATGAATATCACAGGAGGTGGTGGTCATCAATTGCAATCTTTGTATGTTTGCAAAGGATTTCAATGGACCCTACAACAAGTACAGTTTATTGCTGATGTATTTGTTTTACCGTTGGTTTGTTGTGAACTGGTTCTAGGGGTACAGTGGTTAAAATCCCTTGGGCCAATTCTCTGGGATTTTGAAAAACTACATATGGAATTCTCTGTTAGAGGCAGGAAAATTTTGAGAGGTGCTAAACCTACTGGTGCTAAATTGGTCAATAGCAAGTCTCTGAATGCTGCTGTGTTGCAAGGTGCTGAACTCTGTTTCCTTCATGTGGATTCCTATGGTCCTGTATCTATTTTGCCTACTTGTCTGGCCATGCATTCAGGTATCTCTGACCACAATTTTCCTACTGCAATTTCCTTGTTGATTGATCAGTATGATGACATCTTTGGAGACCCTCAAACTCTGCCACCTTTGAGACATGGTTTTGATCATAGGATTCCTCTAAAGGAGGGTACTAATCCTATCAATCTTCGACCATATCGTTACTCTATTGTTCAGAAAACTGAAGTTGACAAATTGGTGCAAGATATGCTGTCACAGGGAGTTATTAAACATAGCAATAGCCCCTTTGCCTCACCCACAGTGTTGGTTCGCAAGAAAGACGGTTCGTGGAGACTCTGTGTGGATTATAGGCGCCTCAATAGCTGTACAATCAAAGACAGATTCCCTATACCACTCATAGAAGATCTCATGGATGAACTTGGAGGAGCAACAATTTTCTCCAAACTTGATCTTCGTTCTGGATATCACCAACTCAGAATGGAACCTGGGGAAGAACCCAAGACAGCTTTCAAGACTCATAGTGGCCACTATGAATATCTTGTCATGCCCTTTGGTCTCTCCAATGCACCAGCCAGTTTCCAAGCACTTATGAACCATGTTTTCCAACCTTTCTTAAGAAGGTTTGTGATTGTGTTTTTTGATGACATCCTTGTTTATAGTGACTGTTTGCAGGCCCATGTTAAGCATTTGGCTCAAGTTTTTGACACTATCAGACAAAACCAACTTCTGCTTAACAAATCCAAGTGTTGTTTTGCTACTGATCAAGTGGAATACTTAGGTCACTTCATCAATTCTCAAGGTGTCTCAACTGACCCTGCCAAACTTGAAGCTGTGAAGAACTGGCCTCGACCCAAAACCTTGAAACAACTACGAGGATTTCTTGGCCTGGCAGGTTACTATAGGAGATTTGTCAAAGATTTTGGCAAAATTGCCAAACCATTGACCGACATGCTGAAAAAAGATTGTTTTGTTTGGAATGATGAATCTACTGATGCTTTTTATGTTTTAAAGCAGGCTCTTATATCTGCTCCAGTACTTGCACTGCCTGATTTCTCTAAGCAGTTTATTCTTGAAACTGATGCCTCTGGCACAGGTATTGGCGCTGTCCTGATGCAAGGCAAGCACCCCATAGCTTACATCAGCAGATCCTTGGGGCCAAAACAACAGGCATTGTCCATCTATGAACGCGAATTACTAGCAATTGTATTTGCAGTTCAAAAATGGAGCACTTACCTTGCCCATGCTCCCTTCCTAATTCGCACAGATCAACGCAGCATCAAGCACATATTAGAACAACGCCTGAACACACCTTTTCAACATGCTTGGGTGGCCAAGCTTATGGGGTACGAATTTGAGATACATTTCAAAGAAGGGGTAGAAAATAAAGCTGCCGATGCTTTATCACGAGTTGATGGTGCTACCTTGATGCCTATGCTCCTCAGTAATGCTCATCCTGAGCTACTGTCAAAAATCCAGAATTCATGGCAATCGGATCCTTTTACTGCCAAGCTAATCACTGATTTAACAAATGATCCTGCATCTCACAAAAAATTCTCTTGGGCACAAGGTTATCTCAGGCGCCTTGGCAAGCTGGTTGTTGGCAACAATGATGATATTAAGAAGTTTATCTTGCACTGGCTTCATGATTCAGCAGTGGGTGGCCATTCAGGCAGAGACATCACCATGGCTAGGATCAAATCTTTGTTTTATTGGCGTGGAATGTCTAAGCAAATTTCTACTTACATACGCGACTGTGCTATCTGTCAACAAAACAAGAGTGAGCAGGCAGCCTCACCAGGTTTGCTACAACCACTACCCATTCCTACAATGGTTTGGGAAGCAATAACTATGGATTTTATTGAGGCTCTACCAAATTCAAAAGGCAAACAGGTTATATTTGTAGTTGTTGATCGTCTGAGCAAGTATGCTCATTTTGTGGCTCTTGCCCATCCTTATACTGCTCATGATGTTGCCCAGATTTTCTTAGACAATGTCTTTAAACTCCATGGTCTTCCATCATCCATCACTAGTGATAGAGATCCAATTTTTTTGAGTGAATTCTGGACTGAGTTTTTTACTCTGCAGGGTGTCTCACTAAACAGAAGTACAGCTTACCATCCACAATCTGATGGCCAAACTGAAATAGTGAACAAAGCTTTGGAGACTTATCTTCGTTGTATGTGCAATGAGAAGCCATCTTCTTGGAGCTCATGGCTGCCACTTGCTGAATGGTGGTACAATACTCACTTCCATGCTTCCATCAACACTAATCCCTATGAAGTCATGTATGGCCAGCCTCCTCCCATTCATTTACCCTACTTGCCGGGTGAGTCAGTCTCTACTGCTATTGATCGTACCCTAACTGCCAGAGAGGAAGCATTGAAATTGCTTAAGTTTCACATGGAGAGGGCACAGAACAGAATGTCTCAATATGCAAATGCACATAGAACTGCCAGATCCTTCAACATTAATGACTTTGTCTACTTGAAACTCCAACCTTATAGACAACACTCTATGAGAAAGAATGCTTATCACAAGTTACTTCCCAAATTTTATGGCCCTTTTTGCATTACTGATAAAATGGGCTCTGCTGCTTACCAATTGGATCTTCCTCCTACTGCTGGAATACATAATGTGTTTCATGTTTCACAACTAAAGCTTTGTCCAAATCCTTCTGCTGTGTTGATGGTTCCTTTACCTGCTGCTGATCAAAACTCTATGCCGAAAGGTGAGCCTGAGGCAATTCTGGACAGAAAAATGGTGAAGAGGGGAAGGATTGCGCTACCAAAGTGTTAGTCAAATGGAAGAACTCTCCACCTGAGTTGGCAACATGGGAGTTCTATTACGATTTGATGAAGGAATTTCCTAATTTCAATCCTTGAAGACAAGGATTTGCTGGGGAAGGGGGTATTGTGACAGAATGAACCTCTTCATTTAAGTTTTTACTTTACTATTTACTATTTTCAATTACCATATTCTGCAGTAGTACTGCATTAGGGTTGTCTCTGCTTTTAGAATCAAAAAAAACGCTGTCAATGCGCTGGCATTGTACCGTTATTAGATGCTGGGTATATTCCCTCTTTATTGTACTGCCCAATCATTGTAATTCCTTTAAATGCAGCTATCAGCTGAGTAAATGAAAACACTGAATTTCATATAGACTCTCTCATATCTCTCATAAACCCTAATTCCCTTTTTGGTTCATTTCTTCGAGTGACATTCATACATTGTTGCTCCTGAGTGTACCAGGATCCTAACGGAAATCTCCCTAGTATCCAAACCGGTCACAGATTGAGAAGTTAAAGAATCCATTTCCTCTCTAAAACAACCACAAATCATGATCGATTGCAGTCAATAGTGACTGCAGTCACACATGTAATATCCATTAGATCAATAAATCAAGCACTAGTGCAGAAAAGACATTTAGCATCGGTTGTTTTGGACATTTAGCATCGGTTATCCGACGATGCTAAATCCCCAGATGCTAAAAGTGGGACATTTAGCATCGGTTATTTAACCGATGCTAAAAGTCACTTTTAGCATCAGTTGTATTGAATACCCGATGCTAAATGTCTCTTATTAGTACATTTAGCATCGGGTGTATAGAATACCCGATGCTAAATGTCTCTTACTAGTACATTTAGCATCGGGTGTATAGAATACCCGATGCTAAATGTCTCTTACTAGTACATTTAGCATCGGTTGTATAGAATACCCGATGCTAAATGTCTCTTACAAGTACATTTAGCATCGGTTGTATATAATAACCGATGCTAAATGTCTAATTTTTTTTAATTTTTTTTATTTTTAATCCATATCAGTCAACTAATTTATAACAACCTGTTATATACAGATATCATTCCAATCATCAACACATCATAAATATATAAAAAATACTTCAAATTCCATTAAACTTAATTATATCTTACATTTAGAGAACACAATAAATTGGGGGGGAAATACAAATAAAACTCTGAGAAGCTCTAAAGTTTTACATAAATGTACTATCCTACAATTACTTCCTTGCCTACAATATCCTATGTTGATATAATGACAAATCTTGACAGGAAACCGAAACAAGCGGTAGAAATCAGTGGCATAGCTTCAGTTACTGCCATCTGTGCTGCCTCTCTGTGCTTCATACCTTAGACCTTGCTGCAAACTCTCAGTAGCAACCTCTTGCATAGCCTTATGTGCCAATTGTGCTGCATCTATGTGTTTCATTACTTCCTGTCAAAATGTAAAAGAATAATTATAAAATATTAATAAACAAAACAAACACAGAACTTGCTGTTTGCATAGTAGGATTCCATAAGCCAGAAAATTTAATGAATAATGCGTCAAGATCAGATAGTGTCTTCGTGTGTGATCTACTGGTATTCAAAGGCTTTAAAATAATAAAGAGTCAATCAAACTTACTGTGCTACAATTTAAAACCTCAGGATCACACTTGCCCTCTCTTAATTTCGGATGTCTCTTTATTCTTGACTTCCATTTTCCTTTCCCAGCTTTTACGCAAACTCAATTCCTTGAACAAAATTTCTGATTGGATTTCTAACTACAATTCTCTTCACAGTGGGACTAGCCTTTCCTATAGCAGTCAACTTGTTCACTCCTTTGATATTCTCCTAGTGCTTGATCCCATTGGAAAATTTATCAAAAGAATTAGGCAAAGAATAACAAATAGTCACCCAAACATGGAAAGCAAAATAAAGCTACAGATGTACAGAATTAGAGAACATGCACAATCAAAAGGAAAGCAAAGCAAAATAAACTGTACTACTGAGAAAGAAGGAAAGGAAACAAGAAAGGGACGTACAAAAAATCTAGTAGGAACAAAGGAAGAAAAACTAGTCTAAACATGAATGTTGTGATAATTTGTAGCAAATAGAAGGATGAGCCGATGAGGCTGAAACAAAAGTCAGCTTTTGCTGCTTGTAGTGAAGGTGTAGCAGAAGCAACTAGTGAAGTTGTTAGTGTTAGTAAATCTGGTTCAAATAGTGGTCCACTGAGAAGGGTTTTGGTGAAGGATGATCATTCAGGGAGTTAAATTCAATAATTGTTAGTGTTAGAATGGAAATGGGAACTTATGATGTGATATGTGAGGAGTTAAATTCAGCAATATCATAAAAACAAGAGGAGCAGTACATGATCACATCATTAATTAATTAATTTAAGTGTTTAAGCTAAGCAGATGTTTTTTGGGTAACAATTGATCCAAGGCTTGAAATAATGAAAAATATTGACAAGGAGAAAGGTGATAAAGCCTTGAAATTTCAGATAAGTCAGTGACAACATGTAAATAAATAAAAAGAAAACCAAGATCGATTCACTGGTTCATATAGGAAAATAAGATGAACAGACTTGGAAACACAAAGCAACTCACATTCACATACTAAAATTTACAACATTATAAAGTATCAATTCAATCACACCAATACATAGAATGACACTCATAGCCAAGATAACAAAACAATAAACAGTTTACCAGTCCTCACATCTTATCACAACCCTCTGCAAGAACAAAGTTGATGTTAGGAAGAATGTCTGAAAAAACTCTAAATGAAACAATAAACAAAGAAAGAACTCACATTAGCATCTCGAGGATTGCTTGGTTCAAGGCTGCTATAGGTAACCAAATAATTCTCACCAGGTTATAAATCAATAAGTTTGACCTATGATTTACAATTTACAATAATATAAATAAATTAATATTTATTAAGTATAAAACTAAGAGAAAGTCAAAACCAAAGTGCCACACAACAAAACAAAATGAAAAAGTCAAAGAAAACCTGAGGAAGGGCATAACACATGAGGCCATTGAAGGATGTAGCACCTCACGAGACTGTTGCCCCCTGCCTATGAACTGTTGCCAAGTATGTGCCAAGGACCACTGTACATAACTCTCAGTCCAAAACTGTAATTTAAAACATGTGCAAGATACTTGTTTCTAAGTTTCTTTGCTACCATCGTTAGAATGTCATTAATAAACGCAAGTAAAATAACTAAACATGTGCAAGATACTTGTTTCTCATGCATGCTATCCCCCTACCAGAATTACTAAAGATGTGCAAGAGATATAAGAGTACAGAGAAAGGAGAGGCTGGCATAAGTGACCTGCTCTGTCATAGCAAATATGCTTATAGCTAAAACAGCACCAAGAGCACAAACCGCAGCACGCCCACAAATGAATGTCACACGGCTGCAACATATAGACATTCATAATAAAGAAATGCTTCAAATATATACAATCATAAATCTGTATTAATTGTAGCTAGTTGCATACCAGCATTCTCTGACTAGGCAAATTCTCTACCATTGCATTTGTTTTTAGCTAGTTCTCACTTTTGAGTACCTGCAAAGAAAAGTGAATTAGTTGGATCCAATGACTATTTTACTAAAACTAAAACTGGAGGTGTATTTATAGATCCAGTGACTATTTTACCAACACTCTTTGCAGCTTCAGTATGATAGTATGGAGGTGTATTTATAGATCCAGTGACTATTGTGTAGATTTTTGTTTCAATGTCATCAAGATTACAATCAAATCAATGAAGCAGGCGTGAGACTAAAAATAATATCAAAGAGATTCTGAACTGAACTACAATTACTAGAGAAAACCTTGCAACTATCCTCTAGCTGTCAAACCTAGAAACAAAAAACATAAAGGAACAGAACAGCATCACATAACAGAACAAGTATTCGTATTTTGATCACTAAACATCTCAGGAGTAGGCAATTGTTGAATGTAAACCGGTTCATACCCATAATAACCATATCTATACCCATAACCATATCCATTAGCAGCAAGTTATGGCTGTACCTCCATCTTATTCTGCTGATCAAATTTCACTTTTCCTTCCTCACCACCCTTCTGATTCTCTCCTCCTCCTCCACCCTCACCACCTTTCTGTTTCTTCTTCTCTTCACCAGCAGCACCACCATCATTCTCATTCTCCTTCCCCTTCTCCTTCTTAGCAGGAACCACCACAACCTTCCTTCTTAGCCTCTCCGTCAAATTCCCCACCAGCGCCTTTACATTCATCGTCCCTATTATGGGGTTTCAGAACCTGTAATCCAACACTCAATATTATTAGGGTTCATCTGATATCAACAAATTAGAAGAAATTAACAGAGGGTTATTGAAGCTCTACCTTCGATTAACCTGCAGAGAGTGCCAAAGTCTCGTTACACAGGGACTTTGCGTCTGAGAGATTCACGAGACTTTGTAATCAACGACGAAGGAACTTAAGAGAGAATCTGCCACCGCGTATGGAGATTCACGCAAAGAAACTTTGAAGACTAATCAAACCTGAGAGAGAGGACGAATCAGAAAATTTGAAGAACAAATAGGGTTTCAGAATTTGATTGTAAAAGCAATTAATCAAACCGGAGAGAGGCAAACGGTGACGGCAAGGACAACGAGGACGGCGACGAGGAGGAGTGAGACAACGAGAGTGACGAGTGAGAGAGAACCTGAGTGACGGTGCTGGATTTTAGAAAGAGAGGAAGAACGAGAGTGAATGTGAGAGAACGAGAGGAAGAATTTCACAGACTGAGAGAACGAGAGGAAGAACGCGTCATTTTAGAAATAAAAGGGACATGTAGCATCGGTTGTTTATACAACTGATGCTAAATGTGTTAGACATACACATTTAGCATCGGTTGTATAAACAACCGATGCTAAATGTAGGCGTGAAAACTGAAAACTTCCTGTTAATTGCAAAATTGCCACCGCGCCTACATTTAGCATCGGCTGTTCAAACAACCGATGTTAAATGATGCTTCCTAAAGTCATTTTTCCACTAGTGAAGTGATCTTGACTGTCCATTTATTTTTATTAAAAAAATTAAGTTTGGAGAGAGATAGACTCTAGGGACTGCAGAGAATCATCATCCTGCAACCACCCATAGTTGAGTTTGATCATAATTTTGTAATGTTAGAATTTTCAGCTACGAGTGGTTGCAGGATGGTGATTCTCTGCAGTCCCTAGAGTCTATCTCTCTCCAAACTTAATTGACATTGATGGTCCAAACATTTGTGATAACCTAAATTAAGTAATACCACTTAAGAAAATAAAAATATGTGTTAAAATAATAAACGGTTATTAGACTTAGGGACGGCAGAGAATCACCATCCTGCAACCACCCATAGTTGAGTTTGATCATAATTTTGTAATGCTAGAATTTTCAGCTATGGGTGGTTGCAAGAAGGTGATTCTCTGCAATCCTTAGAGTATATCTCTCTCCAAACTTAATTGACATTGATGGTCCAAATATTTGTGATAACCTAAATTAAATAATACTACTTAAGAGAATAAAAATATTTGTTTAAAAAAATAAATGGTTGTTAGACTCTTGGGACTGCAGAGAATCATCATCCTGCAACCACCCTTTGAGTTTGATCATAATTTTGTAATGCTAGAATTTTGAAATTGAAATTATCAGAATTTCTTCACAATCTTACATATTTGCATTCTTAATTTTTTCGCACACTTGTTTCCCATTGACTTGTTTATATGGTTCGCATTTAGCCTATGATACTGGCACGTCACGAGTTCAAATATAAGAATATCTGTTACGAAGAATGCTGACAACAGATACCAAAATCTCATGCTGGTCCTTTCAAATTAGTGGCTTCAGCGTCAAAATTTAATGTTCACTGCACCCACTTACTGAAAAGGAATAATCTGCCTCGTCATGAAATCAACACACGGGATAATATCATTCCAAGTGTTTTATAAAAGATGATTTAGGTGCTTATTCCTAACCATTCAATTTGGCCACCTAGTGCAAGGGATAATTATATCATCTCAAGGACGCATCTCGCTAAAAGGCTATATGGACTGATATTTTTAAATTTTTGACAGATACATAAGAAAAAGAATGAATAAGGGATTGAAGGAAATGAAATGAATATTCCTTCGAAGAATTTTTGCAATACAGGGGAGATCTTTGCGTGCAACCGTAGAGACTAATCCCTCAAATTAGATAAGACCGCAATGGACAGAAAAACACTCCCTCAAGAGATTTAATAGGGAAGGCCTATATAGTCGCAACTCGCAAGGACAGTGCACCAAGGAGTAAAATAAGCCTCATTACTCCTTCATCAAGCTCAACACAGACGGTAGTAGCTTCGGGAATCCGGGAAATTCTAGTTTTGGAGGGCTCATTAGGAACTCTCTTGGTGGTTGGAAATATTAATGCTGAATTACATGTAATTGCTAAGAGGCTCCAGCTAGCATGGACTCAAGGTTTCAGGGAAGTGATTATTGAATCTGATTGTCAAACGGCACTCCAGCTAGATGTGTCAAAATGGATGGATTGGATGGATATGGATTTGGATTGTAATGGATGGATTCAAGAAATCCATCTAAAAATTTATATTCATTAGGATTGTACCAAACAAATCCAATCCAATCCATCCATTAACTAAAAAAAGTCTATCCAATCCATCCATTAACAACTTTTTTATGGATGGATATCCAATCTATCCATTAATAATGATCTAATAAAAAAGCTTTGTATTAGTCAAAAAAATAAAATAAAAAAGTCATAATTTTATAGTTATATTTATATATATATATATATATATATATATATATATATATATATATATATGTGTGTGTGTGTATACATTATAAATAAAGTATATTTATAAAATATTATATATTGTGGTGGTGGAAGTGGCTGCCGGCGGCGGAGCTCCGGCAACTGTCATGGTGGCCGACGACGGAGCTCCGGCGGTCGTCACAGTGGCCGACGGCGGAGCTCCGGCAGCCGGTGCGATTGTGACGGTGGTGCTCCGGCGACCGGTGCGGTGGTAGGCGGTGGTCCTCTGGCGGACGGTGGTCGTGGGTGGTGGTGCTCCAGTGAGAATTTTATATAATATAATATATAAATATATATATATATAAAATTATAATTTTTTAAGTTTTTTTTTGTAACTTTTTTGAAAATAAAAACCGAAAAGTATTCTTCATAATTTTTTTTGATAAAAAAATATTTTTTATAATAATCTATTGGATTTTCATTTGATAGATACTGTAATCCATTGGATTTAAAAAAATTTAGTGGATGGATCACATCCATCCACAAAACAAGTGGATGAATCCAATCTAATCCATTAAATTTTCTTTTTTTGGAATGGATGGATTAGATATCCAATTGACAAATGGATCCTTTTGATACCCCTAACTCCAGCTCATTGTAGAGGGTGTGCCCAACACAGCTCCCTTAATTGATCACATTCGGGTTTGGAAAGATAACAATTGGAACTTGTTGTTCTCACATACATTGAGGGAAGCTAACTTTTGTGCTTACTGGCTAGCAAAGAACGGATCTTCATGGGAGTTGAGAGAGTTAGAGAATAGTTGTTGTTGTTGTTTGTTTGTTTTTTCTTTCCCATTGAGAAAAAAAAAAGCCTCATTACATATGAGTAAATTCCTAATACGACGGACGGATCTATGTTATAGAGACTTGGGGGTATTTGTACCCACTAAATTTTTTATAAAGTGAGTATTATATTTGTATAATTATATTTTGACTATCGAAACTTATACTATATTATTATGTATTGCCCCCAAAAATTTATTCACACAACCATTAGTGATTGCTTATTACAAGTATTATTATTACTAATCAAGTGACTCAGCACTCAGCAGTAACAGAATTGTGACTCCACTCCCTTACTTTCTATGTGCTCATGATCCCAGTGTTAGGTAAGCTATTCATGTGATCGATTAATTAACAATCTCTCACAACATATCCAACTTGGAGATGAAATGGAAGAAAGAGGTAGGAGTCAAAAGACAGTTAATCTCGAGGTATTTAGTGCATTTATGGAATACAAAGTTGGTATCAATGTGATCACTCTGTTATACAAAGTTGGTTAAGTTCATAGTCTGAGTTTTACAAATGAAAGAATCAATATCAGAATGACAAAGACGTGTGAAATAAAATAGTAATATTTCATTTGACGAGTCTTCCTCTCTTCTACCGAAGATTTCTAGTGATTGTAGAGGATCGTCACGCGTCAATGATTTCCAGTGATCTACAATAGAAAATATAGAAAGAAGTTCATATTAGTGAAATAAATTTCTATTTAACTAATAAATCTTAAATAACCCCTTCATCCTTTTCAATAAAAAAAATAATCCGTCTCCCTCACAAAGGAATTTTGATAGTTAGATCTCTAGACAGGATGACCGCATGCTCGAGCTCTTGTAAAATATCTGCAGCCTCACAATCCATTAGGAATTTAACTTTTGCTGAAAGTTCTGCATATTTATATCACCCAAAAGGAGTTAATGTTTTTTTAAGGGTGAAGGCAATAATAACTTTGGGAATTACAAAGATAATAGAGTAGTAGTGCTAACCTTCTTTCAGAAACTGAACCTTGATTTTCTTGCACTATCATCTGTTCCTTTCTAGGATCCCACCAAAAAAAAAAACTGAATCAAGTGCTCAGTTTGCTGCTGATTTTGTTGCACTGTGGTGGACCATCTATAAGTGTCTAGAGATCTGCACAGAATGCTATTGAGCAAAGCATACAACAATTCTCCGAGGCTCTTATGGACACCCGGTTGCTGGGTTCGATCGCCACTGGGTGTCGATCCTTGGTTTTCCCCTTTGTTTGTGTGTGTTAGGCCTTGGAAATTGTCAGTCCGACCATCTGACAAAAAAAAAGAATACAACAAGTATACTTCTATTATCTAGAATAACAAGATTTAACCTTACATTAGTCTTCCTCCTGATTGAACTATGAAGTAAAAATTCTCCAACAGATAGATGGATATGTTATAATGATAGGCTGATAGCAAAGCTTCTGATAAATATCAATTACACTCCAATAGCAAAGCTTCTTTATATTGACAGTAGCAATATAAAGAAAGCATTAGTTATTTATAATGTTAGAAGAGTATTAAAAAGAAGATTCAAGTCATACTAGTATAACATGTCTGGCAGTATAAGTTATAACTATGCAAATACCACTACCACTTGAAGTTAAATAATCAACCAAGCAAATAGGGATTACCAAATAATATCTTGAGTATTCTATTATGCTAAAGCCTGGTTGCATAAAAGAAGAGTAATGAATTATATCTACAATTGTCTCTAATTTGGCCATAACCATCTCAAACCTTGGCAAACAAATACCCCTGTAAAATATGGTAGACTAGTATAAAGATGTGCAAAAGTGCGCATATAATATATTTTCTATCATGATAAAGTATGAACCGTACCTTGAATGCCTTAGGATGGACAGGTCTGGTGCAAGTGTCACGGTCAGATAGTGAAGTCGGGAGCAGAACTCGATTCGGATTTTACCTGCAAAGACACTCCGACGCCCAAATCGGGGGAAAGAAGTTAGAGCATGAAGTGAATTTATGGGGAATAGTGTACCTGCCAGGGGGTTGACCCCGATTTATAGAGTCAGGCAGTGCTTCCTGAGTCCTGACCGTTGGATCGGCCGGCTCGATCCCAGCCGTTAATCTCGGTTCCTGTAGATTCTGATCCATCAGGCAAGTGGATCTTTACTGGATTGGGCCCGTCACGGCCCAGTCCAAAACAAAGTAGAATTAGTAAAATATCAGTACAGAAGAGCAAAGATCTTACCCCCAAAATCCCAGCCAACCCCTTGAGTTCCAGATAAAACATTTGGCTCTATATATAAAAATGTGAATAAAATGGTGGTGTCCATAACAAGTAAAATGAACTATAAGAGTGTGTAGGTTCATAAAAATTAAAAGTATAAACCCAACATAAAATCGGAGAACTTTCTGTTTATAGGCAGTTAAAGCTAGTTAGCATTCTGTTTTTTGGGTTATTAATTAGCATTCTGTGATGTACTAATACTATACAAGAGTATTTTCTGCAGGTATATATACGATCGGCACTTTAGTATGGTCTGTGCAGTTAACAGTGGCAATGAAATGACAGACACATGGAATTCTTTTGTGGGCAACTTGGGGATGGGACTCCATTCCCTCTTCCTTCTCAGAGGATAAAGGTTTTTCACTCTAAATCGTACACCTGTATGTCCATAGTGCGCCTCACCCGCGCATGTTAGAGCCTAAGAAAACTATCTTTAAGCTATGTTTGGGAGGGGGTTTTGCGAGGGGAAGGGAGCGGAGGGCTTGAAAAAGATTAGTCTATATTTTAATATGTATTTAAGATTTAAAAAAATTAAAATAACAAGTTGATAGATATCAATGTAACATTTTTAATCACACTTGATTTATGTTTAGAGACGCTTCCTCAATTCTAAATTGAAAAATATGTCCTCCCCTCCCTTCCCCTCCCAAAACCTCCTCCCAAACATACCCTTAGTCTCAATCTTTAGTGACAAGATTCAAATTAAAGGGGTGAATTATGAGAGAATCTTCAGTCTCACATCCCCACTATTTACACTTGTGTTACGTTTGAGTTTTGAGTGATTCTTCAAGTGTGTGGATGCTTTTAACTAATATTGGTCAATGGTGGTCACGCCTGACAAACACAAATTAACGAATACCTCTATGGGCATCTCCCTTGCAACTCCACTTAATTGAAGACTTCAGTAACTAATAAGCATGTAATATGAACCACAGATATATATATGATACCAATTTAAGGGGGACGTGGGAGACTCAGGAGCAATAACAAGACCACTAAAAGAATTGGATAACTTTAAAGACATTAGTTATATGAGCCACCTCACATATATCAATGTAGGATTAACTCCTCGCACTTGAATTCTCAACACTCCCACAGTTATTTTAGAATTGGAGTCCCATCTAACACTTCTAAAATATCATATTTTAAGAATAACTTGTTAAAAACTAAAATGTGGTTTCTATTGGGGAGTCTGGGGTAGCATTGGGAGCAACAACGAGCTAATAATCAAAACCACCAAAGGTGTGTTTGGTAGAAGAGAAGGAGAAGAGAAATAGGAGAGAGGGGAGGGGGGGAGATTAAACAAACAATAGAAAATCACTCTCTCTTCTCTCTTTCTCACTTCCATTCCCCTCTCTTCACTCTTCCTCTTCTACCAAACACACTCTTAGTATAAAATAGTAATACACTAATCCCCTTCCTTTTTATCTAACTTATTTCTCTCCTAAACCAAACCATAGAAAGTCACCCTCTCTCCTCTCTGTCTTTTCCTTTTCTCTCTCTTTCCTCTTTCTCTTCTATCAAACACACCTCAAGAGACTTAGACGCCGTACTAGAACTGTTAATTTTGACTCAGCCTAATGACCTGGTGTTTTGGATCTAGTTGAGCTTGCTAAATATAGACTTAGAAAAAATTGGAACATTTTGACATGTGAGCTACTTGAGCCCTTTTTAATGTTTTTAAAAAACCCGTTTGTTAGAAAATCGGGTTGGGTTGGGATAACCCATTTGCCCGGTGTATTAAGTTGGAATGAACTACAAAAACACAACTTAATAGACATGCAGAGTGGCACTAATCGCAACCGATAGTCCTTCCAAATAGGTACCAGTTATTAGAATCACCCCACAAGGTGGCTTTTTAGTTACACAAATTGATGATTTTGTGTAAGGTACCCAAGTTTAACTTTACTTGTAGTTGTGAGTTCCCTTTTCATATTCCAGGTAAACCCTTTAATAAAATTGGACCCCAACATTTGATTTTAGTAATCACAACTGAAGCCCCATCTAAAGAGTATCTGACACCAGTTTACCTTTTGACCCATTTTATTACAATGCTTTTTTTTTTGCGACAATTACAACCTTCGCAAAATTTTTTATCAGGACAACCTTCGCAAATACTTAAATGGCCTCCATTAACATAAAATAAAATAAAATAATATATACAATTAAAAGTTAATAAAGTATCCAATAAAAATACTACTATTTTTTTTAAATTTTTATAATTAACATTTGATTTTTTATTTTATAGATATGGCTACAGCTGATGGCAACATTTCATTTACTTTAGATTTATTGAACGACTTAACCACTAAAGAGATACATATCTTTCTAAAGCTCTTCTTGTTTATGATTATTTATAAGTTATTAATTATGTTTACGATTATTTTGTAGATTTTTGTTACTCATGATAACCTCATACGTTGGGCTAGAGACATCGGGAAAGCCAACAGAGTGATTGTTATCATTCTTTGATCCGAGTCCACCATGAATGATAAAGGGAAGAAGAATAAATTTATTTTGGGTTGCGAGAAATATGGCAGTTATAGTGGACTAGACATTGGGTGTTTTAGATTGAATCCTTCCACAAAGTTAGTGGATGGATTCAATCTAATCTATTAATATTATATTTTGTAACAGATAGATTGAATGAATTTTATTATGGACGAACTGGATATTCGATAGACAAATGGATCTTTTTGACACCTCTCATATGGATCTACTTTTAAAAAACACAAATCGATGTTAATTACAAATGGATATACTTTTTAAAAATACAAATTGATGTTAATTATAAATCTTTTGTCCAAGTTCAACATTTTTCTCGACCAAAAATTCAACGTCCTTAAATCCATAAATTGCTTCTCACAGTATTACTTCTCTAAAAAATGGAAACTATTTTTATTACTATCTGTAAAAGGCTGCAACCATGACGCAATAAAGACATTTCAAAACAACATCAGCAAAACAAATTTACTTTAAACAGAGTATTTTCTGCAATTAATATAAAAATATACAACAAACTTGGATACCAGGTTGCCAAGTGTAATCCTGACCATGAAAATTGTAGGCATCCAAATCAAAAGTAATAAAGTCACTTGGGTAACATACACAAAATCATCAATTTGTGTAACTTAAAAGCCAACCACCCCACAATTAATGGGTACAACATAAATAGGTTAATATTACAGACCCATGAGTTAGGTACTCACCATTCCAAATGGTTTGGAAGATTTTTTTTTTTCACTTGTTTTTGTTGATGAAAGTCTTAAGATTAATGTATGGCTATAATCTCATAGCCTGTCTACTGATTGAAGCATATGCATGTAAATAATGTCGTCCAACTTATTCAGTCTAAAGTGGTTATAGTCTTCATATCTCCAAATAGTTGGGCATCTAAAAAGCAAAACCTTTTTCGAATGTGCTTTGTTCAAAGAAAGCATCCCCTATAGCTAGGTTGATCCTATAAATACTCTAGCATACCTACTCATTCCAAATAACCTCAACTCAAGAAGCCTCACATATAGTTTTCTATTTCCATTTCTCCTCCTTAGGCTTAATTCCTTCTATATAGTTAGTGTACTTTTTGTCACTAGCTAGCTAAAAAAGAATTTTGTATTAACTGATATCAATTATCAAGATGGAGAAGGTGACGAGGTTGGCCTCAGAAAAGGGTGTGGTGATATTCACCAAGAGTTCTTGTTGCCTGTGCTATGCAGTCAACATTCTGTTTCATGAACTTGGAGTGATTCCAGCAATTCATGAAATTGACAATGACCCTGAAGGCAAGGAAATGGAGAAAGCTATAACTAGGTTGGGTTGCACTGCACCTGTTCCTGCAGTATTCATAGGAGGAAAGCTTGTGGGGTCCACTAATGAAGTCATGTCTCTCCACCTAAGTGGTTCTCTCATTCCACTACTTAGGCCATATCGAGCTTAGTTAATTAATTTATCATCATCATGATCTCAATCTCAATCTCAATCTCAAATTCAAACATGCAACACACTAAGTACCTTTATTGGAAGGAAAGAAAGAAAGAATAAAACAGCTGGCTTAAATCAGTATATATAGACTTGTAAGCTCAGAATTCAACTGTCTCACTCTGCAGTGATGTGTGAATAAGTTTCTAGCATTTGATTAGCTATAATGTAATGATCTCCTAAATATTCTAATTTCTAAATGAATTATTAAGTCTTATTTATATATACTTGCATTGCTTGTAAATTGATCGTACACCTGTCACATGCCGTTGTTCCCTTTTGATCATCTAAGGCTGATCATATATAAAAAGCATATCATTCCTGATTGCTGCATTGCACCCTTTATATATGGTTTTGCTTGTGTCTCAATCTGCTATATTTCCCACACCTTCGTGATACTTTTTTTTGAAAAGCAAATTATATATATATATATATATATATGATAGGCGAAAATTGTGTATTCAAGGAATACAAAACCTCTTGTCAAAAAAAAAAAAGGAATACAAAACCTATTTCCAAACCTCCACACTAAAACAAAAACGGAAGGTCAAAAAACAGTTAATAATGTGTTGCAAAGTATCACAAATAATAAATACATAAATAACACTATTGCATATATTAATAGCTTCAACTTTGTTTGCCCGAGTTGTCTCTTTGAAGACAAACATTTAAATTTTAGTGGTTTGTGATACATTCACTTAATTAGAGTAAAGATTCCCTTACTAAAAAGAGGAACTCTTGTCGTTTTTTTGGGGTATTATTTTGGGAGTCTGACTTAGGATACTAAGCCATAGAAACAAATACTAAAAGGGTATATGAGTCTTTTTCACAATAATTAAAAAAAAATCGGTAACTACAAATATAAAGTCTGTGGTTAGTGGCCACTAACCACAGACTTCATATTTGTGGTTACTGGAATCCAAAACACTAGTTGGATGTCATTAACCACAAATATGAAATCTGTGGTTAGTGGCCACTAACCACAGATTTCATATTTGTGGTTAATGGCACCACCATGGCCGCCGCCACCAGCCGCCGGTCACCGGAGCTCCGCGGTCAGCCGCCGCGCCGGTCGCCAAAGATCTGCCGTCGGCAGCCAGAGCTTCGTTGTCGGCCACCACCTGCAACCGCCACATATATATTTATATTAATATATATATATATATATATAATTAATAAATAAAAATGTTTTTTTATTAATTGATGGTTGGGATGTGTAAAATTACATTGGTACCCTCTTTAATTGACAGCCTTTGGATCAAATTTAATTAAAAAATACAGATATAATGGTTGATACTAATTTAGTATAAAAACTAAGGAAATCCATAGTATCCTAAGCCAAAGCCTAATTTTGGAATTATTATCATTTGAAGGAAACATATTTTTATTTATATTTTGAAAATTATATTTATATGTTAACTTGAATTCATTTATTGAAGAGAAATGATATTTGAGTATGTTGTATAAAATATAAAAGTAAGTGACAGATAAAAATCGAAATAGTATATGTTATTACATACGGTATTAAAAATTAGATGTTCAAATAAGACAATTTGTTTCTTGAAACACAATTCTTTTTATACGATAATTTTTTATAGTTTAACAGTTCGATTAAAATTGAATATTTACACAGATCTAGAAATTTTGCTCGAAGATTGTTCTCGGATGTCAATACCCAAATCTAGAAATTTAGTTGCTTAGTTTGTTTTTTGCTTTGAGCGGTAGGCCCTCTTTATGTACCAAAAAATTTGAATATTTACAAAACAAACTACTAAACACAATGAACTAAACAAGTATAGAGTCTCGCGAGGAGTAATCCTTAGGGTATTTGCGAGTGGGATTTGAGAGTCTTTTGGAGGATTTAGTGTATATTTTAATATTTATTTGAGATTTTAAAAGATTAAAAGAATAACATGATAAATAAAGATCAAACATTGTTGATCACACTTATTTTTGTTTAAACATAACACATAAGATATGATTGTTGCGACATCTGTGGCTGACGAGGACGAGGAGTGGTCGTCAGTGTCTAAAAATTGGCACAGACAAAAAGCGGCTTCTGGCAGCTTCTACGCGAAGGGACACATGAATGAACCGAATACGCACTAAAATGAGAGAGATCCTAAGACTGTGCGAGTATGGGACTGTCCAGTTGAATGAATACTTAAAGGAATTGATTTGGACTACTTATACCAGTAAATGCATTTTCTTTTCGGGAGCCGTGAACATAAGAACTCCATAATTAAGTGTGCTTGACTTGGAGCAATTTTGGGATGGGTGACCTTAATTATGGGAAGTTTTCCAGGAAACATCCAAGTGGGGATAACGCATGTTGAAAAAATACGTGTTGATTTGTGGTGGCAGTTAACAGCTCTAAAAGTAGTCTGGAAAGTGGTCTGGAAACTAGATGTTACAAATGTAATTTCTTCATAAAATTATGAACAACCATCCGATATTTGAAAAAATATTCAAGGTGGTCTGGAGAATAGAGTCTCAACTTTTTTTTTTCGATAACTAGAATTATTATTGATATGATCTAGCTTGAGCATCACCGTGAGACACTCTACCCATCTTCTATAAAGGGTAGCAGAGGTCACGAAATCATTTGCTACCGAAGTTAGATAGAAAAATACACTATGAGATAGACTTACTCTCCAGCTGGAGAATAGAGTCTCGACATCAATATGTAAAAATGTTCTTCTGGTGAAGCTTTAACTTTCCAATCTTTTTGCGTTGTCCATAGATTTGTGAAGTTAAAAGCAGGGAAGTTCTCTGTTTTACTTATGCATTGCTGCGATTCTTTTAAACTTTATACGTTAAAAGAAAGATATTATATTCTTTACTTTCCATTTCATAATCTTTCTTTTTCTTTCTTTTAATCATGTTTTTCCCTTTGTTCTCTGTCTTTCTTCTTCCCCCACTAATAAGCAAATAGCACACAATCTTGAAGTTTTGGAGAAGAAGGGTGTTCCCGAATTGATTTAATTCAAGCTTGAGATAAAAAAAATAGAATTTAAATCAATTGAATTCTTTAAAGGCAAACATATATAACTAAATATAATAAAAACACGAAGTACAAGAGATATTCAACCCAAATATAAGAGTATAGCCAACAAACACCACAACAAGAAGAAATCAAGCTAACCAAGGAGCTAAAGAAAAGAGTTTTACTATCTCCTTTTTTTTTGTCTAAGAGTTTTACTATCTCCTAAACAAACCATCAATGAAATCAACAATCGACTCAAAAAGTAAACAACATGAAATATGGACCCTTGTTAGAAACCATATCAAAGTTAATTCTCTAATACAGACTGTCAAAAGGTTTACCAAAATCTAAGACTACACCAGAAAAAATGTAGCTATTTAATTATATTTAAATGTTAAATGTATTTAATTGAAATTGAATCAATTTTATCTAATTGAGTTGTTTGGCTTAAATTTTACAAATTTTTCAACCAATCCAATATTATGCTGTTTGGCCTGCACCCTTAAAATAAGATATTTTTTTCACCAAAAAATACTTTATATTATTTTAGTAGACAATTTAAATGAACATGAGCAAGTGAAAGCTAATATACTTAAAATAAATCCACTGTTCATTCTTATGTACGTTGGATATATATATATATATATATATATATATATATATATCTGTGTGTGTGTGGAGCGCTTTTATTCTTTTATATGTCTTCTCTTGCGAAATAGGATTGGAATATTCAAAAAATTACTGCGAAGTAGCTATGAAGCATATAACAATAACACTTCAAATAAAATATCTAAGCATGTCTTTCTGTGCTTTCCCCGGCATTACTCTAGACCCCAGTCACACCCAGCAAGCCATAGATGGAGCACAACAAAATGTATGAGAATGAGCATACACTACAACAAAAACATCTTTAGACAGCATTTAATTTTATTCAGATTGTGTTTTTAAGCATATTTTTTTAACAAGCAATAAAGAATTTACTGGTAAAAACGATTCAAGGCCTAGCCTAAAAAATATTACATTAATTGTGAGGCACATTTTAAGCCTTTACTAGTTTACTGTATTTTTAAGGATTATAGGAAGTGTGACCTGGCAGGTGGGATGCTCGGGGACCTATTTTTTAAGTGTGACCTGGCAGGTGAAATTTCATCTGAATAATTAAATCTCATTAGAAGGTTTGATATTTGGATCAAAATCAAGCTATATGTATGGTATTGACAAATGTCAAAATTGTAAGGCTGAATATCTCCACTCATATTTGAAATTGGGACCTCACAGTTATCTGTGTGAGTTTCAGTAAAGATACTCCCACAATAGAAATTCAAGAATCAATTTTTGCAGATCCCATCATTCACACTAAATATTTTCAGCCTTCCTTTTCTACACAAGCTATTAACAAGAAGGCAATTTCTCAAGTGTTGGTAGGTAAGCCTCAATCCTCTGGAAATCATTTACAGATGTTTTACGAAATTCCCGTAGTATGACCATATTTGATAATCATATTAGTCATTTACCGAAACATTGCCTAAAAGGGGATGTTCTTGCTATTAAAATTTCTGAAAATGAATATCAGACTAGTATTGCTGAATGCGTCAATATTTTATATGGGAGAATTATTCTGTCCAAAGGGGATAAACCTTATCAGATTCAAGAATTTGAAGGATAAAATCTCTAATATATGGAATACTTATTTCGACTGGTCCTTGGTTTCTCTTGGTAAGGGATTCTTTGAATTTTGTTTTGTTTCTATGGATGATCTTAGACAAGTTTGGTCGTTTGGTTCTCGTAATTTGAACCCATGTGCTTTGCGTCTGTTTGCGTGGAAGCCAGATTTTGATCTTTTTTCCGCAAAACAAACCAATGCTCAATGCTAGGTTAGACTTCGTGGTTTTTCCCGGGAATACTGGAGACCGAGAATTCTTTTTGAGATTAGTGGTCGCCTAGGGGCTCCTATTACTTTGGATGAAGCCACTATGAATAAGACTTTTATTCACTTTGCTAGAGTCCTTATTGGAGTTGATTTAACTGCTAAGTTGCATGATCAATTGTTAGTAAAAAGAGAAGGATGCACTTTTTTTAATAGGGTGGAATATGAACGTGTGCCTTTATTTTGCAAATATTGTCAATGTATTGGGCACTCACCTCAAAACTGTAAGCACAACAATGAGTCTCATCAGTTTGCTAATAAGGCCAAAGTGTTTGCAAAAATGATTAATGGTAATAAGGAGGAGCCTCGAAAGGTGAATCATGTCCCTCTTAAACCTACTTCTCATTATGTTCCTAAGAAGGATAAAGGGAAGTCAATTATCATGGAGAAAAATGTTGATCTTGTAACTATATTGGACGTTGGCCCATCCAAAATTCATCAACCCTAAGCTTGGCAAGGTACTAGTGTGGTTATAGTAGTAGAGTAAAATAATGATTCAAACTACTTCAAGGGTACTAAAAACATTGTTTTATCATCTGAGGAGGTGGCAGAAAGCCCAAACCCTCTTTTTGGTGTACCAAAAAATAATCCTCATGCAAGTAATGCTACGCAAAAGGTTTCTTCACCTTTGCCGGCTCCTCAACGTGAAATCTCTTCTGCAATTCTAGTTATGCTCGAAGTTCTCCCATGGATACCCACACTATAGGAGGGACAGTGGTTCCTTCTCTAACAAATAAATCTTTGACTCGGAACGATTTATCCTCCGCTTCATTTCCCACGCCAGATTCGTTAAAAGTCTCAATATCTGATGCTATCTCTAATTCATTGGTAGAATTTGGCATGAGAATATTAGAGAAGGTTTGGGGGGATGTCTTAGATGATGACGTTGATACCGATACTCAAGGATTAATGGTGAATGATGTTAATTTCAAATCAGCTGTGTCATGGCCCACAATTCGATTACTGCCTCAGAGTCTGTTGCTACTTCCAATCCAGTAGTAGCATCTGATATGAGAATTTTGGGTAAGCTTTGGGTGAGATGTCGGATAATGTTGGTGACCCTGCGGCTTCTGATACCCAAGGAACAATTGGGCGAAATGATTATTTCGAACCTGTTGTGTCCAAGACTCAAAAGAATAAATTGAGGCAAAAACAGAAATTGGTAGTTAGATATAATACTAGTTCAAAGGCAAATACTGTCTCTGTCTCCTTTTGATCTGATTTTGTTTTCTAATCATATAATTGTTTTCTTTAGGATGGATGTTTTAGGGGGTATTCAAGTTATGGTTTCCTTGTAATGCTTTGACTTTAAGTTCTATGCTTGCTAAGGGTATTGGTCTAGTCTTCCCTTGGCCTCTCTTGTCTTCTTTCTTTTTTTCTCTTTTTTTTAATAAAATATGGAGAAAGTACTATTTTTCCTTCTTGATTTTTTTTAGCATCAGAAAGTTTTAATGAAGCTTTTTTCTTCTCTTTGCCAAAAAAAAGTTCATCAACAATTGTCACTCCGTCTATAGACAAAAAAATTATAAATAACCAGAACTTTTCTTTCTTTGAATTGATTAATTAATATGAATTTATTCCCTTCATTTATGTCTTTTAAGATTATTTTTAAACAAGCAAAATAAATTAATAAATTATATAATTTATGATAAAGTTTGCTAATCTTTTTCTCTATGACTAAATTTGTTTTTTTACACAATAAATAATTAAGGATGTAATTGATAAGTATGTAATTATTGTAATCTTAAACTATTATAATAACGACAAAAAAATAATTTTTTTTCCTAAAACTCAACACGAAAAAAGAAAAAGACGAAGTAAATGTGTACAAGATCATCTACTTTTTGTACATCAAAATGAACTATTAAAAAACATTCTGACATTTTTTATTTAAAAAATAAATTAGTCATGTATGTCGTTTAGGGATTCATTTCAACCTCTTAGAAAAAAAATAATGTTCTATTTACTTTTTATAAAATTTGACCCCTCTAAAATTTGAAATTTATTCTAGTATTCCTAAGTTTAAATGCAATTGCACTCAAGACACAATTTTAAGTCTTTTGATCTCAGGTCTCGGATCACAGGTGACTTTGAGAATATATGTCTTTGGTGACTTTAAACCTTTTTTAAAGACAAACAACTTTTTAGATTCATTGAAAAACATTTTTTCAATAAATCTAAAAAGTTGTTTATTGCTTATACTCGAGTCCGAAGTAGTATGTTTGTGCCTTAAACTTAAAGTCCTTGAATCCCTTCACGTGAATGGAGTCTTATTGTCCTCTCGCATGGATCTTGTAATTGCTTTTCCAACAATATGGGAAATAGCTGTATTAGAAAAGTACGTACAGGTCTATTTTATCAAGAATTCAACTTGAAATACTAGTATAAGAATGGACCATGGAGTCATATTGGGGGGGGGACTCTATATCATGTACCGTGTGAAACACACAAAAATTGAAACACTAGCTAGCTAGAGATATTTTTGGTTTGGGAGCTGAAATGCTTCACGTTACTGATAGTGGACAAGGGAAAAACTTTTGCAACTTGTGAATAGAATCACACTTTTCCTGGACACTCACTGATGATCAGAATCTTAATCTTTAGAGATGATGTTGTTTGACGCGAATCAAAGCAAAATCGAATAACTGAAGGATTTGAAGAACCTCACAATGTATATTCTGTTTCATTTAGATACTGTCAGTCTAGATCGAATTAATATTTAGCACACTCTGGGAATATTTTTTACACCTAAACTAATAGTTTTACACCAATTTATTGCATCATACTCACATAATTATTCACACTCTTACACATTTCTAATTTTTTCTCCAACCAAACTCTCGAGCATGTTTTTATTTTTTCTCTTCCTCCTTTAAGAGACCAATTATAAATTGTGTAATTTATTTAAATATATTAGAAGTTTTTATTTTTATTATATTTATAGCGATGGTGTGTTTAAATTTTTTTGCACACCCTAACCCAAGATCGTAGATACACCACTGAGTGAAACACATGAGTATCATACAGGGTTGGATGAAAATTACTAATAAAATAGAAGCAATTATACAAAGTTGAAAGAATATGATGGGGTTATATTGTAAAATTTGCTGAAGCTCCCGAATAAAGATTTAATTAAATAAGATGGTTTCAAAGAATATGATGGGGTTATATTGTATCAAACAAATTTCGTTCAA
The DNA here is from genome assembly GCA_963573325.1 of Astragalus glycyphyllos. Taxonomy (NCBI): domain Eukaryota; kingdom Viridiplantae; phylum Streptophyta; class Magnoliopsida; order Fabales; family Fabaceae; genus Astragalus; species Astragalus glycyphyllos. Next base: position 61,952,894 of record OY754309.1, read on the forward strand.
CTCATATTAAGTGCAGAAATTAACTATAGAGTTTCAACGAAAACGATGCAAAATCGACAACGATGCAAAAAACCAAAATGCGAATAAATTTTCTATTTTAATCTAACTATCTTGGGATGCTGGCTGACCCCAACAATAGCGACACTTACTTCTGGGGTGGGATGGCCCTTGCATACTGCTACAAACATCTTATGGATGCTAACAGAGCTACTTGTAAGCAGGAGCCTAGTTGCGCAACACTAATTCAGTATTTTAATTCTTTAATTTTCAATATAGTGTGTTTATGTATATTTACTAATATAACCCAGTTAGCATGTTGATTATAGACCTAGATCTTTGAGCGCTTCCAGGGGAATGCTTTTGGGATTAAGGAGATTTGCAGTGAGTATAATGAAGAGAAGCCATGTGCTCTACGCAGGTCGAATGTTAGAGGCCCCGGGTAGTCTTAGCCATTTCGAAACACCCTGAATCATGTGACACCAGACGAGGTCACAAGGGAACCTTACACGGATCACGGAGGTGTGAGGCCGTTACATATGAGGTCCTATTATCGAGGATTCATATGTCATGTTATGTGTATGTTGCCATATCTGCTAGACCGGATGTCACGCAATTTGGCTATATTTAGAGGATCCCCGTTGACCCGCGAGATATTTGGTGGACGTCTGTCGCTCTATAGGCTATTGACAAATTGTGGGTGGAGTTCGAAAAACACAACATACAGCTCGAGGATTGGATCATGGAGGGTCAACCAGACACCGTTGATAGGTACATGGACAAATACATGAGGGTCTCACACCCATACATTTGTCCGGCGAATTACCCCACACCAAATGAGTACCAAGCAGCACAAGTATTTAAATTTTTATGGTGTTTTTTTATTAAAAAATGATGTTCTTTTAATTGTTTTTCTGGCAAATAGGCTATGGTGGAAATAATGAGATAGTTGTTAGGCTGGAATATTATTTTCCACAAAGGACGCGGGCTTGTGGCTTACTTCGACGACTAAAAGAGATTGTTAGGCGATTTACTCGTTTTAGAGGGTGCATGTCTACAGAGTGGCGGGCGACATACACGAGAGACCTGGTAGTTTGCTTCCAGACTTGTATTTTTAAGGTTGTTTATTTTTATAACTTGTATGGTTGATGCACATTAATTTATTATTGTTAATTTATGTATCGGTCTACGATTATTTTAATTTATATATGTGTCTACGATTGTTCATGATAAGTGTACTATACATCACAAAACAGACATAACAAAATACAAATGACAAACACATGAATCCAAGCTGTTGAAACATAGAAAATATCAATTAAAATTCTGCAGAAATTTTAACAGGTACGTTACCACGGTACCGAACTGGTTTGATACCAAGATACTAAACATGGAGTGTGTGGGAAACTAGATACTGTGATAATAAGATACTAACATGGTTCGATGACATGGTTCTGAACTGGTTTTGAAGCGTACCATTTGTAATCCACACAAAAAAGGACGCTTCAAAACTTTTTATATTTTATAAGGGTATTTTTATCTTTTCACAATGTTAAGGGGGTGTTTTGCGAGTAGTAGAGGGTGCAGAAAAATATTTCCTTTGAATTACTCGGGCTGTTCCACAAAATCAATGGTCCAATTTTATTTTTTTTTATAAGCAACAAGATTTTTTGATGGGGGCACAAGGGGTGGACCAACCCATTACAAAGGTAGTCTAGAGAGAAACAAATGGGTCTCGTTAAAACCTATCAGAGCCAAAACCCAAAGGGAAAAGACACCGATAGGAAAGAATACCCCACCACCTACTAAGATATTACCCAATTATACAGAATCTACTATGAGCCCAAAAAGCAAAAAAAGTCGTAACAGACCCCAGAAGCCATCACAGCAGCTAATATCCCACCCCCCACATTACTTAAACATTGAATCAATCCTCAATGGTCCAATTTATTCTACATAGTGCAGGCTAACAGATCGGCCCGTGGCCTACGAATTAAAACTAAAACAAAGTTAAAAAAATGTATAAAAAAAAAAGAAAAAGAACAATTCAAATGAATTAACAAATTTTAATTGGAAAATGATTTTTTAATGCTCAAAAATGAATTCAAGAAGACCCCTTGAGTTTTTTATTAAATAGCAACCAAATTATGATTAAAAGAGATAAATAAAAAATTTAACTTAGATAGATACAGTGACGAGAATGTATTGGGAGGGCTTAATTATGAAAGCAATGACATGATAGATAATGGTGCGGAGTGGAGTATTTAAAAATCATTTGGCCCTGAAGTAGAATTTCAATTCACCATGTTGAATTAAATCTCAAAAGTTGAATAGCAAAGCCAAAGGGGCTGACTACTACCTACTGGCTACTGCAAAGCAAAACTGATAATTACTCTGAGCAGCAGCCTGATTGTAACTTTTGTAATTCATACAGCATCCTCCATTTTGGAGCTGCAATTTAATACTCACTCTGTCTCATATTAAGTGTCGTTTAAGGTTATGCGCGGGTATTAAGAAAATGATTAGATATGCTAAATTTTATGGTAGAAAAATGTGGTATGACTAAAACACCCTTACACTTTTCTTGGTTGGTGCAAAGGCACGGTTATTGATATTCTAAAGTAAGGGTATTGTTGGAAAGTAATAATAAATGTTGTATTGATAATCTAAAGTGACAGATAATTTGAGACAAAAAAAAATGACAAAAAGGACATTTAAAATGAGAGGGAGGGAGTAATGAGTGTGCGAAATAACAGTAGTGTAGTAAAATCAGAATGAATGAGAGTGAATTTAATCATCAAAGTAAAGGGCGATAGTAATTAGGGAGAGAATAAAAATGATGATGAACATGAACATGAAACGTGCGGCCATCATGAACCAATGAAACGAGCTCTCTTTTTACCCTTTTCCTTTCAACACTTTTATTTTTTATTTATTTATCAGATAAGTTCGTGGGGTGGGGGATGTCGCTCCCTGCAATCTAATGTTACTGTTTCTTGCCCACTTGTCGTCCCAGGATTCAATCTTGTGTTTGGAACAAAGGAAAAGTGGTAGTAAAAAGGAAAGAAAACACGTATTTCAAGACATTTTCTTCTGTTTGTTTCCTAGTTCAAGGGAGTGGAAAAGGAAATTTTTGACACTAATAATTTACTAATTAGTTTTCATATTTTTGAACGTTATTCAGTTTAGTTCTTAAAGTTCTCGTATCATTATACTGACTTTTACAACTTAATATCAACTAAGTCTTTGATTTTTATAACTTAGTACCGGTTTGACATATTTGGTTCTATCATTAATCAAACTGATAATAATAATAATAATAAGTGTTAAAAACCAATGATTTAATAGATATTAAGTTGTAAAAATTGGGACCAATATGATATGAATTTCTGGGACTAACATGAATTATGTTTGAAAATATCATAAATTAGTTAGAAATATATTTAATATTAGAGATTAAACTGAATTTTCTAAAATTTGAAGAAACAAATTGACTATCAATTCATTTTCTGCTTCTATTTCTTATAATTCATCATTTTAAGGTAAAATTTAAAACTATTACTGTTTTAGAAATCTAATGTTTAATTTTAATTATTGTTTTTCTTTGATATAGACCCTCAATGGGGAGAAAGGATCTAAAATCCTTTTGCTATAGTACCATTTTTCCCCTCACTAAAGAATGTTTTTAGATCCGCCACTGCTAGAGAGGGTGCCCACAATATTAATTTGAAAGTAAAATAAAATTAATTTTAAGAAAAAATTAAAAAAATCCGCTGATACCACTATCGGCAGATTTTTTAATATACAGACACATAAATTCAATAATTAATTAATACATTAATACTTCTGAATTGTGATAATACAACAAGGCGATAAAACACAAACTAAGTAATTTGATGTTGATACTTAATTATAGCAATAGTATCGTTACTTTATTCTTAAGGGTGGTTAGTCAGGTTCCCCAACGTAGATTAGTCATCGCAATGTCGGTGGACACTGTGTTAATCTAGCATTGATTCAGCTAGAGAATCAACCAGAAATTAATTGCAGAAGAAAAGGAATAGCTCACAGAGCTGAAGTTGGAAGAAAGAATACTTCATTTTCTGATTAATTCTTTTACAACTGATGCTGAGATCACTATATGTACTTCAACTAGAGAGTCTAACTACATAACTAATTCAGTTTACAAGTAAACTGAATAACAAACTAATCCAACTATCAATTTACTAAGTTGGTTAAACTGACTAATGTATGGTTAAGCCAACAATAAATAAACCAAAGTATTTATGTACAATTCAACACTCCCCCTCAAGTGGGAAGGAAGATGTTTTTCATTCCTAACTTGCCAATCAACTCATTAAACTTGTTCTTGGGCAATGCTTTTGTCAAGGCATCAACCAATTGCTGTTGTGAAGTCACATGGACCAAGTTGAGAAACTTCTTTTGAACATACTCCCTTATGAAGTGACAATCAATATCGACGTGCTTTGATCTTTCATGAGTGGTAGGATTGCTTGCCAACTGTATGGCTGACTTGCTGTCACTTAACACCATCACAGATGGTATTTTCACCTGAAAAGATCTCAATAACTGTTGAATCCACAACAATTCTGTGGTGACAGTGGCTATTGCCCTGTATTCTGCCTCTGCAGAAGATCTGGCAACAGTAGCTTGTTTCTTCGATTTCCAGGCAATCATCGATTCTCTAAGGTAAATGCAAAAACCTGTAGTTGACTTCCTGCTCACCTCACAACTTCCCCAATCAGCATCTACATAAGCTGTGAGTTTGAGAGATGATTCTGCAGGAAACATAATTCCCAAACCAGCAGTGGACTTCAAATATTGCAGTAGTGAATAAGCTGCCTGCAGATGTGTTGTCCTAGGCTTAGACATGAACTGACTTAGCTTGTTTACAGCAAATGTTATGTCTGGTCTGGATATGGTCAGATAGATCAGTCTACCCACTAATCTTCTATATTGAGCACCATTTTCAAGTTGTTCCCCATCACTTTCATTCAATTTAATACTTGGATCCATTGGCACAGATGTTGGTTTGGCTGAAGTGAAACTTGTGTCAAGCAATAATTGCAGAACGTACTTTCTTTGACATAGATGAATTCCCTTTTTAGACCTAGCGATCTCCAAACCTAGGAAATACTTGAGGTCACCAATTACCTTCAGCTTAAAATGCTTCTGCAAGAGACTTTGTACTTCATGGACAAGAGACTTATTTGGACCAGCCACTATTATGTCATCAACATAAACCAATAGGGCAATGAATGTTGATCCAGAACCTCTTGTGAACAGAGAGTGATCTGCTGAGCTTTTCCCAAATCCAAGACCTGTAATAGTGGTGCTAAATTTTGCAAACCACTGCCTTGAGGCTTGTCTAAGTCCATACAAGGATTTGTTTAACTTGCACACTACATTTGACTCCCCCTGACTTGGATAGCCGAGAGGCAACTTCATGTAAACTTCCTATTGGAGATCTCCATTGAGGAAGGCATTATTAATGTCTAATTGCAATAAATGCCAATTAAATTGAGAAGCTAAGGAGAGAAGTATCCTTACAGAAGTTAATTTTGCAACCGGGGAAAAGGTGTCAATGAAGTCAATGCCAGCTTGCTGGGTTAATCCTTGAGCTACAAGCCTGGCCTTGTATTTGTCAAGGGAACCATCAGAATTGTATTTCACCCTATAAACCCATTTACATCCAACAGTTTTCTTACCACTTGGTAGAGGCATGAGAGTCCAAGTTTTATTTGTCTCCAAGGCTGCTAATTCCTCTGCCATTGCTTTTTGCCATTCAGGAAGTTTAATGGCTTGATGAAAATGTTGAGGCTCATAGATGGATGACACATTGTGTATGAAAGTGTTGTAAGAGGGTGATAAATGGTCATAACTCAAGAAATGTTGAATAGGGAACAACACAGAATTGCAATCATATTGTTGAAGGTGAGTAGGAGGTCTATGTGGTCTAGTTGATCTCCTAACTGGTGTTTCTGTGGGAGGATCGGGTTCAGTCACTGTTTGGGAGACAGAGGTGGGTTCTCTATGTGTGGGATCAGTTTCTGAAATAGGTAAAGGAATGACAGGGTCAATATTTGTAGGTACTGTAGTAGTGGTGGAAGAGTGAGGAATAATTTTCTCTGGAAATAATGAATTTGAAGGGGAACCATGATTGATAGTGTGGTAGGGGAATGTGGTCTCACAAAAAATTACATCCCTAGAGATAATGAATTTGTTGTCCTTAGGATCATATAGCTTGTAACCTTTTACACCTAAGGGATAACCAACAAAGACACGAGGAGTGGATCTTGGGGAAAATTTGTGTCTTAAGGCAGGGATGGTGGAGGCAAAAGCAAGGCATCCAAATACTCTTAAAGAGGAATAATCAGGTGAAGATTTGTAGAGCAGCTCAAAAGGAGATAAATTCTTCAATGAAGGAGATGGCAATCTGTTAATCAAGTGAGTAGCAGTAGCTACACATTCACCCCAAAATTGGAGAGGTACCTTTGACTGGAAATACAGAGCTCTTGCAACATTTAACAAGTGTTGATGCTTCCTCTCCACAACTGAATTTTGTTGTGGACGATGAGGGCATGAAAATTGATGTAGAGTACCTTCATTTTGCAAAAAAGAAGCAAGCTGGAGCTCTTTGGCATTGTCAGTTCTGATTGCCTTGATAGGTTTGTCAAACTGAGTTCTTACATACTTGAAGAACTGCTTGATCAGAATGGATGCTTCTGCCTTGGATTTCATCAAGTGGACCCAAGTAAATCGTGAACAATCATCAACAATGGTAAGGAAGTAGTGCTTGGCATCATGGGTAGGTGTGTGGAAGGGTCCCCAAACATCACAATGTACAAGATCAAATGGTAAGACAGAATGATTATTATTAGCATTAAAAGGCAAACGGTGCATTTTTGATAAAGGACAAATGGAACAAGTATTTTTATTACATTTGGATGAATCAAAAGATGGAAGTTTTGCAGACAACAATTTTAAAACACTATCTGATGTATGGCCTAGTCTAGAATGCCATAAATTTGAAGTTGAAACTGAAAAAGCATTACATGACAAGCTATTTAAAATTGGCAGATTACAAGATGATGTGGAGTGAAAGAAGTAGAGACCATGGTGAAATTTACTCGTGCCAATCACCTTCTGTTGGTGAATGTCCTGGATCAAGAATGAATTATCAATTAATGATATGTCATAATTTGGATCCTGAAAAATGCAGCCAACAGAAATGATATTCACATGAAACTTTGGAATGCATAGGACATTTTTAAGTTTCAAACCAGATTTTAAGACTACAGTTCCTGAGGCAATGACAGGGACTTTTTGGCCATTTGGAAGGGTGACAAAAGTGTTGTGTAGTCTAGTGTATGATGAAAATAGGGAAAGCATAGTGCATATATGAGCAGTGGCACCAGAATCAAGGAGCCAATCAATGAAATGCAATATGGAAGAGGCACAAAAAAACGAGTGCAAGGAAAATACTACAGAGAGTATAGTCATACCAGTATCAGAATCATTGGTGGATGCCTTTGCCAATTGATCTTGCATGTAATTCATCAATTGTTGAAATTGTTGGGGGTCCAATTGAGGCTCATCAGGGTAACCAGAGGCAGCAGTGACCTGGAGAATAGGTTTGGAAGCATTGGATGGTTTCTGTTTCTTGTAGCCAGGGAGAAAACCATGCAACTTGAAACACTTTTCTTTGATGTGGCCTGAACGACCACAGTGAGAACAAAGTGGACGATCCTTGTTAGGATTCTTAGAGTGATTGTTGACAGCATAAGCCATTTGATTGGAGGTTTCCATTGAAGAAAGCCCAATCTCTCTTTGTTTTTCATCTTGAATAACAAGAGAGAACACCTTGGTGATATCAGGTAAGGGTTCCATGGCAAGAATTTGCCCTCTAATGTGACTAAAAGACTCGTTTAATCCCATCAGAAAAATGTAAACATATTGTCTTTTTAAATAGGCCACAAGAGCATCAGATCCACCACAAGTACAAGTATTTGCAGGGTTATGCTCAGCAAGAGAATCCCAAAGACCCTTGAATTTACTAAAGTAAACGCTGACAGACAATGTACCTTGAGTACAATTCAGAACTTCCTTGTTGAGCTGGAAGATACGAGGACCATTTCCTTGTGAGAATCGAGCTTTCAATTCCTTCCAGATTGCAGCAGCAGATTCAGCATAAATGACACTAGAATGGAGTTCTTTTGCAATGGAGTTCAAGATCCACGATGTGGTCATGTGATTGCTCCGGTTCCAAGCAGCAAAGTCCGATGCGGAAGCGGCAGGCTTGGCAATCGTTCCATCAACAAGTCCAAGCTTGTTCTTCGCACCGAGGGCTATAGTCATGGCACGAATCCATGAGCTGAAGTTGTTACCTGATTCATCAAGAACCTGTGAAACAAGAACGGCGCCGGGATTATCCGACGAATGAAGATAGAGAGGATTAGCTGTGATATCGGTGGTTGCGGTGGTCATGATGATCAAACCAAAAAGGAAGATTGGGAATCGATGAAGACCGAGAGTGAATCGACCACCGAAAGCAAAAATTATCGAGAATTCCGTGAAAAGAAAAACGGAAATCGAATTCAGAATCAGAAAAAAAATGAAGAAAATGATTGAAGGACTTTCAATCTGAGATACGAAGCGAAAGCAAGGATGCGATTGATACCATGTTAATCTAGCATTGATTCAGCTAGAGAATCAACCAGAAATTAATTGCAGAAGAAAAGGAATAGCTCACAGAGCTGAAGTTGGAAGAAAGAATACTTCATTTTCTGATTAATTCTTTTACAACTGATGCTGAGATCACTATATGTACTTCAACTAGAGAGTCTAACTACATAACTAATTCAGTTTACAAGTAAACTGAATAACAAACTAATCCAACTATCAATTTACTAAGTTGGTTAAACTGACTAATGTATGATTAAGCCAACAATAAATAAACCAAAGTATTTATGTACAATTCAACACACTGCGCACCAATGACATGGTAACCAAAAAAAGTATTGTTACTTTATTTTTATACTTATAGCAAAAGAAATATAAATTATACTTTTATTTTATAGAAAATTTAAAATATAAGTGTACTTTTAATAAATTGGACACACAATGTTAATTTAGAAATTTTTTAATGAATATATCTATTAAATTTCACTATCAAGTATTAAATACTTTAGTTTTATAGTACTATCAACGCTATTTAAAATTTTATATTATTTATATTTGGGAAATCATGCCTCGTCTTATTTAGTTCTGGTCATAAATTTACATGTTGCTTGTTGAGTTTGTTCAGGTTCAAAACAAATTAAGTCTATAAAATGACTCGATTAAAATCTGAGACCAGACTAGGAATAGCTATTACCATCTTATGCCCCCAACTAGGAATAAAGTGGTTGTTTTCTCTCACTCTATAGTATGTGTCTTAGGAATTGGGTTTGCATGCAGTCAAAATGTCAACGCAGTTGCGATCATCAACTATGAGTCATCTGATCTTAATCGAACGGTACAAATTCCAAATTCAAATTTAATATTAAACAAAAATCAAAAACTACTTTTAAAATATGAACTATTTGATGTTGGTCCGGCGCCTCTAATTCGTCGACTGCATGACTGCATGTAACTTCAACTGCCCCTGATCCGAATTGATGTTTTAGGGCATGTTTGGGAGTTTGGAAGGGAGGAGAGGACTTCGGAGAGCAGGGGCGGCCGGTCATATAAGAATGAGGTAATCCTCGCTACTCTAAAGATAAAATAAAAAGATAAAAATAAGTTTAATAATAAGACATGACTAACCCAAAAATAAAATAATAAGTTAAAATAAAGTATAATAATAGTAATAAGTCATTGATACCCCTATTTTAATAAGTTGTCTTCTATTATTTAGCTAATCTTTTATCTCAAAAATTTGAATTTATGAGAACTTGGTCGTTTTTTATGCAAAAAATCTCTTTTGGTCCTCTTAACATTTTTAGTTATCTTTTGTTGAAGTTTAGTTTGCCTATACAATTTTTTTATTTAACCCCCTCAAATTATTAGCCTACTGTTGTGAAGACTGGAGTAGGGAGATAGATATAAAAATCTTTCACCTTAATTGCGAGAATAGTTTTATAGACGATAATAAGTGCATGATTATGATTAATATATATTTTTTTGTTTTAAGACTATTATAAAAGAATGTAACCTCAATCAAATTCTCTAAATTGCTCCTTCAATACATTTTTTGAGTTTCTTAAAATTAAGAGAATTTGATTTTATGAACAAAAATAAACTCTATCAATGTTGATCTTCTATCCATTTATCTTTCATGATTTCCCTTTCTCAGTCTTCTCCACTCCTCTCCTCTCCAAAGAAGCCATTAATTAGTGCTTTTGCTTGTATCCGAAGCACTGTCCGACATTTACCCGGGGCAATGTACTGAGGGTAAATACTGGATGTGATAGCTCTAACAAGACTCTCTCGTAATGAAAACAAGGATAAGACAAGTATTAGGTAACGTATTTAACAGACAAGTAGTATAAAAGAGCCAAAAACCGTTAGCATACTTATAAAAAGATAGAACCCGAATAACATAAAAATAAAATAATGAATCATGTCACTGTCATTACTCATTAGACATGAGCCTAGTAGAAATGTAGAGATGATTTCAAGTTCGAATTGGAATTAGGATAACATGCTTTTGAGTTTTTACTTTTAAAAAGTTTAGGTGAATTAGAATATGATTGAGGTTGTTAGAGAGATTAATAGAAATTTAACGGTCCAATTATTAGTATTTGCTTACTTTTGGGAAGAAAAGATTAACAAAGGAACTTTTTGAAGAGAGCTAGCTAGCTATTGTGTTTAATGAGTCGCTCGCTCAGTCTCAGTTGCCTGAATATGAGGTGATGGTGTGTCGTAGAAATAGAAAATAGAGGTTGAATGAATGAATGCAGAAAAAAGCTGTGGACGCCATCCAATGTCACCGAATCTATCACGTGGCTCATCAGTCTCCAATGAAAATCAAATGTCACCACACCTGAGGCCATTTACCACATCCTTCTTTTGCTTTTTCCTACTTATTAATAATAATAAAGTAATAAGGGCATTTCTTCTTCTCTGATTCAACAGCTAACTGCTACGGGGGAATAAACCAGGATGAAGTTTAATATGAATTTTATTCCTTGCGAAGGCTAATAATAACAATGAGTTGAGTCCACCACAGTAACATGCATATAAATTATGCAGAAGTCCTTAGAATATCAGAATATAAAAAATAATTTAGGAAGCTAACAACTCTATCTTATGCCACATACAACAACAAAGTTCCGGTTTTATTTGTGATCAGAATCGGTAAGTCGTAGCTCAGCCATAGTGTAAAAATGAATGGCAATCGAGCTCAAGCTTTATGTATACACCCCCTTGCTGTACCTAGCTCATAAACCACCAACCATAACAGCAGCATAGGCAGGTCAGCGGTTTAAATTCATTATAGTGAAGATTGAGCATGTACCTGTCATTGACAAGTCCCGCCTCAAATGCTCCCTCATTATTGAATACCACAATCATTCAAGATATGCAGAATCATCTTCCATTGTCCACACATAACCAGGCATGTCCAATCTTGGCCCAGAAATGGTCCTGTAAATGTATAGTTTCTCAACAGGAGTAATCTCAGGCCTTGAATCTGGAGGTCCTCTTTCATCGATGACTTCAACATTGAGTCTAGGCAGTTTCTGACCCAGCATTTTACATGCTCCATAACTCACTGAGCAAGAGGACATCCAAAGGGATCGCATTGTCTCCAGCTTTGCAGCATTGGCCAAAAGGGCTTTATTACCAAATGGGCAGTCCCTGATCTCCAGCTTCCTAAGGTTGTCACACCCAGATAGCACGTGATGGAGTCCGAGATCACTATCTCCAGCAAAAGCCACGGAAAGCATTTCAAGTTTCTTCGCATAAGTCCCAATATACTCAAAAACACGGTCGGTTAGAAGCCCAGAAAGGGAGAGGCGCTGAAGATTCTTGCAATGCTCGACAATAGCTCCAAAACCATCATCCAGAGATTGAAGGGTGAGATAGTCAGGAGTCCGAGGCTCAATAATACACAGTCGAAAACGGGTCATATTAGGCCTGTTCCGAGCAATTGTATTAAGGGCAGCATTAGTCATTTGACGACAAAAATATAGAACTGAATGGAGCTTGGGACAGCCTACAGAGACAGAAACAAGGCCCTGCTCTGTCAATGCTACATTTGGTTCTAACCCAAATGGGTCGGATGGAAACACCCTCAACTCCCTCAAATCCTTACATGATGCAGCAAGCACTTCAAGGCCAGCATCTTCTATGTAATCAAGAACCTATATATAGCAATAATCTTGAGCAGCATGAATTTACATTGCAATTATGGGACATTGAACAAAGATACAAACATACAAAAGCAATAATTGGAAGACATTATAATAATAAACCAGACATACCCATAATCGCTGCAAGCTCTCACATTGACTAACAAGCTTGATAAGATCGGGGCTTTGGATGATAGCATAACTCAAGTTCAGTGACGTGAGGCTGGAGCAGACAGGATAAACGGCTGGAAGGTAGGATGGGAGCACATCCCAAAAGCCAGACAAGCTCTTCAATTGCTTGCACCCAGAAAATGCTGCCATCAAGTTTGAAAAGACCTCCGGCCGCATCTCAGTCGTATAGGTTCCAGTACCTAACTCGACTAGCTGAGGAGCGCCGCGAAGCAGGTTGGCAAGCCTATCAAGAGGCACAGCACGGTTGAGACGGAGAGTCTGCAGGTTGGGACACCTACTAACCAGGCGCTCTAGTGCAGACAAATTCACCTCGTTCACTAAGCAAGAGATGTTTAGGGAAACCAACGAGGTGTACGAATCAGGGAAATGGCTTAGCCAATGCCCACAAATGTCCTCCACTTCACTCTCCCGCAAGTCCAACTCCCTCAAACTCCTACAATTTCCATCATCACCCAATAGATTTATCAATGAAATGACCAGTTCAGAAACCACAAATTCTTTACCAGAATGAACCAAAACTACACTCCATGTCATTGCCATCCAATATCTACAACATATCTATATCTACATATTGTACATTTTAAATTTAACATTTTAGATTCACCCAAGGATTGAACAAAAAGAAATCAACAATAGTTCAATCCGATTCAACATAACTTCTCAGTATAGTAAATGAAAAAACAAATTTTTCAGTAATTCAATAACGCATTTAAAAAAATAAATTCAACTAATACGCCCTTAATAATTTCTAAACATTTTCTAAGTGGGTCCTTATTTAAATCATCTCAAAAAGTAGTTTTTAATTCTCCCAAAAGGTAAATGACCATAAAAGTAACCAAATTAATATAATTTGCGCTGTTATCTCTTCCATCAGAAAAGAAGTGAGAGAGAAATAGAAAACCTGCAATTGGCAGCAATGGCAGCAAGTCCATCAGTAGTAAAGCCTTCGCAAGAAGTGAGAACCAAAACACTGAAGTTCTTGAAGGATTTAGCGATGAGGTCCAAGCAATCGTCAGTGATGACCATCCTCTTGAGCCTGATCTCTTGAAGACAAGGATAAGCAACAGACATAGCCTTGATCCAAGGACACACGTAACCTCCCCAACCTTCAGGTACCAAATTGAAGTCAGCAAAGTGCGGTTTTCCCTTCAACGTTATGGATCTCACCTTCGGAAACCGTCTAACCACCATCGCCGGACTCACCGCATAACAGTTTCCGACAAACACCCTCTTCCTACACCATCGCTCGATCTCGTACCATGACTTACATACCAGCGAGATCGAACCTCTGTCCTTGTCAGAGACGATGAATGAGAACACATGCTCTAGAACTTCTTCAGGGAACGAGTACGTTCCTCTCTTCATAACTGCGACGTTTTCTCGTTCTCGATTAATATCAATAACCTCTGTTTTGGTTACTATATGAAGAAGAAGAAGAAGAAGAAGAAGAAGAAGAAGAAGAAGAAGCTTCACAGTTACGTAGCGTGGTTAGATCTGAGACGCCATTGAAGAACTCGTTCTCGTAAGATGTAGATACAGAGAGAGAGAGAGAGAGGGAGGGAGGAGGGAGAGGATAAGGAGTTTGTGTTGTGCCGTACCCAGTGAGGTTAGAAAGTAACTAGGGTTAAATAGGTGGTGTCGTGTGAGGTGGTGGAGGGATTTTTGTGATCGGCGATTGTGGTTAACACACGTGGAGGTGAGTGAGTTTAGAGCCGTTAGATCAGCGGTGTGAGACTGTGATCTTATCCGTGGAATGATGGAAGAGAAGGTGATGATTGTTTATTACGCGAGTGATAGTGAATGGACGGTTGGATGGAGGGTGGTGTTTTGATCAGCTGTTATGATGTGTACCGTAATAGGTGTGGATGGGAATCTCATGATTTCTATTACACTGCTGCCTCTTCTCGATTCTCGAGAGATGGGTGCAATGCAAGTGGGACCACACTCTCTTTACCCACGTAACGTATATACTTTAAAAGGTTGTTTTTTGACTCTGTATGCTTTAAAAGGTTAACTAAGTAGAATTTTTTTCAAAGAAACTCAGGTAAATTATGAGTTCTATGCTTCTATTACAAAATTAATGTTATCATATTTTTGTTTGACTCGAATGTTATGTTAGGGTTAATCCATTACAAATCTTTTGGTGATTGGTAGTTTTGGTTTCTTACATACAAATAAATATAAATATATTATTAATTTGTGTTAGTTAAGTATTAAAATACTCTCTTTGTAATTATGCTGGGATAATTGAAATCAAAATAAAAGTACTTACCCAAGAGTATTTGAATGAGATAATAGTGGTCTCTTTCGGCCTAATTAAAGTCATGGGTTCGAATTCAGCCTTCATTATGCAATATTGTTAAATCTCTTGAGGGATATCCAGTTTATACAAAAAGGACAAAAAGAGTCTTTAGACAATTAATTCATACTTTGAAACTCTAAAAGACTCAATAAATATAAATGGTGTTTTGTAAAAAAAATTGGTGAATTATACATTGGATTTTTAAAAGTATCATTGTGTTGGAATAAAAATAAAAGACCAAAACTACCAAATATTAGGAACAGACTAATATCTTTTTTTACGAGAGAACGGAGTAATATCTTAAAGATGGCTAGGAGGCTCATTAAAATCTTTTGATATAAACTATTTTTAGGTCAAAAAAAATAATCGGTAAAGATAACGAGTACTCCTCATTTTATAAGCAAAAAAGGAAATACAAAAAAAGACAAAGGTGACGCTAGACCAAAACTCTTGTCTGGAGAAAGACAAACAAGTATCAAAGTAGGAGTGTTGTCTCTCGCCAAAGGAATTTTGGAATTGATGTTTTAAAATTGGCAAGTTTATCTGCACAATTGCATTCTCTAAAAATATTATTCACTTGAAAGTTCATATTTGAGACTTAAAGTAAACAATTTTTCAATTTGAAGCTTCCAATAAATAATAGATGAATCTTCGACATCTATCACCACCAAATTGGTAATCACAAAGGCTATCTTAACCATTGTCGAATATCAACTTAAGAGCAAAAGAGTTAAATGTATTCATAGTGAAACAACCGAGAATCACTATCATATAATCTTTGAAATTTCCACCACAACCAGATAATCAAAGAGAGTCTTTAGCTTCAAGTTTTATATTTGAACCATTAAAATCTGTTTTATTTTGCAGAAATAAATATAATTGAAGTCTATTTTTTCTAATTATATTACTATTTAGTATTAATTTAAAATCTTTAGGAATTGTATGAACTGCAATCTACATGAAATGAATAATTCGGAGTGAAGTGAAGGGAAGTTGGAAATGATGAGAACATGTCCGTCCAATCATATATGACTGTTTTCATTCTAATTTCTGACAGTGAGATATCTAATCTATTTTCCATTTCGCAAACTCATTTATTTATTCACCCAACCAAAGTAATGACGCTAGCGTAGCAGCACCTTTCTAATCATCAATTCCATTATTTACCTTCTTATCGTACACCATCAGTAGTATGCATATGAATGAGCTAAGCACCGATCATGGTAGTGTACTAGTCTTTCCCATCACATCCATATAATCCATAATCAGTTTAGAAAATGAAATACAACTTTTTGTAATAATTTTAATAAACATTTAGCAAACTTCTTTATATGAAAAATAATAAATTGCAAATAAGCTAAACTATTAAATTTATAATTTTTATGAATAAAAAATAAATATTATGTTTTAAAACAAATAGTAAATACATGGAAATATGTTTTTTGGTGTCATTGGGTCGATTACCTCAACAAAGTAAAAAAAATTGTTCAAATATACTTTGAATTTTTTTGTCTTAAAATTATTTGTTTTGTAAAATCTCATGATACTTTTTTAGGTCAAATATTAAAGAATTTTTTTCGCCCACAAAAAAAGAAACTTTGATCCGTCACTTATATTAGTTGATTTATACTACCAATTACTCCTACATTGTTGGAGGCCAAAGATATGAAGGTCGGATAGGAGAATTATTCTTCAATTGGAACAAGTTTAAATTTTATGATTATTTTAAAAAAAAGTTTAACATGATAATTTCAGAAGGATTCTACCACCTGTTGAGATTTAAAATATATATTTCTAGAATAAGATTTAGAATATGTTGAGATTCTTAAATCCCGCAATAATAAGGCCCGTTTAAAGTAAGTCAACATATATTTTGATCTACTATTGGAGATGTTTTTATAACTACAAGTCTACATCTACACAAGTATATATAACTAGGGATGAATACACATGTAAGCTAATTAGGGTATTTGCCCCATTAGAAAAATTATTTTGCTTACACACACAAATCTATATATAATAAATTTATTTTACTCACATAAGATAATTTTTAAATTAAATGAAGTAATTTATAAGAGATAAATAAAAAGAATATGTTGGTAGTAATTTATTTTTTTTAATCATGTAATTTGTAGAAATTTAGGTAGTTTAGAATTTTTCTATAATATATCCAAAAAAATAAATTTTCTATAATAAAATTATTAATTAGGTAATTTGTAAAAATTTACCAAAAATTTTAAGAAAATATTAGCGGCTATTTTCTGCACTCACTAATAATTATATAGAGATGCAGTTCTGTTAACCATCCAAAAGTAGTTAAATCGCTGACGTAGTTAACCATCCAAAAGTAACAGAATAATTATTTATTTATTTTGAAGCAAAATTTAACAGAATAATTATTGAAAAAAGGTAGTAATAGTTTACGTATAAATCAGTTATTTATTAGACACCTTAAGTACATAAAGTCAAAAACACCCCTTTAGAGTAATTAAATAATACGCATCGATTAATTTTACTGTTCCCCTTAATTATTACTCCTCCAGTCTCTTTTATAAGCAAAATTAACTACTTTTACGGTGATTAAGAAAGTTAGTTAAATGCAATTGATTGTCTTGTTTTCATACAAAAAGTTAACCAAATTTACTATATTAACCTTTTCAATATTTAATGAAAAGAATCTTTTACTTGACTTTATTCTCAACCACTCAATTAAATGAAGGGTGTATATGAAACAACAACATTAAATGTAGTAAAAGTAGTTAACTTTTGCTTATAAAAAAGACCAAAAATTAAACAATGTTTTTTGCTTATAAAAGAGACCGGAGGGAGTATAGTATTATTATATAAGCCAAATTTCTCACAGTAGGATGGCAAAAGGACCCCCGTTTGGCAAGCCAACTCTCAGCCCGCCAAAAAATTACGAGTTTGGCTCGTTATTCCACCCTCCTTGGGCAGTGGCAGACCGTGACTAAAATGTTTAGGTGAGCCGTTACTTAAAGAGAAATGGAAACTAAAAAAGGCATCAAAGACGTAGAAACACTTTTTTTTGTTATAGAAAGTTTAGGTGAGTTGTGCTCCGGGGACTCACAAGGGTCAGGGCAGGCCCCAAGGCTCTTTGAGCGCTTATAGACTTACAGATCACCCACCAAAGAGGTCCTCACATCGACAGCGGGAGTTGAACTCACAACCTTGTGGGGAAGGGGAATGAGCCAACCCCTTACCAACTGAGCCAACCTTCATTGACAACGACGCAGAAACACTAATACAATTTAAAAAGATAAATATAAATTAAAATTATTTATATAGAAAATTAAATGACTAAAAATGTAATTTTGATTTCACATACAGACTCAACTGAAATTTTTGTAAAAAAGAATTTTTTTAAATTTATTTGATTCTAATTTTAATATTTTAAAGATATTTTTTCAAAAATTATCAGTCATATATTCATAATTTTTAATATAAGAGGTGTAATAATGCTTAAAATATGAATAAAATTTATATTCCAAAAAATTATAAAAAATACCATACAATTTCTTTTACAATAAAAAAATACCATACATGTGTGTATATATAGTATTATTTTATCTTACATATACAATGAGTAAAATAAATATTAAAAACAACATATTTTGCTAATGTATTTATATATTCAATAGGAATAGCAATTGTTCGCCCAGTGGTAGTTAGTGCAGTTTATTATTACCATTCATTTTGTTGGCAATAATAAAAGTAATATAAAATAAAAGCAATAAAAAATAAGAAGACAAAAGTTATTATTATTATTATTCATAATCACGTACTTAAATCAGTTTAAGAATGTCTTGTTATGCTCATTCAAGCTGAGTTTTTGGCCTTAACAATCTTTTGATGAGAAAATAAGTAAGGTACTACATCATCATTGTTATTCAATATATACAAATGTGTTTGAAGCACTTCCCCTAGACTAACACTCTTGATGGTTGAACTTATGTATGCTTACCTTCACAAAGATGTGAGTTCAGATCTCGCTACCGATGTGAGAACGTCATTGGTAGGTACGTAATTGTAAATACCTCTATAAACACACGCATTGACACACTTGGGGTGTGTCCTGGTTCTAATTAACAAATTGCGCCTAGACCTAAATCACGAAAACTTATTCTTCATTCAAAAACGTCATTCATAATTGTATTTCGAGCTTCATCACAAGCATCACATAAGATGCATAGTGGACTTTTGTGAGATATGAGAACCAACGCTGCAAGTACAATTTTTTCTTATTGAGCATACGAATACTACTATCTATGAAGAGCTACAATTAAATAAAATAAATAGTACTAACACATGCGAGCTTTTAACTTTCTAACATGTCTATTATCAACCTTATAATCAAGAAGCTATTTTTAGGGAAAAATATCAAGTACCTGCGAGCATGTCTACTATCAACCTTATCCGCTATAATGTCAATTCGTTAGCTTCTGCTATAAGCTAACAGATTGACATTATCGAAGAAAACCTTAAGAAATCATCACATCTATCTCACCCTTTCTCGTTTTTCATCCAATAATTTGAATAAAACAATACTAGTAGTACAAGAGCAAGTTTTTTTTTTCTTCTTGACAATAACAAATGCACGTATAACTCATTTTTTATCAGCATGATATCGTGATTAAGATTTAAAGATACATTAATGAATTGAGATACGTAATTGGTTTAATATTAAGCCCACGCACGGTTCTCCGGGAATCTCTCTTCCCCCTCGAGTGGAACTACTGACTTGGACTTTATTGTGTAGCTTTGTTTAAGGTACCTCCCCACTATATTGATTTCAGAAATGTTTCTCATAAACAACTCCAAATATTAACAAATGCAAGTGAATGAGGGTCATATCAATGGTTGTAGTTTCTTTTTTTTTTTTTTTGCCTTTTGTTGTTTTCTTTTCCCCTTTCATTTACTCAAACACCAAAAAAATATGGCCAAAAATATGTTGTTAACGTATCAAATATTGTGCTTCATAAAAAAACGTATCAAATATTGTATTTTTAATACATGATTTTCATTTTGATTTCTTAACTATCCAAGGAATTAAAAATACTCTATGAGTATATATATTTACGAAAGAAATGACTACTCTAAGAACTTTTCAAATGTGTATTACTAGTATTCTCTTATTCTTATATGAATAATAATATAAATATATAATAGCAGTCGACTCATTAGTTTAAATAATGTTAAATTAATAGTATTAGACAATAGACAGTAGAGGACTTCGATTGATGAGAGGCATTAAATTATTGTATTGGTATGCCCGTGCTATTGTTGATAGTTTTGAATATAAAAGTTGTTTTGAAATGACTTAGGTTTCTTATTTTGTGGTAATCCCCTCCTGTACACGTGCATTGGTACAATCAAGGTCGAGGAAGATAAATAATTAAATTAAATGGAGGAGGGAGGGGAATTAAGAGTACTAGTAGAAGAAGCAACCAAAGCCATGGTGATAGGTAGATATAGATCGGAATGCATGGCGGCACACATGCTGAACATATCATATCATATGATATAGTAGTAGAAGTAGTATGAATGACAAAGACACAGCTTTGCTTGCATTTCATTACTAAGGAATAGACATATGGAATAGGACTTTGGGTGCTGTAACCAGCTAGCTCAATCCTGTTAACTTCAACTCTACCGACATTTTCTATTTTACTTGTTTCAATTATCATTTACAACTCATTCACTCACCTTAATTAGTTGATGTTGATATATTATAAGAAGTTTCCTCCATCAATTCTAACTCTAATACTCTATGTCTCAATAGCCGGATCTCACATAGTACAAGCATCACTATTGACACACTTTTTTTTGTTACAAAAACTTTAGGCGAGTTGGGTCTAGAGAGCTCCCATTAACAGTAAAAGTTTTGGCTACTGTTAAGATTTCTGTTTGTTTTAAATTGGTCCTTATAAACAAAACACATAGAATACCAATATTAGAAACACAACGGAAACATGAAGGATCAATTTGACATTGATCTCAATTTGAAACATAAATGACTTCAACGAGAAAAACAATTTAAAAGCACGAACCCGAAATTTTAAATAAACTTAAAATACTTCAAGCACAATTTTCCTAAAAATATGTTCATAACAATGATTTTTTTTGCAACATCGACAAACAGAGATTGAAAGAGCAATTTGGGATTCGGGTTGAGTTCTCAAAGGACTACACAAGTATTCACAAGTTTACGACGTACGTCTGTTGTATCTAGGCAATAGGCGCGACAAGCATACTAAAAAAAGTACCTGAAAATGGCATGGTGTGAAACTCGACAGAAAATGTATTCATTTATTTTTACATAATATAAGGGAGACCCGACTAACTAATGCAATCTTAGGCCTAAGTAGGCATGGCAATGGGGCGGGGCGAGGATCCTCGTACCCAATGGGTTCGGGGATCCCTGCCCCAACCCCGTCCCCGTGGTGAAATCAATTTATTAAATAAAAAAATAGTTTTTACTTGTCCCAAACCCGAACCGGCCCCAAACCCGCAAATTATCTCATACCCGAACCCACCCCCCAAACCCATCACGAACCCAAAATTTAACATAACAACATAAAACTAATGCAAGACAACATATAGCCAAAATATCAATGTTCTAAATTACCTGATAATCCAAATTTTTAAAACAACAACATAACCAAGCACAAATTAGGGTTAGCTCTGAGGGTTTTTAATTTAAGATGGGTAATAATGTAATTTCATACATTCGGGGCGGGGACTTATGTCCCCATTCCCCACCCCGTCCCCATATTTTAATTTCGGGGAAAACTCAAACCCAAACCAAGTCAAAGCGGGGAAAACCCATCAAAACGGGGCGGGTTTGGGCGGGTATGGGTTTTGTTGCCATGCCTAGGCCTAAGGTGAAATTTAAGCACCTTCTAAAGGAACATGGATAATTAAAAGGAGGTGTATGCCTTTTATAAAAAAAAATTAATAGTATACTCGTGCATACGCACGGGTCGTAACTTATTATATTTACTCGTCGTGATTCAAAAGCAAACCAATAATTGATAAATAGTAAACTTTTTAAAAATAGATGTAGGGGAAGTTTCATAATTTTAAGAGTCCATCATTTCTTAAATCTTAAATAGATAGTAGAAGAAAAGAAATATATACATGTCATAAGCACATTTCAAAAAAGGTAGTGCAGTTTTTTTATAATAATAAAATAAAAGAGATAAAAAAATGTTAGTGTTTTTACGAGAAAAACCACCCAAAAATATAATTTTCTTTTGGAAAATAATCCCATATGCTTCATCTAGGAAAAGCTAGAATGTTTAATCATAAGTTTTTTTGTAAGTATTTAATCAGTGCACTTTCTCTACTCTACTATCACTACTCATGATTAATTAATAAATAAAACATTAAAGCTGTGTTTGGCAAAACCAATATGGTAGCTCGTAGCAGATAAGTTTTCTGTAAGTATTTAGGGTCCATTTGGATAGAGTTTATTTTGAGCTTTATCAAAACAACTTATGCAAATAAATAAGTTTTATATATTTTTCATAAGTTTGTTGTCAATGTAGTTTATGAAAAAACAACTTATGTAGATATAATTTTTGTTAGTGAGAACTTGTAAATCAATATATAAACTTATTTATCTCCATAAGTTATTTTTCATAAGCTCAAAAATAAGCTAATCCAAACAGACCCTTAGTACAACTAGCCTGTAGCTTTTTTTCCTTTTTTCTTCCATTTTTAGTCTTCTTACTTGAATTAAAATGTCTCGTTTATTCACAATTAAATAAATATTTTTTCTCATTACAATTGTTGATTCATGTTATTTTATATTTAATGTTGGAACAAATTCACTCAGTGTTCCTCACATTCACTCAATTATCACGAAGGAATTTTACCAAGAAGAGAGTGTTCTTGGTTACACAAAGTTGGTTAGTCGAAAGCAATGTAACCGTATTCGAAGGAAGCAAAATAACAGAAGTTCTAAAACTGATATTGTGGTGTGTGATCGGGAAAAAAAAATGATTCGATTACCACCATCACTTGTATTTATTTATAGGCTTAACTAGCTAATACACGTGGACTGATGACACGAACAACACTAAAACAAATTACATGAGAAACACTTAACTAGCTATATTTACTTAGTGAGTAAAACTAGTTATTCGACCAACTTAGATTACATTCAACAATTCGACCAACTTGGATTACATTCAACATTTAACACCTAGTTCTACGTTTATTTTTACCAAATACTTTAAGTTTGATTTGCTGACTTATCAGTTATTCGCCTTTTTTCCAAAGAGCCTAAAATTTCACTTTTCCACACATAAGTTTTTTAGTTTGGCAAACTAGTCCGCTAACTAATTTTTTGATAAGTGCAGTTATCCTAAATCCAAATGTTGTGAATATCTAGTCTCTATATATTTAATTGCACTTTTGATTCTACAATTATGACTTTTTTACACTTTTTTTTAGTTGGGGAAGAGAGAAATTTTATTAATCAAAGTGGTACTGGTAGACATTTTACCATTGTCCGTGAGGGGATTTTTTTTTTAGATAAGCTCCGTGAGGGGATTTGAACATAATACTTTGAGGATGCTAGTGATCATTTTACAATTGTTCTCGAGATAATTTTACAAATGTGAGATATAGATGTTTTTTCTCACATTGCTCACGATATACATGTTTTTTCTTATCTTCAGTTCGCAATTCTTCCTTCTAGTACCAAAGAAAAATACATGAACAAAATCTAAAAAGTATCTTTTGTGAGCGTAGAAAAACTTGAACTGAAGGACGCTTTTCGTAAGCATGAAATGAAACGGGTGCCGCAGCTAACTTTTGTTGACCTTCAAAACACCACAGCTAGAGATAAGAATAAAAGCACCCAATTTTTCAAGGGCTAGCTAGCTACGCCTTACACGGTGCAGAAGAACACTGACTATTGTATTATGCGGAGTCTTAGTCAAGAGAATCTTTACAGAAATTAGGTATCATGGATTGATTAATATAATCATTCAACTACTAATAGGTCTCAAAAGATAAGAAAGATTATTCACCATATTATTGAAGAGATCATTATCATTATTCTTTGGCTTTTTTTTTACCCCTCCTTATCATCCATACCCCATAATTGTCATTTGGACCAAAATGTCCCTAATTTTTTTTAAAAAAAAAATGCTTTTTTACATTTTTCTGGATTTAGGGTAAATTTCGGAATTTTCCGGATTTATGAGGTAAATTCGGAATTAAAAAATTTTTTAATTCTGAATTTACCCCATAAATCCAGAAAATTCCGAATTTACCCATAAATCTGAAAGCCAAAAGATAAATCCGAAAGCAAAAAGATAAATCCGAAAGACAAAAGATAAATCCGGAAGCCAATTTTTTTTTCCAAAAATGCCTCTTTTTGACGTATTTTCGAAAATCCAAAAAATTTTCCTTCCGAATTTACGTATTTCCGGAAATTTACGTATAAATCCGAATTTACCTCTTTTTTAGGAGTTTTTTGGTAAAATAGGGATATGGGGTCTAAAGAGGGGTATGAAAAAAAAAAACCTTATTCTTTTGTAACCTATACAACCTAACCCCCTAAAGAGGAAAAGAATCCAAACAAAGCAATGCATCTGTACATTACTACTAGTTATTGTGGAGAATGGTGAACAAGATCTCTCAACTTCAACCAATTTGAAATTCTCAAGTAATCATTGAACTCATTTTTTACATGGTTCAATTAAATTAGGATATGACTTTTCAAATGTAAGATATTCAGACAATATAGTAAAAAAATTAGGACCATCTCGTGTTTTGGACCGGAAAAAGCTATGATTAGTTTTGGACAATCTAGTCCAATACTATTTTTTGCTACTATGTGACAAATTTTGATCCGGCATGCTTTTTTTGACGCCAAACATACTCATTTTAGGGTCCGTTTGTTATAGATTATTTGATGAAAAAAATCATTTTTTAAAGCAAAATATCATTTTAAATTCTTTTAATAGTGTTTGTTTCAGATTTTTTAGAAAATCATTTTTTCTCTAAAAATGAAAAGCTACTACTAGGAGCTTTTGGAAATACTCTAATGCGGTAGAAGAGGGAGAAGCTGACAAAAGATTGGTAAAAACACGGAAGTTTAAGTGGCTTTTTGGTAGTTTACGAAATTGCCCTTATCTTTTTCTGAAAATAACAAGTTTTATCTAGATTTCCAAGTTGCTATAGTTCTGCGTCTTCTCCGTTTTGCATCGTCTCTATCTATCGTGATTGTGTGTGTAATAATATGGTTCTTGTAATCTCCAAACATCTTGTCAAAAGCTTATCATGAAAGTTTTGTGTTGGTGTATTATGGGTTTGAGGATATGGAAAATGAATAATAAAAATTTGTGTTTTTTATTTCATTTTAGCTCTTGTGGATAATATTAGGCCGTTGGTGGTACCCGATGTGGTCATCTTTAACACACTGATTGGTGTTTCAATGCTAAAGGAGAAGCTTGGTTGTGGTCCTAATTTGATTAGGCAAGGCACTGTGTTGCATTGCAAATGTTGTTGAAGTGAAATGAAATTGTGGAAGCAGCTGGATTTACCGAGAAATGGTGGGACTTTGGTTTGAAGTGGATGTGAGGTTTGTGTAAGAGAGGTGGTCATTGAAAGGAAAGAGGGCAGCTCCCTGATGGAAATGGTGGGGATATGGTAATTTTGTGTTTAAAAAAATCATTTATAAACCCTAGCCCATCATACTAACCAACCTGGTTGCCATGGACTTTGTGTGAAGCCTTAGAGGAAGGTCATAAACCCTAGCCCAAAAGGAAGGGGGTATCTAGGGCCATTTTCGAGCGTTATTTAGTTTCAAAAATCTTCCTGAGCACAAATGTGATGAAGTACCAATATGTACAGATGCACTCTTTCCTTCCCTGATTCCTTTTAGCGCTTCCTCGCACTCTACAGAATATCCAACCCACGCAAACATTTTTCTTGTTGGCCCTCGGAAAATTAACACACCGAATTGTAAAATTGTTAACTATTAACTTCAAATGGAATATAAATATTACCGGTAGTCATGTAACCCAGCTGGTGTTACTTTGTTTTATTTATAAATCTTAATGTGTTCCAAGATTATTCACATGTAAATTTATTTTTATTTTTCACTACAAGGAAAGTTGGTGTATGTTATGTAAAAAAGATGGTGTGTTCTTGAGGCCTAATACAATTGGTAAAATCGGTATTGTTAGGCTAAATATTTTTCTTGGTTAGTGGGTTCAAACTCGGAATCTCTACTTTGCGTGTGTGAGTTTACAAGTAATGTTTGTCACTTCGTCTACATACAAAAAAAAATAGAAAGTGAAATTCGTAAATCACTAGATATAAGAATAACCATTCAAAAGATAGTATTTGTCTCCATATACATATAAGGTGGATAAATGAAAACACAATTAAATTAGAAAATGCTAACTGAATTCAGGGCAAATTTTGTGGAATCATCCTTCAAAACAAATACTATATCCATTTCAAGAGAACGAAACTATATTATTCAATGAAAAAGAAGAGCTCAAGAGCTCTACAAAGTGTAAACAAAAAATTACTATACAAAGCCTATATGATAGGATCCTAAAATAAATCAAAGGTGGAGAGTATTGATAGGACCCTAAAATAAATCAGAGTTAAAGGAGGGAATAAGAATGGTTTGTTTAATAAGTAATAATTAAGTAGTAGTGGGGGAATAAGACTAGTCTTGTTTAATAATTAAGTAATAGTGGGGGAATATGAATGTTCAAAGTGGAAGAGTAGTAGAGAGGTCAAGGTTGAGAATAAATAGAGTTGGAGAGCAGGAGAGAGGGCAGGCAGGTTTTGGGATTGGGATTTGGGCTTGGGACTTGGCAATTCTCTATTGCCATTTTACAGTTTTCTTCCTCATTGTAATCAGATCTTATGCAATTCTGAGATATCCTCAGAATTGTAGTTTTAATACAAGAATTCAATTCAAATTGTTCTTATCTTTTCATGGGTTCTCATCAAGTGGTATCAAAGCACTCGATCTTGGGTGCTCATATGGATACAAGGTACAAGAGAATGGAGTCTGGAACTAAAGAAATAGAGCATCGCTTGGAGGGTGTCAGTGCCAAGCTTAAAGAGATTGAGCAACTTTGGAAAAGGAGGAAACGAGAAGAGACGAGACACCGAGCCCGTCGGCCTTGTGCTTCGAGTCGCACATGCCGCAACAACGCTGAATCAAACACGCTGAAGAGAAATGAAAAGCCAATCAAAGCAGGAGAACGTGCTGCAGTTGAGGAAATGAGGGATTTAGAACCAAGACAGCGGCGGTACGCTGAAGAAGAGATTTTGAAACCTGAAGCAGAGAAGGAAAATGATGTTGGTGAAGCAAAGACACACTTCAGAGAGGGAGTGGTTGAGAAAGAAGGGACCGATTGTGGAGAAGAGGGAGAGGACCTTGCATCCGACAAGGAACCACCTCTGCCCGAATCACTGTTGTTGCCGAAGTCGCCACCGGAATCGCTGCCATCACCGGGATCGGAGTCGCCGCTGCTGCCGAACAATGGGGTGATCAGGGTTGAGTACGGTCTAGGTGAAATGTTGCTCTCTCTATGGGTCGAGATGTGTAACAGGAAAGAGAAGAAAAAAAAAGGTTACCGAAGACCATCGTTGGCCATCGGAGCCACCAGAATCGCCGGATCAAGCCACGTTCGCGATGGAGGAGTCAATGTCTCACGTTTTGATAAAGGAGGAAAGAAAAATGGGTCAGCCACATTTTGTTTCACAAATTGAAACTGTAACAGAGAGAACGACAAGGAATTTTGAACACAATCCAAATGGTATCAAATGGAAGCCATTTTGGGGGCTGATTAGTTTCCAACTGAGACGAGTTTCTTCCGCTCTTGTGCTTGATTTTTTGTGTTGCTTTTTTGAGTTATGCTCAAGGCCATTATCTCTCACTTCTTCAATTGGTGGTGATAATTTAAAAGGTTATGATGCGAAGAATGTCACAGCAATCACCCTTTATATACTTGAAGCTATTATAGTGGAGAACATGGAAGCCATGGTTCCTGAGACACCTACTTCAGTGCTTGTGCTTGTGTCATCTTCACACTACCAAGTGTCATTTCTTCATTTTGTGTTGTGTTTGTTGAAGCCTATCATTCCCTATTCTTTGTCCAAGATCTCTCATGATGAAAGGTTATTGGCTGGTGATTCCTGTCTGAACTTTGAGGGATTATGCTTTAATGATCTTTCTAGTACACTTAAACAGAAGAATGAGGCGAAGTATAGGAGGCAGCAAGATTATTTTGAGGCTACTTCAGTAAGAATTGGCCGAAGATGGTCCTTGTGGTTAATCACAAATAGCTATGTGCCAGGAAATGATGATAACTTCTATTTCCAAGTCTCCAGGGAGAATTTGATGGGGTTTTCACCATCTCTTAAGGAGGAAATTGTTTTACAAGTCAAACTTGAAAACGATGATGGATCTGTTACAATGGATGCTTTAATATGTGTTATTTGTACTCAATCAAAATATTATGGCCATGATTCTTCTATTGTTGGACACATGTCAAGAATGGTCAAGCAAATAAAGTTGCTAGTGGAGGTTGGTAGGAGATGTGACAGTGCATTAAGGCAATTAACAAATATTCCAATTATGGTAGAGTCTCCACTTGTCCATGAGTGGGATCCAGGTGACATTAAAGAAGAAGGGAGCATACATAAGAGTACCAGCAAGGGCGGGATGGAATGCCCTGGAAGTAGAGTACATCTATATCATCAGGTATTTTTCGATTTCAAGCAAATCATAGACTGGGTTGGTAACTATGGTGATGATTTTATGAGCTTTAAGGTGCCAAAGAGTTCTATTACTAAGGCTGCTCATTTTAATAATGAGATGATGTGGTTGCAAGAAGCAATGGAAATAGAAAATAAATGGGTTCACTCAAGTACACTGTTGGTAGACGTAAACACCGGAGTTGGAGTACATGCAGAATCAACACTATTTCAGAATCAACTTCCCTTCATTTCTCTTATACTCTTGAAACTTCCTGGTTTGTCTATTTCCATTGAAGATATAAAACAATCATGTTGTGTTTGGTCTTTTCTTGTAGATGATATAGCCATATGTGGGTATGGTGACTATATTGATCCATCCAAATCCTTTGCTCTGGTTCATAATATCTCAATGGGTGGAGGTCCAATTTGTATGACTCTAGGAAATTCCTCTGTTGGAGAAATTAAAACACCACTGTATCTAATTCAAGACCATGAAAAGGGGGTTACATCTCAAGAAGAGATTCACATTAGCAATTTTATACAGTGAGTCTAAAATTTTAATTACTATAGGGGATGTTTATGAGTTTATGGCGCCAACAGTACATGGATCATCAATTGCTAATGCCTTGGAGTATTTCAGCTACATCAGTAATCAGCTAAAGAATTGTGCGCTCTCAAAATGGTTCGTTGCAAAAGGGTCGATGAGACAGATGTTTGAGTTAATTCTCACAAATGATATCTTGCACCAAAATGGAGCAGCCACGACACTCTATTTTTTCCCCAAAAACACGGCTGACAACCTGGCATTTGATCCAGGAGATAGCTCTTCAGTTTCTTGCATGGCTTGGCCTTCATGTTTCACACTATGGGATCCTGGTGGAAGACTATTAAGTGTTGTTTTCGGTATCTTCACCTTGAGGACAAGGTGAATCTTTTAGGAAGGGGGTATTGATAGGATCCTAAAATAAATCAAAGGTGGAGAGTATTGATAGGACCCTAAAATAAATCAGAGTTAAAGGAGGGAATAAGAATGGTTTGTTTAATAAGTAATAATTAAGTAGTAGTGGGGGAATAAGACTAGTCTTGTTTAATAATTAAGTAATAGTGGGGGAATATGAATGTTCAAAGTGGAAGAGTAGTAGAGAGGTCAAGGTTGAGAATAAATAGAGTTGGAGAGCAGGAGAGAGGGCAGGCAGGTTTTGGGATTGGGATTTGGGCTTGGGACTTGGCAATTCTCTATTGCCATTTTACAGTTTTCTTCCTCATTGTAATCAGATCTTATGCAATTCTGAGATATCCTCAGAATTGTAGTTTTAATACAAGAATTCAATTCAAATTGTTCTTATCTTTTCATGGGTTCTCATCACTATAGCTCATACAAGAGAGAAACTCTCCTAACAAACTTTCTAATAAACATCAATGACCTTCTCTCCTCTCCCTCTTATATCTGTCCCACCACCTAAAGAATGACACATTTACTGCCACGTCATTACTACCCACATTCACCACATCATTTGGGCTAAGAGCAACTTCAGCGCTCTATTCTTAAGGTGTTGCTTACACTTTGCAACTGAAACATAAGAAAAATTAGCATTGGACTTCGCCTACGTGGGTGTGCTGCTTGCTTAGGGAAATTTGCTTGTAGAAGCTCACGTACGGAGTTGTGCTTCTAAATAAAATAATAATACTTTTATAGGGGTGTTGAAGGGGTGCTGCTCTCTCTCTCTCTGTGTAGGTGTAGGTGTAGGTGTTGAAGGAGTCTCATTGGTTAATTTTTTTAAGCAATCCACCGTTGGACGAAAATCGTGTTAAAAGTTTCAAATCCATTAAGGCAAGCTAGGGTAACAACCTTGAGTTGCTCTAACGCTCAAATCTAGTATCCTATCGATATTACATATTTATGAGTTCTCTTTTCTAATATAGTTTTAAAAAACATTAATTACTAAATAAACTTCTTAAAAATAAAGAGTTTTGGATATAAGGTGTAGCTTTTTTTCCTTTTTAATATGAAATATATTATTGGCAATTATATGCATATCATTATTTTGAGAATTTAGAAGAAGATATATATGAGAAATGATATGACTCTACCTAGTTCTACCAAATTGTGTGGTACAGAAAGTAGTTAATACGTGACATCATTTGTTATAATTGTTTTAAGTGTTGGGACCATACATATATAACTACAACTCTCAAATCTTCCCCCCCACTACTACAGGCTAATTAAAAAAGAGAAACAAAAATTATGACAAGGAAGGATGTCATAAATTAAAGCTGTAGCTTTGAGTTATCAATTTCACCTGTAGATTTATGCAGCATTTATCATGATACCTTGAAGCTTTTCTGTTCATTGAAGGCCAATGTGGTCCATAAGAGTTGAAGCCTGAAATGGACTGAATGGCTGTGATTCATGGACTAGGTTATTTTTGGACTTCAATGGACCACATCAAAAGAGGACCACTCGTTCAAGGACTTAACTCTCCAAACCTTATTGCCTTTGTCTATTGGGGACCAATTCCTGCTCCTGACATTGACATTCATATCCCATTTCAATGCCAAACTTAATTTATCCTACAATAATATTACCATATATATTCATCATTTTAATTTCTACCTGACTTGCTTTAATAGTCTAAGTATCATTAAACTGCTTCCACAATCAGAACCAATTAATAACATTTAGCCTTTCTTTGGTTCCGAGAAGAACTTGGGAAGAGAGAATGAGAAAAAGAGGTGAGGAGAGAAATAGGTGAGAAACTTGATAGAAAAGATTGTTTGGTATAAGAGAAAGAAATGGGCCAATGAGAGTTCATCTCTCGCTGCCAGCGTGAGGACCCCTTTAGTGGGTGATCTGTAAGTACCTCTGTAAGTGCTCAAAGAGCTTTGAGGCCTGCCCCGACCCTGGTGATCCTCCGGAGCCCAACTCACCTAAACTTTTTGTAATAAAAAAAGAAAAAGAAGTGAGAAATAGAGAAAAGAGAATTGTGGATAATTTTTTAAAGTACATCATTGCCGCTAAACATTTTTGACTACAATTAATTTAATTTTTTATTTTAGAGTACAAAGTGTAAATTAGACAAGAAATAATCATTTCTCTTCTATTTTTAAGAGATTGAAAAAAGTGGTGGGTCCCACTAGTTTAAATTTCCCTCCCCAATTTTTCTTCTAAACCAAACAAGATAACTTTTAAAGTTCTCTCCAAATTTTCTCTCACGTCACTCTTTCTTCTCTATTACTGTTCAACCAAACACACCATTAGAGAGTGGTTGGATGAGGAAACTTTTCAGGGTAATGCAATTTTTGGGTGTAATTAAAATATATTTCTTTTTTTTTTGGAACATAAACTATATTTCTTAAAATGCCTTGTTTTGATGTAAATTTTGAAAATTTGTGAAAATAATGGAATATCACAAGGTATTTTTTCAAGCTAATTTTAGAGAATTTCAAATACCACGTAAAATCTGAGAAATCAAAATTATCTTTTTACCTTAGAAAATATGAATCTTATAATAGGTCTAGAATTTTTTGAAATTTACAAATTATCCCTAAAATTTTTAAGTTTTTGCATATTGGTTCTTATAAATTTTTGACTTTTGCAGATTGGTCCTTAAAAAATTTCAAATTATGCAAATTGGTCCCTAAAATTATCAATTTTCAGTTTTTACAAAAAATCATTTTAAACCACTTTTCTTTTAATACGTTAACTTTTCACCCCAAAATTTTTTAAGCTTAAAAAACGCTCAACTTTAAATAAACAATTACTTAGTCCAAGCAAAAAAAACATTATAAATGAAAGAAATTTCAATTGGAGTATTTGAATTAATTAGAATCTTAAATTCTCCAGAATTTTAAATTCATCCAAACACACGCTTAGAGTGTGTTTGGATGGGGTAAATTTTAAGGGTAATGTAATTTAAGAGGGTGATTCAAATGCCTCAAATTTGATTAACTTGTTTGGATAATAAATATAGGGAATTTTCAAACTGAATGGAATTTGTGATGTATTTTAGTAAGACTAAATTTAGAGAATTTGAAATACCACCTAAAAGTGAAGAATTTGAAATTCCTTTCTTGCCAAAACTTTTTTTAAAAAAATTGAAATTTTAAAAAATATTTTTATATATATATTATATTAAGATATGGGTGGTGGCCGACGCGGTGGCTCACCGGCGCCGGCCGACGCTGCGGAGCTCCGACGACCGGCGGCGGAGCACCGGTGGCCGGCGGCGATGCTCCGGCGGCAGCGATCACGGCGGATCTCCGGCGGAGGTGGCGGCGCTCCAGTGACAATATATTAATATATATTATATTTTTTATTTCTGATTTTTTTAAAAAAAATTTCTAGAGAAAGAGTGTTTAATTTTATTTAAAGTTAAGAGAATAGATTTTTAAATTTAAAGATAAATTCTAAAAGAAATATTAGAAAATTAAGAATTTTAATTACTCTATCCAAACAATGAATTTTAAGAATGAAGAATTTTAAATGTTTTATCCAAACAAAGAACTTTATAATTGAATGAAATTCAATTGAAGCAATTGAATATCATATAATTTCAAATTCCCTATAAATTTTGAATTACTCCATCCAAACACTACCTTAGGATTCTGGAAATCCTTGTAGTTTTTTTAGATTCCATTTTTACATAGAAAAGGATTGTTTCGGTGTGCAAGTTGGTATTAATATAAATTTGGAGCTTGGCCATAAATCTTTAGTTGATTTGGGGTGGATCTATTTTCTTATCTAGTAAATCAACAACTTTCATTTTCCTTCTCTCAACTCTTAGTGAGGTGGGTCACTGCCAGGTCTATTTATATTTAATGAGCATTTATATTTTTCATGCTCCTTAAACATCATTTTCTTTATCCTTATTTTTGCCCTTTCATTTTTTTGTCCATTAATGAAGTGGTGATAACGACCAGCATGTCAATTTGTACTCTACTTGAACGAAAATAATGGGAAAATCTATAGCTCAATTGAACTAAGTCCATATGCCAATGCCATCAATGAATTTATCATTAAAACAAGAAATCCACCTACCAAAATAAACTCCAAACCATACTTTTGTTTCAAAAATAAATTATGGTTTATTTTTTTTAGTGAAATGCATTTTTTGCAAAAAAATTACATGCAGTGATTTGTAATTTAATAATTAATACATATCCAAATTAAATGTCCTAATTAATTTTATTGGCAATCTTTTCACTGCATAATTATTTCACTTGTAATTATTTGCCTGCCCATGAATCTCCATTCTCTGTTTCATAACTTGCATTGATAATTTTAGTGACATTGCAATGTCGACTCTCGGTCGAACTCGAATGTGATTGCATAATAACGTGTTTGTGTGCTGTTTATTTGTCATTTCATCTAAACTGATAATTCTTTTTTACCCATCCATAAGTATAAACCCCGCTATGTTGAAAAAAGAATAAGTATACAGCTGTGAAAGTACACTTAATGTAGAATTTGAAGTCTCGCTTACGCTCTTTCAACAAATCTTCTCTCACAGACTTCCAAGCATCCTAACCAGTGGCGGACCTAGGTTATGTGTGTACTAGTACCTATATATAATTTTTTTGAACCCCTTAAATTTTAAAGTTGCACTAGTATTCTTAAATTTGCACCCAATTTGCATCCAATTTTTTATAAATCTGTCTTATCAATCTCCATAAGGGACTATTTATAACACTTTAAGAAGTAATTTTACCGATATATATCACATACTTTTACTGTCTACTTTTATTTTCATATAGTTTATGACTTAAATAGAAAAGGACGTGTAAACTTAGAGTGAGGATATTTGAAAAAAAAATTTTAAACAATAACCAACATTTTTTATAATGATTTTTTTTGCACCCCATTGCCTAGGGCCATGGTTCCGCCACTGATCCTAACCCCTACCAAGTAGTACAACAATGCACCAAAATCCACAGTTACCATCTGCTTCCACATTTACTATATCTTCAAGATAAGGATGTATGATCTCTGGCATACCGCTAATGAACTCATTGTAGTCATCCGTATGAATAATAGCAGGAGTAGGAATAACAGTAGGATTTAGGGTTGGATTAGGACTTTGAGTTAGAGTTGGTGTAAGAGTAGGAGTAGGATTAGGAGTTGGAGTGGAACATGGCTTCTTTTCTAGTGGTGGTGGCTTTTTTGGTAGTGGCGAGGTAGAGGTGGAACTTGTAGTTCTACATCTACTTTGGGTTGGTTTCTTTGTTAGTGTTGGAGTAGGAGTGGAACTTCTACTTTGGGCTGGAGTTGAGGTCTTTGATACTGGTGGGGTAGGTCTATGCCAATACACATATTGATCACGCTCCAAATAACTCATCAATTGTTGGAGCTCAATCCTACCCTGACGTAGCCTCGACCGTAACCTTGAACGTGCATTGTGTATTTGTTTGAGAACAACGTGATTATCTTTAGGGTTCATAGCTTTAATTTCATCAAGGATGCGATTCAAATTCCTAGTCATTCTAGCAACTATTTCCTTCTCTTCCGTCATTAATCTAGAGTTGTACAAATGACTTTCTCCATAAGACAATAATGTATGGTTATGTGTTCGCACATAACACTCAATATTCATACTCCAAGCTTCTTAATAACACTCCCTCCAACCTAAACTTATAGCAGCATCTTCTACTCCTGATAGGAACCATATGGTCGTCGACGTACTTTCTGGCTTTTCACACACCAAGACGCAAAATTCTTTCCATGACTTCGTTCGTTGTCAGATCTAGATATCACAATCACCATTCTAAGAGACAGATAGACAGAATGCACCCATACCAACAGCTCACCACGAGTGGCAAATAACTAAAAAAAATGTAACAGACACTTAGGCCCTTAAAAATAAACAAACAAACCTAACTCCTCCCCTCCCAATTAGACCTAATAATATACATGTTTTGTTGTGAATGAACTAGTATAGTTCACGACCATTGAGTCGCTTGGGATGTCATCTCCTCTTGAGGTTATACCATTTTCTTCCATTTTATACCTATACAGAAATAGAATAAAGATTTTAAAAAACAGTTTATGGACATTCTAATTAATAGCTTATGGATGTTCTAATTAATAGTTTATGGACATTCTACTCCTGATAGGAACCATATGGTCACCGAAAACGTTCGGTAGCATACTGTTGTGGCTTTTGGTTCTGGAAACATCCTCTTTTACAAATTTTTGAAGGTACGTTGGTTAGATGTCGAAACGGTTTAGTACTATAGTACCAAACCAAGCGTGAAACCAGAAAAATAAAACGAATAGATACACTGTTTATGCGATTTAAAAAAAGGAAAAGGTTAGTAGGGATCATAACTTAAGATAGTTGACTCCGTGAGGAAAATGTCTAGAATGTGAATGAGGTTGGTGAGGAGGTTAGGGTTTGGAGTGGAGAGATAAGAGGTATGGGGGTTAGGAGGGGGTGTGTCGGAGATGGAGTGAAAGGAGGAAGGGTAGGGAGGATTTTTTAAAATTTTCAGGGCTATTTACGTATTTTTATAAGGTAAGGGGGTGTGTGGTGAGTAGGGGAATTGTAAGAAGTATGAGCCATCAACTATTTGGACATATGTAGTTCCGCTACGTTAGTATAAAGTCATTAGGCCCAAATAAGTCCTCTGGGTCTAATAGACAAAGCATAGAAACGACGTCGTAGTTGCTCAAAAGAATTAGCAGCGGCTAGCTAAAGATTCATGAGTAATTGTACAACTTTTTTTTTAGCAGATGAGTACTTGTACAACTGAGCATCATATCATTTTTGATATCTTTAAGAAATTGAGGAGAGGTTGAATTGAATTGCAGTTGGTGATGGTGACAGTATTGTTGGCATGAGATGAGAGGGGACAACATTCTGTGCACCATGTTGTATTCTGATACAGGATGTTGTTGTAACGGTGAAGAATGTGCCAAAAATGCTACTAATATGAAAGAGCTATAATCATGTGTTGTATTTGTTCGGTTGTTGTATTTGTTCCAAGATTAATGATTATAGAGGTGGTTTATAATCTGGAATTTTCGGAGAGATGTCAAAATTTTAGAGCGTGGAAAGAGCAATGGAACAACCCTCAAAAAATAAAACCGCGATACCCAACATTGTTTTCGATTTCTCCTAAAAACAAACCTTGTTTTTTATTTGCTTGCAGATAAGATGAGATTATGATTCAACACTGTTTCGGACTGGGCAGAGGCCCAATCCCCCCTATCTTGGGCCAGAAATCAGCCTGCTAAACTGGAGCATTTCTGCATTGGAGAAGCGCCTTCTTTAGAACCATTGGCGATCCATGCCTAACTCCTATCGACAGCTAGCATCCCTGCAGCAGATCCGACGGTGGAGATAGACCGAAGTCATTGCCCCAGCTAGACCATCGTGTCTATCTGAATTCTATAAATAAGGGTCAACCCACTCAGAAATGTACACTTTTTCCTCACTCTCATACTCTGCTTTGACTTCTTCTCTGACTTGAACGTTCAAGTGTCTTTGCAGGTACCACCCAACTTAGGCTTTGCACCCCAACTTCAACAGGATCTCACTACCGACTATCCAACCCAGTTGACCCGAGATTGATAAGGTACAGATCAAACACAATAAGGAGAGGGATGCCTAAATTCTCTTCCCGTTCATACAAGTTAAATTTTTATATTTTTTCTAAAAAATAAAGTCAAATTTTTATAGTCGTGCGATAAGACATGGGGGGTGCTTTTTGCACCCCATCTTTGCTAATGTACTCTCATGAGTTTCTGAAAGTTAACTTTCATAATCATTCTTTCTTTGCTCTCCCTTCTTGTTGCTGAACCATACCACCAAATTCGCCAACATATATTGAAAGCTAAATGGTGTTTGTAATTCGGTAATGACAAAATTTAATTGACCAAAAGTTCAAGAGGAACATTTATATGCAAATGATGCCCTAGTTAAGTAGCAAAAGAAAGCAATTAATTTATTAGAGAATAAATTAAGTAACTTTGTCACTAATAAATAGTTCAACAAATAACACTATTCATTATGTTACAATATCAATTAATTATCGGTTGTCTTACTTTGCTTTTTAAAGTGGGAATTTTGTTAGAGAAGCAAATCCATCAACTAGATTATCAACATTTTTGTCCATGAGGGTTTTGTTGACATACATCATGGTAAGGCTTACAACTAGACATTCTTAAAAGGAAAATGATAACACTCACTTAAATATACTCGTGACCTCTTGCGAAATCCTTTCATTATCCAACAAATCGATGATTGTTGTTCAATTCCGTAAAATGTGGATAAAACAAAGTGTCGATTTTTTTTAATAAGCAACGTCTATCACTTTGCAAGGTTTTACCACAAGTATAAGGGCGTTAATTGTGATACACTATGTCCTCAAAGCAATCCATGATGTAGAATATGATTTTGACCTATTTTTTAACTGTACTCATGCTCGAGCCTATTGGTGTAAAATCGATCTGTGACAATATTTGCAGAATTCTATTCTCTTCACAAATGTTTTTACAAAGAAAGCAAATGGATCTAACACCTAAAGTCCTAAACACCCAATCACTGTGATCCAATACCAAGTACACCACCCAAAATCAAGCAAAAAACTGACACAAAGCACCGCCAGGAACAACTCTACCCCTCGGATCCCAAACTATCCAGAGATTAAGAGACAAGGACAATAACAGAGACCAATATAGAGATAACAACCACTGCTCGAACCGCAAGTATAGACCACTGCAAACTGGCCGCCAAGAACGACAAAACAGGAAGAAACAAAACCCTTGAACCAAAGACCTTCCTTCCCAGACCCCATAAACCAAACAAAGATTCCTTCTTTTGGATTCAAAACCCACAATCCCCTCAGAACAACACAACCAAACACAACCAAACAACAAGGCGGAACCAAAACGAACAAAAGCACAATAGGCACGCATCAAAATAGTGATACACACACATGCTAAGTTACAGCTGAATTTTAGTACCTCAAATAAAGCAACGATTCTTAACAGTTGCCACTTAAATTTGTTGCGCAAAAACCCAGAAATACATATTCCCATCTGTACTGGTGAAGTATCGACAGACTTGGGAACAAAATTTGCACAGGTAAAAGTTAACGGAATTCTTTGAAAGCTATACGTTCCCAAAACCAAAGTCATCAAATGGAAACAACTAGAAAGTTTACAAACAAATCGCAACTGAGGTGTCTACAAACTCATGGCCAAAATGTTGAAGTTGGTCTACAAACTGGCACGCGAAAAACACAACATAAATTCCAAGTTGGTTAAATATCATGACCACAAACAACAACCATATATACAATGCCCGGGGTGGGGGCTGTCTTTGAAGCCTAGTTGGACTACAGAGAAAAGCAGACCTAATATCATTTCCCAATTACAGACCTCCAACACTGTGTACTCAATTCCAACCAGCTAAAACCTGCCAAGTAAAATCAGCCACATCGTAAGCCTTAATAGCCTGCTTATGCTACACAGTCACTAAATTTGAACCTAATATTTTCCTGTTAATTGGAAGTTTGAGCCCTTGTCTTGTCTCAAATAATCCCAGAATTCACAATTTTCATCTTGACATTTTTTTTATCAACGGTTACTGAACTGCCAGAGCATTTTTATTTACTAAAGTTAATTTTTTTCATGCAAGACATTCATTTTAATAGTTAAATTCAATGAACTTGTTTCTTTTTTGGTCTAATTATTAAATTCTGTTACCAATAAGAGTACCTGTCTGTTAATGCTGGCAATCATTCACAGGCAATCTTGGTGTCAAAGCTGCTAAGGCATATTGCAAAAGCTTCAAAGGCAGAGATTGGATACTGGTAATCCATGGTGAATACATCCTTTCCAACTTTCCCAAACTGTAGAATAACATTTTCCTGAGCCTGCTCAGAAACTCCATTTTTAGGAGAAGCAACCAGCTGGAAATTTTTAACTGAAGCAACTGTCACACGTCCATTGAAGTTCAGACACCAGCATTGGAGTTGTTCATGCCACCTAGGGGACTTGTTTTTTAACACCAGCATTCCCTCGTTTTGACCAGTCAAAGGCACTGATTGGAGATTCTCTATGCGGGTAGATTTTGATCTGAAGAATGGGATAGATGGAGAAGTATCAACCCTGCTATGAAGAAAATGAGTCTGTGTTGGAGCCACACCATCAGGTTCAACAGCTGATGCAGGGATGGAATCCATAAAACATTGCATTACCCTAGGACCCCTGTTAATGTATTGTTTTGTTAACTAACTTTTAGTTATTCTAAATAATCATATACATAATAACTTGGCAATACAGAAACCTCTTGAAATCAAGGCTACGAACAATCAATAACATTGAAATAGTCACCACAAATATTCATCCAATGATTTCCAGACCACGTAATTCTCTTTACCCAAAAGAGGGACATTTTAGTAACAATACTATTACCTACCTAGAGCCCAAAACATTCAGATCATATGAGACATGCGCAATGGGGTAGTTGCCTGCAGGAACTCTTGGAGACACTTGCCTGAGACTGACTAGCCTTGTGGAGCGAGACTTCGCTACTTTGGCTCCATAAATTGGAGGGTGTGCATCAAACACGGTGAATTTGGTGCCCAGAAAGTTTGATCTATTACCAATGAAAAAAAGTGATTTCAGACCTAGCCGATGTTGATTAAAAATCCAAGTCATATATCAGCTAAAATACCTCAACTTCCCAATATAGGTACTACTCCCTCTTGATACATCATCGTAGTTCAGAGAAATGATATAGTCAGTATGGGTTGCACGTCGACACTTGCGTGCAGCAAGGAGAAACTTGCCATCGTCAGTTGAGGCTGCAAAATTATATAAATCAACATCAACAAATCATCATAGGACATGGAGGAAAAGATCTTCTCTGATTGTCACACTAGTTCAAGCAAGAAAATAAAAAGGATGACTACTAATCCAACCTATGTGACACAAGGTTTAGAAATAATTATTACCACGCGGCTTAAGTTAAAATCTCTGATAGTGCTTACCCTGGTTCAAACCAAGATACAGATAATATGTTTGGTTACTGCGATTCCGTTTAATATAGCACTGAACAAGAGAGTCCCTAGGACCAGGCTGCATGAAGAAAATAATAAGTCCATTAAGGCTTGACAATAAAAAGGGGGATAGTTAACCAGAGTAATAATGTCTTCCTAAACAATAATTAAGAACTTTGTAATGCAAGGAACCAAAAATTTCAAAAATAGTAGACCAAGAGAAATATATTTAATTGCAGCACATGGAAAGCAATTTCAACCAAATTCATGTATTCAACAACTAGAATAGTAAAAAGTACTAATTTGTTGTAATAATATTACAGAATATAGCCAATCCTTGTCGTGTTTCAATGTAGATGTTTTTATGTTTCCTTAGCATGACGTGAGAGAAACTAGGCATACTACATGAGCAATGCAATTTGCACGCCATTTTGGCATATTTCCTTATCACCTCTATCACATCCAATTTGTCGGTATACATCTCACATAAACATTCCCTTTTATAATAAAGGAAAAATAAGTAATACGCGTACAATTAAGATTGTTCTTTTCACGGACCACAATGCCACTCCTCACAACCCAAAAGGAAGCTAATTGAAGAAACCAACTCACATAGATTTTATACATTTATAACCTACTTTGGAACAGTTTCATTTATAAAAATTAAAAATGAACAATCTTTCTTGCTCTCTCACCAACTCACTTTCTTAGGCTGTGTAGGATGAGAATTCAGCTCACCGTATGCACAACCAATGTAACAAGCCATCACACAACCACAACAGCTTTTGTAAAACAATGCAACTCATCAACCTTCCTAAAGTGAAAAATAGTCATCAAGTTCACACATACCAGTGAAAGAATATAAGCATATTATTACTGTCAAGAAAACCAAATATTTCAGCTCAAAATGATCTCTAGTTTCAATCACAAAGTTCTCTGAACTTAACTCAAAAAGACTATACATTAACACAAGAAACAATAGCAAGTTTGCAGCTGACTACATCAATTGAATTCACAAATGAATCTAAGCACAAAATATAAATAAGGTACAGAAGGAAGACCTGCTTCAAGGAGATAGGGAATGTCAACTTGCTGGATAATTGAGGAGTTTTAACAATTTCCTTCATGATTTCTCTCCAACTGCGGCAAACACCGGCGCAGGCGACGACATGTTTCCGGGAAGGCCAGGTATCTTCAGAGGCCTCAATCCTAATAAGCACATCCCTCAAGAGTTCTGGAGGCATGTTAGCCCAAGAACTCTGCTTCAAGCCATCAACAACAACTGAACTATCACGAGCAATAACATTAACATCACTGTGTGATTGTGATCTTGATCTCATACCATACCCAAACTTCATCTCAAATCCTTTCCTATCTGGAATAATACTCCTAAACGACATCGTCAACCCTCTCTTTTTTTTTTTCACTCTTCTAAATCCCTAAAATGACTAATTACATGGAAAAGGTTGAAAATTTTGATTTTGTACAAAGAAGTGAGCACTAGGGTAACCACAGAGACATATCTACATTTTACTTCAATTAACTAAAATTGAAAGAGAATTTTGAAGAGAAAGTAAAATTGACTGGATAAAACGGGAAGCTTGAGCAAAAGCGCATGAATCTACTTCCCTTCTTACCTCAGAAGCATGAGAGACTGAGAATTGAAGCCTGGGATCAGGAGAACAGGGAAAGTAAAGTAAGAAAGACAGAGAAAAGGGTAGTGAATAGCGGCGAGGAATGTGGGTGAGGGTGTGTGGGCTAGTTGGACTTATCCAATGGGTTTGGTCTGGTGCCAGTCATGTATGTACCTGACTTTGTCCCTATCTCCTTTGCATCAACAATTTCAGCGATACAAAGACGTCAGGTGACGTGTGATATTTATTTGTGAGAACGTATGATATTTATTTGTCAATTCGTCCAAATTGATAAAAAAAATCTAGCTTTTTTTTGGTCTTTTTTTTTAGATAAGCAGTACTTCATTGAAAAAAACACTATGGGTGCTCAAACCCAAACAACAAAAGTTATATATTGTTTAAGCAATGAAGTGGACCAAGCCACCAAGCAGAAATATCAAAATTTAAATTACAATGAGATATATAGACCAACCAACTCCAAGTTAACTGCTTGATGCGTGACATGATAGATTCAATGTTGGGATCCTCGTTCTTGAAGATAAGAGCATTCCTAGCCAACCAAATACTCCAACAGGTGGTCAACCAAATTAAGTGTTTTGTTTTCTTGGCCTTTTTACCTTTGGATAGCTTCCCCCACCAAAGACAATGTTCGAGCAAGCTGTTGGATCCCACATGGTCGATCCTACACCAAACGCACACCCGCGACCAAATATCCGATGCAAAGGTGCAGCTCAAAAACAGGTGAAACTGCGATTCAACTTCATTCCAACACAATGGACAGAGAGCCTCATCGTCTGGTGCGATAACAAGTCGGTATCGCAAATTTCCGCGAGCTGGAAGAGCATCCTTAAGTAAGCGCCATCCAAAAACAATAACCTTGGAGGGAGCGACACATCTCCATAACTTCTCCAATATCTTATGTAATTCATTTTGATCGCTCCCCATTACCTCCCGAAGCATCTCTTTGTAACAAGAACGGACGGTAAATTTTTTCGAAGTCTCAAGCTTCCATATCCAAGTATCCTCAATCCCTTGAGCAAGAGTCACTGGGGCCAAGATTTGTTGAAAATATGCAGCCTCCAAATGATTAACACGCGATTGAGATACAAGCCAAGATTCATTCCACCGCCAAACTCCATCCCTCCACCCTCCAAAGTCCCGCACCACCACACAGTTTGATTCACGGCCCGTCCATAGAGAAGGAAAAAGCCGAGAAAAAGAAGAAGTTCCCAACCAAACATCATTCCAAAAATCCACCGAAGCGCCATTCCCCATCCTACGAGAAACCTGCTGGCCGAAAAAAGATAGAGGAGAAAACGCGAGATCAAACATCATCAAATCGCGCCACCAAATAGACCCAACAGCACCTCTTCTTAATGCACCCTCCGACCATTGTATAAAGGCATCCTTGAAGCTTCCATATCTATGAAATAATAAGCCTTTCCAAGGAGCGAAATCATCAACAAGGGCCCGCCACTTCCACTTACTTAAAAGAGCCACATTAAATAAATCTAAATTTTTGATACCGAGGCCTCCGTCATTCTTCGGTTTGCAAATTTTGTCCCAAGCAACCCAATACATACCCCTATCTCCATCATTGATTTGCCACAGAAAATCCCTTTGTATTTTAATCATTGCTTTAATAACCGACTTCGGTGCTTTATAGAAAGAAAAGAAATACAAAGGGATACTATTTAACACCGAATTAATAAGAGTGACTCTACCTCCAATTGAAAGATGACGCCCCTTCCATGATGTTAGCCTTTTTCTAAGCATATCAAGTACCGGCTTCCACGTTGTCGCCCTTCTCGGATTGGCCCCAACCGGAATCCCCAAGAACTTAAACGGGATGGACTCCGTTTTACAATGAAGGAAAGTAGAAGCGGAATCAAGAAACTCCTCTGAAGTGTTAATACCAATGATCTTGCTCTTATGAAAATTCACACGTAACCCGGAGACCAATTCAAAGCTTCTTAAAACTGTCTTGATGGCCCACAGATTATCCCAAGAAGGCTTCCCCATTAACACTGTATCATCCGCAAATTGCATAATAGAAAACCGGAGAGAAGAATTAATATCATAACCTGCAAAATAGTCAATCTCCACCGCTTTAGCTACTAAAGCCGACAAGCCTTCCGCCACAATGAGGAACAAAAAGGGGGAAAGAGGATCCCCTTGTCTCAAACCTCTAAACGCCTTAAAATCATTAATGGGACTCCCATTAACCAACACCGAAAAAGTAGTATTGCAAACACAAGATTTCATCCAAAGAATCCATTTTTGAGGAAAGCCCATCCAATCTAACATATAAAATAAGAACTTCCACGAGATGGAGTCATATGCCTTCTCGAAATCAACTTTAAAAATCAAACATTCATCCTTCGATCTCTTAGCATAATCAACTACCTCATTAACGACCAACACCCTGTCCAAAATTTGCCTAGCCCCCAAAAAAGCCGATTGGCTATTCGATATAACACTAGGGAGCACCTTCTTAAGCCGATTTGCCAACACTTTTGCCAAAATTTTGTAGAGAGACCCTATCAACGAAATCGGTCTATACTCCCCCAAACCTTGAGGATTATCATTTTTGGGAATCAATGCAATAAAAGTTGCGCTAATGGCCTTAGGGAGAAATGTTTTATCATGAAATTCATTAAT
The DNA here is from genome assembly GCA_963573325.1 of Astragalus glycyphyllos. NCBI lineage: Eukaryota > Viridiplantae > Streptophyta > Magnoliopsida > Fabales > Fabaceae > Astragalus > Astragalus glycyphyllos. The sequence continues at coordinate 61,997,809 of OY754309.1, forward strand.
AAAATCAACAACATCCTTTTTCAACAAATCCCAACATAATTTGATGAAGCTCATGTTAAAACCATCCGGCCCGGGGCTCTTATCGCCATCACACCTCCACACTTCCTCCCTAATTTCTTCCTCCGAAAAAGGTTCGATCAAGAAATCCATATCAACACGAGAAAGCTGATTAAAAGCAAGACCATCAAGAGTGGGGCGAAATTGACAAGACTCCACAAAACACTTCTCAAAATGATGTTTAACCGAATTCTTCACTTCCTCCACCTCCTCCATCATCTCACCATTACTCCTTAATAACAACAAACTACAACGGCGCCTTTTAAATTTTAAAAGGGAATGGAAATACCTTGAGTTCATGTCACCTTCCTTGATCCATCGTGCTCGAGACTTTTGCGCCAAAATTGACTCCTTTGTTTGAATTTGATTCCAAAAAGAAGTTGAGACCTCCTTTCGGTTCATAACCAAAGCGCTATCCCACCCCTCACATAAAGCATGGTCAAGCGAATTCAAATCCCGAACCAACGACTCTATGTTCAAGTCAAGCTTACCGAACACCTCTCTATTCCAACTCCGCAATTTCTCCTTTAAAAGCTTGAATTTTTCCTTTACCACATGAGCCTTATGACCCCTAATATTGAACCCATTCCAGCACTCCTTCACAAAGGGTAAGAAATCAGCATGATCATACCAAGCCTTAAATATCCGAAAAGGCTTTGGCCCCCAGTCTTTTGCAAGACGAAGGAGCCAAAAAGGATTGTGATCGGATATGTCACGCTTACCAACCCATTGTCCAGATATGCCCCACAAATCAATTAAACCCTCAGAAACAAGGAACCTATCCAAACGACTCATAGAAAGACCATCCGAACAATACCAAGAGAATCTGTTACCTGATACCGAAACATCAATCAAATCCATAGTTGATATAAAGTTGTTAAAATCAGAAATTTCTATATAAGAACTATCACCACTTCTCCCCCGCCGCTCCTCCACACTAGAAACCGCATTAAAATCCCCAACAACACACCATTCCCCTTCTCCAATGGACTGTTTAATCAGCCTCAAATCATTCCACAGTCTTCTCTTTTCCACTATCGAGCATGGGGCGTAAACATTGATGATATGCACCAAGCTAGATCGGAAAGATATAGTAACTCCCAAAAAACCTTCACCATTAAAAGTAGAAGAGACAGACCAACCACTTTCAACCCAAGAACACAGTAAGCCACCTGAGAGACCCGTCGACGGATGATAAATAAATTTAAATGGCTTTGCTCCCCATAACACACCCACTTCCCTTTCATCCACCACCTCCCTCTTAGTTTCCTGAATGCAAATAAAATCAAAGCAACCAGACTGAATATTAGTTGCTAGTCGGCGCCGTTTACTACGGTCACCCCACCCTCTCATATTCAACGAAAGCAAATTCATGGAACCCCGTTGGTGTTCACCCTCTTACTGCATGCCTCTTCATCTCTTGCCTCCCCTTCCTCAATCAGCCTAACATAATGTTCGTCATGCATGTTTCCTTCAATTCCCAAACTCTTTGCAGACTCCCACACCTTTTGAGCAACTGACTTACTCTGCAGAATCCAAAACTTATTATTACAGCAAGCAATATTACCTAAAGAGATAGAACCATCACATAACACCACCCCCGCCGAAAATAAAGATGATGAGTTTGGCCTTTGATTGGATACCAAAGGAACAGCGACAACATCATTTTTCTCAAGAGAAGCGGTGGAAACAGATTTGAGCTCACGGAGAGCTTTCTTTAGCTTGCCTTTTCTTGGGTTATGTTTTGGTGCCACCATTAAAATTTTACGCTCCTTCGTGGTTTTGGTCAAAGCAGGTGGGGCGTCCACACCATGCTGATCATTAGGAACACAAGTTACTAGCGCTGGTCCCGATTTTTGATTGGAAGAAAACAAAGATTCTTCCACCATAGTTGGAGTCGCTCCACCGGCCTGGGTCCCACCCATCATAGCCTCATGATTCCCATTTATATTTAAATTTGAACTTTCCCACAAAGGTTGTACCTCATCAACGGCTTTCTCATTAATACCATCCTTAATTGCTCCATTACTCCCCCTTAAATTGCTGGGCATTGATTCCCCATTAAAGTCGTTATCATCACCAGATGCATCCCGAAGGTATCACCGTTACCGAAAAAGTAGGACTCCAAGAACTCCGCATCAGAACTAGAGGAGTCATCATTCACCTCTTTTGTGTCATTCTTAGTCCACACCGATGGACCACACCAATCTTCCACCATTTTAATCGAAAAAGATACCTTGTTAATTGATACTTGGATCACCTTGTTGACCGTTCCCGTGATTGGAGTGCGAACCATGATTCGGGCAACATCGAAAGACTTCTTCAAAGCTGTATTATCATCTGAGCACATATAGACGCCAACATTAGCTGATAGTTTCTCGAAAAAATCGGCATTCCATGCATGCACCGGAACCCCGTAACATCGAATCCAAGTTACCCTCTCTGTGTCAACATCAGTGGGTTTCCACGGACGGACCCATTTGAACCATTGAACTAACCATTCCTTCGCATCATCAATAAAGCCAGTGAAATCATCGTCCTCTTGTCCACCTTCCAACAGTACTAGATTACACCCCAACGGAGTAGCTTTGATAGTAAACACCCCTTCCCTCGCAAAAAATTCATGGATATTATAAGCATCTCCCGGATTGATAACCTCTCCCACCATCGCTCTTACCAACTGCCCAACGTCTGGAATATCATAGGACCACATATCCTTCGTCACATCTCTCTGCTGGATGAAATTCGGATTGAGTTTCTCTTTCCAAACCATCGTTGCTTTCGAAGGAGCCTTGGGAATGGGATTTGATCGAAGTTTCTTGGGATCCTCCCTTTGGAACCTAGGAAGATTGACGTGAATCTTTTCTCCCTCCACGAATATATTATCCAACATGATCGCCATTCTCTCCGGATTGCGAACGTCAAAGAAACGAACGAATCCAAACCTATGTCCAAGGGCATTTCTTCTTCCCGGAATTACGACCTCCTTCACCCTTCCATGTTTGGAAAATATCTCCAGCAGATTTCGTGCCCAAAGCCTCTCCGGGAAGTTCGTAAAATAGAAAGAGGTGCAATCTTTTCTCCTATCGTCATCCTTCATGACCCGAGACGCGATATCTATTTTTCTCTGTCGGTGTCTGTCTCCATAGCGTTTGTTTTTCTTTCCCATAACCACGTGCCATCCTCCATTGATACGGCCCCCACCCCACGGTTCACCCGTGTCCTTCTTCCACGTTTTCATACTAATTGTCGTTCACTAAACCCGGTCTGCGTCAAAAACAAATTTGTTCAGAACATTGTATTGCATCAACAAGTTAGTCGTAGGAGAAGAATCAAGTTTTGATGGTGACGGCTTAAGGCTGAAGACGGCGGCGCACAAGCATGATACGCGACGGCTAGGGTTTTTTTAGTTTATTTTACGTATTATTTAAAATAAAATTTCTTTTTCGTCTTTAAACTACCGGACAATTTACACTCTACTAAAGATTGAGTTAATAATCAGTTTTGTTCTACAAATTTCAAAGGACCGACATGTAACTAAAGTCTTTTGAGGCTTTTAAAGCTTTCGAATATGGTAGACGATGGTAAATACTTCAATTTACCATGATTCTCCACAGTCAAGCTTGTCAAGTTGTTTACATGTTGATTCTTGTTCCAAATTGTACTCATATTGAGCGAGTTCAATCTAAGGGCTCTCATTATAGGAAACCCAACCTACATAGAAACAAACAAATTAGCATATATCGTAATTGAAGGCTTGTAACAAAAGACAATTATGATAAGCATTTATGAACCGTGCTTGTAGTGTTTTGAGGCATGGTTGAGCTTTCTTAGCAAAAATCATCAAAATAGGGTAAGGAATTAGCATAAGTAGTGTTTCGACATCGAGACTTGTTTTCTTCAAGTGATAATGGAACATAGGGAAATATATGCTCAAAATCCTAGAAAAAAGTTTTTTTTAGAATTCAAGTCAAATAAATTGTGACCTTTGACTCCATCTTTAAATCCTAAATAGATGTTTTTTTCCTAGAATGTGAGTCAAATTTATTTCTATTTGCTTTTAATGTGGTCGCAAAACACAGAGATCCAAAGACTTTAAGGGATTGAAGTAAGGATCATGGCCAAGCAGTGTGTGAAAAGGTGTTTTGCTTGAAAACGTGGGGCTCTTGCAATGTTAAGTATGTGCCGATGTTTTCTCTCTCAACTATTTCATTTTGTTGAGGAGTAGCAACACATAATGTTTGGTGAGTGATTGATTTCTCACTATAGAAATCTTTGAGTGGGAATTCGTTCCCATTGTCTGACCTTATACACTTTATTTTGTGATTGAATTGAGTTTTTACCAAAGATACAAAAGATCTTACAAGATTTGATGCTTCTGATTTTAATTTCATGTGAAAGACCCGTTGTATACAAAAGACTCATAGGGAAGCTTCTATATTTGGCTCACTCATGGCTGAAATATCTCACACTAGGGAGATTGTGTCTATGATTATCATCTCCCTTTTCAAATTCATAGAGTTTGTCTATGAGAACGACCATCACTGTACAAACTTCTTATCAGGCTTGAATGTAATGCTTTTAGGCTCAGTAATTCTATCTTGACAAATTAATTGACAAAAATACTGACAAAAATACGGATCCGTATAGCATTTGGTATCTACCAATTTAAAATATGTTTTTATATATTAATATAATTAATTAGTTTTTATGTTTAAAAATTTGAAAACACAAAAACCCAAAAAACCCTTAGCTCCTTATTTCACTTTCTCTCTCTCTGCTATTTCACTTTCTCTCTCTCTCTCTCTGCGAACAAGCAGCATCTCTCTCTCTGCTCTTCTCTCTCAACGTCCTTTTCTTCTCTTCACAGCAGCTTCCTTCTCTTCTCTCTCAACGCCCTTCTCTTCTCTCTCCTCTCTCCACGCCCTTCTCTCTCGCCGGCAACCATCGTTAAAAACAAGTACGTTTCCGTCGCCGACAACCACCGTTTGTCTCTGCGACCAAAACCGTGAGCTGAGCTTCTTCTCCGTCAACGACGTTTCCGTCAGTTCAGCGTTCCGTCAGGTATTTCTTTGAGTTTCCTCTTCATTTTCTGCTTGTTAATCCGTTTTTAATTTCGTTTCTGTTAATAGCTTGGTTTGGCCCTAAAATGATTGATGTGGCCTTATAATTCCATCTCTCTGTAATTTGTGGCTTCCATTTTTTCTGCATGTTAGTTTGACCAGAGGAAGCATTTCTGTTTTAACAAAGTTGAATAATTGTCGAAAAGGTCAACATTGGTAACGTTTTGAAACTTAACCAAATTGAGAAAAAAAGATAGAGAACAAATCCGAAATTTGAATTTAAGTTAAAGGGCCTATGGAGGAATTTTGTCTAGACTGTTGGTTGAAGCATACTGGATGTTAATTGCCTCTAAGAAAATAGTATAACCATCCACTTCTTACGAATGTCTTGGATTTGTGTCTTAAGTTTATCAGAAAAAATGGTGTCATGATATTCTGCCTGGTAAAATAATTTACATTTGTAAACATCAAATTGTTGCTTTTGATCATAGTGCTTCACACATCTTATACAAAATGTGAGGTTTCACTTTATGAGTAGTGAAATTATCGTATACATCTAAAATAATAGTAAATATTTTGTGTAATGATTGAGTTATTAAATAATTTGTGTATTATTGGTTCTAACTGTGGAGTGTTGATGTGACACGTAGGTTTTTGAAAAAAGATGGATGATACTGCAGCAACATTTGTGGAGGGTCGTAGTGCTGATGGTGAAGATATAATAGTTGACGATTCAAATGATGATGATGCACGTTGGGAGCCTGCGGTCGGGATGTGTTTTGCTTCCTTAGATGAGGGGAAATCATATTATGGTGAGTATGCGTCAAGAAAAGGTTTTGGGTGGAGAATTAGAACATCAGCAAAGGGAGGTGATCGGAAAGTCAACTACATACTACTTGCATGCTCGAGAGCGGGGTCTAGCGCAAACATGTCAAAAATTCCATGTTCGTTGAAAACACTTCCGACTAAGGTTAACAATTGTCCTTCCAGGATAGCTTTGAAGTTACAATCCGATGGGTCATGGGAAGTCCAAAAATTTGAAGGTGTCCATTCTCACGAGATGAGCCCCACAAAGGCAAGGTTGTTTAGGTCTAACAAGAAACTAAATCTGCATGTGAAGAGAACAATCCAAATCAATGATGAAGCGGGAGTGAGGATTAACAAAACATTCCAATCTATTGTTACAGATGCGGGAGGGCATGAAAATGTAGCGTTTTGTGAAAAGGACGTGAGGAATTATGTCAACAAGGAAAGGCGTTCAATTGGAAAAGGAGGTGATGGGAAGGCGTTGATTAGTTACTTTTATGAAATGAGGGAACAAAATTCTAATTTCTTCTATGATCTTGATTTGGATGATGGTTTTCATGTCAAGAATGTGTTTTGGGCCGATGCAAGAAGTAGAGCTGCTTATGAATATTTTGGAGACGTGGTAACATTTGATACAACATTTCTAGTCAATAAATATGATATGCCTTTTGCTGCGATTGTAGGTGTCAATCACCATGGCCAATCAACATTACTTGGGTGTGGGCTAGTTTCAAGTGAAGACGAAGACTCATTTGTGTGGTTTTTTCAAGCATGGCTTCGTTGCATGCTAGGAAAGGCCCCCTTGGGTATTGTCACGGACCAATGCAAGGCTATGAAAAAGGCCATTGAGATAGTCTTCCCTACTACTCGCCATAGGTGGTGTTTATGGCATATAATGAAAAAAATACCGGAAAAACTCAATGGATTTGGTGAATATAAGAAGATAAAGGCAGCCATGAAAGAAGCAGTTTATGATACTTACACCGTAGTTGATTTTGAAGATAAGTGGTGTTCGTTCATAGAAAAATTTGAGCTTCAAGACAATGATTGGTTAAGTGGGTTGTATAAGGAGCGACAAAGATGGGTTCCGACGTTGTTAAGGAAAAGGTTCTGGGCGGGCATGTCAACCACACAGCGCAGTGAGAGCATACACGCTTTCTTTGATGGATATATCAATTCAACAACAAGTCTTAGTCAATTTGTTAAACAATATGCCAATGCTCTCAGAAATAAAGCAGAAAAAGAGTTTGAAGCGGATTTTAAATCGATGGATACAATAATACCTTGTGGGTCAACCTCGTCCATTGAAATGCAATTCCAATGTGCTTACACGCATGGTAAATTTAAGGAGGTCCAAGTTGAATTTAGAGGTAAAATGAATTGTGTCCCCTCGTTGGAGTCATTGGAGGGTTGCATTGCTACTTATAATGTCTTGGAGGAATTGTTAGTTGGAGATAGACCAAAAGAACGGTACTTTAAAGTTGTGTTCAATGTGGACAACCATGATCTCGAGTGTCAATGCTCGTTGTTTGAGTTTAGAGGAATTTTGTGTCGCCATGTACTATGTGTGTGCGCTAAGGAGAGGGTTTCAAACGTCTCAGACAAGTATGTTTTGTCCCGATGGAAGAAAAATGTTAAAAGGAAGCATTCTTATGTTAAGATAAATTACGGTGTTAAGGAATTGAAACCACAGATGGAGAGGTTTGAAAAACTCTCGAAGCATTTTTACCAGGTTGCTGAAGTAGCGGCGGAGTCTGAGTATGGCACAGAAGCATTCCATAAAATGTTGAATAAATTTAGTTCTGAATTGCCAAACTTGGATCCTTCAATGGAGAATGTTAAAACAAGTTTGAACGAAGAGTCAATACCAAATACTGCTCCTATATGTCACAGTCCACTGAAGGTAAAACGTAAAGGTCGTCCACCGACGAACAGAAAAATATCAATTGTTGAGAAAGTTGTTAAAAAGTCACGGAAGAAGCGAACCAAGCGAGCTGATGACAAAAACATTACGAAGGTCAGTGTTGTTTCCTTACTAAATATGTATTTACCATGAAACACTGTACGAAATACATGTTAATGTTTTTTGTATAATGTGTAGGCCTGCAATGTTGGAGTGGCTGATCATGAAATCCATAGGGACATTTCTGTTGAATCAACTGTTGAAGTTATGACTAGTGGAGATGTGATGGATGCGACTACTTTGGTTCGTGTCCATTATAAGTTTTTATTAAAAATTTAGAGTTTATAAATTTGTATTTGTAGATGGATTAATTTGATCTGTCAGATAACTCCCGGAACATTTATTCACACAATTGTTGAGTTGAAATTGTAACTTTATATGATAATTTCGTACATTTATGAGTAGAGTTAATGGGATTGACCATTTTATAAGTCGTGGAGTTGTTGGATGCAAAGACCGTAAAGAAGTTTGTATCACAGGATCGTGTGTATTACCACTAACGTTGTTTTAAGTTGTTCGTTTTTCTTCATTTAATGTATTTAGATATTTGGCAATAGGGTAAAAATTAAGTTAGATATATTTAACTTATTTAATATTTTGTCTATACAGTCAGGGAGTGTATATTTCAGTACAGATGCTGGAGGGTCAGAATTCATGTCCAACCGTTGGGCTTCTCAATGTCCAACTGTTGCAAAACCTTCTAATTTGGGATTAGACAACTCTCATCTTTCTTCTTCACAGGCATGTGATTTGAATGGCTGTCAAGTTGCTTTGCATATTTATATTTTGATGTTGCTAAACAAATGGTTTTTAATAGGTTGGACGTCAAATTTCATTCATGGAACTTTTGTCAAACGTGGAAATAGACTTCCCTGGACTGTCACAATTGTCTACAAATCCGTGACATTTTAGCTTGAAGAATGCGTGGGCATACTTAACTTTTTATATAACTTTTTGTTGTAAGTAAAGATGTATGTATTTTTTGGTTTGCATAGGTGTAAATGCCTTAAACTTAATGTATATCGTGTAAATGTCTCACAATTTGTGTCAACGGCACAAAGTTAATTTTTTGCTACACGTTGTTGTAAAAAACCCTTTACCCAATTTTTGTTGTAACTAGGCATCTATGTAATTAGGATTTTTGGTTTGTATTGGTGTAAACTTTATGTATACGGGGTATATGCCTCACAGTTTATTTAATTTAAAGGGTTTGTCACATTTGCCAAAAACTTACATTACAGGTTGGTCAATCGATATGTTCACATCAAAATAAATGAAAGTAGTATTTAGACTAGTGTCATTTTTTTTACAGTGGAAGCAAGTATCCGTTTTCACTGTTTCGAGAATGTGTGTACGGGATTTTGGTTCAAGTTGAAATCATGGTAATGATGATGGAGAATGAGGGGGGTGATTTCTGGTTCCCACATTTCTCTTTTTCTTTTTTGATTCTGTTCTTGAACAGTGGGAGTTCGAAGATGAGTGAAAGTGTGGTTTGAGTGTTCTATGATCATAATGACGTTTATGTGTTATTCTTTGTTATTATTAATTTAGTGACACAGATGATCAAATCCGAACGAACAATTCATAGGTGAATAAAGAGACACGGGTGATCAAATCCATTCCAATATTTTTATTTTTAGTAATATATTCCAGTCCCATTGGACTAAAGCGGCTTGGTGACTTTATTAGAAAAACTGGGTGTTAGCCTGCATTTTCGACAGGCTCAATTAAATGCAGTCAACGAGGTTTAGTTTGACCTTGTATTTCAAGAGACAAGAAGTAATTTTGACGTTCAAAGTAAGAAAGAAAAGGTTGTTTATGTCAAAGCTAACGACAGTGACCAAGAATACGACATCTCTTATGAAGATGTCGAAGAAGAGGGTAATATTGCAGAATTGAAATCAGGACCTCCTTATACCTGTCGATTGGCTCGTTGTCGAAAAAAGGAGAAATCTGGATAGAACAAGGTATTTTCGACCTGATGACGTCATTAGAGCAGTTAAGAGGAATTTCAAAAATGTCATTTTCTTCTTCATTTAAAAACTCAGTCGAAAAAGACATTTTTGGGGGGCAATTTGTTAGCCTGCATTTTCGACAGGCTCAATTAAATGCAGTCAACGAGGTTTAGTTTGACGTTGTATTTCAAGAGACAAGAAGTAATTTCGACGTTCAAAATGGGTTAAGTTATCAGTTTATATGAAGCTCATTTCGACGCTGGATTTGTTGAAGTCGAAGAAGTTGCAAGCGAAGATTTCGACAAGAAGGAGTTGGAGGCTGATGTCGAAGTAGGATCAAGTAGCCGTTACCAAGAGCACGTAGCAGTCTTAGGATTTACTAGTTGATCCTGCAAGCAGAAGCAATTTCAAACTAGCGGTGTTTACCAAAATCCAAGGTAAACACTGGGTAATTCTATGTGAAGCTTGGTTACCTGTATTGGATAATGAATTGATAGGACAAGAGTGATGGGGTATCTATCCTGTTGCTATATCAGGGTTCACAATATTATGGTGTGGCAGGACACGTGATTGCATAGTAATATATTCCAACCCCATTGGACTAAAGTGAATAAAGAGTTATGGGTCACTCCTATATAAAGAGAAGAACTGAATGAACATATGCCATTCATCAAAATACATACACAATGCCAGAATATAAAGACCTACTACTTGAATTAGAATGGTGTGCAGAGTACCAAGATGGTAAAATTGCACGAAAGAAGGCCATTAAAAAGGAATGGCGTCTTCGTACTCAAGAGTCAATTTCTCTACAAGCAGACCTCAGAGAATTGGAGGCACCTATTCCAGAATTAAAAGCAGTTCAAATGTGGGAAGATGCACAACCTCGATATATTGAAATGCAAAAAGCCTTAAACCGCCTTAGGATTGAGAATAACATTATGGCAATACGGAGAGTACGGTTTGGGATGCTCAAAGTGGCCAAAACATTTCTACACGCAAATGGTCATGGTATGTCTCAAGCCGAAGAAGAAAACATACTACGCGCAGATGAGTATTTGTCAAACTCTGATGAAGAGTGAGTTTACCGTTTCTTGTAATGTCGGTAAAATAAATTAATGTGCTTGTCCTGACTGCCGTTTAAACTTCCTTTGTATTTTCATCTACTGTTTCTTATGTTGGTAACAAAATATGGTTATGCACGTCCTTACATTTTCTTCTTTGTAGTTATATTATTTAAGAAAAAAGGATAATGTTATTAATAAGACTTTAAATATTGATGAGAAATCCATAATGAATACATAAACTTTAACACAGCTACGTTCAAATACATATATGATTAAACAACATTTTATAATAAACACCAATAGAATCTACTCCGTTAATTGGACATCTTGAAACGAAAACCAATCCCGAAAGCGAATTACAATAAGTGCATGACCACCATGATAACATAATAACAATAATGGAGAGTTACTATTCGTCAGATAAGTCCCCATCTGTACCATACTCGGGGTAATTCTGCAAATTCATTTCCTGTGGAATTGTTCGCGCCCATTCATCTCTTCTGCATGCATCGTGTACAAGCTGGTGGCTGTTAATCTGCATTTTCATTTGGTTATTTTCGTGTCGAATCATGTTAATTGCCTTCTCCAGAGCCTCATCATTGTCTAGTACCACTTCAACTGCTTTTTGCTTTGGTGCCTTAATGTTGCATTGCCTTAATTCTTGTCTCATCCTTCTAGACTCATCGAGACGATATTCCCACTCTCTACGATATTCATTCATGTTTTTCCCAGCGTATCGGTCTTGGGGGCACAAACTATATTGAAACTTGTCTCGTTCTAATACCCACACTCTACCCATACTTTCTAGTATTTCGTGTGGCCTATATCTTGTTCCAATTAAATTTGAGTAGAAGGAAAATTCAAAGTAATCCATGTCTGTAGTTGGATTCATTTTTTTTCAATGACACAACAAGTTTCTATAAGAAGAATTTGCTAGAGTTGGAGACCTATCTATATGACATATAATGTCCTAATTTGGCAGGACACGTGATTGCATAGTGATATTCCCCCAAAGAATTTGGACTAAAGTGGGTTGGTTACTTTCTTATAAAAACAGGGTAATTCTTTGTCTGGATAGGTAAACTGTCTTGGCAAATCAAGTGATAGGACAAGAGAGTTGGAGACCTATCTATATGACATATAATGTCCTAATTTGGCAGGACACGTGATTGCATAGTCATATTCCCCAAAGAATTTGGACTAAAGTGGGTTGGTTACTTTCTTATAAAAACTGGGTAATTCTTTGTCTGGATTGGTAAACTATCTTGGCAAATCAAGTGATACGACAAGAGAGTTGGAGACCTATCTATATGACATATAATGTCGTAATTTGGCAGGACACGTGATTGCATAGTCTTAGCCTGCATTTTCGACAGCATCAATTAAATGCAGTCAACGAGGTTTAGTTTGACCTTGTATTTCAAGAGACAATAAGTAATTTCGAATTTCAAAATGGGTTAAGTTATCAGTTTATATCAAGCTGATTTCGACGCTGGATTTGGTGAAGTCGAAGAATTTGCAAGCAAAGATTTCGACAAGAGGAAGTTTGAAGGCTGACGTCGAAGTGGAATCAAGCAACCACGGTCGAAACGACATAGCAGTTACTGTTTTTTAAATTCTCTGTACATTTATGCCTTATTTTGGTTAGTAGCACTTGTGCTCCCTTTAACAATCTTTTTCATATCCTGTTTCTTTTCGTCATACTTTCCAGCATAATATACTGGGTAATAACCAGTACTTTTTCCACCGGAATGTACCCATTTTTCGACAGCAGATCTTGCTGGAGGAACGTAAGTTTTAATGTGTCCCTTCTGAAGATTCTTAGTCGAAGTATCGTTGTATTGGATAACTCTGTTATTGTAACTAAACTTTGGTCTTTTGTCAACCCATTTTCCTTTGCGTTTCAGTTGAGGCTTAAATCCTTCAAAACTCTTAGCAGAATCTTTGTCGAAGACAGCACTGCACCTTGGGAAAAGCATAACTTCAGTGTTATTGATCTTGCAGCGATTGAGGAAGTCAATCAATTCCTCTTCAGCCCTTGGATACACTACCTTCATCTTCTCAGCATATTGGTCTTCATTAACCATTTCGACACCTACCTTGCCGACAGCTTCTTCTATTTTGGCATTTTCTGCAATAACCTCTGTGACCTCAACCACATTGAGATCAACTTCAACCAGCAATGCATCAGCTGTTGGCAAGGGATCAGTATCAATCTTCATTGGTGGCTCAGACTTGTCACCAAATTTCAGCCTTCCTTCGTTGATAGCATTTTGAACCAAATCCCTGAAAATGACACAACGGGAAGTGTTATGATGGAATCTTTAGGCCTTTAGGCATTAAGATTTGACCATCAGCCACAAGCAGATCAAATATTTCGTCACATTTAGATACATCATAAGTGTAAGTTTTTGCGACAAATTTATCATTCTTAGGTTCCACAAGATTTTTTCCATTAGAAGGGTTTAACAATTTGCAAGTATAAGGAGGTCCTGGTTTTAGTTCTGCAATGTTGACCTCTTCTTCGACATCTTCATAAGATATATCGTATTCATGGTCACTGTCATTAGCTTCGACATAAGCAACCTTTTCTTTTTTACTTTGGAATCTACCAGTTCTGGCTTTTTCGGCTTTGAGTCTTTCGACTTGTCGAACTATATCAGCCAATTGTGCCATATCTCTTAAATGTAGTGTGTCTAGTTTCTTTCTTATAGTATAATCTAGACCACCAGCAGCCATTTCGACTAACTCATGCTCAGGCACTTGGGTAAAACACCTTGCTTTGAGTAGTCTAAATCTATTGAGATAATCATCAACAGATTCTGCCCCCTTGCGTCGAACGCTAGCTAGTTCTTTAAGACTAATTTTGCATTGGCCCATATAGAACTGCTCATGGAAAGCCTTTTCTAATTGATTCCAATTAAAAATTGAATTTGGAGGCAGTGTAGTGAACCATGTGAAGGCATTCTTAGTTAGAGAATTTGGAAAGTATTTCATCCTTAAATTCTCATTGTGTGCTAGATCGCCAGCCTCAGTCAAATAACGAGCCACGTGTTCGACGGTAGATTCACTGGTTTCTCCAGCGAACTTTGTGTTCTTGGGAATTTTCCATCCCCTAGGCAGCTCTGTTTGTAAGGTGTATTCTGACAAGGGCGACACAAAATTAGGCCTATGTAAACCAAAGTTAAGGCCATTCTGGGCTAAAATAGTTTCGACCATATTAGCCAGATTGTTTTGTGCTCCAAAATTGTTTTGTTGCACTTGTCTGACCACTTCGTCAGCATTTTGGTTTCTATTCACCAATAGCATCAGCCTTCTTTTGGCGTTGAAACCTTCGCCATTGAGTTCTTGTCATAGGATTCTTCCCTTTGTAGTTGTTACTATTGGCATACTTCTTGATTTCACTTGCCTTGTTCTGGTTAACACCACTTGTGTTACCTTCGACCAGCTTAGGTGGTCTAACTCGATGGATAGCATTGTCCCTCGTGTGGTATATGGCTTTGCTTCTCCCACCAGAATGTATCCACTTTTCGACAGGAGTACCAGAAGGAGGAACATAAGTACTCAGCTTTCCTCTTCCAGGAGTTTTGGTCGAAGTAACCATGTAGGGAATTCTCCTATGAGCAAAATCAAACTTGGGCCTTTTATCCACCCATTTACCTTTGGCCTTCAGTGACCATTTCGACATCCATCTTTCAACTTATGGTAGTTCTCTTCATATTACCCACCGGGCGTGCCAATTTGTTTACCTTGGATTTTGGTAAACACCGCTAGCTTGAAATTGCTTCTGCTTGCAGGATCAACTAGTAAATCCTAAGACCGTTTGTGTTTAAAGTTTTTCCAGAATTGCGCGTTTAAAAGTAAAAAGAAGAAGATAACCGTCGATTTCTCCACGAAACCGTCGAATTACTCCAAATGAGGGAGGATAAAACAAAGAGAAAATTTGCATGAAACGTAAAGAAAAGGAAAATTAAAATTGCATTAATTTAAAGGGGTGGTGCACAAGATCATACTGTTTACCGTGGATTTTGGTAAAGCCTTGTTGACCATTTTCAATGAAGCCTGTCGAAATATAAGTCAAGCCTTGTTGACCATTTTCAATGAAGCCTGTCGAAATTACAGGCTAACACATACATGCGTTCCTTGTACTCGTTTCTCAGTGCGTGTCGGTACTTTGAGCGTGGGAACTTGGTATGAGAGATTGTGACCCGTTTTTCCTATGAGAAACTACTATTTATACAAATAGAAAATAACTGTACAAAGTTTAAAAAATGTAACTGCTACGTGCTCTTGATAACGGTTACTTGATCCTACTTCGACATCAGCCTCCAACTCCTTCTTGTCGAAATCTGTCTTCAGCTTCTTCGACTTAGCCAAATCTGAGGTCGAAATCTACTTCATGTAACTTGATAGCTAAATTCATTTCAGTGTCAAAATTGATACTTGTCTCTTGAAATACAAGGTCAGACTTTAAAAATAAATCAAACCTCGTTGACTGAATTTAATTTAGCCTGTCGAAATTACAGGCTAACAGATGGACATGTTTAAAGTTCGGAGTCCTTTCCAGTTATACGACGAAACAACAAGGATTGTCGCTGAGATCATTCGTTGTTTAACTCCACCATCTCATTAGTTTCTGTCATGTTTTACTTTTGTTTGTTGTTGTAATCTGTTATTTTCAATCAATGTACACGAGTTTTTAATTAATTAATTAAATGTTGAAGACTGAATTTAACGTTTCTTATCATGTTAAAATAAATGAATGTGCTTCTTGTCGAAATCTGTCTTCAGCTTCTTCGACTTAGCCAAATCTGAGGTCGAAATCTACTTGATGTAACTTGATAGCTAAATTCATTTCAGTGTCAAAATTGATACTTGTCTCTTGAAATACAAGGTCAAACTTTAAAAATAAATCAAACCTCGTTGACTGAATTTAAATATTCTTGAGAAGCTCATAATGAATACATAAACTTTAACAAAGCTACGTTAAAAGACATATATCATTAAACAAAATACAAATGATGAAATAAATAAATTCAACATAGAAAACTAACGGTATGAGCTTCACTGTCGTTGCGGGAACAATGCCATGATCTCTTCTACTGACCTCCCAATTGGTGGGTCAGCCGCAGGAGCCTGTGTCGTGCGAACACACAACTCGATTGGGAAACGACTATAACTGTGTCTGCAGTGGTGCGAGATCATACCACGAACTTGGCTAGTTGTCAGTACGTCATACATGGACCACAAACACCTTCCTTCTCCATCTATTCGAGGACAACGGTACGTGATGGTTCTAATCCTCCGATCACCGAGCCCCACGAGCCTCAGCTTATGGTGAATCTTTTCCTTCAACTCCTCCAAAGTTATACCATTTGGAAGCCTAAGTGGTTCAGGTGGGTTTGCATCAAAACCAACAAACTTGACTCCATCCCTTCCATTAACTATTCCGCACCTGTAGTATATATAAGACAGGACTGAAGAGCAAAACGGCGTAGGAGATAACTCATTTCGACGCTCAATATCAATACGTCTTTCAAATTTAGCACTCAACTCTATTGGACCTTTAGAGCGAAATGTCCGGAAAACACGCAACATAACTTGTATGCATAAATCAGTTATAATCTGCATGCTTACATACTCAACACTCCCATAAGCTGGCTCTGGACAACGATAGAAGATTTCACGCAATATCCTTGAGTCATCTCCACCCTTTTGTTGAATTATGGTTTTCAGTTCTTCGAAGCTCATGTCATCCTTGATCCTGATGGACTTCATCTTATGACTTTCAAACTTTACTCCATTAATCATTTGTCTATGTTCCCCATCAATATAAACAATTCCCAACGTTGTGCCAATTTGGTATGGTGTTACCTGAGAAAGAGGCATGACTACCACATGAATGAAGAGTGAAAACGTTCAATATCCTAGTATTTATAGCCTCAGTCGTATCGATAATAACCAAAGTCACAAAAGAATTACCCAGTTTTTCTGAGGACTTAGCCAACCCCCGTAAAAGACATTTATTATATATAGCAAAAGACATTTATTATATATACTAAATCGGGTTGGTGATTGCATAGTGATATTCCCCAAAAAATTTGGACTAAAGTGGGTTGGTTACTTTGTTATAAAAACTGGGTAATTCTTTGTCTGGATAGGTAAACTGTCTTGGCAAATCAAGTGATAGGACAAGAGAGTTGGAGACCTATCTATATGACATATAATGTCCTAATTTGGCAGGACACGTGATTGCATAGTCATATTCCCCCAAAGAATTTGGATTAAAGTGAGTTGGTTACTTTATTATAAAAACAGGGTAATTCTTTGTCTGGATAGGTAAACTGTCTTGGCAAATCAAGTGATAGGACAAGAGAGTTGGAGACCTATCTATATGACATATAATGTCCTAATTTGGCACGACACGTGATTGCATAGTCATATTCCCCAAAGAATTTGGACTAAAGTGGGTTGGTTACTTTCTTATAAAAACTGGGTAATTCTTTGTCTGGATTGGTAAACTATCTTGGCAAATCAAGTGATACGACAAGAGAGTTGGAGACCTATCTATATGACATAGTATAATGTCCTAATTTGGCAGGACACGTGATTGCATAGTGTAAGCCTGCATTTTCAACAGGCTCAATTAAATGCAGTCAACGATGTTTAGTTTGACCTTGTATTTCAAGAGACAAGAAGTAATTTCGACGTTCAAAATGGGTTAAGTTATCAGTTTATATCAAGCTGATTTCGACGCTGGATTTGGTGAAGTCGAAGAATTTGCAAGCAAAGATTTCGACAAGAGGAAGTTTGAAGGCTGATGTCGAAGTGGAATCAAGCAACCACGGTCGAAACAACATAGCAGTTACTGTTTTTTAAATTCTCTGTACAGTTATGCCTTATTTTGGTTAGTAGCACTTGTGCTCCCTTTAACTATCTTTTTCATAACCTGTTTCTTTTCGTCATACTTTCCAGCATAATATACTGGGTAATAACAACTCATAAAGCTAAAGCCAATTTGCCTATTCTACTATGTAGGATGGGTTTCGACAGCATATGTTTAATAATATCAAAGTGGGAATAAACACACACGTCAACAGGCTTAATATATTGCTTTAACTTAGTACAAGAGAAATATAAGCATAAACACAATTTTTCAATAGGGTGATATCTAGATTCAGAATCATTTAAAACCCTACTGAGGTAATATATGGCCCTTTCTACACCATTTTCATCCTCTTGTGCTAACATGCTACCTATTGACAATTCTGATGTTGCTATATACAATTTCATTGTCTTATTCCTAATAGGAGGCAATAAAATAAGAGGGTTCATCAGATATGTCTTGATCTCGTCGAAAGCTACTTGATGTTCGACATCCCACATGAAAACATCATCCTTCTTCAGTCGAAGTAATGGCGAGAATATTTGAGTCTTGCCACTTAGATTTGATATAAATCTTCTAAGGTATGAAAGATTGTGACCATTGTTTCTTCTCTCGACCACAAGCGCTTGGATTCTGATCTGCTACTAGTCTTCAACTTCTTGCTCTGTCGAAATATTAGCTTTAGCTCTTCGTTTCTGCCAATTCCAAGGTCTTGTCGAATCCTTCCTTTAAAGAACTTCCTTCCTGTCTAAATCAACAAAATACCTCCTGAAAGGACAAATCAAACCTCGTTGACTGCATTTAATTAAGCCTGTCGGAAAATGCAGGCTAACACCTTGGTTTTGTATTCATCATTGTGATTGTAAAATTATTTCAATGGTTCTAAAACGAGTTTAAGAGTGTTTACTTGACCATTATTGATGTAAAAGTTGTAGATTGAGACTCATGTACTTGACCAATAAATATGAGATGCCTTTTGTTACGTTTGTAGATGTTAATCACCGGGGTTATGTTTTTCTTATAAATGACCAAGTTGCTATTTTCATCTTTTCCTTGTGAAACCGACCATGATTAAGCAGCTAGACTTGTCAATTCATTCAATTGACAGACAATATATGATTGTAGAAAGATTAATACACGTCAATTTAGAGCTCTGTCTTAGTTCAACTTGAACCCTGATATACCATAAAGATAGATACCCCCATCACTATTGGAAATTGTGGGATCGAATTTGATCATCCGTGTCTCTATATTTAGCTATGATTTGGGAATCTAGTAACGATAACCAACATCGCTACTGAATTACCCACTTTTTATGAGGACTCAACCAACCCTTGTAAATAATAGATATAAACCTAATTAAATTTTAAAATTAATTTTAAAAATTAATTTTGTTATTTAAAAACGGAATTGGAAATTGTGGGATTGAATTTGATCATCTATATCTCTATATTGACCTATGATTTGGGAATCTAGTAACGATAACCAACCTCGCAACTGTATTACACTTTATATAATTATAAAGTAAACTACATTATGTTCACTCTTTCTTTCTCTAGGGATATGTATTAATTCTTGCTTTTGGTACAAGGAAAATTCATGAGGAATGTTGATGACCTCTACCATTGAGAAAACCCTAATCAACAAATTAAGTGAAACCTTCACTCCATATGGCCAACTTGAAACATCAAATTGTGGAATAAAATACAATATCAAGCCAATACCAATCAAAAGATACATAGATGTTTAGTTACAACAAAAAGTACTATAAAGTTGACAATTTGACAATTTAGACCATTCTAATCTCTTGCTTCCTCTTCATTGAGTTCATCTTGGCAATCCTCAACCCAGCTCTAAAGCTCTTGATGGATTATACTTCATCATGCAATCCTAAAACACAACCAGGTAAACTCTATTAGAATTCTTAAAACGCTTCTTGACAGTTTTATTGCTCAAGAAATCCAAATCCAAATCAAAATTATATTAACATTTTTACCAGAATCAAAATCTTTAATAGACCTCAGAATGTGGGTTCTCCACCCAAACACTTTGTTTAAGACATCAAAATTCAAAACTACAGCATACCATGTCCTCAGAATGAGAAAAAGTCATATTTGTGAATCCCCAATTCAAGGAAATGCAATCTCAAATTAATGATAAGAAAGAATGCTATGGTTATACCTGATACAGATACAAATTAGGTACAGGAGCCTACTTAACAATGCAGAATCAAATATATACAAATAAGTGGTCCATTGATATAAAGTTACTCTCTCCAACATCAAGAAAATGCAATGTCAAGAAGACAAGCTTATAAAGAGGACCTTCTAAGTTTGCAGATTTTATGCCTATTATTTTAGAAAAATAACAAACTTACTAGCAACACAATAAGACAATAGTTATCAAAACTTATCTACCTAAAACAAAGTTAAGTGCTAGAGTTATCAAAAAACAGCCTGTTGTAGATCCTTCAGCATTGCAGCACTTCTGTGATCGGTTTTTTAATGGTATTGCAGCTGTTCTACTTTATCATTCAAAGCAAATCTGTTCTTCTAAGCTTTCAAAATATTACTAACAACTAACAAGCACAAACCAATCATTTATACTCAATTATTTTGACGTCAATTCTTTTCAAATCATGTTTATCACCCTCTAAAGCAAACAGATATTTAAACAATTGGATGCATATTTCCAACTCATATCTTAATCATTAAACTGAAAGATCAAACTCGATAGGGGACTGTAAAAACAGTAAAACGGATAGATGGAACCCAAAACCGCAAATCGAACCTGCAAGAAATCGAACCTGCTTGTTTCCATTGATGATACCCCAAAACTAAAGTCTCTGAAGGTACATCACAAGACTCTTCATTTGGTATAACACTCTTGTTCTTCTTCTTTCAAGTAATTGCATTTTGACCAGTACTAAACTTCACTTCAAACTCAATTTACAAAAAAATTAATCTCACACAAATCAAGTTCATTCAAACAAAGGACCTATTTACACCATACACGAAATCAACACCATTCACTCTACATAACAGAAATTAAATTAAATACCACAAATTTAGGTACTTCTTCAGGCTCGTATATTAGAAATTAAATTAAATTAAATTAAATACCACAAACATCAAAATAAATGCAACATTGAAATCTAAAACTAAACTCATTTAGGTACTTCTTCAGGCTCGTATATTAGACATCTTTCAAGCCAACCATTCAAGGCTTTCACATAGCACTTCTGCATGTGAATCCAATTTGAGAAGCTTAAATTCCATTTCTGTAACTCTGATTTTAGTTTAATTCCTGCATCAATATCTCTCCACGCCCTTCTCTCTCGCCGGCAACCATCGTTAAAAACAAGTACGTTTCCGTCGCCGACAACCACCGTTTGTCTCTGCGACCAAAACCGTGAGCTGAGCTTCTTCTCCGTCAACGACGTTTCAGTCAGTTCAGCGTTCCGTCAGGTATTTCTTTGAGTTTCCTCTTCATTTTCTGCTTGTTAATCCGTTTTTAATTTCGTTTCTGTTAATAGCTTGGTTTGGGCCTAAAATGATTGATGTGGCCTTATAATTCCATCTCTCTGTAATTTGTGGCTTCCATTTTTTCTGCATGTTAGTTTGACCAGAGGAAGCATTTCTGTTTTAACAAAGTTGAATAATTGTCGAAAAGGTCAACATTGGTAACGTTTTGAAACTTAACCAAATTGAGAAAAAAAGATAGAGAACAAATCCGAAATTTGAATTTAAGTTAAAGGGCCTATGGAGGAATTTTGTCTAGACTGTTGGTTGAAGCATACTGGATGTTAATTGCCCCTAGCCACTCCTTAAATAAGTACCAGATGCTAAAGGAATAACCCAATATTATAAAAACTAGTGCAGCAATCCGAACACCATATGAGACTTATGGTGTGTCAAAGAAGGGGAAAAATCAGAGTAAATGACATCCTTTTAGTCCTCATTGAAATGTGTTTTTATTAATTGTAAGTTATTTCAGGTACTGTATTTGTTTAATATGAAGTAGCCTACACAATATAGTTGTGTTTAGGGTCAGAAGCAAAGTATGACTCCATAGGACTCCATTCTCATATTGCTAATTAGGAAGTTGGAGATTGATTTCAATGTGTAGAACATGTCGTTTGGTGTTTTGTCATTCAGATTGCTAATTAGGAAGTTGGAGTTTGATTACAATGTGTATAACATGGCATAGTGCGTTTGAGTTTGTGTAATGCGGAAGTTATAAGACTATTGCTATATCATTTCTATTTATCACTTCTGTGAGGGCATGACTATCATTATTATTTTTACAAAAAGTGCATGACTATCATGATAACATAATAACAAGAGTAAACTTTGTAATTATTGATAGCAAGCAAGTTCAACTAAATTTCATCAGCACTGTGGTTCATTTTTGGGATAATTTTTCTTGATAATTTGGATCTTGCATGATGCATGTACAAGTTTTTTTTATAGGAAATGGTAGATGTTTGTTGCACCCCGAAAAATCCGGATTGGACCTTTCATCGTACAACGTGAAAATTTGTGAAGCCGCCATCAACATTTTTTATTTAGGGACCAAAACATTGAAAAAGGGTCCTTTTTTAAGGCGGGTGGTCCTTTGAGAACTAGAGATGTAGGTTCGGGGGTTGGTTAGGTGTGGGGAAGGTATTAGCATCCCACACCTCCTTTCTACCGAAAGGGAACCTTTAACTTGATGTGCGGTTTTGACAGAGTTGATTTGAAACAATTCGTTCTACTTCTTTTTTTATTTGAGAAAAGTGTTTTTGAAACGGGGGAAAAGAAGAATCTTTTTATTATTTTTTAAAAGTGTGCTTGACGGGATGTGACCCGCTCCTACGTATCTCCCGGTGCGATGGAGAATTTAAAGCTTACGTAGTTCTCTTAGTCGAGAAACTTTGTGTTGGTGTTTTTTATTGTAGGGGTTTTCGGTCCTAGACTGTACAGTCCACTAGACCTAGAACAAAGACAACCCCGCCTGTACGACGACGTGCCCCCTACTTATCGAAAATGTTTTTTTGATTTAGGGAAGAAAAAGATTTGTTGTGAGGTTGGTTGCTTTTATTTGAGCAAGTATCTTAGGCTCGCACAAACTGTACAGCTCGCTAACCCTAAGACGCTAACCAATACCGGATGTACATCCGACTCGATTCCTTACTCATTTTTTGAAATAGGGTTCAAGTTGTTAATTACTTGTTTTAATTCTCATAAGTATCCCAAGATGTTTGAGCTGTACAGCTCTGATCTTAGGACGCTAGACAACACCGGCCGTACGTCCGACTTGCCTCCTTATGAGTTTTCAAAAAGGTTTATTGTTGATCTTAGAAAGAATTTGATTGTCTTATGTAAACAATTTGAGAAAAGATTGAGTTTGGAAAAAAGCTTTAGAAAATGATTGATTTGAAGAAAGGAGAAGGGAGTTTGAGGGTGACATTGGTCACAAAAGGTTTGTTGGGATGGCGTGGCATCCAAAAGGAAAAGAAAGTAGAACATTCAATCAATTTCCAAGTCAAGAACCAAAGTGCAACATTTAACAAATTGCAAGCAAAGCAATCAACAATGTAAGCATAAGCATAAACATTACCAATTACAACATTTGAGCACAAGAATGACACTTAGTCATCAACATCTAATGGCATGCATATGTAAGATCAACATTAACCAAATAGGTTACAAGAATAGGCACACAAATAGATAATGCAAAAGTTTAATTCAATTAGGCATCAACACAAGATAAAGCACAAGGTTGAATCCCTTTTAGTAATCCTTGACGCTTGAGACAATGCACAAGTGCATAAGTGTCTAGTCCTTTTACCAAATCATCAACACAAAACAAATTATTAACCTAGAACGAACATCGCATTTGCATGATCACAAGTGACCAAAAGAAAACAATAACAAGTCATTTTGTAACCGAAATTGATTAATCAAGTTAGAGAACTAGCATTTGCATTTTTAAACAAAAATTGCACAAAGGAAGTTGAATCATCTTAGGCAATCCTCAACATTTAAAGTGAAAGTGCCTAAGGCACAAGTGTGAGTCCTCTTGCCAATCATCAACATAGAGTAATTTTGCAAACAAGTTACTAACAAGCAAACCAAAATTTTCAATCAAAGCACAAGGTTGTGTTGAATCATCTTAGGCAATCCTCAACACTTAAAGTGAAATGCCTAAGGCACAAGTGTGAGTCCTCTTGCCAATCATCAACATAGAATAATTTGCAAGCAAAGTACATAACAACCAACATCAAAACAATTTGAGAAATCATTTTACTCACAATTGCAAACCCTTTTCACAAAGAAATAACAAAAACCCTATCTTATTAGAAACTTGCGAACCAAAACATAACCAAACAACAAATTCATTCAACAAATACACAAAATCAAGCGAGCAAATGACACTAACAAGACTTAGGAACATTTATTCACAAGATCCAAGCAATCAAACACCAAAATCAACAACTATTCATATTTTTTTGATTTTTGTGAAAATAAGAAGGCATGAAAAATGAATATTTGCAAAATCAAACAACATGTTTGGACATGGGAACTTCAAAATCAAGCCTCAATAACAAGATTACATAAAGAAATGCATCAAAACTCGATTAAACCTATTTTATGCTAAGGGTGCGAAACATTCATAGCTTCCTAACACAATTTTATTTCACAAAATGCAACAAACAAAATGATAACAACACAAATCACAATTTATTCAAGGGTGAGAAGCAATCTCAAACACCCAAGCCTCCCTAAGTGCTTGTCAAAATGTTTGAGATACCTCTCACCAACAACAATCAACAAATCAACAATATAACAACACTAAAATGCATGAATATGGTAGGATGCAAAATTAGAAACATGATATCTACATTTTGATGCAAAAAAGTTGAAGATGATGCTAGGTTTTAAGAAGTTTACCTCAAATCCAAGCTAAGGAATGACTAATATGAAGAACAAGACCACAAATCAACTTGAATCTTCACCAAACTTCAATGAAACCCACGACATGCTTGCTTAAAAATGCCCTTTGATGATGCAAGCTTGAATTAAATTAGGAGAGAAGGAAGATATATGAAGTAGGAATGGAAATGAGGTGAGAAAATGGTGATTTGGTGAAGGAGAAGTGAAGAATTGATGGAGGAAGAAGGTGGTATGATTTCGGCCAAGAGAGGGAATTAGGAGAGGGAGTTGTGTGCTAGGGTTGTGTGAGTGAAAATGAGGCCAAAAGTTGTGAGAGGTGAGGTTAATAGGGTATTTATAGAATGCATCTAGGTTTGAGGGTAGTTAGGTCATTGTGCACTAGTTGTGCTCTAGGATTTGATTTTAATTTTGAATCAAAGGCTAGGATTGAGGCTCACATGGATTGAGGACATTGAGAAAACACAAAATGAGAGAATAGAGAGGGGGTGGCGCATAAACATTGGGAGGGGTCCTTGGTGACCAAGTTTTGCAAGTTGTCATCTTGTACTATTGTACTATTATATGACCATTCCATTATCCCTTCATTTTTGATTATTCTTCTTAGGATAATTGTACAAAAATACACCCAATTTAGGCCACATACAAGGTATCTTGAGGAATATGCCATTTTATGAGATGACCATGACCAAAAATATCATAAAAACCTCATCTTGAAATTTTTGTAGAATATTCCTTTTTGATGCCTTTTTTTGAATTTGAATTTTTATGCAATTGCGTGCATGTATGCGCAAAAAAAATATATGACCAAGGGTGTCTTGCTTCAAATAATTTCCTCTAAAATTGCACAATGATTTTTGATGAAAAATTGTCCTCTTTTTTTTTTTG
Organism: Astragalus glycyphyllos; assembly: GCA_963573325.1. Classification (NCBI taxonomy): domain Eukaryota; kingdom Viridiplantae; phylum Streptophyta; class Magnoliopsida; order Fabales; family Fabaceae; genus Astragalus; species Astragalus glycyphyllos. Next base: position 62,023,430 of record OY754309.1, read on the forward strand.
AAAAATGACCAAAATACCCTTTGCCCTAAAAACATTTTTTTGTCCAAAAATGCATTTCCAACCTAAAAAAAACCCTAGGATGCATGCACCATGCTCTTCACACTTTTCAAAATAATGCCACACTTCTCAATTTATTTATTTTTGTTGAGAATTAGGGTTTTGACCTAGGCGGACAAAATTAGGGTATGACAGCTGCCCCTCTTTATTTGGATTTTAACAAGGAATATGAATTGGCCGAAACATATTCCGAGGCAAAATAGAAATAAAGAATTCAGAAATTATACCAATTTTGTCTACTTAGAGAAACCAGAATTTTCCTTTTTCTTTTTTTCTCTTTTTTGTTCCTTTTTGAAATATGATACAAATGCAATGAAAATATTTTTTTTTTTTGCCCTTTTTTTTTCTTCTTTTTTTTGTCTTGTTTTTCTTTTTGGAATCAATTGGTGCCAACCCTCAATAAGCCAGCGAAAGCAGTAAAGAAAGCAAAAAAAAAAGGGTGCCGGCCCTCATTAAGCCGGCGAAGGAGGCTGCCTAAAGCCTTTTAACGAATCGCGAACGATCCGAGTTTGCACTTGGGCCTGGGGAGCACGTGGGCTCAAAGGGGTGGTCTTTCGAGCGACCGGGGGAGGGTACTATATCAAGTCTAGATCTCGATATTTCCCTAGGACGGCGCCATGTTTTAGGCCAACACAGCTATCCTTTTCGACTGGACCTATTGAGGTCAAAGGGACTTACTCGCAGCTCAAATACGAAGTGAAGTCAATCTTCTGGGGGACACGTGGGTCCAAAGGGGATTTGAAAATCCAATTGGTTTTCTTCAGTTGGTCAATGCTGCCGCACCGATCCAGGGTACCTGCATACGTTAGTTGATGCAAGGAATGGTGCATGAATGCAAGTTTTTTCTTACCTTAGTGGTGATCGAACGAACACGAGTTTCGTAGGATCGACCATCGGCGACTTGAGCTGTTACTAGCAGATAGCAACTTATTTGGATGCAGAAAAATTTAGCAAAGACATGGATATTCATGAAATGCTCCTTATTCTTTTTTCGATGAATGCACAAGAGGTGGATATGCAAATGTAATGCAAATGTATGTTATGCAAGGGCAGGTTATGCGAATGCACGTGATGCAATGAATGTTTTTAATTTTCTTTTAGCATAGGGACTTTAGGATTCTTGAGTGATCAATTCAAGCGTCCTATCGTGACGACTATGACTATTTATTAAGAATGCCTCTTTTTGTTTTGAAAACTGATTTGATGTTTGATGTGATGATGATAAATGCTATGGAATGTCTGTGTTCTTTTGCTTTTATTGTGATGAATGTGGATGATGCGAATGTAATGCTTTGAATAACATGAAATGCCTACATGCATGAGGAGAATGAATGATTGGAGTATTTAAACATTTTTGTAAACATTTTTATGATGATGAGACGCGAGACTTTGAATGCAAGGAATTGAGATGGCTATGGACCATTCTTTGGAAAAACTAGATTTGATTCAAACTCTGGTGTTCTCAAGGTTTTTATTAACAAGCTCACTTATTTTCCTTTCCATTTCCATGATGACTGAACTTTAAACACCACATGATCAATTTGTATTCTCTCTCTCTGAAGCAATGACTAGTAAGTATGCATAAGAGTGCAGATGTGGACGAGTGAGTCAGTTAACTTGGGATTGGTTTAGGACAGTGAGTTGAGAGACTGCCCCGACAGGAATTTATGGATGTGAATGACTTTAGGGAGAACTCTGCTCATTTGAGCGGGAGTGAACAGTTATGGAAATGCCCCACTTTAGAATGACAATTTCAAATGGGTTCTTTGAGTGGGTTTGTGAAAGGGGATGAAGTTATGGTACTGGTTATGAATTGAGGGTGGTATATGAATGAGATGGACAATGAACAAACTTTCCCAAGACCAGGGTGGGTGGGTGGTGAAGAGAATGCCCCAACTTTTGGATCTGAGTGGTGTTCTCAGTGCAAACCTTGTTCTCTATGAATGGTGAAGAGAATGCCCCAACTTTTGGTTCTCTATGAATGTCTTGACTTTTGGCATGAAAGAAGCCTCACTTGGTGATCACTAAACCTTGTTTTAATCTTTGGTGCAAATCTTTTCCTTTGGGCCTGAGACATGAGGACCATCTAGGGTAATAGCAATGCCAGAGCCGCGCATAAGTTTGCTTGCCATTTGAAGTGATTGTGCCCGCGTTTGTTTTTTTGCCAATTCATTTATTTGAGGGATCCCCTCTTTTCTGTGATTTTCAGAAATTTCGCAATGATTGTAATGCTTTTTGACTCATGCACAGGTTTCACAATTCAGTATCATCAATCATAAAAACATTTATTTTAAAATAAAGAGACAGAATAAGTGAAGATAAAAGACACGAAAAGCAAACACATGGAAGAAAAAGTTGAATTCTTATTGTTATGGAAACTGGACGTGCAGAAGGTCACGCCAATTGAAAGTACATTGAAAAATTTTTAAACTGGAAAAATACAAGAAAAAGGGGAAGCAGATCTTGTGTTTTTTCTTTTGAAGTAACGATGCCAATCATCCATACTCATGACCTTGATCACCCCTTTATCCAAACTTTTGGGAGTGCTGATTGCCTTTTTCATTTCAAGTCCAAGTTTTCTGACCCTAATTTTTGCCTGGATCGCCCTTTGCAGGTTTTCAATCCACCGGGCCGCTCTGGTTTTGCCTAGGCCGCCCTTTGCGGGTTTTCAACCTAGCGAGCTGATTCTTACTTGGCTCATCTTTCTCTTTTTTCATTTATTTCTTTAGGCATACTCCTTTCTGACTGCATCTGAATTTACTGGAAACTGGGGTTTTCTTTTCTTGCATCCCATTTTGCGAGAATTAAAGGCCCCTCCGGAGAATAAGTTCTTCGTCTTCATGATACTGGGTTCATCTCCATGGGAATCCCTTTGGAGGTTCATGATCTTTTTGAGCATTGAGTCTTCTTTGAAATTGTTGAAGATGAGCTTTCTTCGGTTTGAGCTTTCTCTTATTCTTCTTCTGACATAAGACAAATGTACTTTGGTTTGATAAGGCTCAATGAAAGTATTACTTCCATCATATGGGGTTTTCCCCTGTTAGAGTGTAAAACGAAGCCTGATTTCCATGAAGGTCATCATCGTCCTTGATATCCTTTGTTGATTGTCTCTAACTGCCCCATTTTTAGGGTGGCGTAGGGAGGGATCATGATGCTTGACCTGGAGTCTTCATACTGTCATTTGTGACTACCTTAGCTTGGAAAGCTGCGCAACAGACCGAACTTTGATAATTACAGACTTTGTTATAATGGCAAGTGTCTTATGTCAGAAGGGTGATTTACACAAACTTGTTGAGTCATTGCTCTTTATCATGGCGTCAATCCTCTCCTTTGCTCAAATTGATCATGTCACTTGATTCCTCATGAGGACGAACCACTTTGTTCTCTTATTCTTGCACAACAGCTTGATTGCAAATCTGATGGTGGAGTCTGAGGAAGGACTGAGGGTTTGTGGAGGGCGGGATGACGAGGTCGAGGTAGTGTTTGCGGTTTTGTGAAAGGAGAGATGTATAGGAATGATGAAGTGTTTGAAGGTTTATGGAAGAAAGGGTGGTCATACACAACAAGGTGTAGAAAGGTTCATTGAGACAAGGATCTCTTACGCTTTATGGCCAAATGTATCAGCTCACAACTTATATTTCTTTCGTCTCTTTTTCCCTTGTTTTTTCATTTTTGGGATTTTCATTTTTTTGAATCTGTTCTTTTTTGTTTCATTTTTTCTGATTTTTTCCTTTTTTGCTTTTGAGTTGAGTGAGCTGATAAAAGTGATACACCATTTTTGGATATTTGAAGTGATCCTTGTCTGGGGTGATTGGAGAGATAATGGCAATGAAACCCCTGCAGCGGTTGGAGGATGCTTGATTGGGTTCTGGTATTAACTGGGGTGACAGGAGGTTCAGAGGGAGGAGCAAATGAGATGGGTTGATTTTGTAGAAGGGCCACTGGTAGTGAGGAAGGTGGCGATGGCAGGCATTTGGTTATGAAATTTTTTTTGTCATGGGGTACTTGTAATGGGAAATGGGAGAGTTGGTTGATCTGAGGAAGGGAAAGGGTTTGGTCGCGAAAGAGGTTCGCTTGTAACATTTGTTTGGTTTCCTCAGCATTGCTCCACTTTGCTTGAACTTGTGCTTTGACTTCATTGCCCAACCTAGTTGTGGCATCATGAATTTCTACAGCCTTAGCCAATTCTTCACTTATTAACTCCGAAGAAACATCCCAGTTGTCTTCAGCCTCTCTCTCAGTTTGGTTAATCGGGTAATCAGAGTCACAATATGAACCATTGGCGTCGTTGTTTTCAAAGACTATTTTCATTTATTATTATTTTTGATCCGCGTTGGGAGGAATTGAAAAGCAAATAACAGACACATGACAAAATGAAAGAAAGAAATTTTATTGAGGAATTCAAAATAACATTTTATTGATGATGATACTAAAAGGAAACATGTGTGCCCTTATTGAAATATCCTAAGGCCTTGGGCAGAGTCAAAGGATTGCATTACAGAAAATTGTTTTGAACTGAAAAACTACATGAAAATCAACAATCACTCATAAATGCTATGAAATGCATGACAAAGACACAAATGTTTTGATGATGCCGCTTTCACCACTTCAACCCTCTTCAACAACTGCTATCCTTGCTTAATAGTCCACAGACCCTGAGAACTTGATCCTTCCCCCCTTCTCAAAAGTTAACTGCTTGGAATCAATGAAGCCCTGAACCAAACTTTTCAAAAGATAGCAATTTTCAGCAGAATGCCCAATTGCCCCAGCATGGAGCTCGCAAGTGGCTTCTGGATTGTACCCGCTTGGGAATGGAGGTTGAACTGATCTCATCTTGCGAGGAGTGATATATCCATGACTGATTAGATAGCTGCATAGGTCGGCGTATGACACGGGGATGGGGCGGGATCAAACTTGGATGGAGAATGATGATAAGGGAAGGAAACTGACAGACTCAAACAAGAGAAACTGCACATGGCATGCACGCCCACTAGAAGAATGCTTCGTAGAGAGTTAACATTGGTTAAAACATGATGGAAAATTTTTTCGATGAACTGTTTCAGTCTTTTATCATGGAATGGATGAGATGCAATGCCTTTTTTGAAGAAAATGCAAATGAACTGTTGATTTGAAAAACTGAGTGCCTTGAAACATCTTGAGTTTGCAAATAAGTAAGGGTAAACTTTTTCAACAGATTATTTTGCAAAAGCGTCTCGTCTCTCATCACAACTTTTTATTTGGTTTATGCAATGTATGAATGAACAAATCATGATAAGCAAATGCATGAAAAACGACCACTTGAAAAGTGTAATTATTCTAAAGGAGATTTTTTTGTTTGTTTTTGATGCAAGATGAAATACGAAACTCCAATGCATTTTTGGATGATGCAAGATGCAAGAATGATATTTTTTCAAAATGATTTTTATTCTTTAGAGGCACGGCAAGATCTGAAATACCAATGCCCCTTTTTGCGAAAATGATGACGTGAGGCAACCAATTGTCGTTACTCTGAGTGACTTGCATGAAACATTGAGTGGATCCTGACTCAATACTTCACGCAATATACTGAAATGCTTCGACATTTGGTTGACTCCACTTATTCACTTTATTTGAAAACAAACTGCGCCTGATTGGGTCAAAGTGCCCCGATCTCGTAGAGTATCATCTCAAATTTGTAGTGCACAAACAAATTTGAGATATTACCCTTCATCATTCAAAGATGCACTTCTACCCATGCAACAAACAAAATGATAACAACACAAATCATAATTTATTCAAGGGTGAGAAGCAATCTCAAACACCCAAGCCTCCCTAAGTGCTTGTCAAAATGTTTGAGATACCTCTCACCAACAACAATCAACAAATCAACAATATAACAACACTAAAATGCATGAATATGGTAGGATGCAAAATTAGAAACATGATATCTACATTTTGATGCAAAAAAGTTGAAGATGATGCTAGGTTTTAAGAAGTTTACCTCAAATCCAAGCTAAGGAATGACTAATATGAAGAACAAGACCACAAATCAACTTGAATCTTCACCAAACTTCAATGAAACCCACGACATGCTTGCTTAAAAATGCCCTTTGATGATGCAAGCTTGAATTAAATTAGGAGAGAAGGAAGATATATGAAGTAGGAATGGAAATGAGGTGAGAAAATGGTGATTTGGTGAAGGAGAAGTGAAGAATTGATGGAGGAAGAAGGTGGTATGATTTCGGCCAAGAGAGGGAATTAGGAGAGGGAGTTGTGTGCTAGGGTTGTGTGAGTGAAAATGAGGCCAAAAGTTGTGAGAGGTGAGGTTAATAGGGTATTTATAGAATGCATCTAGGTTTGAGGGTAGTTAGGTCATTGTGCACTAGTTGTGCTCTAGGATTTGATTTTAATTTTGAATCAAAGGCTAGGATTGAGGCTCACATGGATTGAGGACATTGAGAAAACACAAAATGAGAGAATAGAGAGGGGGTGGCGCATAAACATTGGGAGGGGTCCTTGGTGACCAAGTTTTGCAAGTTGTCATCTTGTACTATTGTACTATTATATGACCATTCCATTATCCCTTCATTTTTGATTATTCTTCTTAGGATAATTGTACAAAAATACACCCAATTTAGGCCACATACAAGGTATCTTGAGGAATATGCCATTTTATGAGATGACCATGACCAAAAATATCATAAAAACCTCATCTTGAAATTTTTGTAGAATATTCCTTTTTGATGCCTTTTTTTGAATTTGAATTTTTATGCAATTGCGTGCATGTATGCGCAAAAAAAATATATGACCAAGGGTGTCTTGCTTCAAATAATTTCCTCTAAAATTGCACAATGATTTTTGATGAAAAATTATCCTCTTTTTTTTTTTTTGAAAAATGACCAAAATACCCTTTGCCCTAAAAACATTTTTTTGTCCAAAAATGCATTTCCAACCTAAAAAAAACCCTAGGATGCATGCACCATGCTCTTCACACTTTTCAAAATAATGCCACACTTCTCAATTTATTTATTTTTGTTGAGAATTAGGGTTTTGACCTAGGCGGACAAAATTAGGGTATGACAATGTTAAATTGTTTGAACTTGTTATTTTCTAAATATATTCTTATGGTTTTTCCCTTCTACTTGCTGATGAAAGGTTTCTCAACATGTGGAAGGATATGCAAGAATGTTACAAATGCAAGTATCAAAAACTTGTTGAAGCCAAAACATTAGGTGTCTTTCTCAACAGAAACCCAAATGGCAATGCTGATATTGATGCAGGAATTAAACTAAAATCAGAGTTACAGAAATGGAATTTAAGCTTCTCAAATTGGATTCACATGCAGAAGTGCTATGTGAAAGCCTTGAATGGTTGGCTTGAAAGATGTCTAATATACGAGCCTAAAGAAGTACCTAAATGAGTTTAGTTTTAGATTTCAATGTTGCATTTATTTTGATGTTTGTGGTATTTAATTTAATTTAATTTAATTTCTAATATACGAGCCTGAAGAAGTACCTAAATTTGTGGTATTTAATTTAATTTCTGTTATGTAGAGTGAATGGTGTTGATTTCATGTATGGTGTAAATAGGTCCTTTGTTTGAATGAACTTGATTTGTGTGAGATTAATTTTTTTGTAAATTGAGTTTGAAGTGAAGTTTAGTACTGGTCAAAATGCAATTACTTGAAAGAAGAAGAACAAGAGTGTTATACCAAATGAAGAGTCTTGTGATGTACCTTCAGAGACTTTAGTTTTGGGGTATCATCAATGGAAACAAGCAGGTTCGATTTCTTGCAGGTTCGATTTGCGGTTTTGGGTTCCATCTATCCGTTTTACTGTTTTTACAGTCCCCTATCGAGTTTGATCTTTCAGTTTAATGATTAAGATATGAGTTGGAAATATGCATCCAATTGTTTAAATATCTGTTTGCTTTAGAGGGTGATAAACATGATTTGAAAAGAATTGACGTCAAAATAATTGAGTATAAATGATTGGTTTGTGCTTGTTAGTTGTTAGTAATATTTTGAAAGCTTAGAAGAACAGATTTGCTTTGAATGATAAAGTAGAACAGCTGCAATACCATTAAAAAACCGATCACAGAAGTGCTGCAATGCTGAAGGATCTACAACAGGCTGTTTTTTGATAACTCTAGCACTTAACTTTGTTTTAGGTAGATAATTTTTGATAACTATTGTCTTATTGTGTTGCTAGTAAGTTTGTTATTTTTCTAAAATAATAGGCATAAAATCTGCAAACTTAGAAGGTCCTCTTTATAAGCTTGTCTTCTTGACATTGCATTTTCTTGATGTTGGAGAGAGTAACTTTATATCAATGGACCACTTATTTGTATATATTTGATTCTGCATTGTTAAGTAGGCTCCTGTACCTAATTTGTATCTGTATCAGGTATAACCATAGCATTCTTTCTTATCATTAATTTGAGATTGCATTTCCTTGAATTGGGGATTCACAAATATGACTTTTTCTCATTCTGAGGACATGGTATGCTGTAGTTTTGAATTTTGATGTCTTAAACAAAGTGTTTGGGTGGAGAACCCACATTCTGAGGTCTATTAAAGATTTTGATTCTGGTAAAAATGTTAATATAATTTTGATTTGGATTTGGATTTCTTGAGCAATAAAACTGTCAAGAAGCGTTTTAAGAATTCTAATAGAGTTTACCTGGTTGTGTTTTAGGATTGCATGATGAAGTATAATCCATCAAGAGCTTTAGAGCTGGGTTGAGGATTGCCAAGATGAACTCAATGAAGAGGAAGCAAGAGATTAGAATGGTCTAAATTGTCAAATTGTCAACTTTATAGTACTTTTTGTTGTAACTAAACATCTATGTATCTTTTGATTGGTATTGGCTTGATATTGTATTTTATTCCACAATTTGATGTTTCAAGTTGGCCATATGGAGTGAAGGTTTCACTTAATTTGTTGATTAGGGTTTTCTCAATGGTAGAGGTCATCAACATTCCTCATGAATTTTCCTTGTACCAAAAGCAAGAATTAATACATATCCCTAGAGAAAGAAAGAGTGAACATAATGTAGTTTACTTTATAATTATATAAAGTGTAATACAGTTGCGAGGTTGGTTATCGTTACTAGATTCCCAAATCATAGGTCAATATAGAGATATAGATGATCAAATTCAATCCCACAATTTCCAATTCCGTTTTTAAATAACAAAATTAATTTTTAAAATTAATTTTAAAATTTAATTAGGTTTATATCTATTATTTACAAGGGTTGGTTGGGTCCTCATAAAAAGTGGGTAATTCAGTAGCGATGTTGGTTATCGTTACTAGATTCCCAAATCATAGCTAAATATAGAGACACGGATGATCAAATTCGATCCCACAATTTCCAATAGTGATGGGGGTATCTATCTTTATGGTATATCAGGGTTCAAGTTGAACTAAGACAGAGCTCTAAATTGACGTGTATTAATCTTTCTACAATCATATATTGTCTGTCAATTGAATGAATTGACAAGTCTAGCTGCTTAATCATGGTCGGTTTCACAAGGAAAAGATGAAAATAGCAACTTGGTCATTTATAAGAAAAACATAACCCCGGTGATTAACATCTACAAACGTAACAAAAGGCATCTCATATTTATTGGTCAAGTACATGAGTCTCAATCTACAACTTTTACATCAATAATGGTCAAGTAAACACTCTTAAACTCGTTTTAGAACCATTGAAATAATTTTACAATCACAATGATGAATACAAAACCAAGGTGTTAGCCTGCATTTTCCGACAGGCTTAATTAAATGCAGTCAACGAGGTTTGATTTGTCCTTTCAGGAGGTATTTTGTTGATTTAGACAGGAAGGAAGTTCTTTAAAGGAAGGATTCGACAAGACCTTGGAATTGGCAGAAACGAAGAGCTAAAGCTAATATTTCGACAGAGCAAGAAGTTGAAGACTAGTAGCAGATCAGAATCCAAGCGCTTGTGGTTGAGAGAAGAAACAATGGTCACAATCTTTCATACCTTAGAAGATTTATATCAAATCTAAGTGGCAAGACTCAAATATTCTCGCCATTACTTCGACTGAAGAAGGATGATGTTTTCATGTGGGATGTCGAACATCAAGTAGCTTTCGACGAGATCAAGACATATCTGATGAACCCTCTTATTTTATTGCCTCCTATTAGGAATAAGACAATGAAATTGTATATAGCAACATCAGAATTGTCAATAGGTAGCATGTTAGCACAAGAGGATGAAAATGGTGTAGAAAGGGCCATATATTACCTCAGTAGGGTTTTAAATGATTCTGAATCTAGATATCACCCTATTGAAAAATTGTGTTTATGCTTATATTTCTCTTGTACTAAGTTAAAGCAATATATTAAGCCTGTTGACGTGAGTGTTTATTCCCACTTTGATATTATTAAACATATGTTGTCGAAACCCATCCTACATAGTAGAATAGGCAAATTGGCTTTAGCTTTATGAGTTGTTATTACCCAGTATATTATGCTGGAAAGTATGACGAAAAGAAACAGGTTATGAAAAAGATAGTTAAAGGGAGCACAAGTGCTACTAACCAAAATAAGGCATAACTGTACAGAGAATTTAAAAAACAGTAACTGCTATGTTGTTTCGACCGTGATTGCTTGATTCCACTTCGACATCAGCCTTCAAACTTCCTCTTGTCAAAATCTTTGCTTGCAAATTCTTCGACTTCACCAAATCCAGCGTCGAAATCAGCTTGATATAAACTGATAACTTAACCCATTTTGAACGTCGAAATTACTTCTTGTCTCTTGAAATACAAGGTCAAACTAAACCTCGTTGACTGCATTTAATTGAGCCTGTCGAAAATGCAGGCTTACACTATGCAATCACGTGTCCTGCCAAATTAGGACATTATACTATGTCATATAGATAGGTCTCCAACTCTCTTGTCGTATCACTTGATTTGCCAAGATAGTTTACCAATCCAGACAAAGAATTACCCAGTTTTTATAAGAAAGTAACCAACCCACTTTAGTCCAAATTCTTTGGGGAATATGACTATGCAATCACGTGTCGTGCCAAATTAGGACATTATATGTCATATAGATAGGTCTCCAACTCTGTTGTCCTATCACTTGATTTGCCAAGACAGTTTACCTATCCAGACAAAGAATTACCCTGTTTTTATAAGAAAGTAACCAACTCACTTTAGTCCAAATTCTTTGGGGGAATATGACTATGCAATCACGTGTCCTGCCAAATTAGGAAATTATATGTCATATAGATAGGTCTCCAACTCTCTTGTCCTATCACTTGATTTGCCAAGACAGTTTACCTATCCAGACAAAGAATTACCCAGTTTTTATAACAAAGTAACCAACCCACTTTAGTCCAAATTTTTTGGGGAATATCACTATGCAATCACCAACCCGATTTAGTATATATAATAAATGTCTTTTGCTATATATAATAAATGTCTTTTACGGGGGTTGGCTAAGTCCTCAGAAAAACTGGGTAATTCTTTTGTGACTTTGGTTATTATCGATACGACTGAGGCTATAAATACTAGGATATTGAACGTTTTCACTCTTCATTCATGTGGTAGTCATGCCTCTTTCTCAGGTAACACCATACCAAATTGGCACAACGTTGGGAATTGTTTATATTGATGGGGAACATAGACAAATGATTAATGGAGTAAAGTTTGAAAGTCATAAGATGAAGTCCATCAGGATCAAGGATGACATGAGCTTCGAAGAACTGAAAACCATAATTCAACAAAAGGGTGGAGATGACTCAAGGATATTGCGTGAAATCTTCTATCGTTGTCCAGAGCCAGCTTATGGGAGTGTTGAGTATGTAAGCATGCAGATTATAACTGATTTATGCATACAAGTTATGTTGCGTGTTTTCCGGACATTTCGCTCTAAAGGTCCAATAGAGTTGAGTGCTAAATTTGAAAGACGTATTGATATTGAGCGTCGAAATGAGTTATCTCCTACGCCGTTTTGCTCTTCAGTCCTGTCTTATATATACTACAGGTGCGGAATAGTTAATGGAAGGGATGGAGTCAAGTTTGTTGGTTTTGATGCAAACCCACCTGAACCACTTAGGCTTCCAAATGGTATAACTTTGGAGGAGTTGAAGGAAAAGATTCACCATAAGCTGAGGCTCGTGGGGCTCGGTGATCGGAGGATTAGAACCATCACGTACCGTTGTCCTCGAATAGATGGAGAAGGAAGGTGTTTGTGGTCCATGTATGACGTACTGACAACTAGCCAAGTTCGTGGTATGATCTCGCACCACTGCAGACACAGTTATAGTCGTTTCCCAATCGAGTTGTGTGTTCGCACGACACAGGCTCCTTCGGCTGACCCACCAATTGGGAGGTCAGTAGAAGAGATCATGGCATTGTTCCCGCAACGACAGTGAAGCTCATACCGTTAGTTTTCTATGTTGAATTTATTTATTTCATCATTTGTATTTTGTTTAATGATATATGTCTTTTAACGTAGCTTTGTTAAAGTTTATGTATTCATTATGAGCTTCTCAAGAATATTTAAATTCAGTCAACGAGGTTTGATTTATTTTTAAAGTTTGACCTTGTATTTCAAGAGACAAGTATCAATTTTGACACTGAAATGAATTTAGCTATCAAGTTACATCAAGTAGATTTCGACCTCAGATTTGGCTATGTCGAAGAAGCTGAAGACAGATTTCGACAAGAAGCACATTCATTTATTTTAACATGATAAGAAACGTTAAATTCAGTCTTCAACATTTAATTAATTAATTAAAAACTCGTGTACATTGATTGAAAATAACAGATTACAACAACAAACAAAAGTAAAACATGACAGAAACTAATGAGATGGTGGAGTTAAACAACGAATGATCTCAGCGACAATCCTTGTTGTTTCGTCGTATAACTGGAAAGGACTCCGAACTTTAAACATGTCCATCTGTTAGCCTGTAATTTCGACAGGCTAAATTAAATTCAGTCAACGAGGTTTGATTTATTTTTAAAGTCTGACCTTGTATTTCAAGAGACAAGTATCAATTTTGACACTGAAATGAATTTAGCTATCAAGTTACATGAAGTAGATTTCGACCTCAGATTTGGCTAAGTCGAAGAAGCTGAAGACAGATTTCGACAAGAAGGAGTTGGAGGCTGATGTCGAAGTAGGATCAAGTAACCGTTACCAAGAGCACGTAGCAGTTACATTTTTTAAACTTTGTACAGTTATTTTCTATTTGTATAAATAGTAGTTTCTCATAGGAAAAACGGGTCACAATCTCTCATACCAAGTTCCCACGCTCAAAGTACCGACACGCACTGAGAAACGAGTACAAGGAACGCATGTATGTGTTAGCCTGTAATTTCGACAGGCTTCATTGAAAATGGTCAACAAGGCTTGACTTATATTTCGACAGGCTTCATTGAAAATGGTCAACAAGGCTTTACCAAAATCCACGGTAAACAGTATGATCTTGTGCACCACCCCTTTAAATTAATGCAATTTTAATTTTCCTTTTCTTTACGTTTCATGCAAATTTTCTCTTTGTTTTATCCTCCCTCATTTGGAGTAATTCGACGGTTTCGTGGAGAAATCGACGGTTATCTTCTTCTTTTTACTTTTAAACGCGCAATTCTGGAAAAACTTTAAACACAAACGGTCTTAGGATTTACTAGTTGATCCTGCAAGCAGAAGCAATTTCAAGCTAGCGGTGTTTACCAAAATCCAAGGTAAACAAATTGGCACGCCCGGTGGGTAATATGAAGAGAACTACCATAAGTTGAAAGATGGATGTCGAAATGGTCACTGAAGGCCAAAGGTAAATGGGTGGATAAAAGGCCCAAGTTTGATTTTGCTCATAGGAGAATTCCCTACATGGTTACTTCGACCAAAACTCCTGGAAGAGGAAAGCTGAGTACTTATGTTCCTCCTTCTGGTACTCCTGTCGAAAAGTGGATACATTCTGGTGGGAGAAGCAAAGCCATATACCACACGAGGGACAATGCTATCCATCGAGTTAGACCACCTAAGCTGGTCGAAGGTAACACAAGTGGTGTTAACCAGAACAAGGCAAGTGAAATCAAGAAGTATGCCAATAGTAACAACTACAAAGGGAAGAATCCTATGACAAGAACTCAATGGCGAAGGTTTCAACGCCAAAAGAAGGCTGATGCTATTGGTGAATAGAAACCAAAATGCTGACGAAGTGGTCAGACAAGTGCAACAAAACAATTTTGGAGCACAAAACAATCTGGCTAATATGGTCGAAACTATTTTAGCCCAGAATGGCCTTAACTTTGGTTTACATAGGCCTAATTTTGTGTCGCCCTTGTCAGAATACACCTTACAAACAGAGCTGCCTAGGGGATGGAAAATTCCCAAGAACACAAAGTTCGCTGGAGAAACCAGTGAATCTACCGTCGAACACGTGGCTCGTTATTTGACTGAGGCTGGCGATCTAGCACACAATGAGAATTTAAGGATGAAATACTTTCCAAATTCTCTAACTAAGAATGCCTTCACATGGTTCACTACACTGCCTCCAAATTCAATTTTTAATTGGAATCAATTAGAAAAGGCTTTCCATGAGCAGTTCTATATGGGCCAATGCAAAATTAGTCTTAAAGAACTAGCTAGCGTTCGACGCAAGGGGGCAGAATCTGTTGATGATTATCTCAATAGATTTAGACTACTCAAAGCAAGGTGTTTTACCCAAGTGCCTGAGCATGAGTTAGTCGAAATGGCTGCTGGTGGTCTAGATTATACTATAAGAAAGAAACTAGACACACTACATTTAAGAGATATGGCACAATTGGCTGATATAGTTCGACAAGTCGAAAGACTCAAAGCCGAAAAAGCCAGAACTGGTAGATTCCAAAGTAAAAAAGAAAAGGTTGCTTATGTCGAAGCTAATGACAGTGACCATGAATACGATATATCTTATGAAGATGTCGAAGAAGAGGTCAACATTGCAGAACTAAAACCAGGACCTCCTTATACTTGCAAATTGTTAAACCCTTCTAATGGAAAAAATCTTGTGGAACCTAAGAATGATAAATTTGTCGCAAAAACTTACACTTATGATGTATCTAAATGTGACGAAATATTTGATCTGCTTGTGGCTGATGGTCAAATCTTAATGCCTAAAGGCCTAAAGATTCCATCATAACACTTCCCGTTGTGTCATTTTCAGGGATTTGGTTCAAAATGCTATCAACGAAGGAAGGCTGAAATTTGGTGACAAGTCTGAGCCACCAATGAAGATTGATACTGATCCCTTGCCAACAGCTGATGCATTGCTGGTTGAAGTTGATCTCAATGTGGTTGAGGTCACAGAGGTTATTGCAGAAAATGCCAAAATAGAAGAAGCTGTCGGCAAGGTAGGTGTCGAAATGGTTAATGAAGACCAATATGCTGAGAAGATGAAGGTAGTGTATCCAAGGGCTGAAGAGGAATTGATTGACTTCCTCAATCGCTGCAAGATCAATAACACTGAAGTTATGCTTTTCCCAAGGTGCAGTGCTGTCTTCGACAAAGATTCTGCTAAGAGTTTTGAAGGATTTAAGCCTCAACTGAAACGCAAAGGAAAATGGGTTGACAAAAGACCAAAGTTTAGTTACAATAACAGAGTTATCCAATACAACGATACTTCGACTAAGAATCTTCAGAAGGGACACATTAAAACTTACGTTCCTCCAGCAAGATCTGCTGTCGAAAAATGGGTACATTCCGGTGGAAAAAGTACTGGTTATTACCCAGTATATTATGCTGGAAAGTATGACGAAAAGAAACAGGATATGAAAAAGATTGTTAAAGGGAGCACAAGTGCTACTAACCAAAATAAGGCATAAATGTACAGAGAATTTAAAAAACAGTAACTGCTATGTCGTTTCGACCGTGGTTGCTTGATTCCACTTCGACGTCAGCCTTCAAACTTCCTCTTGTCGAAATCTTTGCTTGCAAATTCTTCGACTTCACCAAATCCAGCGTCGAAATCAGCTTGATATAAACTGATAACTTAACCCATTTTGAAATTCGAAATTACTTATTGTCTCTTGAAATACAAGGTCAAACTAAACCTCGTTGACTGCATTTAATTGATGCTGTCGAAAATGCAGGCTAAGACTATGCAATCACGTGTCCTGCCAAATTACGACATTATATGTCATATAGATAGGTCTCCAACTCTCTTGTCGTATCACTTGATTTGCCAAGATAGTTTACCAATCCAGACAAAGAATTACCCAGTTTTTATAAGAAAGTAACCAACCCACTTTAGTCCAAATTCTTTGGGGAATATGACTATGCAATCACGTGTCCTGCCAAATTAGGACATTATATGTCATATAGATAGGTCTCCAACTCTCTTGTCCTATCACTTGATTTGCCAAGACAGTTTACCTATCCAGACAAAGAATTACCCTGTTTTTATAAGAAAGTAACCAACCCACTTTAGTCCAAATTCTTTGGGGGAATATCACTATGCAATCACGTGTCCTGCCAAATTAGGACATTATATGTCATATAGATAGGTCTCCAACTCTAGCAAATTCTTCTTATAGAAACTTGTTGTGTCATTGAAAAAAAATGAATCCAACTACAGACATGGATTACTTTGAATTTTCCTTCTACTCAAATTTAATTGGAACAAGATATAGGCCACACGAAATACTAGAAAGTATGGGTAGAGTGTGGGTATTAGAACGAGACAAGTTTCAATATAGTTTGTGCCCCCAAGACCGATACGCTGGGAAAAACATGAATGAATATCGTAGAGAGTGGGAATATCGTCTCGATGAGTCTAGAAGGATGAGACAAGAATTAAGGCAATGCAACATTAAGGCACCAAAGCAAAAAGCAGTTGAAGTGGTACTAGACAATGATGAGGCTCTGGAGAAGGCAATTAACATGATTCGACACGAAAATAACCAAATGAAAATGCAGATTAACAGCCACCAGCTTGTACACGATGCATGCAGAAGAGATGAATGGGCGCGAACAATTCCACAGGAAATGAATTTGCAGAATTACCCCGAGTATGGTACAGATGGGGACTTATCTGACGAATAGTAACTCTCCATTATTGTTATTATGTTATCATGGTGGTCATGCACTTATTGTAATTCGCTTTCGGGATTGGTTTTCGTTTCAAGATGTCCAATTAACGGAGTAGATTCTATTGGTGTTTATTATAAAATGTTGTTTAATCATATATGTATTTGAACGTAGCTGTGTTAAAGTTTATGTATTCATTATGGATTTCTCATCAATATTTAAAGTCTTATTAATAACATTATCCTTTTTTCTTAAATAATATAACTACAAAGAAGAAAATGTAAGGACGTGCATAACCATATTTTGTTACCAACATAAGAAACAGTAGATGAAAATACAAAGGAAGTTTAAACGGCAGTCAGGACAAGCACATTAATTTATTTTACCGACATTACAAGAAACGGTAAACTCACTCTTCATCAGAGTTTGACAAATACTCATCTGCGCATAGTATGTTTTCTTCTTCGGCTTGAGACATACAATGACCATTTGCGTGTAGAAATGTTTTGGCCACTTTGAGCATCCCAAACCGTACTCTCCGTATTGCCATAATGTTATTCTCAATCCTAAGGCGGTTTAAGGCTTTTTGCATTTCAATATATCGAGGTTGTGCATCTTCCCACATTTGAACTGCTTTTAATTCTGGAATAGGTGCCTCCAATTCTCTGAGGTCTGCTTGTAGAGAAATTGACTCTTGAGTACGAAGACGCCATTCCTTTTTAATGGCCTTCTTTCGTGCAATTTTACCATCTTGGTACTCTGCACACCATTCTAATTCAAGTAGTAGGTCTTTATATTCTGGCATTGTGTATGTATTTTGATGAATGGCATATGTTCATTCAGTTCTTCTCTTTATATAGGAGTGACCCATAACTCTTTATTCACTTTAGTCCAATGGGGTTGGAATATATTACTATGCAATCACGTGTCCTGCCACACCATAATATTGTGAACCCTGATATAGCAACAGGATAGATACCCCATCACTCTTGTCCTATCAATTCATTATCCAATACAGGTAACCAAGCTTCACATAGAATTACCCAGTGTTTACCTTGGATTTTGGTAAACACCGCTAGTTTGAAATTGCTTCTGCTTGCAGGATCAACTAGTAAATCCTAAGACTGCTACGTGCTCTTGGTAACGGCTACTTGATCCTACTTTGACATCAGCCTCCAACTCCTTCTTGTCGAAATCTTCGCTTGCAACTTCTTCGACTTCAACAAATCCAGCGTCGAAATGAGCTTCATATAAACTGATAACTTAACCCATTTTGAACGTCGAAATTACTTCTTGTCTCTTGAAATACAACGTCAAACTAAACCTCGTTGACTGCATTTAATTGAGCCTGTCGAAAATGCAGGCTAACAAATTGCCCCCCAAAAATGTCTTTTTCGACTGAGTTTTTAAATGAAGAAGAAAATGACATTTTTGAAATTCCTCTTAACTGCTCTAATGACGTCATCAGGTCGAAAATACCTTGTTCTATCCAGATTTCTCCTTTTTTCGACAACGAGCCAATCGACAGGTATAAGGAGGTCCTGATTTCAATTCTGCAATATTACCCTCTTCTTCGACATCTTCATAAGAGATGTCGTATTCTTGGTCACTGTCGTTAGCTTTGACATAAACAACCTTTTCTTTCTTACTTTGAACGTCAAAATTACTTCTTGTCTCTTGAAATACAAGGTCAAACTAAACCTCGTTGACTGCATTTAATTGAGCCTGTCGAAAATGCAGGCTAACACCCAGTTTTTCTAATAAAGTCACCAAGCCGCTTTAGTCCAATGGGACTGGAATATATTACTAAAAATAAAAATATTGGAATGGATTTGATCACCCGTGTCTCTTTATTCACCTATGAATTGTTCGTTCGGATTTGATCATCTGTGTCACTAAATTAATAATAACAAAGAATAACACATAAACGTCATTATGATCATAGAACACTCAAACCACACTTTCACTCATCTTCGAACTCCCACTGTTCAAGAACAGAATCAAAAAAGAAAAAGAGAAATGTGGGAACCAGAAATCACCCCCCTCATTCTCCATCATCATTACCATGATTTCAACTTGAACCAAAATCCCGTACACACATTCTCGAAACAGTGAAAACGGATACTTGCTTCCACTGTAAAAAAAATGACACTAGTCTAAATACTACTTTCATTTATTTTGATGTGAACATATCGATTGACCAACCTGTAATGTAAGTTTTTGGCAAATGTGACAAACCCTTTAAATTAAATAAACTGTGAGGCATATACCCCATATACATAAAGTTTACACCAATACAAACCAAAAATCCTAATTACATAGATGCCTAGTTACAACAAAAATTGGGTAAAGGGTTTTTTACAACAACGTGTAGCAAAAAATTAACTTTGTGCCGTTGACACAAATTGTGAGACATTTACACGATATACATTAAGTTTAAGGCATTTACACCTATGCAAACCAAAAAATACATACATCTTTACTTACAACAAAAAGTTATATAAAAAGTTAAGTATGCCCACGCATTCTTCAAGCTAAAATGTCACGGATTTGTAGACAATTGTGACAGTCCAGGGAAGTCTATTTCCACGTTTGACAAAAGTTCCATGAATGAAATTTGACGTCCAACCTATTAAAAACCATTTGTTTAGCAACATCAAAATATAAATATGCAAAGCAACTTGACAGCCATTCAAATCACATGCCTGTGAAGAAGAAAGATGAGAGTTGTCTAATCCCAAATTAGAAGGTTTTGCAACAGTTGGACATTGAGAAGCCCAACGGTTGGACATGAATTCTGACCCTCCAGCATCTGTACTGAAATATACACTCCCTGACTGTATAGACAAAATATTAAATAAGTTAAATATATCTAACTTAATTTTTACCCTATTGCCAAATATCTAAATACATTAAATGAAGAAAAACGAACAACTTAAAACAACGTTAGTGGTAATACACACGATCCTGTGATACAAACTTCTTTACGGTCTTTGCATCCAACAACTCCACGACTTATAAAATGGTCAATCCCATTAACTCTACTCATAAATGTACGAAATTATCATATAAAGTTACAATTTCAACTCAACAATTGTGTGAATAAATGTTCCGGGAGTTATCTGACAGATCAAATTAATCCATCTACAAATACAAATTTATAAACTCTAAATTTTTAATAAAAACTTATAATGGACACGAACCAAAGTAGTCGCATCCGTCACATCTCCACTAGTCATAACTTCAACAGTTGATTCAACAGAAATGTCCCTATGGATTTCATGATCAGCCACTCCAACATTGCAGGCCTACACATTATACAAAAAACATTAACATGTATTTCGTACAGTGTTTCATGGTAAATACATATTTAGTAAGGAAACAACACTGACCTTCGTAATGTTTTTGTCATCAGCTCGCTTGGTTCGCTTCTTCCGTGACTTTTTAACAACTTTCTCAACAATTGATATTTTTCTGTTCGTCGGTGGACGACCTTTACGTTTTACCTTCAGTGGACTGTGACATATAGGAGCAGTATTTGGTATTGACTCTTCGTTCAAACTTGTTTTAACATTCTCCATTGAAGGATCCAAGTTTGGCAATTCAGAACTAAATTTATTCAACATTTTATGGAATGCTTCTGTGCCATACTCAGACTCCGCCGCTACTTCAGCAACCTGGTAAAAATGCTTCGAGAGTTTTTCAAACCTCTCCATCTGTGGTTTCAATTCCTTAACACCGTAATTTATCTTAACATAAGAATGCTTCCTTTTAACATTTTTCTTCCATCGGGACAAAACATACTTGTCTGAGACGTTTGAAACCCTCTCCTTAGCGCACACACATAGTACATGGCGACACAAAATTCCTCTAAACTCAAACAACGAGCATTGAAACTCGAGATCATGGTTGTCCACATTGAACACAACTTTAAAGTACCGTTCTTTTGGTCTATCTCCAACTAACAATTCCTCCAAGACATTATAAGTAGCAATGCAACCCTCCAATGACTCCAACGAGGGGACACAATTCATTTTACCTCTAAATTCAACTTGGACCTCCTTAAATTTACCATGCGTGTAAGCACATTGGAATTGCATTTCAATGGACGAGGTTGACCCACAAGGTATTATTGTATCCATCGATTTAAAATCCGCTTCAAACTCTTTTTCTGCTTTATTTCTGAGAGCATTGGCATATTGTTTAACAAATTGACTAAGACTTGTTGTTGAATTGATATATCCATCAAAGAAAGCGTGTATGCTCTCACTGCGCTGTGTGGTTGACATGCCCGCCCAGAACCTTTTCCTTAACAACGTCGGAACCCATCTTTGTCGCTCCTTATACAACCCACTTAACCAATCATTGTCTTGAAGCTCAAATTTTTCTATGAACGAACACCACTTATCTTCAAAATCAACTACGGTGTAAGTATCATAAACTGCTTCTTTCATGGCTGCCTTTATCTTCTTATATTCACCAAATCCATTGAGTTTTTCCGGTATTTTTTTCATTATATGCCATAAACACCACCTATGGCGAGTAGTAGGGAAGACTATCTCAATGGCCTTTTTCATAGCCTTGCATTGGTCCGTGACAATACCCAAGGGGGCCTTTCCTAGCATGCAACGAAGCCATGCTTGAAAAAACCACAAAAATGAGTCTTCGTCTTCACTTGAAACTAGCCCACACCCAAGTAATGTTGATTGGCCATGGTGATTGACACCTACAATCGCAGCAAAAGGCATATCATATTTATTGACTAGAAATGTTGTATCAAATGTTACCACGTCTCCAAAATATTCATAAGCAGCTCTACTTCTTGCATCGGCCCAAAACACATTCTTGACATGAAAACCATCATCCAAATCAAGATCATAGAAGAAATTAGAATTTTGTTCCCTCATTTCATAAAAGTAACTAATCAACGCCTTCCCATCACCTCCTTTTCCAATTGAACGCCTTTCCTTGTTGACATAATTCCTCACGTCCTTTTCACAAAACGCTACATTTTCATGCCCTCCCGCATCTGTAACAATAGATTGGAATGTTTTGTTAATCCTCACTCCCGCTTCATCATTGATTTGGATTGTTCTCTTCACATGCAGATTTAGTTTCTTGTTAGACCTAAACAACCTTGCCTTTGTGGGGCTCATCTCGTGAGAATGGACACCTTCAAATTTTTGGACTTCCCATGACCCATCGGATTGTAACTTCAAAGCTATCCTGGCAGGACAATTGTTAACCTTAGTCGGAAGTGTTTTCAACGAACATGGAATTTTTGACATGTTTGCGCTAGACCCCGCTCTCGAGCATGCAAGTAGTATGTAGTTGACTTTCCGATCACCTCCCTTTGCTGATGTTCTAATTCTCCACCCAAAACCTTTTCTTGACGCATACTCACCATAATATGATTTCCCCTCATCTAAGGAAGCAAAACACATCCCGACCGCAGGCTCCCAACGTGCATCATCATCATTTGAATCGTCAACTATTATATCTTCACCATCAGCACTACGACCCTCCACAAATGTTGCTGCAGTATCATCCATCTTTTTTCAAAAACCTACGTGTCACATCAACACTCCACAGTTAGAACCAATAATACACAAATTATTTAATAACTCAATCATTACACAAAATATTTACTATTATTTTAGATGTATACGATAATTTCACTACTCATAAAGTGAAACCTCACATTTTGTATAAGATGTGTGAAGCACTATGATCAAAAGCAACAATTTGATGTTTACAAATGTAAATTATTTTACCAGGCAGAATATCATGACACCATTTTTTCTGATAAACTTAAGACACAAATCCAAGACATTCGTAAGAAGTGGATGGTTATACTATTTTCTTAGAGGCAATTAACATCCAGTATGCTTCAACCAACAGTCTAGACAAAATTCCTCCATAGGCCCTTTAACTTAAATTCAAATTTCGGATTTGTTCTCTATCTTTTTTTCTCAATTTGGTTAAGTTTCAAAACGTTACCAATGTTGACCTTTTCGACAATTATTCAACTTTGTTAAAACAGAAATGCTTCCTCTGGTCAAACTAACATGCAGAAAAAATGGAAGCCACAAATTACAGAGAGATGGAATTATAAGGCCACATCAATCATTTTAGGGCCAAACCAAGCTATTAACAGAAACGAAATTAAAAACGGATTAACAAGCAGAAAATGAAGAGGAAACTCAAAGAAATACCTGACGGAACGCTGAACTGACGGAAACGTCGTTGACGGAGAAGAAGCTCAGCTCACGGTTTTGGTCGCAGAGACAAACGGTGGTTGTCGGCGACGGAAACGTACTTGTTTTTAACGATGGTTGCCGGCGAGAGAGAAGGGCGTGGAGAGAGAAGAGAAGGGCGTTGAGAGAGAAGAGAAGGAAGCTGCTGTGAAGAGAAGAAAAGGGCGTTGAGAGAGAAGAGCAGAGAGAGAGATGCTGCTTGTTCGCAGAGAGAGAGAGAGAGAGAAAGTGAAATAAGGAGCTGAGGGTTTTTTGGGTTTTTGTGTTTTCAAATTTTTAAACATAAAAACTAATTAATTATATTAATATATAAAAACATATTTTAAATTGGTAGATACCAAATGCTATACGGATCCGTATTTTTGTCAGTATTTTTGTCAATTAATTTGTCAAGATAGCATTACTGTTTTAGGCTTCCCATCCTTTCAAAAAATTGTTCTAGTATTTCCAAAGAACGATCATCACTGTACAAACTGGTTATTAATTCCTTTAAATAAAATTATTGTCGCCAAAGAATATTAAATTTTGTTGAGTGTACTAGTATGTGATTTTCTTTTGTACATTTTTCACTTAATTTGTCTCTGTTTGGTAAAAATTAGCGGAAACCGGATAACAAATGAGCGAACATCAGATGAACTAACAGATAACAGATAGAGTATAAACTAGTTGATAGCAAATTATGTGTTTGGTAAAACTAGCGGTTAAAATAGTTGAAAAATGTAAAATGACACATTACTGATTAAACTATTTAATGATGACAAAATGTTTAGCGAGGAATGATAAGTAATTTAAGAAAAACAACAAGGATAAAAATGCCAAAAAAAGTGAAACATTATAATACGCTATCCGCTAAAACGCTACTCAAAGTAGCGTTTGAAGAAATACTAAACGCCACCTGAAAAGCGTTAAATACTAGTGCTTACCAAACACCAGTACTCGTAACTGCTAGTCAAGTACGCTAGTCTCATCCACTATTCGCTGGCGGATATAGAACACGCCAAACAAAGTCTTAATATTAACCAAAAATATCTAAACGGTATTTTATTTTCTTTCCTTTTTTACCTTCTCAATAACTTACTTGAATTTCCAATTAAATCTAATTTTTGAAGTTAAACTTTAATTTTATTCATCTCGTGTACCCAAAAAAAAAATTCTATTCATCTTGGGAGTGTTTGATAAAAAAATTCATCTCGGGAGTGTGACTATGTAAAGCCTAATAATAAAATTTATTGATGAAAAGAAATATGAGCGTGTATTTATTATTATCCAAGTCTGGAATTCAACTTAATCGCGTTTAGTTTCTTAATCTACTTTGGGACACAGAGTCGATTCAGTACTCCAGGTTTCGATTTTCGCAGTAGACAAACTTGATGTTGGCCAATGAGAAATTTGATTTGGACCATTGTGGGCCACCCACAGAGAATCGAATTCTGGAACACTAGGTCGACCCTCGTATTCTAAGGTAGATTAAGTTATTGGGCCAATAGTGTTGGTTAAAGAGCCGGTGTCTTCTAGTTTCTTTATCCAAATATCTCAATTAAATAAATAATTATGGTTCATAGCTTTGTTTTTTCCTACTTGTCCTAGTTGTATACTGATGCATATGCAAGAGTCTCACTATTTTTTTTTGGTTCGCTGGCTACCCACGGAGTGTCCCAACATTTTCATTGTAAGACTAATCTCCTCTCGTGCTTAGGATTAGATTTCGCACTGACCAACACCGAGTTTGTCCAATGTAGGAATGTTTGACTTAATATTCAAAAGAACAATATAATAATTATAACTAAATAATTTTATCTTTAAATATTTTTTGAAGTGAAAAGTAAATAATCTATAAATAATTGTTATGTTTAAACAATTATTTTTAAGAATATGATGTAATTAGTATGCATTGTCAATGTAAATATTTTTACATTAATATCGATCAATTACAAATTGACATGTCATAAAAACACTCGACCTGTATCTTAATCATCTTTTTTTTGGCAAAAGAAGGAAAGAAGTCTCGTTAAAATATTTTGATGTTAAAAAAACATCAAGAAGGAAAAAGAGTACTTCCCCCGAATTTATTAAAAAAAAAGAGAAAAAAAAAGAAGACGAAAGAGAGACTCATATCTTAATCATCTTAAAAATCACCCACACCATAATCTTTGATTGGTTATCGGTGCAAATATACTTTACAACATGTGGTGCATATTGATTAAACTTTTAAACACAATATACTTTATAATTAAGATAATGATGTACTTTTAATGAGCAAAATATTGAGTTTTCTTTTTAAAATTTTTAATATTAAAACATTGATTTATGCAAGATTTTTTATTTAATAAATATTTAAGAAACCCGTAATTTTTTTATGTAGACAATAAAAAAAGTCACAATTTGGTTATTAAAAAAATTATTACCGTTAAAAAAAATTTGACTTGAAGATTTACATTTTTTTTTTGACCAATTGAACATTTACATATTTATATTTCTATATTATTTTAATTTGTATTCTTTGCAGTCAAAAGAAAATTATTGATATTGATAACTATATTATAATAATTTAATAAACATATGGATTAATTTTTCAATGATTTTCTCATTTTCTGTAAGGAAAATTGTATACACATGGAAATATCTTCACTCCATGTTGACTAAAAAAATGATTTTTTTTTTTTGACATTTGAGATTCCAACCGTGCATCAAAATTTCTAACGTTGGCATAGCAAGATTTCACATCCAACCGAACAGAGCCATACATCCGTGACAGAACAGAGCTATGAACCAAAAAAAATAAGTTATTGGGCCACAGTGACAGAACAGAGCCATCCCCCTGTTTCTGTTTTTCCCATCTCCATTAGATAAGATGCTTCGCACAATATGCAAAAGCGATTAGTTCTTTTTTTTTTATTTTAAATTAAGGCTTATCATAAATCTTTAAAATATAAATATTGTGGAGTCTCCCACTCCACTTTCCCTCCAAAACTCCCACCCCCCTTTCCCTCTCCCCCTCCCCCTCCCCTACCCCCCACCCCCCATTTTTTTAATATTTTTTTTTTTATATTACATTAAAATTTTGAAAAAAATTATTTTTTTCCGATGATCAGATTGGTGAAAAACGAAAATTAATTTCGTGATATATTATGTAAAGTGTGATGCTAGCAATTTTTTGAGGTTCTTTAGAGTCCGAAACAAAATTAGTTGTCAAAAAAATAATAATTTTTCCTCAATAATCGGATTGCTAAAAAATGAAAATTAATTTCATAATAAATTATGTAAATTATGATGCTGGCCAGTGTGTTTTTGTGTGCTTTTTCAAATACTCAAAATTCATTTCTAAATATCAAAAAAAGTTTACCTGTTCGAATACACAAAGTTTGTTCCTCAGTGACAGGTTTGGTGAAAAAAGTAAATTCAAAAAAATATGTAAAGTACAATGTTAAGTAATGTGTTTTTTATGTTTTATTGTTTCCAAAAAAATCTACTATTCAAATGTCAAAAATTTGTGACTCAATAACCGATTTAGTGAAAAAATATATAATTTCATGATAAAATACGTAAAATGTAATGCTAAGCAGCGTATTTTTGGGTACTTTAGTGTTTGAAAAAAAAATTACCGTTCAAGTACTTAGAGTTCATTCCTCAATAACCGATTTAGTGAGAAATAATAATTTCGTGACAAATATGTACACACTCTATTTTAGTTTTTAAGTCCGCAATTGCCTTTATTAAATAAATATTTTTTTAGTTTATACTTACCTTCAATTTAAACAAAGTTTTCTCATGTTGCAATTTAAAAAACAAATTTTACCCAATAACAATTCTATATTAACTAGAGCTTTTACCCCGTGCCAATGTCACCTATTTAAGATAAATGTCAGCTATAAACCTATAAAACTTGGATATTTTCTCTAGCATGTGAATAGCTACGGCCTATAATAAGTTGACACTAACCAGAAAACTCTGTTTTGTTCATAGGATTACAGGGTGGGTTGATGAAGATGAAGACAAAGTTAAAGCTACAGGGGACAAAAGTTTGCAGTATCATTCTACACCACATTTTAAAACACCACACTTTGAGAATAGAGTGATGACGTCTTATATCATTCTTTTTCTTGTGATGAATTTGTAACGAGTAGAGTTTGATTTGTCTTTAGATTGTTTTCTTTGGGGCGAGTAAAGGGTTTGGTAGGGGTTAAATTTTGAAAGCCGTTGATTGGAATCATATTTAAATTTGTAAATTAGTTTGAATGAGTTTGTCATCAAGAAACTCACTTTGGGTCAGGCTCAGTAATTGGGAAGTTGATAAAATGTGTGTCACTTACTAAATGTTTGGCATTTTTAGTACCCTAAACTCACTTTCTTTATGTTTTGAGAAACATTTTATGTTGATGTATACTCTTTGTGTGAATAAGACTGGGCAATCATACTTAAAGACCAAAATCACTGCTATAATGAATCTTTTTGCTTGAAGGTCCTGCACTTTTTGATTTCACTTATGTATCTCAAGGGCATTTCAATATTCATGTTCCTTGACAACTATTGTTGATCGTCGTTGACGACGTGTTATGCGTAATCAATGACCTTCCATCCAAGTGGAGTATCTTAATCAAAATGCTTATGGTGGAAATGTTAACGGTGCTTATGCCGATGGTGGGTATGCTAACAACCTAATAGCAACACAACATGCCTTATATTAAGATCAAGACTACTGAGATTATGAATCTCTTTGTTGTTGATGGTTTGATTGGAACACCTACTAGGAGTGAGGTCGTTTTAACCTATCTTTCAAAGGGTTGCTTCAAAATCCATTGTCCGACGACTGCTGCACGTGTTCGTCTTAGAATAATGCGCATTTAGCCGCCTCCAATTTAGATGCTGTACCCTCATCGCCAAAGTGCTCACAATCCTATTATTATGTAATGACTTTTTTTAGTGGCTACCTTCAAGACATTTTATCTTTGTTTTGTTTATTTTGCTCTATCTTCAAACATTTGTTGAAACTTTTATTGCTATGGGAATATAATATTTAGACCTTTTGTGTTGCAACTTCTATTTTTTTTTTGCCCCCCGTGCACGGCACGGGTAACACGGCTAGTTATCATAAACTAAGACTTTTCGTAATTATTATTTTTTTAACATAAAGAATTCGTAATTAGTCGAAAGTATAAAAAAGTAAAGTCAAATTGCCAAACCAACATTAATGAGCATTTAATTAATCACCATATTAAGTTGGTAAAAAAAATTAATCACCATATTAAGCAGCGTTTAAGACACGGAGTCGACCCGATTCTTCTGGATTCGATTCCCGCAGCGGACAAATTTGGTGTTGGCCAGTGAAAATTTTGATCCAAAGCACGAACAGAGATTAGTCTTTCATTGAAAGCGTTTAGGACAGTTTGTGGGTAGCATAGTCCGAACCAAAAAATATATATTATATTCGTTTTTTTGGACAAAAAAAGTTACTAATATTATATTTTACTACTAATAATACTAATAATTCCGAGCCAAGACTTGTTGCATTGCAAATTGCGAGAAAAAAACCATGTGGGGGCAAAAAAAAATTTATTTACCAAAATAATGCACTTTGTGGGTTATTTACCAAAGTGGGCAAATTTTTTTTATAGTTCAGAAGTCGCCCCCCCCCCCCCCCCCCCCCCCCCCCCCCCCCCCCCAGGGTGACTTCTGAACTGTTTTTTGCAATTTTTTTTAAAATGCAGTTCAGAAGTCGCCCCCCCCCAGGGTGACTTCTGAACTGTGTTTCGCAATTTTTTTTTAAAATACAATTCAGAAGTCGCCCCCCCCCCCCCCCCAGGGTGACTTCTGAACTGTGTTTTGCAATTTTTTTTTAAATACAGTTCAGAAGTCGCCTCCCCCCAGGGTGACTTCTGAACTGTATTTAAAATTTTTTTTGCAAAACACAGTTCAGAAGTCACCCTGGGGGGGGCGACTTCTGAATTGTATTTTAAAAAAAATTTGCGAAACACAGTTCAGAAGTCACCCTGGGGGGGGGACTTCTGAACTGCATTTTAAAAAAAAATTGCAAAAAACAGTTCAGAAGTCACCCTGGGGGGCGCGACTTCTGAACTATAAAAAAATTTTGCCCACTTTAATAAATAACCCACAAAGTACATTATTTTGATAAATAATTTTTTTTTGTTGCCCCACATGGTTTTTTTCCCGCATATTGCACATACGTTTTGAATTTGAAACCCCCAAACCAACCCAATAGTACTCTCTAGTCTGCACTGTAGTAGTAAAGATTAGAAGTCAAACATATTTTGTATTGTTTCTGGGGGTTATTGGCATTTGGCTCGAGGCAGAGGAAAGTATATAAATACACGTGTCACAACCTGATAGGGAGAGCCTCTCCAATAAAACCACCAAATAAACCAAAACCAAAACCAAAACCAAAACATAATACTATTTCATGTGCTGTTCTGTTCCTCTCGCTGGGTCTTCACTTTTCCAATTCCAGTTTCGTTCCATTTGCTACACGTTGCATTGAACCAGGTGTATGTGAGTGCTTCTCTTTCTTCTTAGTTCTTATCCACTCTTTCTATATCGCATTTACGTGGGTCGCAGCCATTGCAAAGTCTTTTTCCTTTTATGTTCCCGTCGCTGCCTACACGTGACGTTTTTATCAAATCGGATAACCGCAAATGACTATGATTAAAATCTAGAATAAAATAGAGTTTGTGCATTTCTCTGTTTTTCATTTTAGTTTGTTTTTTGCTTCCAGAATGTTTTTGTCTGTGTGCTGCCTTGCCTTGTGAATACCGAAGAGGCGGTGCATTTGTCCCTTCATTTCACGTAATTTTGATGTTTTTGCTGCTTTTCATTCTTACAGTTTTTATTTATTTTTGGTAAAAACAAGTTTCGCGACTATGACATGCTGATTAGTAGTATTATTAGTCGTTATCATAATATTGGTTCCGCAATTATCAAAAAAAAAAAATTGGTTCCGCAATTTTTGTTTGTTTAAGGTAATTCAAGGTTTGTTTTTTCATTTATATTTTAGGTTTTGATATGAAAGAAAAGAGTGAGGCTGAAACTGAAATTATGAAGAATCAAAAGTCACAGTCAAACTGGTGGTGGCTTGACATCAACACCACCGTTAAACGATCCCCATGGCTTCAATCCACTCTCACTGGTATACATCCACTTCATTCCCTTTCTCTTATTAATTTACTTTTACAATTGATTTTCTGTTTCAAATAATTTTAATTACTGCTGTGCAATTTTGTAAATGAATGATCTAACTAAGAGGCACCATGGATGCTGCCTAGGAATGAACTCTTTTTCATGGCTGACATCCATTCAATGGTGTTTTATTTTTTTTTAACAATCATTCAATGATGTTTTTGGTAGCAAGAGGATTGATGGTATTGGTATCTAAATATAACCCTTATAATAAGGGCATAACATTCGAATGACTAGCTAATTTTCACCAATATTCATTCTTTCTCCCATATGCACCCATAATTCTTTCTTTCTTTCTAGCCTATTCAATCTTGGACCCACATGCCCTTTTCATAAGAAGTTACTTGGCATAAAGAGAGAGAGGGAAGAGTGACCTTAGTACTGCTCCCTCTCGTCTCACTTTTAAGAAAAAAAATACATTTTTCAGGTTAATTGAATAAGTGATATAGGTTAATTGAATAAGTGATATTGAATAAGTGATGTATCGATACATCAGTTATTCAATGAATATAGAAAATGCATGATACATCATATATTCAATGAGCCTGAAAAGTATATTTTTTTTTTTTGGCTTATAAACGAGACAAGAGGGACTACTAGTCTACAAGTATAGAAAAGTGAAAAAAGTTTATGAGCCTTTGTTATTATTACAACAGCGTTTTTTTCTTCACATCTTTTGACTTTAGACCTTTTATGAACACACATACTATACTAAGGTGTAAATATGGAACACCATTTTATTATTGTTGAGAAGTAAAAAGAGAAATTAAATGATGTGTGTTTGTTTATGGCAGAACTAAATGAGAAGACAAAGGCAATGCTAAAATTAATTGAAGAAGATGCAGATTCCTTTGCCAAACGTGCTGAGATGTATTACAAGAAGAGACCTGAACTTCTGAGTATGGTTGAAGATTTCTACAGGACTCATCGCTTATTAGCTGAACGGTATGATCAAGTTAAACCCGAAACCGGAAATCGTGTGCTGAAGACAGTGGAATCCCCCTTTCCTTCGTTTAAGAATCATCAATCAGAGAAGTTTATAGGTTTTGAAGATCATAGTTATGATAGCTATTCTGAGAATTGTGATGTTGAGGAATCTGTTGAATCTGAAATTGAAGATCCTGAGCAAGAAGATAAAGAGAATGCCAAAATTGTTAACAATAATGAACAAGAGGAAGTTCGGTTTGCGGCCGGAAATGATGGAGTGATGAAGATGAAGATGAAGAAAGAATTTGAGTTACTTAGTGAAGAGAACAAGACTAATAAGGATCAAATCAAGCTGAAAGACAGCATTAGTAATGAAATAGTTATGTTGAGGGAAGAAATAGAAAGACTCAGGAAAGAGAATATAGCACAGAAGGATGAACTCAAGCAGAAATATATCATTTGTGATGAAGTGATGATGCTGAGGGAAGAGATAGAAAGAGTAAGAAAAGAGAATAAGACATTGAAGGATGATCTGAAGCAGAAGGACAAAGAGAAAATAGATGTGATAAAACAGCTAAGTGTAACAATAGATGTGCTGAAGCAGGAGTATGTAAAGATGAGAAGCTTCATAGCAAAAGAGTCTAGCAGGAAATGGAAGACCCCATTTGATTTCAACAAAATTTTTGGAGCATTTTCTGAGAAGTTGTTCAATGGGAATCCAAGGAATCAGCAGCCTAGTGTTGTACCTCTCTAGAATATTGTTCACAAAGTAAATAGAACTAATTAGTGTTGTAAAACAACATTATAAACATAGAATGCAGATGTTAGGTGCTTATCTGAGTAGCCTAGAAATATTATATACAATATGTTCTTTATTCTGAGAATCCTAGTGTACTTTATTATAGAACAATATATTCATATTCCAAATTCCATATGTCTTAATTTTTAATTCATTATCGATACCGTGGTCTACCAAACGTGCCTATCTCTCCTTTTCATGCTTCAATTGTTTTCCATATATTATAT
Source organism: Astragalus glycyphyllos (assembly GCA_963573325.1). Lineage (NCBI taxonomy): Eukaryota > Viridiplantae > Streptophyta > Magnoliopsida > Fabales > Fabaceae > Astragalus > Astragalus glycyphyllos. Next base: position 62,055,912 of record OY754309.1, read on the forward strand.
CTTAAGTGCGCAAAAAGTATAGGCATTAAAAGCTTCTTTTTCTGCTACTACATCAAAGTAATTTGTGGTCCCAAAGGAAGGCATTCATGTTTCAATCAATTGCTAATGCCAATGGTCTTATAAACAAGTAGGATACGGTATATTCTGCATTCTTAAAGTCATATTAAAGTCATATAAAGAGATATTAAAATGTTACTTAGCGTAGCCTATTGTTGTAGCCTATTGTTGTAATCTGGACCGAGTTATTATAAACATTGAAATCTTAATTCATTCAAACAATAAAACAGAACTACAACTACTTTATAGTCACAGACGTAGGCAAACATTGGCCGAACTAAATGACCAATATCATATCTCCATTTTCGTTTTCGTTTCTATTATACTTCTTTTACCGATTGCTGCTAACATAAAAAAATAAAGGAGTACTAAAAAATAGAGTAAAGCTTAAACACCTCATGTTTTTTTTTTTATCAATTCTAGTCTAGAATTTTTTAAAAAGCACTCAACAACATTCAACATGCCTTTGCTTGATCTTGATGTACCAAATGGGTAATGCTGATATCATATAACATGCTTTAAGAACATAAGCAGAAACATAACATGTACTAATAGTCTAACCTATAAAAAGATCAACATGTACTCACATCACATGCCATGAAATTGTATTATGCATAATACAACTATAGCCAGATGTGAAATTGAATACAGTGAAAGAGATGCACCCTGGGAAGAAGGGGCTACAGCAGGCATAAACTCAGAAGGTGGTAAAGCCAAAACAGTCCCTGGATGAGTGGACATATCTGGATTGGGAGGGCTGGGGCTTGAAGGAATTGTAGGTAATGAAGATTCTGATGGAGAGTAAGCAGATCTTCCAGGTGTAGGAAAAAGAGGCTCCATATCTGGTGAGACTGTTGGAGGGAAGATAGGAGAATCTGGTAATATAGTTGGTGCTGCTGAGATAGTAGAAACTTGCATGTTTTGTCTAGAAGCTAAGGCTAATGAACCATTGAAAGCCATTAAGGTTATGAATATTGATGAGAATGACCAAAAGGAAGCCATAAATGTTGATCAGAATGAATCAATTGCTTTATGATTGACTTGACTATCTTTTTAAGTCCTCAATGAATGTGTCTGAGAGAGAAAGAAAGAGAGAATTGTTGTTGGAGAGGAAAGGAAGTCCTTAAGGAGGTTTATGATTGAAGCAGAATACTTAAAAAGGGCCTACAAGAAGTGGTGGTGGGCACCTAATAATTGTTAGTGGAAATTGATTAATTAGAAACCTTTTTCATTTAACAGCTGCACATAAAATATTGTACTATGCTACAAGACAAAGTTGATAAGTAATTACCTTCTGGATCACATGAACCTTAGGTGTCCCTCACATAAAAGTAAACACCAAAAATATTAAGAAAAACATTGGTAAAAAGTTTACACTTTGGTTACTATATAAACTAAGAATATCTTACTGACAATACTGAGATTCATTTCTCTCAACTTTACTTCCTTTACTTCCTTTTTCTAGAGACCCCTTTATTGAGTACACGTGGTAGGTTTCGAGACTTCGAAAAATTAATAATAACACTAAGGAAATAAGGGGGGGAAAATGAAGAGTAGAGAAATTCTTGGGCATGAAGCAAACTACTTTTTGTTTATTATAACCTACTCTATATTTTCAAACCATGCAAGCCAATTTATATCACTGGAGTGGAATATAAATAAAAAGTGCTTCATTTACACACAATCAATCATTATAAATTTAGAATTCAACTTTGAACCTCAAGTATTAAGTGAGTGGTTCCTTCTAACTTTGGATGATTGTTAAAATGAAAGATTTCATCAATAAACAGTTGCAGACATTTATAATCTATAATTATATTATAATATATCACACTTATGATCTTAAAAGTTGTATGATTGAATATAAAATAATGTGAAAATGGCATTTGGTATCTGAAATCTGAAAAGTAAGAGTGATGAGGCAGAGTGCATAACAAAAGTGAGGAATAAACAAACAGTAAAAAGAGGAGGAATCTCTGAAGTTAAGTTACTGTGTTTTCTTCTCTCATGCATGAATTGCTTCTTTAATTAGGTGGGCACTGGGATCACTTGGCATTATTTTCTCCTATGTGAAATGTGTCATATGGACAGCACATATGAAACAAACATGTTTTTGATTGTTGGGTAGTACAATATCACTATTGTGTCACAGAATCAAATCAGTTATAATGAGACAATATAGTGTGAATGGTAGGGACTAGTGAATGTGGGCAGCACAGTGTAGAGAAAGTACCACTCACATATGTCAAATAATAACTGACATCCCCACTACACCGATTGCCATACATATTATCTACATCTTAATGCATTAAATATACGTTTCCATAAGAATATTATCAACAAGTTGAGATGGCCGAGTTGGTCTAAGGCGCCAGATTAAGGTTCTGGTCCGAAAGGGCGTGGGTTCAAATCCCACTCTCAACAATTATTTTGTGATTTTAATCAGAATTTGATCGTAACCTTATAAGGATGTTGTTGAAGGAGAAAGCATACATGTCCTATCTATACGTCTCCGACACCCCTTCAACAATTTTTCGGTGATCATTGAACAATTCAATGGTTAGTATGTACTAACCACAATTTAGTGTTTGTGTGATGAGTGAGTGGGTAAATGAGAATATTGGTTAATACATACTAACCACAATTTAGTGTTGGTGTATGGTCACCGAATTTTTTCATTGATGAGGAAATGACTATTATGCCCATTTAGTAACAATTACTAATGAATTCCTTAGTACTCTAAGTCAGGCTCCCAAAGATCACTCAGCTTCTTTTCACGGATTAGAAGCTCTTCTATTGTAGAACCACTCTCAAGATGCAACAAATCTAAACCCTAAAACAACTTGGTAAAGATGGAAGATACTTCAATTTTGTTGCATCTTCATCAACCTGAACAAATCTAAACTCTTTTTTAGTTGAGATGTTCCTATAGATAGAAGAATTGAATTTCAGGAGTGGATGCAAGTTAAGTCTGCTGAGAGTCAATCCACAATCTTGGACTACTATTTTTTTGGGAAGATAATTTGTCTAACAGAAGAAGATAAATGGTTGGAAAGAGAAGTTCATATAAACTTTTGGAATGGAATTGCTCATCAAAGAAGTAGCTTATGTCATTCCTACCTATGTTGAGTCCTTTTTTGCTACCTATGTTATGAGTCCTTTCACGGAATAAAGTGGAATTCTTAATACAAGCCACAAAAATGGAGGAATATAATTATGAAGCTTCAGAGCCTTTAATCTCGACCTCCTAGCCAAACAAGGTTGGAGAATTCTATCCAACATTGTAAATATTGCAAGGGTATACACCAAGTTACACTTGGCACAACATTATTCAGGCTAGTAAAATTATCAAGAAAGCTGGTCTTAAGAGAGTTAACTTGGGACACAATATAAATATTTGGGAGGACATTTGATTACCTCTCTAGAATGGATTTAAAGTCTAGTCTCCCAAAGCTAGCTAATGTCTGTACCACTTATGTTTCTGATTTTATTATTCAAGAGGTGGGGTGTTGGAATACGCAACTCGTCAACTCTATGTTGATGCATTTCAAAGCTACTCAAAAAAATCCTCCAAATTCCTTTTCCAACTCATGTTCAAAGCAAATTCATATGGAGTTCACGGATAAATCTACATACTATACTATCAAACGGTTGGAGGAAGAGAAAATAGCTCAGCTCCACTCATGATACTCCTTCACAAATATGGACTAAGCTCTGGTAGATTAAACAATCTCATCATATCCCATGACATTCAGAAACCTCACGAAATGTTTTGTTAAATTTTACATTAATTGCACCAAAGGAATAGTAGGTCACTCATGTGCATTGTTTCATCAAAAATACAAAATGCCCACAGGGCAGTCCAACACCTATGGAGGCTTAAAGCGAATGCTAAATTGAGAGGTCTATAAAATTCGGTCATTCACCCACACAGAAATGCTCAAATATTAACGACAAAATCAGCCAAAGTAGGACTCGAACCCACATAACAAGATTACAAACATTGTGCTATACCATCTAAGCTAAACAAACTTGTTCACAAAAGGAACTTCTTCACTAATTCACTAATATAAAGTAAAAATAAAAAACTTGAGGTCTTTTATGTTGACAAATTATGAGGTCCAAAGCCCTTTGCCTCGGTGACTTGGGCCTTGGGGTCAGTCCTGAATGCGCGTGAAAGATTTGAGAGATCAAACTTGAAGAGATCTTTCGGGTTTATCAAATCAAGAAGTGACATGAAAGAATAAAACCTACACTGAAAAAAAAACAATGACCTCTTTCCTACAGTCCTATCCCTTATTCAGAAACAATTCAATATAAATGTGAGGATCATCGCCTCCGGCATGCTGACAGGGTAGCATAAAACCATTCATGTGATCACATCAAGGTTGCCTCTGATAGGCTGTGATAATGTTACTGCACTTTTTGCTGGCAAAAATTGTGACCATATGCTTCAAAAATGGTCATCATAAGAAATTTCACACTGAAATCTCCAGCGCAAAATAACTATGCCCAGAGCAATCCATCATAGCCAATTTCAAAATTTGAAATCGGGCTATCACCAAAATCTTGGTCTGCTTGTTGATCACCTTCTAGTGAATCCACATATGGTTTCAAAAGATCGGAAGATCTTTCAAATGGGATACCATAGTCTCTCAGCATGGAGGATGAAGCAGCAGCAACAGCTTCTCTTTCCAAAACAGCAACATAGCTATCTTCAAATTCAAAGTAGAGATACCTGTCCTTGCATGCTGAGCAAGAGCAAAGCAATGGGACAACCATGAGACATGTTGGAAAAGAAAATGAATATGCAGAATAGATGAATGAAGCAATAGCTTACAATCGATGAGATGTGCAAGATGATGAATGTTTTTAATTCGAACTCCATTAAACTTTATAACCTGCAAAAAAAATATACCATTTTAGGGAAACATGGTGAAGTAGTGAGCCAGTTGGATTCAATCACAAATGGAAATGACTTGCCTGCTGATTGCCCATATCTTCATAACCTATGTTGAGCTCATTTGCCAAGACCTGTCAATCAGAATAAGAAGTGAAACAAAATATACCACCAAAAGCAACTAAACACCTGACTAGAAAATGCTAAATGCTATGACATTGTTGGATAAATTCACTCCATATTAAACTCAAGTTCACATTCCTGAACTTGACAAGGCCATGTCATACTCTCATATTCCCATTCTCATGAAGTCATATGCCATCTTCATATTATATCATATTTTTAAAATTTATATATATCATATCAAATCAATATTAACTTCTCCTTAATTAACTATTCAATCATTTGAAATTTTCCATACATTGCACTGAGATACTTGCTAAATAATAAAATAAGATCAAGGTAACAAAAAAGTAAATGCTACATGTAATGCAGAAATCTAAAGAATACAATCAAACATCATAAACATAATTTTGAAGAAATTCAGCAACCAACCTGTGAAAGAATTACAATTTGTTCTCCTTTAAACCTTGCAAATGAATATCGAGACTTTGCCAGTAATTTTAGCTGACCAAGGAAAAAAAATAAGGAAAAAAATTCAATCGCAAAGTAATTATTTCCTGCGTTGTGCTTTAAGGTTAGCCCGTACAAATTGAGAACTTACCCCTATACAGTCCTGTTCCTCCCTGCCAAAAATTTCATAATTGATGAAATAAATACTAATTCACAAATAAGAGTACCCACCAACAAAATGCAAATGAAAAGGAAAAATAGCCATATATCAAAAATAAATACAACATACTCAATCAATGCCTCTGAGAGGGGTGTGAACACTAAACCGGCAATTATTAAGTAGGAAGGTTGACCTTCATCACTGTGATATGGAACCTTGAAGAGATAAAAAAAACATCGTAAAACAAAGCATCAGATCAACAGAATCATGGAATTGATTGGTACCAAATTTCTTTGACATATCACATACCAAATGAACTCGTGGATTTAAAATAACTTTAGCTTTCATTAATGTCCCGGCTCTAATGATACCAAGTTCTGCGGTATCGCCTGCAAATCTGTATAACATCATTACTCGAGGGTTCTATTCTAAGCATATCAATGAACCATAAAAGAAGTGCTCTGATACTTGCTTTATAATATTGTCAAATATGAGACAAATGTAGAATGCAATATAAATGCCTAAGCATATCAATGACCCATTATAAGCCACAAAATAAACACCTTATCCGAGTATATGCAATACATAATGCATTAAAATGATTTTTGGAACCGAATGTGAAGTACCATATCCTCAGAAGTACTGACAAAATTTCACGTCACAATCATATTACTAAACATAGAAAAAGTTTGGAAGTTGCTAGCAGTAGCCAAGTAAATAAGGTGTTTAACTGTCAATATTGCAAATTTAAAATTTTACAATTATAGCCTTTGTGTGAAGCTATAAATCAAATGAAGAATTTAGTTTGACAATACTGAAAATATATTTTATGTGATAAACTGTAAATCAAATACAGATTTTAATATCTGTAATTTATCTGTATTTTGGAAGTGAAAGACACCCTTACTTTTGACTAATGAGGAAGTGGAAGGCAATTCGCTCATTTGATCGGAATGGAACCGTTCCTTCACTTCCAACACGTACACCATCAAAGCTGACAATCACATCACCCTGTAAAGCAAGTTTGTCTAAAATGTTAATGCCTGGTTCAATGGGTATCGCAAAATGCAGAATGTATATGTAAGTTCTTCAGAATTAACATTCACAAAACAATACCTCCTTTAATACATTATTTGCATCAGAAGTTGGTTCAACTCTACGTACCAATACACCCTGCATACAACAGAAAGGATGAAATATCAAAATTCATGTTATACATTTAACTAATTTTGAAGACTTGAAGTTATAGGGTATAAGCAAGGGTGAAGGAAATGAGAGAAAAAGAGTACTCAGAGTAATAAAACTTCACCGCTATGGTGTATCATGATGAGATGAAAAATCACCATCAATATGAGTCATGGTGGCAGGAGAAATCACCACAGGGTGGTTAAAGTCTTAAAGATAGCATCTTTTTCAAGGCATTAGAAAACAATAATAACATCTCAAAGAAAATGAAATAGAGGGAGACGAAGAACTTTCAATGAGAGTGCACTAAGAAAAAAGGCCCCACAAATGCGATGAGCCAACAAGATAATGTAACAACAGAATATGATATTTATCAAGACACTGCAATCCACAACAGAATATGATATTTATCAGTTGTGGTGTGAAGACAAGAAGGCCCCACATATGTGGTTAATGGCCACTCTGGAATCTGCAATCACCAGTGTTCACGCAAACAATCTCCATGCATAACATAACTAAATTTATTGTACGGAAAGAAACCTTTTCAAACACTGAAAATTAAACCAAAGACATACCTCATTAGACTGTACTTTCAAGCTTGCACGCAGCGCAGGATTCTCCAACTTTTGTATAAGTACACCGAGGCAAGGGAAACCTAGGAGTGAAAATACAGTTTTAGTCTTTTAGACCACCAGCATAGTTTGCACATTAAAGTTTTAAGGAGGTTTGGTTCCCAGTGGATACAACACATAATATGCTTTCTGAAATACAATAGTGATACACTTTTTTCCCAGACAGAAGAAGCCAGTACTTGGACTCCAATTTACATCTATTGACATAACTGGGAACTGATATTGTTATCACTTATCACTGTGCTTTTGTGCCAAGATGAAAAGATATTAATTATGCACACAACAGAAAAGCACACATGAAGAAATTTTTAGGTGGTCAAGAAATTGGCATGCAAAAGGCACACAGGATTCTAAATGCATCCTATATCGGTATAAATGTTATTGTTAAAGTCTATTTTTAAGCGACATGTAGCTTTTATCAGTAAGCATTTTCCAAAAAAATGATATTTAAGGAGTTTCAGACAAGACACTAAATCTCCCCAAGCAGAATGATGCAATGCCTCCAGTAAACATAGTGATGCATCAAGATCAAATATAACCATATTTTAGAAGAATTTCTTACCAGTATACTTGCCATTCTTTTCGTAGTCAGTCAGAAAATGAGATACAACTGTTGTTGGAATCACATATCCAATATTCTCAGCCTCTTCAGATCTGTAGACCTAGAAGTATTGTTCCTTAAGAAAATGACCCAGAATAAAAGAAAATAAAATGAAATTTCTGACCAGTTAGCACAACATTGTCTGGAAAGTACCAGCTCCCCCAAAAGCTTGAATTGTTAGGTGAAAACTTATTAATGGATTTACATTACACTTAACACACCCTTTCACACAAGTCGTTTGGCTTGAAGTGTAGAGACAATGTACAATTTCACCTACCTTGTGCTAGAGTTCAATTTTGTTTATTTACAAATAAGAAACGACAGGGATAAAACTCTTAACCACTTGGTCATAGAGCCTGTAATATCGTGTCAAAAACCGACTTTACCAAAAGCTCAAGTTTTTAAATGAAGGCTCATCAATGATTTAATATATCTAATGAAAGCTGGTGCAATATTATTTCTTAACTAATAGAACCGAAGTAGTCATTCTCTCCAACAAGATTATTTCAATATGTCCAAGATTGCAAGTCTTGGTGTGTAATAATTTTTATTACAAAATGAACCATTCAAGAAAAGTATACAAGCCAGGTAAGCATTAATACAGCAACTAACAGTGGGCCATAAAATCTACCTGAAATGCCACTCCAATGCACTCTCCTTGTGCATTGAACGCAGGGCCTCCGCTATTACCTACAATTTAACAATGAGTAATGTCTATTACACTATCATCACATCAATATATAATAGTTTCATACAGAAGGAACAAGTTATTTTAACGATGGGTGGAAGTAATACTATTTAGAATAAGGAAAGATAGACTAGAGAAAAAAAATTCCAGAGAGGAGGTGAAACAAAAATAAAAACCAATTTTAGACATACTAACCTGGATTTATTGCTGCATCAATTTGAATGCCCAATAAATCAGACGATCCATGAGCATATGATGTAACCTGATTACAATTTTTGTTCAACAACGTAGAGTTATTAGAACTAAAATGAAAATCTCACATAAAAGAAATGATTGATTTCACAACAGACTAAATAGTAAATTTCACATTCAATATATCAAACCTCTATACGAGATACAACTCCCTTTGTGACAGAAATCGTGTCTCCTCCAAGAGGGTATCCCACAACGGTTACAGAATCCTTCAAGTCAGGAAAAAAATAGAAATTTTAGTCCAAACCATGCAAACAGAAGTATATCGCAAGAAGAAGAAAATATAGGATAAAACTATATATATATATATATATATATATATATATATATATATATATATACTTACTTCCAAAATTTCCTAACTAATTATTATTTTTAGCACTTTTTACAAATTTAATGAAACTGCATAATCATGGTAGTTAATGTGGTACACGATAAAAATAAATCAGCAAATATTTGGGAAACAGAAGAGATGGCGAGGGTTACAAAAGGAGAAAAGAAGGAAAAATACTTTTCCATCAACTAATTGGAAAATACTTGAATAATCTTAATGATTGTATTTTTATTTTATAATGAAGCTGTACAACTTGATATACAAGGAAGAAAAAATTGGATTGGAACCTCCTAAGATTAGGAGTAAAATTAATCACAGCTTAACTATCTACGGAAACTATATCAAATAAATTACACTTTTCTGGAGGTTTCAGCCATGGGGGACTCGGTCATGGAGAATCGAAATCTAACCATGAAAAAATAGAGGCAAAAAATGAATAAACTGAAGCCCTAAAGTCAAAACACCTGGGGAATAGCAAAATGAAAATCACAACACAAACGGCGAATATGGCCAAACTTGTGTAAACAAGAGGGGTGGCAAGTCAAACGAGATCGATGTTAAAGACAACAGCCGATGGGATCGTGATGAATTCTCCAGCAATAGTGCTCATAGAATAGGTTAGTTGAGGGATTTTGAGACGAACAAAGTTGTCTCCTTGAACACTTGATGACCAAACACGGTTGGTCAATCTGACAACAACTGAAACCCAAAAACAGGGTGACAAATTTTAAACACTTAATAGCTAGAAAGAAAGTACAACTATCATCATGTATTTGACAACGAGCACTACAAGAAAACATATTTTCAACCGAGTTCTATAAATCTATCTGACACCCTCAGAGAGTGTCAATACATCATTTATTCAGTTCACTCTGACTTCAATAACAATTCAGTTACTCATTTCTATATGGAAGATTACAATGAAGAATAACCAAAGCAAGAAGCAAGTACATCCACAAAAATAGAAAAATAGTGCCAATTTTTAACCTGAAGATGTGGCAAACGTCCAAATCTAAGAGGCTCCACGTCTCTCCAAAACTCCTCACTTTCTACTGAAAGCAAAGCTAAATCACAACCAACAGCTCTGGCTAAAACCTGTACACTCCATCAGTGAGAATAAAGTAAATATATTGACATGTGCTAAATAATAATACCTGTTGATTAATTTGGTAGATAGTTGTTGGTTGTTAGTAGTTGGTAGTTGGTTATTAGGTTAGTTGGTGGTTGTATTAATTAGGTTGATTATGTTTCTCTTATATATATAGAGATGTAAATCCCACTCAAAAATCAATCAAATATTCTGATTCAAGTTGGTATCACAGCAAGTTTGGTCCTGGTATTCTTTGTAGGGTTCTCAGCTGCTCACAAGCGCTGGCCCACAGTCTGTGTTTTGTCTAAACAGTTTCTATATTCTTCCTTTCTTAAACCGTACAGCCCTAAAACACCAAAAAAAACCCTCCTTTACTTATCCAGTGATCTCACCACCCACACCATCACACTCGCCATCAAAATCCGAGCCACCCGTTAAAATTACGCCGCCTCACACCGCCGCACGCGCCTCCACGCGCCGCCACAAGTCTCCCTCTTCCGACGCGTGAGCCCCACGCGCCGCCCTACGTTGATTTTTTGGCTTCGCTTCTGTTGGACAGCTTGTAGATCGGCCCTTCCTCTTCCTGTTTTGGGGGTCCTTTTCGCATTTGGAGTACTTTGATATTTTGGGTACTATTTGTGTTGCTGTTACGGTTCCAGAATACTGTCTCTTTCTAAAAACAGTGTTGAAATTCTTTTGTCATGGCTGAGGGTCAAAAGGAAAGTATGTCTTTGATCTCCTTCACTTTTTCTGGATCTCCTACCATCACTTCAGAGAAGTTGAATGGGAAGAATTATTTGGATTGGCGTAATGCGGTGGAAATATGGTTTTTGGGTCAGGGACTATCTGACCACCTTGAGAAGAAGGTGGAAGACATCAATGCCTCCATAAAAGAAGAATGGAAGAAGGCTGATTATCAACTTTTGGCACTATTGTTACAGTCTGTTGAGCCAAAGTTGATGGTGCATTTTCGTCCATATAGAACATGTTATGAGATTTGGAAGAAAGCACAAACGGTTTATGCTAATGATATACAACGATTGTATGAGACAATCCACAATCTAGCAACACTACAGATGTCTGACCTTGATTTGCCTTCCTATCTGAATAAGGCACAATCTATCTGTGAGGAAGCAAAGTTGATGTTGTTAAATGAGGATGTGAAGAAGATGACAGAGAAAATAGATAATATGCTTATGTTATTTGTTCTTCATGGTCTGCACAAAGACCTTGAATCTGTCCGGAACCAAACGTTGACTAATTCTGACGTTCCAACGTTGGAAGCGTTATTTGACTGTTTGCTCCGAGTCCCTTCTCCAGAAGTATCAGGTGGTACTAGTACCCCATCACCTATAGAGTCTTCAATATTGATATCTAATGTTGCTAACCGTGGAGGTCGAGGTCGTGGTCGTAGAGGTGCTGGTCGTGGCAGAGGGGGTAGAGGAAATCTTCATTGCTCTTATTGTAAGAGGGATGGACACACTCAAGATCGGTGTTATTCTCTTCATGGATTTCCGGACAAAACAGGTAATGTGGTCCAATCTTCAGAGTCTGAGGGAGACAGTCTTTATAAGGAGTTCCTTCAATTTAAGGCAGCACAACAGGCATCGTACTCTTCAGCTGCTGCCGCTTCTGTAGTTGTAGCTCACACGGGTAATTCTACGGTCTGTCTTTCCCATTCTGAGTCCCTTGGACCATGGATTTTAGATTCTGGTGCATCTGATCATATATCTGGTAATTTATCACTCATTTCTCAATTATCTCCTCCTAAAACACCTCACACCATTACTTATGCTGATGGGTCTAAGTCACATGCAACTGGTGTTGGTAAGGCTTCACCTCTCCCAACATTACCATTAAACTCAGTATTATTTGTACCTGGCTGTCCATTTGATTTAATCTCTGTTGGGAAACTCATTGATGATAATTTGAATTGTGAAGTAACCTTTAATTCTGATGGTGTTCATATACAGGACCGGAGTACGAAGGAGATGATTGGAACTGGATCTAGGTCACGAGGCCTTTTCTATCTCCATTCAGCCCCATCCACTATATGTGCTGCTTCTATGTCTTCAGAAACTCTTCATCGTCGCCTTGGTCATCCAAGTTTGGATAAGTTCAAGCGCATGGTCCCTCATCTTTCACACCTACGGTCTCTGGATTGCGAGTCATGTCAACTTGGAAAACATGCTAGATTTTCCTTTCCTAGTAGTGTCAACAGTCGAGCTACTTCCCCTTTTGATATTGTTCATTCTGATGTTTGGGGTCCTAGTTGTGTTCCTACTATTTTAGGTTATAAGTACTATGTTACTTTCATTGATGACTTTTCAAGGTGCACTTGGTTGTTTTTATTAAAAGATCGGTCTGAGTTATTTAATGCCTTTCAAACATTCCATTCAGAAATTCAAAATCAATTTGGGAAGACAATTCAAGTTTTACGCAGCGATAATGCAAAAGAATATTTCTCTGCGCCCTTTAACTCCTTTTTGACTTCCCACGGTATTATACACCAATCTAGTTGTCCTCACACACCACAACAGAATGGTGTGGCTGAACGAAAGCATCGTCATATTGTCGAAACTGCTCGAACACTATTGATCAATGCCGATGCACCATTGAAATTTTGGGGTGACGCTGTTCTTACAGCATGTTATTTGATTAACCGTATGCCGTCTTCTGTTCTAGGTAATCAAATTCCTCAGTCACTTTTGTTTCCACAAGACCCACTTTATGTTGTTCCCCCACGTGTGTTTGGTTCCACCTTCTTTGTCCATGACCTCACTCCTGGTCGTGATAAATTGTCCGCTCGAGTTGTCAAATGTGTCTTTGTCGGGTACTCTTGTGTTCAAAAGGGATATAGATGTTACTGTCCTAGTACACATCGCTTTTATGTGTCTGCCGATGTTACTTTCTTTGAGGACACAATGTTCTTTTCGTCACTAGTCACTTCCAATTCAGTGCCACCTCCTGTCTTACCTGTACCTCTTCTTGATGTTCCTCAAGTTGCAGTGCAAAACACTTCTCCAGAGCAAGTCACTCCCACGGAGGTTGATCACAGGAATGTTATCACTTATGAGCGTCGTCGTCAGAGAACCATAGAACCTGCTCTTCCACCTGACTCTCGTGACTCAGATCCTACTTCAATCCCTTCTTCTGTTGCGGTCCCTCCTGACACTTCCGCTGACCAGCCCATTGCAGTTCGTAAAGGTAAACGGTCCACTATTAATCCCCATCCTATTTACAATTTTTTGAGCTACCACAGGCTATCTCCTTGCCACTCCGCTTTTGTTGCTGCTTTATCCTCTATTACTATTCCTAAGAATGTTCAGGAAGCACTATCTCATCCAGGATGGAGATAGGCAATGATTGATGAGATGACAGCCTTGGAATCTAATAATACATGGACTCTTGTACCTCATCCTACTGGAAAGTCTACAGTGGGTTGTCGATGGGTCTTTACAATTAAAGTTGGACCTGATGGACAGGTGGATCGGCCGAAGGCTCGCTTGGTAGCCAAAGGATATACTCAGATTTATGGTTTGGATTATGGTGATACTTTCTCTCCGGTTGCGAAAATGGCATCAGTTTGATTGTTTTTGTCTATGGCCGCCATCCGTCGTTGGCCTTTATACCAGCTTGATATTAAAAATGCATTCCTCCATGGTGATTTAGAGGAGGAGATTTATATGGAGCAACCACCTGGCTTTGTTGCTCAGGGGGAGTCAGATCTTGTTTGCAAGCTTAGAAAGTCATTGTATGGTTTAAAACAATCACCTCGGGCCTGGTTTGGAAAGTTTAGCAAAGTGATCCAACAATTTGGCATGATACGTTGTGAAGCTGATCACTCAGTTTTCTTTAAGTGCTCACCCTTGAACAAAATGATCTATCTTGTGGTGTATGTAGACGATATTGTCATTACAGGTGATGATGAAGAGGGCATTAAACAACTTAAGCAACACTTGTTCAAGCACTTTCAAATCAAGGATCTTGGTCGTTTGCGATACTTTCTTGGAATAGAAATTGCTCAATCCAAGTGTGGTATTGCCATTTCTCAGAGGAAATATGCTCTTGATATTCTGAAGGAGACTGGGATGCTTGACTGTAAGCCTGTTGATACTCCTATGGACCCAAATGTAAAGCTTATACCTAATCAGGGGGAGCCCTTTTCAGACCCAGGTCGATATAGAAGATTGGTTGGAAAGTTAAATTATCTCACTATGACCAGGCCAGATATTGCCTTTCCAGTTAGTGTCATTAGTTAGTTTCTTAACTCACCATGTGAGAGTCACTGGAATGCAGTTGTTCGGATTTTAAGATATATCAAAGGATCACCCGGCAAAGGACTTATCTATACAGATAAAGGCCACACTAATGTTCTTGGATATTCAGATGCAGATTGGGCAGGAGATGCCGGTGATAGAAGATCCACTTCAGGCTATTGTGTTCTCCTTGGCGGTAATTTGATCTCATGGAAAAGCAAGAAACAGACTGTTGTTGCGAGGTCAAGTGCTGAAGCTGAGTATCGTGCTATGGCTAATGCAACATGTGAACTTGTATGGTTAAGAAATTTGCTTCAAGAGTTGAAGTTTTGTGAAATTGGTCCCATGGAACTTGCATGTGACAACCAATCCGCTCTACATCTCTCATCAAATCCAATATTTCATGAGAGAACTAAACATATAGAGGTTGATTGTCATTTCATTAGAGAGAAGATTCTCTCAGGGATCATCAAAACTTCCTTCGTCAGCTCTAATGATCAACTTGCAGACATGCTAACTAAGTCCTTGAGAGGTCCCAGAATAGCATACATATGTAACAAGTTGGATGCTACTGACATATTTGCTCCAGCTTGAGGGGGAGTGTTGATTAATTTGGTAGATAGTTGTTGGTTGTTAGTAGTTGGTAGTTGGTTATTAGGTTAGTTGGTGGTTGTATTAATTAGGTTGATTATGTTTCTCTTATATATATAGAGATGTAAATCCCACTCAAAAATCAATCAAATATTCTGATTCAAGTATACCAATGTCTAAGAGTCTTCCCTTGACAGTTGAATAGTATCATTTGGTAAAAAATTATAATGGTTAATACACTAGATACTTTGTCATGCTTGGAGACTTTGATGATTACTTACATATAATGTTGAGATGTATCAAATAGATGCCATATATTTATAGAATAACTTTTACTTACAAATGCTTCGATTTTTCCATATCATCATAAATTAAAAATGATAAGACAAATGAATCAACTAAATATTCTCAGGACAACTGATCTCTTTGAATCATCAAAAGATACAAAACCATTTTATATATAAAATTGTTATTGAAAAGCATCATTGCAGTTTACGATAACCAAATCACAATAATTTCCCATAAACTTACAACGAAAGTGACAGTATCGGGGACTTGCAATCAACGAACCCAATACTAAGGCCCAAAAGGTTTACACACAGAGAGCTAAAAAGGGCCACTAGTTAAGGGGTGTGGGAGATGGAAGTTAGTTTGAGGCGAGAGAAAAGGGATTTCATGTAAAAGTGCACGGGTGGTTTATGTAGGGGCCATTCATTCATTTTTGGTATTTTCCTTGAGCTGTTATAGATGGGCATTTGTAAGTTCCATAGCTGAGAGTTTATTGCTCTTTCAATCATTTGTAAGTTCCATTAATCAAATTGACTTCTACTTCTGATAGGACATTCACCTGTCAGAAAGTGCCCAATCCTTCCGAGTTGCAATTGAGTGATATTCAAGCTTTCCTGAGTTTCTACCATTTATGACCTATTTTTACCCATGCATGGGTAACATGCACTCTACAGTTGATTCATATAGAATTTTAAGCGTGTTGTAAGTACTTACAATTATACCCTATAGCTATCAACTTTTTTCTGCACTTAAATTTTTATAAACTATTTTTTTTTGTACTTACCCCCTAATCCCTGTGTACAATTAAGGTTAAATGAATTAATCCCACTCAGTCAGATATGTTAAGCGAAATGTTCTTGACACACAAAGTTTGATAGATAATAGTATATTGAGAAAAAACAAGGACAGCTCCTTCATGGGGAGACACACCTTAGCCACATATTTTGTATCATCCCCTCTTCTCTTGACTTTAACCTGCAGTCATCCCAAAAAAAATATAAATTGCTCTACCTTAAAGTAAATGGATAAAGTAGAAACGTCAAAGGAATATCAATTTAAAGTTTTAGTCTTATTGGGCATGCTATCTATAGCTTAGATGTACAAATATGTAATAAGATAACACTTCAACACAATAAAGCCATTGAGCTAATTGCCTTTGTCAATTATATAACAAACAAAACTACTAATTGTCTTCTATGATTTTTTATTTTCTTCAATCTGAACTATCAGGAAATTTCTCCTATCATCCACCTTGGGTTCGCTATTTCATAAGTAAGATCCATTTGCAAGTCATTTCTAAGAACTTCAATAAAATTATATTACAAAATCTACAATATATTCAAGAAAATACAATTCAGGAAACTACCTGTGTATCATGCTCCACACAATGTGCATTGGTTAATAGTTTCCTACCTCCAATAATAAATGCACTGCACAAGATGCTCCCTGTAAGTTTACGAGATAGGGATTCATACGATTCTGCAGTTAAGGTATTCAAAATGTTACCTTCCAGTACTTGTAAACTGTCTCTGTTTTTGCCAGGGTAGTGAATAATCTGGGGCAGTATGCGTGCAGTAAACCTAAAGATGTTATTGTAACAAGATATTTTAGAAAAGGGAAAATATATGTAAGAGCAATGAAAACCCAAATAAGAGCAATGCAAATATGTAAGGCAACAGTATTATATGAAAATAACAATATGGTGATTGCTCCATGTTGAAAAGAAGAATAGACACTGCTCTAAGGCACTGTAAAGAGTAAAACCACCGGCAATAAGGCATTATAGAAAAGAGTCTATTTAACAAACGGTGAGGTGTGTTGTCCTATTGTTGAAAAAAATGCTGATTCAGATATGAGATAATCAATAATTTTTGAACTTGAAAATATTAAACAACCTAGTGACATGCCATTAAAGCTCCATCAAGGACACAAACCAGCCAGAATACAAATATAGATTTCAGACAGCATAGAGGCATGAAATAAGTCAATTTTTGTGCTTGGACTTTGAAATTTGAGGTGCAACCCTACAATGCTACCAAGAAAAGATAAAAATAATTCAAAACCAGGAATAAGAAGAGTTAAACTTCACCTTAACAACAGCATTGAGGAAAGCCGAATCTTTTAAATCACTTGATTCAACCTGAAATTAATTATAATAATTTGAAGAGGTGAGGAGAAGCATGCAAAGAGAAATATTCATTTTGGCTCATTGGAATTTTCCAACTGGAATAAGCATTAAATTCCTACCTTACAACAAGTTCTTATAAGTTCATGAGTGCTTATAGAGAAGTTAGATGAGGGAAATTCTAAAAAAAGTGAGGTGCATAAGTTGATTTCAACTTATAAAAAGCTATTAGTTAGAATACTCATAGTTACTGCAAGAACATATTATCTTTACTTTTCCCATAAATGCTTATAGTGCTAAGTTTATGCAAACTGGCTCTATATCAATGATTGTTTGAAGACTAGTAAAGGTTGTTCCATTCCACGGTCATAAGGCATGCCACAAGCACTAGGAGTCAAACCAAAGACCTACTTGTCAATGGTGTTCATTCCTACCAGTGGAGCCAACACTTACTGGCCAACACAGTAAACTGAAATTTAAAAAAAACAAACTTAAATCCGCGTGTAAAAGCCACGTCGACTATCAGTCATCAACTTGACAGACACATCAGCTTCCGTTAACTGAAATGGACGGAAATAACGAAACTGACGTTTAAAATAAACTTAAAGGACCAAAGTGAGGAAAAAAAACTTAAAGGACTAAACTGAAATTTAAAATAAACTTAAAGGACCGAAAGTACATATTTGCCTACCCTTAATGCAGCAATCAAAATGCAGCATGACTGCAAATTACTATGATTTTCACTTCCACAACCCAAATAGTGATTAAAGTTTCCACACAACAATTAAAGAACCCGAAACCTAACTTTTTCAAGACAAGCATAATAGGCCAAATAACATTGGCCACAATAGCACCTTCAAATTTTGAAAGAAATGCAACTAATTAGTTTCAGCATTTTACAAATTTATATTTACCATGTCAACTTAATACCCCGTAAAAAAATGTCATGCAGTTTGTGTACCTGCTGCTGATCCTTGAAGTCAACCACAAAGTCCTTATCTTTCCTAGGAATACCAAAAGGCTTGTAAGCAGCTGGTTTGGGAGTTTCATCTTTCGATTGCTCCAATTGCTTCTTCTGCCATACACCTTCGTTCTGAAATTTCATTGCAGAAAAACCACATGCAAATATTTCATTTCTAAGACTTTCATTATTATATCTCTAAATCATAATCCTGGACTTAATGCTAAAAAACAGAAGTTGAAACAAAAAACAATTCACGACTTTTCAAAACCGAGGAACAGAAGCGGTGAATTTCGAAAAATAAAGTGAGGGAAAAGAGTAAGATTGAATTACTTGACGATTGAATTTGGGGTCTGGAACAGAAGGTGTGCGACTGCAACGGATAGAAATGATGGGTTTATTGTACGTGTGTCTCTGTAAGTAACGATTTTTCACAGTTGAGGGAAGCACGGGGAATAAGGAAGAGTAGCTTGATAGTGCAACCGCCATTGAGAGACAGAGAAAGACGGAGGGAGATTGAAGAAGCAGAGTTGAGTTCACAGTTGCCGCGCCACAACGTGATGTCTACTACTTGTTCTTTTTCTTCTTTTCTTATCCTCTCTCTCTCTGTTTCTTACTCCTAACTTATATATAAATCAAATTTTTATATTTTTTATTTATGTTTAATTACCTCAAATAGTAATCATACTATTGATCTTCAAATAGAATAATAGTATTAAATATAAAAATATCGAAAATTTTTAATGTCACTTGAATGTTATACCTTATAAAAATGTCGAGAGATTAAACTTGAGATATGCATCATAATTGTATGGTTTTTATTAATGTTTTTACCTTTTAAAAAACTTTTTTGTTTTATGGATGATAAATAATAGAATCTGCTTCTTTGCATTTTCAGGATAAAATTATCTATTTATAATTATTCTGCTATATTCTAAGATATTGTTGTTTAAGTTTCCTTATATTCGATATGGTAACAAATTTTCAAATTATCCATAATTTAAGGAAGAATTATAAATAAATAAAATACCAAAAATGTCTCCAACAAAAAATGCACAGTCAAAAGACACACATGTCTCTCAGAAAAAATTAAGTTAAAAGATAATCCATGAGATAAACATGTGTGTGTTTTGTTAGATGGATGATGTATTCGTTAGGATGGAAGAAGTGTGTCTGCTTGTAAAGATAGAAAACAAACATGTCTTGTATATGTACTATTTTGGGCTTTAATTATTTTAAATGGCTAAACATATAGTGTTGTGTTTTTATTGAGACTATTTTAGATATTTACTCCAAAATATAGTTATTATAATTTAATTAAAAAAATTAAATTTATATAATTATAAACTTTAAATACCGTATATTTGATTATTAAATTGTGATCTATTTTGAATAATTACTATATTTGATAAATTACGTAATGCCGAATAATTAAAATTTGGATCATCTCGCACAAACCTATCTATACAGAAATGATAATAACGATTAGATTAATCAAAAAGTGGGAGATTAATTTGGGATTAGGACTAAAGATTCTTTTTCGAACTTGCATCACTTACTCCCTCAATTACAGAATATAAATAAAAACTGATCAATAAAAGTTGATGTATCTGATTTAAAATTTGAAGCGGTAAAAAATATTGAGCACCGAAGCATGTTTAATGAGCAAGGTACAAAATATTTGAGATTATGGTAGATTAACTAATAAGAAAATAATATCGAAAGTCTCAAAAAAAAACATAATATTGAAATGAATAATGGTTCTGAATTTTTTGTTTGATGCATACATCATAGTCCACAGATTCACTCGAGGAAATGGATCCTTTATAGTTTGCATTTTTTCTTCTTTGGTCACTGTAGTTTGCATTGGAATTTCCATGCTGATATACCAAACAGCTGAAATTTGATATTGTGCAGGGGACTCGGTGTGAACAACAGGAGAACTTTGGGCTTAGTGGGCCGGTTGGGTCGAAACTGGAAAGGCCATAAAGAGCTAAAAAGGTGTTATGATTGGCACCCCTCACCTCATTAACAACACCCCTCAAATAATAGAAGTGAATAAAATACTACTAGCAAGTATTAAATAGTGTGTATGCCGTAAACTGAGTGTGATTTATGATACTAAGCAAATTATTTAGTATTTGTTACTAAAAGGTTAAAAGGGCCATTTACTTAAAAAAAATTGGGAAAAAAAAAAGAAAATTGGGAAAAAAATTGTTCATTAACCACAGATTTATACCACAACGATTAGATGTTACTAACCACAAATGTGCATAGCAATGGTTAGATGCCACTAACCACAGATATACATAGCTATGGTTAGATGCCACTAACCTCAGATTTACATAACAATGGTTAGAGTGCACGAAAACTAGGAGGAGGAGGAGGAGGAGGAGGAGGAGGAGGAGGAGGAGGAGGAGGAGGAGGAGGAGGAGGAGGAGAAGAAGTGTGTTGATTTACCTAAATATCCTCCAATTACTTAGTTGGAAAAAGGGTATGATTGATTTTTATTAGTGGTGATTTGTATGTACGAATAATAAATAGAAGTTGAAGTAGAAGTAGAGTAGATATTTAGGCTCTATTTGACAAAGCTAATCCGCTATCTTATATTGGATAGCTTATAGCGGATAAGCTCATTGTAGGTATTTAGAATAGGCATGGCAATTCACTAAAATGTGGGGGTTTGATATTAAGAATATTTTTTTTTCCTTCTTTCACTTTTCAAAACTTTTTCACTCTATCACACACTTTTTCAAATATTTCTCACCGTTTCACTATTTTTAACTCTCACTCATCTTTCTTTGAATATTTCTTCTTAATTTTCTTTATATTTTTTCTCCTCCTCTTTCTTTCTCTAAGTCTCTCATTTCTTTATTTTTCACATTATGTGTCCTTTAGTTTATCTCAAGTCTCCTTCATTTTTCCTCTTTACTATTTTGAAAATTTTCAAATTTTGACAGATCTTAGTATTCAGTTTTCTCTTTATCAATAAGCTTTTTTTCATTCTTTGGAAAATTTGGAATTGTATTACAGTTTTATTTTTTAGTCTCTACGAGAAATATTACATTTTACTGGAATAGTTTTATCGTCTTTAAACACACGTCAAATTTTTAAAAGTCTTTAATATTTATAAATGATTAATTTGCCTTTTAGCCTCTAATATTTATAAATGTCTTTGTTGTTTAAAAACTATTATTTTGATTCTTGTAGTTCCTGTACTGAAACATTACATGTTGTCACTGTCTTTTTTTGGGTACACGTTGTCGCTATAACTTTACTATTGTAAAATTTTACAAGTTTATAAATAAAGTTGTTATTTTTAAATGATTAATCTTTTTTAGTACTTATGAGGAAACAATATACATCATTGTTATATTTTTGGGGCTTTTTTTAGCACGTATTAATTTTATTATTGATAAAATTAATTTATTTCTTGTCAAAAATTAATTTATTTAATATATATAAACAAACTTTTAAATATATAACAATCTAATTACAAACACGATGTTTTCATACACACATAAAACAATATATGTTTATTATTTGACAGTTTACTAAGTAATTTTATGCCAGTTAATTAAATTTTATATTCAAGTCGTTTTTCTAGGGTTTTGGCATTATGTCCCCCTAGCTAGTCTGTATTCTTTTTTTTTCTTAAAATTTTGGTGTTCTGCAGATGCTTGGTTCTAGTTGAGCTGCCAGCTTAGTTGGGATCGCTTCTTGGATTTATGATTTATAATTGAGTGACATTGATATTTATACACACCATTTTCTTTTTGACGAGAGATATTTAGAATTTATTTATTAAAATGATAAATTAGAATTATTTTTGAAATACAGTTACTATGATTGTCATACTCAATATAAATCTACTCATAAAAAAGTTTTAGAAAAATTACTTGCCTGAAAATCAATTTTATTTAGAACCAAACTTTTTTTTGGACCCATTCAGGACCAAGCTTTTATATATATATATATATATATATATATATATATATATATATATATAATTCTAATTGGTATTGATTTTCAAAGAAAATTCAACTGTATATAAAACTAGTATGCATTACCCGTACGTTGCACGGGTATACATTTCATTTTAACACAAATTTCGAATTCGTTGATTGAGACTCTAAAAAAATGAATTTGTACATTTTAGTGAATTAGGTGATAGGTGGATTTCTTTATACACCGTCTTTTACAAATTTATCATGTTATAATATATATATATATGTATGTAATTATTTTAGGCTATACTACAAAATAACATATAATTGCGGGGGGGACGGTATATGAATTTAAATTTTGATTAATACATGTATATTCCATAATCTCAATATACCCTTATGGTGTTTAGTATGTTAGAATAAAGGCTATAAACATGGGGAAATCAAACTAACAATTTAGGAGAAATGACTGTTTAAAAACCTTGTTATTAAATTAAATTTGTAAGTTGGTTTATGCTTTTGGATGATTGTGATATTGTGGGAATAAGTGGTTTTATTTCTAATATTATAAAGTTATGTTGTTTGTTATCCTATTTTTATAGATATTCCCAATTAGATTAGCATGTGTATAATATATTGTCCAATATTGCCTTAACGCATTCGTGATTGCAGTCGGTATTGATCACTAATAGAAATAACAGTAACGCTAATTAAATAAGGACACATATTAGAGTTTTAAAAATTATAATAGTTTTGAATGTGCTTATTTTTCGCACTATAGTAATTCAATTTTCAGGTAAAAACATGGAGAGTATTTTGAAAATTACTTTAGTAAATAGATACTATGTTTATCCATTCTTGACTACTAAATATAGTATTATGGATGATTAGCAGGAAAAACCATTTTTTCGACTATTTGCTTTTAGGAGTATTTTTGTGTTTATATACCTAAGGCAGTGCTATTTTCGCGTTGCACAATTGCGTTTTACTGAACTTACTATAGTCGAAACCCGATAATCAGACTTGTTCATTTAGGGGACAATGAACTTTACCAATAATAGGTTAATAGATTTTGGATCTAATCCCAAAAATTATATACGATACACACACACACACACACACACACATATATATATATATATATATATATATGTAATCAATAAAATTTTCTAGTAATCTCAAATTGTGATGAAAAGGGATCTTGCAATAAACAAAATAATATAAATAATGTTTTGCAGCAAAAATAATAAATATATATGGGTATCTTTTTGGACAGATGCATTCACGGTAATATAAACAATGTATAAGGTTATATTCGGAATTTTCTTTTGTGTTGAAGTGAACTTTCTATTTCTGAAACCCAATTGACTCATCAATTGAAGACGGCTTTACTCAACGAAATCACAACATCTCCGCCGCTTCCTCCGCTTTCCGATTACAGAGACGATTTGATCTTCGTGCTGCGAGTACTCACTAATGGCGTCACGGTTCGGATATTCTTATTCATGTGAGATGTTGCGCTAAAACGCAATAGCTGGTCACAAAGGTGTTGGCTTAGGGTTCAAAGATACAGGTACGATTACCACAACTTAACGGTTAAGGGCCGGGTTTAATGTTATGTAAAATTGTTTGGTTGCTTTCGGCTTGTTAAATTCTTTGTTACCAGTTCAGTTTTTTTAATTCTTATTCGTAAGCTAACAATTTGAGCAAAAGATGTTGAGGGGGCTGTTATTGATTCTGGATTCTTGTTCGTGATGTTTTGATTCTGATTATTACTAAATGCTTATGAGTCATTTGCAACAAAATGTTAAGCATATGGGCATTTCAACACAAATACTTTTTAATAGGATTATTTCACAGTTAGGTTTATGTGCTTTTCGAGTTGGACTGATTCCTGAAGTACACGCCTGTTTGTCGGAGGTTTATTCTTGTGGAAGGGTGAAAGAGATGCTCTGCTCAAGGCGTGAAATTGAGTCGTTATCATGAGAGGACTCCAGAACAGGTACTCATTCCCCCAGTTGTTTCGTTCATCGCATATTTAGGCATAATGCAGCTACTGTGGTCAGTTCAGAATGGTTATTTACTGTACAAATTATCTGCTTCTTAGTTGATTTATCAATTGTTCTGGAAATTAACTTTAATCACTTTTATCTCCATATATTACACGCTCGGAATACTGGATTGAAGATGAGAATCACAATGCTGTATTACTACGTCGTAATGTTCAGGTTCGTACGTTCTACCAATTGAACAAAAAATGTGTTCCCTTTAGGTGTGTGGCTCTCCAATTTGGTTTTCCTACTCCATATTAGACGCAAACATTATTTTTTTTCCTTCATCCAGCCTACACGCTAACGGTACCTGGGTCACGATAAGAATCAAGTCGCCAGATCACTTCGTGTTATTAAGGTTTGTCAAACTTACACCGATATATTATAGATTTGTAGATATTGGGTGTGTTCCTGTGACCGTGCTAATATGTATATATATAGACACATTTTTATAGAGGCACACATATATAGGTATAAATATATTTAACATCAGTGCCAATATATATCTGTGTTGCTGTGGTTCTTTGTAAATACGTTAAAAAAATATATCTAATATTTTTCTAATACTTTTATCTCTCATCTTCAATCCAGTATATAATATGATATCCAGGGATAACTAAGATGCAATATATCTAATATTTTGAACTTATTTTATCTCTTTCTAAACTAAGATGCAATATATCTAATATTTTGCTGTGGTTCGTGTCCTAAAAATTATAATGTGTGTATATGCGCCTCCGGTACGCCCTAGATAGGGTGGCTCCACCAGGTATGTGAGCCCCCATATGAGTGGCGTTGTTGAGGTACCCAGTGGATAACGGAATAGCAGCCGATATTGTTTCGCAGTAGTGTCGATAGTCCTGCAATGCCCATAAAAAACATATCTTAATTGAGAAAGTGACATACAGACTATTAATGAAATGTGTATACCACAACATAAATTGTTTAGTAGGAGGCTGTTAATGTTATGCTGCAATTACCTCGTCGCCTACCCTATAGAGCACGAACTCGTCAACAACCTTCCCAGCCATGCAAATTTCTGTAACAACATGACCAATTTGACCGTTGACTATGAACTTGGCAGTCCAATCCAGCATGAAAAGGCAAGTTTTACACCAGGAATCCCCCAGAGCATAGGGATGGACAATCTGTTAACAAAATTGTCCTGACTTACAAAAATAAGTTGTTATAATATGGCTTCCATCTGGCCCAAAATTCACACGAAGATCGTACTATTTTCATATAACGATGAATGAGTATACTATCACTTTGAATGCAGCTTTAGTGTTTGTACGTAGATAAATTTGTCTCTAACTTTTTTAGAAACAAATTTCTTTAGAATCTAATTTAGTTATATAAGCTTATAGACTACATATAGTTGTATTCAATTATGATGCGATACATGTGTGCGTTCAGTCATGTAGACTAAATGTATAGTAACTACTCATTAAGTAGATCTTATGCAAATACACAATACTGATGTACCGGTTCATTTGTTTCATAGGTACGAAGGTGTGCACCGTAAAAGTGACGGGCTGATTCTCCTCCAAGGCATAGCATGGTCGTCCCCGTGTGATCTTGTGCAAGTAAGTCAATCCCAGACCTTATAAATCAAACATTTGAATGAATTAAAATTTATTTAAAACAAACAATGCTGGATGTGGAGCCTGTAGAGACTAAATAGAAGATTCACTGAGTAGTTGCGACGATGCCGATGATATGAGCGAAGAGAACATACGGGACTTCCTACAATTTAATCAAGGTTTTTTAAATAACATCTATGATTTGAGACCATATATGGAATACTGAACACTTTAATATTACGGAAAAGTTAGTACCTCTGCATCAGAAAAAAAATTCAAGTCACCAATGCTGATATAATCATATCGTTCTAGGAAATCGCAAAAAAATGCCCTAGGAAGTTCCATTGGTCTTCCTGTTTCAGAATGATTGTGTCTTATCTCTTTATGTTGTTGAACTGTTCGCCCTATCTTTTACTCAGTAAGTAACGTTTTTTTAATTCTTTGTGCTTATTACAGGTGCTGCCATACACTGCAGATCCTATTGTTTTCAAGCTGTTTAGATATGGAGGGCTTTGAAGAGTGGGTAGGGACCAGAGTAATTGGTGGTCGTAACTGTTGTGCTATAGTAATTAATGCTTGTTTTCTGATGTAATCTTATTCCAAATTGCCCACCTTTGTAGGGATATCATTAATTCGTCATTATTAATAAAACCATTACATTAATGGTTTGTCTCTAATTCTGCTCACTGTAACCGTTGATTAGAATGTAAAGATGTAACCATTCAATCAGATCCGTTGGTTTTCCAGCCGCAATTTTAAGCCCTGTGAAGCGTTGATTTATTGTGTGTTTCGCTGATGATTGTGAGCCGTAGGATCTGAGACGCTGGCACATGTGTGCGCTGATAGGTTAGCTCTGGCTGACGTGGAATTGTTGAAATCTGACGTCATTATACATGAATTTCTGACGTGTATGACACTGTGGACGAATCCATGGTTTATTATAATAAAGATTACTAGTTCTACTAAGTTTACAAAGTTGATTTTGGAAACACAAAATTCCAACCAAACCAATAGTTACAATGTAACTTTATATTGAACAATGCTATTTGTCACGGTAAAACAATTCATGAATATCACGAGAAAGAGTATTCACCATTTTTACCAAAAAACCAGTACCTTTGGTGACCATTCATTTCATTGTCATTGTGGACCTACACATTGTTTCAATAATTTCCAAGGAAGGATATTCATCATTTGATCGATGTAGAAATATTATTGCGTCTCTAGAAACTTTTGTTAATGGGGGCAAAATATCGAATTTTTTTTTTTAAAGTTTTATGAAATGCATAATTTCTTGACACAAAAATTAATCCCCAAAATCTAATATGTTTTGTGTCCCTATTTGTATTTAATGTTAGGTATGTAGTAAAATTTGAAGAATCAAGAGATGAAGTTTGCATAAATTTTATTCTTTCTTTTATATTTTAGGGAAAATTACAATTTCCTAAGCATATTCAACAAAAACTATATTAATTGGTGGGGGCAAATGCCCCCCACTCAACTTGCATTCGCCACTGTTTGGAATTGGCCAAGATAAGTGTGGTCATATGCACATGGCATGGAAGGACTGAGAGGGGTCGAGGCAAGCATGGGCTATTGCTTCCCCAAATTATTAGTGCTATATATAAACAAAACACTATATATATATATATATATATATATATATATATATATATATATATATATATATATATATATATATATATATAGTGTACGGGTGACTAGGGGCCCGTTTGGATGAGCTTATTTTTGAGCTTATGGAAAACAACTTATGGAGATAAATAAGTTTTCATATTAACCCATAAGTTCTCACTAACAAAAAATTTATCTCCATAAGTTGTTTTTCCATAAACTACATTGACAAGATTATGAATAATACAAAAAAGCTTATTTATTTGCATAAGCTGTTTTTCATAAGCTCAAAATAAACTCTATCCAAACTGGCCCTAGATGTGTTCTGTACGGGTGTTTTCTTTCACGTGGGCAACATTTTGAATAGCAATAATTTCTCAAATTAGTTTGCTTATAAAATTGAAGAAAATGGCTTGTTGATTGATACTGAAATCATTTTAAACATGGTATCCATGGACAACCTTCTGGTGTGTGCACCTCTTGAATGTGAAACAACAGAAGAATTGGCAACTTCTATGGAGAAGGCAAAATCAGAGGGTGCAAATATTGTTGAACTATGTATTCATACCTTATCACCCATTCACATTCCTCATCTTCACAGACTCATTAAGTGTAGAACTCTGCCTGTAATAGTGTCTTTCAGGTGCGTTTTTTTTTTTTTAACTTCCCACGTTATTGGGTAAAGGAAACCGAGGCTCCACCCAAGACAATATATTGATACAATATAGCCACCAAAAGACAGCACCCGAAATGGGAATCTTCCAGCTACAACCAACTGTCTTGGATGGATTTCGATTTCCTACCTTTAAGGGAGCACACCTATGCACTAATTCAATAAATTTAGGTGAATTACCTAAAGTTTTGGGTGCATAAAATATATATAAATGTCTCATATATTTTCTATTTTAGAAATTAATTAGGAGATTAGGACATGGATGTAAAAATGGGTTGGAGCTGATGTTTACTTCCATTGGTGATTAACAGACTCCAATCATCATTAAGTGTCATAAGCAAAACTAGCAGCAAGGATACATGCTTGGAAATAATGAGATTGGCCCTACATTTAGAAGCAGAATTTATAGAAGTGGATTATAAGGTTCTCACCCCTTCCATAACTCTTTCCTTAAAAACCTTTGAGTTTAGTGATTAGATGGTTTAATCACATTTCATTGTTATGAAACTTTGTTATATACTTCTTACAATATTTCTAAAATTATGTTTTAATTTATTCAGAGTACTGACACATGTTCAATTCAAACAAACTTTACAGATGACTTCTGATATAAACATTTTCGAATACAAAAATCAGAATCCCAATAGCAAATTTATTGTATCAAGCTATGTCAATGGTGGGAAACCTTCAGCTGAGAAACTAGGGAATCTGATAGCAGACATGCAATTCACAGGAGCTGATATTATCAAACTCAAAATTGACGTCAATTATATCACTCACTTAGTCCCAATTTTTCAGATGCTCACACATTGCCAGGTTCCCCTTATTGCTATTGCAGTGGGAAGCAAAGGCCTTATATGCCAATTACTAGGGCCAAAATTTGGTGGATTTTTGGTGTATGGATCTTTGGAGAACAAACCAATACCAGGGTTGCCAAGTCTACTCAACCTTAAACATGTTTATAAATTGGAACACGTGAATGCAGATACAAAAGTTTTCGGCCTCGTATCGAATCCAGTAGGGCATAGTAAAGGCCCTATTTTGCATAACCCTGCTTTTAGACATGCAGGATATAATGGAATTTACGTGCCAATGCTTGTTGATGATGTAAAAGAGTTCTTTAATACCTACACAGGCACGGACTTCGCAGGTTTCAGGTATGCGCCAGTAACTTAGGATGTATTAGATTTAAATTAAGTTGTTATATTATTCAGTTAGTTAGTTAGGCTTGTTATCAAGCATTATAAATACTCCTTGTACATGTATCGTTACATTCAGATAACAGAAAATTGAAATAAGTGAACTCCATGTAGTAATTGGAATCCATTTTCTGCAGTGTTGGAATTCCTTATAAAGAGGCAGCAATTGGTTGTTGTGATGAAGTTCATCCACTTGCTAAGGTTGTTTGTTCTTCCATAGTTTGAATGATTAGACAAATTTAATGCTGGTCCAATGTAATGTTTTTGATTAAGCATAGTTTAAAAGATGGTTCGATTTGTCGCGCAGTCGATTGGAGCTGTAAATACTATAATAAGGAGACCTATTGATGGAAAGCTGATTGGTTACAATACAGATTGTGAAGCTGGTATTACAGCAATAGAAGATGCCATGAGAGGTAGCATAAATTGTGAAGCATCAGAGACTTCACCAATTGCAGGTAAAATATTTGTTTTGGTTGGAGCAGGAGGTGCTGGAAGAGCACTTGCTTATGGTGCAAAAAGTAGAGGGGCTAGAGTTGTGATTTTCAACCGCAATTATGGTAATAATAATTAATATGTTATATTTGAATTTCATATAGTCAAGAACCTCATTACTTTGTTTGTATAGAAAGAGCAAAAGCTCTTGCACATGCAGTATCAGGGGAAGCTCTACCATATGAAGAACTTGATAGATTTTGTCCAGATAGTAGGATGATCCTAGCAAATGCATCTTCTGTGGGAATGGAACCAAATTCACGTGACAGTCCTATAACAAAGGTTTTCATTATTTCTTTGTAACATACTCAATTGCTGTAAAAATAAAATGAGGTAGATAATTTGATATGCTTAAGTACATTGTTTGATGGTTGCATAGGGTGCGTTGAGATCATATGAAGTAGTGTTTGATGCTGTTTACACACCTAGAAATACAAGGCTGTTGAAGGAAGCTTCTGAGGTTGGAGCCATTGCGGTTAGTGGAGTTGAAATGTTCATTAGACAAGCTCTTGGCCAATTCAGGCTTTTTACAGGAGGATTAGGTACTATAATCATTTATAGTTTCCAAGCTTTTCAAATCTATAAAATAATAATTTGTTAATTTATTTATTTTTGCTCTGCAGCTCCAGAAGATTTTATGCGCAAGCTTATTCTGGAAAAGTTTTGATATCTTTACATGATGTTGTCAATTTTTATCCGTAACAAAGCTAAGCCGTTAGAGAACGAACTTATTAGAGTGTAAATACTTATTTAGCTTTTGGATTGCACAGAATGAGTTGTGTTTGGTGTTGTTGAATGAATAAAAATCAGAGTAGAAATAAGCTGCTTTGCTCACTTGGGTGGGTATTATGATCATTTTCAGCAATTATCAACAAGATTCTACATTGCATTTGAGGTGGTGAGAACTGAAAAAGTTTAAAAGCTGTGTCGAAACGTGAGAGTTGAAGTTTTTCATACAATATATGGCAAGTGGCGCTACATGACCGAGAGTTTCGGAAAAGAGTATAAAGAAAATAATAATTCATTAAAAGGGGCATTCCGAGAATTGAACTCGGGACCTCTCGCACCCTAAGCGAGAATCATACCACTAGACCAAATGCCCATTTGTTGGTTACTCTTCCTCTCACACTTTTCTAATAGTAATTTATTGACAGGTCTAAACGAACAATTTTCAGGTCCTATTCAAAGTTTTATGCGATTTGAAATCGTATTATAGAAACTAATACCAAAAAGAAACTACGTGCGTATCCGTTATTTTTCATTATTTCAATTTGGTTGAGATTGGTGTTTGGGAAAAGGAAAATTTTCTGAAAGTATGCGTTCCATTCCCAAGTTGATGTGCTATTCATTTCACACCACACCAGTAGGCATCATATAGCTTAAGATGAACTTTATAAACAGGGCTAAAGCAAAGTTTGATTTATTTTTTGTTATGATATTAAACTCTCAGTATCCAAATATCATATTGGACCCAATTAATTCAAATCTAACCGAGTAAACTTACTTAAAGAAACAAAATTATGCAAACACATTTTGTACGGGAATCAATCCAAAACTTTATTTTAAAAAAAACTCCTCACTTGAACAAAGATGTTATGAAGTGTCATCAGACTCCAATAGCGTGAATGATATGTCGATAATTTTATGGTATGCAACATATTGCATTACTTCTGGGCATGAAGTATAGATTGAATAGAACTTAGCGTAGTGAGAAGGTTTTCTTGCCTAATTCGGCACCGGGTTTCAAGCATACAACGAAAATACTAACGCATTGCTGAAACGTAAATGATAAAGAGGCACAATCAACTTCAACCACCCGCCTCTTCAAGTGCGAGCTCGCTGCATAGTCCTTTCAAATAATTGGTGGAAATTTTCAAAAAGAAAAGGATAGTTTTTTAATGATCACTCCAATTCAAGTAATGCATCTCCATAATAGTTATTGTTGTTTGACTTAACATAGTGACACTAAGTATTTGCTTCCAGTTTATTTCATGAATCAGGAACTCTTTTTGAGGATATCATACGCTTCTGTAGGCCAAAGGAATTTCAATTGATTGACAGCAATAGGGGATTCTATCATCTGATGAAACATAATGACTGGAAAAAGTAATTAACAGATTGTAGAAATGTAAATTTGAGATAATGGAAAACATCAAATGGTTGTTCATAGAATTTAAAAAATTCTATTGAACTTCATTTTTGTAAAAGGCACTTCTTGTCTAGGGAGGAATGCATAATCACCGACGACAGACTTCAGCAAAACAAAATTAAGTAATTCTACATGCAATTCTTCCAAAAGACTCATAGTCCATAGCACTTGGTATGAATTATTTCCCAAACTTACACCGGCAACTAAGTCTATGCCAGATAAAGCTTAGATTTAAATAAATTAAAATAAAAAGTAATTGCAAAATGAAAACTATCAATAAGCCATGTCAGAAAATTCATACTCAATTAGCACTTGGATATAAAATTTTCATGCAGGACCACAAAGCTAACACAACTTTTCCAGCATTCAAGCTGCTTGACTACATACAAATAATTCAAGTACATGATTGCTCTGAAATACGGCCAAACGTGGCTTGTTTCTGAGAGTCCTCACTTGATCAACAACTGACAGTACGAGAACAAATAGCTCTAGTCATTAGACTCCAACAGTGATAGCAATATGTAGAGAGAACTGCATAACAAGGGAAATAAATAAAAACATAAGAGAATGTTGATTAGTTGAATTTGATGGATCTTTTTGAATCACTACAATGCAAATACTGTGCTCTTATTGAAGAAGTGTAGCATTTATCTTATTTCATAGGATTTCATAGTATTAATGTAAAATCCAATATAAGATACCAGTTTAAACAGGCTGGTGATTGCCCTCAGGTGCTTGAGCATTGGCATTGTAATTATCATAACCTCCAGCCGATGGTGGTGGGGGTAGATTGGATTGATACATAGCTGATGATGCAATAGAAGGAGCACCATTAGAAGCTGGTGTTGCAGTGCTTCCAGGAACTGTTGGCGGGGGAGCTAACGGAGGGGGCCTCGGTAAGGCATTCAGTTGACCTGGTACCTGAGGCGCACCGGGTGGAGGTACCATTTGTCCCATGTTAGGTGCAGAAACATATCCTGTAAACTCCAATTGAAAACCACTTACATTAAATAAGCTACAAAGTACAAACAAACAAACAAAGGGACTGCTTTTTAATACTTGAACTTGGCTACCCAAATTTCCAGAACTCTTAGCAAAAGACAGAAGGTTACTCCTATTTAAACCAAAAAGTCTAACCAAAGAAACGGATAAAAACCAATGTAGCACCGACAATTCAGGTTGAAGATGTGTCTCTTGTCTGACAAGGGGGCACTGACACTTCAATTACTTCCATTTTTCAAATTAAAACCGGTGTCTGTGTTAGTGTTGTGTCCAATGTCCATTCCGGCCGGTGCTTCATAGATAAAAACATACATGCTCAACTAAGATTTTGTTTTCATGCAACTAACAGTTTCTATAATAGAGAAAAGCCAAAAAGAAAATTCACCTTGTGTCCCAGGAATGGGTCTGGGCAAGAGAGGTCTGAATCCCGGCATTAGTGGTTGACTTCCTGGAATAGGCAATCTTGGGGGTGGCAATACAGGGGGGAGATTTGGTCTCTGAACCATTAGATGATTAAAAGGCACACCAACTTGTTGAAATGCCGCAGCTTGGCCAAGATGTTCTTTGATTCTTTGATCAATTAAACTTTGGGTTTGTTGCTCTTCAAATTGCTGGTAATAGGACCTCACATTTGCCTGAAGGCAACAAACATATATCAAATGTCACAAATTTGGCATAGATCACATCACAGTGCCATTAATTAATTTTAAAAATTGAGAAAATAAAACTTAACAGCACCTTGTGTTTGTAACCTGAATTATGCTGTTTTCTAACAGATGGCTACAATATGACACAAACAAAGTTAGCAACATGTACATTGAAATTATTATGCAACTAAAGGGAGATCAGATGAATAAGGTTTGAATATGATAAATAAGAATGAAATAAAAGTGATAGGGAACATAAGTGGCGATTTGTGAGGGGAAAGAACTTACAGAATCGTGAGTCAAGTAGGTATCGCAGTAGTCACAGTAGTACCTGCAATACAAAAAAAGGAATTGAATGTGATCGATTCGATGAAAGCTGAAATAAAGATTTGGGAATTGGGATTCTTATTTTTCTTCAAGAACACAGTTACAGTACCGAGGCATCGCTGTTTGTTTCAATGTCGATAGCTACCCCCGAAAAACCCTAGCAATGGAGCAAATTATCAAAACTCGAGAGTTAAAAGCCAGAAAAAGGTAAAAGAGAGGAGAGTGGTGATGGAAATACCTTCACTTCAGGTTGTCGTTGAGAAATGAAACGAAGGGTGACGCAGGAAGGAAGGCTATGTCCAAACTCCAAGCTACAGAACTTTCTGGATATTGTCATGGGAGCTGATCGTTATTTTATTTTATTTGCATAATAAACCCCTTATTTGCGTTTTTCATTTAGCTGCTTTGCAAATTGGTCCTTTCAATTATTCGTAAGTTTATTTTTTCAAATTTTTTGATACTTTAACCTTTTTTATATAGGAAAAAAGAATTTAATTGAGGAAAATTCTAGTTCCAGCATCATACGTGCGGACTCTATCCACCTTCAATGAAGAGTTGCAAAGGGCACAAACAAATATGCCACCAGTCTTAGAGGCACAAAGCTAAAAGCTCTCATTTAGAAAGGTAGGTATGCCAACATTGTTTAATCCTGAAAGATATAATCTGGTTTAGGACCAATCACTTAAGCCACGATACTAACAAAAGAAATAAACTGAAACCTAAAATACAATGCAGCCAGCACTATCAGCCCAAAGATGATTGTGTAGACCACCCCCACGGTGATAATTTTACTCCAAAGGAAGAAAGATGTTGCTCTTATAGCACGAAGACGCACTCCTACAAAGACCCATACTCCATATAGTAGACACAACATAACAGCAATCTGACAACGCCAAGGCAAACACCTCTGCAAAGACCAAACAGCAGTAACATGACAGCAGACTGTCAACACCAAACATAGCACACCTGCAAAGACCAATGCACCAAACAATATCACAACATAACAACAATCTTATAGCGCCCAAGCAACACCAACAATGACATATTTTTTATCTTGGTGTTGGTTTATTTGTGGGGTGGGTATAGATTCTAGTTTGTTACCGTCATTGTGGTGGAGCAATGCTTTTATTTGCCTCAACAATTTCTGATACTTTGATGTATTTGTGATTTTGAGCATACCTAATGTTCATTTCAATGAATCGTTGCTTATAAAAAAAAACTCAAAACTAAAATATTTAAATAACAGAATTAATCATAAGTAAGATTTATCCTTTTTGTACTAGAAGGAAGTGTGCTAATCCACTTTGTTTGCAAAGGTTAATCCATTATAATGTTTTTTTCCACTAGCTTATAACGTTTTTCGAAACACTCTTTGAAATAGCACTTAAGCTTATAATTTATAACGTTTCAATTTTTCTTCTCGTTTTTACCCTTATGAATTATGATTGTAAATCAAATTCCTCATTATCATCCGATAAACGAATACCCTCTCACATTTGTAAGGATTAGTTATAAATGTTCATTTATGTAAATTTATATTTGTATGCTAATTCAACCGCTAATTTTATCAAACACAAATGCTAGCTTATCCGCTATCATCTTATCTACTATCCGTTATTTTTTACCAAACCTCTATATCAAAAAATTTAGCTATCACACAAATATTTTTATGATGTCCCTCTGTCTCTTGTACCCGTGATAAAAGATGATAACTTTTTTTGGTAGAGTACAGCTAAAAAAGGGGCAAAAAGAAAGCAAAAAAAAAAGAAACAAGAGGAAAAACCAGATTACACCCTCACAAACTCCACACCAGCAGTGTCAGCAAGCAGGTAGGGTGTGAGGCCAGCAGGGGGAACATCCATCAAGGTCCAGTAACTCGATTCTGCAGCTCCCAATTTAGCCAAGAAGTCTACACACGAATTGTCTTCACAGAGCGTATGAGTCAGGAGCACCAGCCAGTCCCTTCCTAGAAGATTCTTAATAGATTGAATAATAGGCGCATACCGGTTCCAAACATTAAGGGGGGAGTTGACAAGTTGAATCACATTCAGGGAGTCAGAATAGCAGATTAAAGACCTGAATCCTTTATCCCAAGCAAGCGTAAGACTATGTTTCAAACCAAGTAATTCCGCATGAAGGTTAGTGGAAATACCAAGATGCTCTGTAAAGCCCGCAATCCAATGACCGTCCTGACCACGCAGCGGCCCACCAAACTCGGAGATTCCCGGATTACCGAGGCTACTCCCATCAACATTGAGCACGACCTCATACTCTAGGGGAGGCTTCCACGAGACCAGCCTAGTGGGCTTAGAGGTATTGACAGTTTTCTCACAACTTTTTAAAATAAGAGAAGCCATATTGTGAATTGACAGCCTTAGCACATAATCAGGAACAATTTCTTTGGCTATACACTCTATATTACGAGTTCGCCAAATCCACCAAAGGGACGCAAGAAAAAGGTGACACCACATGGCCTTGCAAGCCTCTTTCAACCAATCAAACGCGGATAACAGAGTGAAGAAAAAAGGAGATTGAAAGCCAAGAGCTAACCAAATAGTTCTCACCTTCGGGCAGTCCTGCAAACAATGCATCACCGACTCTTCACTGTGACCACACCGTTGACACGAATGAGAATTCATCATACCTCTATGGGAGAGTAACGCAGCAGTCGAGAGTGCCTCGTGGCAGGCCAGCCAAATCAGTAGCTTTATCTTTTCTGTCCTAGAAACATCCCAAACCTAATTCCACGACTGAGCAGCGCTAGGATACTGCACCGGGTTCGTTTGAGAGAGAAGCCATTTGTAGCCAGTGCTGGCGGTGTAAATACCGTAAAGATTCCACTTCCAGATGTATCCATCGTCAACTTCAGGATTTATATCGAAATGACAGTTCGGATGTGATAAAAGATGATATGGAATAATATATCTTGTCTTAAGTAAAAAATAGTGATTTGTTAAATAATAAATCCTCATTTTAGTCTTTAAATTTATACCCTCCTATTTAGTCTTTAAAGTTTTTAAAAATAATTTTGTCAAAAAAAAAATAGTTCATAAAAATTGTGAAAGTCTATCTAATTAATCCTAATTTTACATATCATTCTTTATTGAATTAATGAGTTAAATTTCACAAAACTTACCAAATCTTTAAGACAAGGTAGATGAATTTCACAAATTTTAAATATTTTTAGACAATATACTGATTAAGGAGAGAAAGCGTTAATTCAAAATAAGTTGAGGGGTTTATTTGTTGCCTTCCACTAATTTTTTTTGTGGTGATCAAAATATCCACCGCCGAAACTAATACACTCGCTGCACTTCCACTAGTCTTTAAGAATTCATGAGCATCGAATTTTCTCCTTAATTAAAATTTAGTTAATTATTATTCTCTACCCCGAACCCGAAGGTGCAGGTGTTTTTCTTCACCTCATTTTTGTTTCTCATGTTTTTAAAGAGAGCATAGATCCGCTTACTTTTTTTCTTTCCAAGGAGAAAGCTGTAATGGCTGGGAATTCTACTTCCGAAAATCCGTCACTTTCCGGTTACATTTGCTTCAATTTCTTTGACCCATTTCCATGAAACAAAAAATCCCCCGTGATTTCTTCTGCATTTATTAAGTTATAATTTTGAATGTTGAGATTTGAATATAAAGTAAAATGTCTCAGGACCCGCAAAAGATGAGAAGCAGAACTGGGCTGCGTCCCCTTCAACTGTTTTCAATCACTTTGCTACCAGTGGATTTTCCGTCGCAGTTGCAACATCAATTACTCACCCTCTAGGTTTCCCCTACTCTCATATTTTTCTGTTTATCATATATTTGTTAAAAACGCGTTTGGGATGTTAATTTTGGTTTCCTTTTACCCTTTGAAAACATTCCATGCTTGTTGCCTTGCATCATACAGTGCTGTATTTATTAGGGAATGTGGTTTTGGATGATTGCAACTGTGGGAGATGTATTGTTGTATATAGATGATTCTACTCCCAAAGGATAATATGTTATCTATAATATATACGTGTAATATAATGATTGCTGAAAATGTTATGTCAAGAAGAGGTTGACTTGGTGACAGTTATTAGTGTACATACTACATAGTAATCCTTTCTCTTGATAGCCATAATACACAAGGCATAAATGACACTGGATTTGTCCTTCATTTATCGAACTTCAGATCAGCCCTTCAATGATAATTGATTTCGTTAATTTTCTCCTTCAATGGTCAGTTGGATGTTAACACCATGTTATTTTAAAGACTGAATGATGGAAAAAATTGTGACACCAATATGATTCTTATAAATCCTACAAAGATAGATTTTGAGTGTGAGTTGTGTATTCAATAGTCATTAAACAAAATCTTCAACTGATTGTAGAGGTTGGGTTTGGTAGGGGTTTACTTTAGAGGGAAAAGTGAAGGATCTCAACCACTGGCGAGAGAATCAATATTTGTGATATTATGATAAAATTAATGTACAAGGGATTTTAAGGAATTGAAAATAGGGGAGGGAGGGAAGGAAAATTCCTAGATGTTCTATTTGGGTTATGGAAATACCAAAAACAAATATATTAAAGTATTGACATAACTTCTTTCTACATGCCTTGCAGATGTATTGAAAGTGAGGCTACAAATGCAACTTGTTGGCCAGAAAGGTCCTTTGAGTGGAATGGTAGCTTGCTGAGTCTAACTTTTCGTCTTCAGACCTCAGTTATCATGTTATAGTACAAAGCTTTTTTCAATTAAGCATTTTTTTCAGGGGCAATTATTTTTAAGTGTGGTGAAAAATGAAGGACCAAAGTCTTTGTACCTAGGTTTGACACCTGCTTTGACAAGGTCAGTAGTTTATGGAGGACTACGCTTGGGCTTGTATGAACCCTCTAAGTGTGCATGTGATCTTGCTTTTGGCTCCTCCAATGTTTTAGTTAAAATAGCTTCGGGAATGTTTGCTGGTGCCATTTCAACTGCACTGACTAATCCAATGGAAGTTCTCAAGGTGAGCTATCATATCTTTTTCACATACTTGAAATATTTGTTTTTGTTTTTTCCCTCAAAATCATACTCCCACAATCAGGTGCGGTTGCAAATGAATGCAGGTATGAAAAATAGTGGACCAATTATAGAGTTTCAGAGGACTGTATCTGAGGAGGGAATCAAAGCTCTGTGGAAGGGGGTTGGCCCTGCCATGGCCAGAGCAGCTGCCTTGACTGCATCCCAGTTGGCTACTTACGATGAAACCAAGCAGGTCAACTTTTAAAATGTATTTTGTTCATCTGTTCCTCCTCCCCCCTATTTTTTTTGCTTTACTGTCAATTCTAAACTTGCTATTCTTATTATTTGTTTTGCTTTCTCCTTATGCAGATTCTAGTCAAGTGGACATCTCTCAGAGAAGGATTTCATCTACATCTGATGTATGGCCTCTCCTGACAATTTTATTTTTGTTTTTTCACAGATTTCTCGGTGCAAACTGAATCAAAGTAAAATAAGTATGATTAAAGCCTGAAGATTGACCAAAAAATCACGGGCACAGCTTTAGAATAGTGAAGGTTGAAAAAAAGCAATTTCCATTATTAATCTAAAGAAGTTATTTTGTTTTATAATTTATTTTATTGCATAAAAAATATTGAAACTGGAGTGGGTATTTTCTTATGAAAGTTTTCTAACTAGTTTTGTTCGTCTGATGGACTGAAACAGTGTTTTTTCTAGATTTGAACCTGTTAGGTCTGTAAGTTGAGGGAGATAGAGTTGGTCAGGAACTACGATTACTTGGAACTCGGATAGTTAAAGAGGTAGGTGATGATGGAAAGGTTTAGATGGAGTCTGTCTAGGCATTTGGGAGGAAACTGCGGCCCTAAGACTAGGGTTGTTTACCATTTCCTAAAAATCAAAGAACAGAAGCCTGAGGCCCTGAGTATTTTTGTGGGTCTCTCAAGGAATAGGTGTGCTTTTTTAAAAGCTTCTATTGGACAAGTCACTAGAATTCACCCTGCGTAGCTAGGGCTTTTTGCGTTTTTTGGTCGGGGGCGGGTACCAATGGATCAAGTTCTGCACATCCGGACCCAGCCGATTCTATCCTTAAAAGACTGAAGCAGTTGCCCGTGGACCCAAGATGACCCGCCTGCAGCCTTGTTTTTGTTGTCGGTTGGGCCGGTTGCAGCTTGTTCTCAGATCCTTATCCACCCCTAACGGTTGGAGTTGTTGCCACGTGACAACTGACTGAAGGTCACAGACTGAGTTGTGGCTGCCTAAATATATCCAAAGTGCATGGTGCGAGTTTTGTATCATCAGGTTCCCTTTTTTTTCCTGATAAATACTAGGTTTCTATATCACAGGCTACAACTCTGGTTTAATTTTAATTCTGCCTTAAGAAACTTATTGTTATCTTGAAACCGAAATCATTTTTCATTATCTGATGTAACTGAACTAATTGTAGTTTATACCTTATACAGCTCAAGCACAGCTGCAGGCATACTGAGCACCCTCATAACTGCACCTATGGATATGGTTAAAACACGTCTCATGTTACAACGAGAATCCAAGGGTACTAGAATCTATAAAAATGGATTTCATTGTGCATACCAGGTATTAACATTGTTTTCTCATCTCCCAACCTGCAGTACTTTTTTTTCTTCTATACCTGTCTTCTGCCTCTTTACCTACTTAGACATGATTCTATTTTCACCCAGTAGAGATTTATTTATTGTCATTGGCCGTGCTTCCGCACAAACTTTTGGCATAATTCTGAAACAAACTCAAGGAGAGCAGTGTTGGAATTTGATGATGAATTGATGAAAATTACTTGAGTTTATGAGGTTTAAGAGACGTTGCTCAATTTTGGCCTATTAAAGTACATAGCTCATTGAACCCATGTTCTATGAAGCAATTTCCCGACTTTTAAATGCCATGTGAAATTGACTAAACTGAATTTGGAAGGTTTTCTGATTTTTTGTTAAATTGAGGCCATACTTATATACATCTAAAAGATTTGGAGTTTGGGAATATTGAAAGCACTTGACATTCAAATCAATTTGTTCTTGCTAACAAGGATTTTAAGCCAGCCTATTGGAATCCTGAAAAGTCTTAGTTTGATCGAAGTTTTCTTACTTTAAAAGATTGACTTTAGTTGATAACTCATTACTGTGTCTTACAAGTTCTATGTTCTTTTCGTGTATTCCTTGAGTCAGGCTTGGTTTTTCCAACTCTTGTTTGTTTGAAAATCAATGTGTGTGAAGGTATTTTATGTAATAATACCCAAAGGGTCAAAGATGAATGATTGCATTGTATTCTGTTTAAGAAAATTCTTAGCCTCCTTCTGTCCTGTGTCTACTGTCTATCATAAAGAATATTTGTTCAGAAAAGACTGTCATAGAGTTACTTACCTACAAAGATAAGAATAAGAAGCCGTAAATAATTTTTCTCTTCCCCCTTTCTCTGAAGGCGAAACTATTCAGTTTATTAGCAAATAACAATAATAAAATGACTTTCATTTTCCCCAATCATGAAAAAATGCTATATTTTTTCTTCTGGTAGTGACTATAAATTCCCTTTGTTATTAAGTTGCTTACTTAATTTGCCATGTGTGGTTTCAGGTGCTGCTTACAGAGGGTCCAAGGGCACTTTACAAGGGGTGAGTTTATGTTTGGTGTGCATTTTTGCATGGAACTTGTTTGTTTTATTTCATCTTAAAACTTTTATAATTAATCACTGAGGTTTCGGTAAGACTTCTCCATAATTATCAGAAATCACATATGACAGCCACTGTCTTTATGCCTCACTAGGGGTTCGTTTGGTATGCATGGCATGATGAGACTGACTTGAGATAGTGCAATGCTGGATAGTGTATGGTTTTAATCGCATAAGATCTAATAAAATTTTATTCCCCTGTCATTTTTGATAATGATATGATGTCAAATAGGATACTTTATTGCATAAGATAATGTTATCATTAATTTGGCGATAACCTGTATAACTGGGAATAGGTTAAAATTTAACATTTTCACAAAACACCTTTTACTTAAATATCTACTATGCTTATGTTTATTAAAATTTGATATGTGATGCACTGGTTCAGAAAGTGCTCCAAGTAAGAGGTTCCTATTACCACCACTTAGGGATGTCAATTCAGAAGAGGGCAGCCCATTCAAGCTAAACAAATCACTAAAATTGCTTTTTCTGCATTGCTAGTGCTTGGAGATGAGATACCATGCATAACTTTGCTTGCAAATTAGTTTGTTTATGTCGTACCTTTTGTCAGGGGCTTCGCACTATTTGCAAGATTAGGGCCACAAACCACAATTACATTTATATTATGTGAGGAGCTAAGGAAACATGCTGGGTTGAAGGCATTGTAG
Source organism: Astragalus glycyphyllos (assembly GCA_963573325.1). Classification (NCBI taxonomy): domain Eukaryota; kingdom Viridiplantae; phylum Streptophyta; class Magnoliopsida; order Fabales; family Fabaceae; genus Astragalus; species Astragalus glycyphyllos. The sequence goes on from OY754309.1 coordinate 62,098,650, forward strand.
TCATGGGAGTCTCTACTCTACTGCCTTAGTGCACCAACTAGTCTATAGTGATTCATGAAGTGCTGAAGAACTGCTCTTTTAGCAAGCAAGCCCCTCTTGGGGAATTCTTTTAAAATGGTATACGGTGGTGATTTCAGGTGCATTCCCCAGAGAATCAAAATCACATTTTTTGACTCACAATTATGCAAAAGCTATTAAGAGATTCATCGACTCGAGCACATGGTTATCGTGCTGTTTCATCTCATTGTTTCCCATTTATTGGAGTGTGCTCATGACAAATTAACCCTTGTATTACTACCACCATTGTATTATCTTAACAAAAGGATATAAGATATTCATTGTCTTTGTGTTATTGTTTTTATATTGTACTGAAGAGAAACATATATTGATCAACCCCCCAGGAAAAGAAGGGATTGGGTGATTTTGATGTGAAGATTATTCTTCTTATCTCTCAAAACTCAAATAATGTTTTCTTATATATATATATATATATATATATATATATATATATATATATATATGAAATTCAGTTTTTTTGTTCTTTTTATATTGTGATTGTGCTGAGGATGGATGGAGATGCGACAGAGGGATCAAGGGAGTGCGGCGGAGCTGTGGAGGGAGTGGGCACACACAAGTTTGAACCCGAGAGACAATGTTTTCATGTAAAAAGAAGTTGAGCAATGAGGAACACTCATTTTTATTTGAATCTTCAACAAACTAACCCTAAACTATTCATGAATTCAATATTATGTTTTTTGACAGAGATTAATTCAGTATTTGGTAAGGCAGCAAAATTAGACAAATGAATCTTGGAATCCTATCATATCCAATTTTATTCCAATACGACTGCTTAGAGTTAGGCGTAGCCGTTAGATAGGACAGCGATGCCTTTTGACTCCACTAGGCAAGACAAAGTAACACCCCGGTCCATTTCAGAATATTTATATATTTATTTATAGAACATGTTTCACTCACTTTCACCCCAGAATAGATAAAGCTGTATCACGTTTTTTACGTTTATTTGAGTAAATTCTCAATTTGTCCCGTCAACTATCACGCTCTCTCAAATTTAGATCTTAAATTATACTCTCTCCGTCTTAAAATAATGGTCGTTTTATCTCATTTCACGCATATTAAGAAAAGAACATAAAAGAGGGAGAGAGAATAATATTTTTACCAAAATATCCTTATCAAACATTGGGAGTGATGAATATTATTTTAATTAGATGGTACAATTGGAAAAAAACAATTAATATCGCATTGAAAATCGTAAATGACAATTTTTTTGGGACAATTTTTTTTGCTAAAACAACTATTATTATGAGACTGAGGGAGTAAAATATAATAAATAGTTCCTAAACTATTTTATATCAATTAATTTAGTCCTTTAATTACTTTTTAAATAAAAGAGTGAGTAGATAGTTCAGAAACTAAATTGAAGAATTTAAAATAATTCAAGAACTACTTATATCTCCCTCTATTATACAATATAAGCAAAAATTAGTTAACGAAAGTTGATGTATTTGATCTAAAAGTAGAACCAGATACATCAATTTTTGTTGATTAATTTTTGCTTATATTCTGTAAAAGAGTAGTATATTTTTATAATTTAGGAACTAAATTGGAGAGAGGATAATAGTTGAGAGATAATTTAAAAATTTAGTCTTTATTTATTTATAGGATAAAGAATTAAAGATAAGGGTAGTATATCTTCTAGAAAAGCGTGAGGTGGTTGCTGCTTTTGGGCATGCATGTATTAATTAGTTGCCAATGCCATATTATATAAATGCTTCTAGAAGACCATCATCAGCAACTTACTTAGAAGCGCGTCAATTAATTAACAAATGATAACACACGAGTCCCATTTGCTTTTGGGGTGTGGAAAAGAAACAAACAAACATTAGTCATCAAAAGTGTCAAAATAAAGAGGCCACGTTTTCTTTTCTTTTCTTTTCTTTTTATGCTATCGTTTGAGTGCATGCATGTACAATTGAGTTGTTTGTATTGTCATTTAATTAATTGTAGCAGGATCCTAATCCTAATGAACTAAGACATCAAAAAGTACTCAAAGAAGAAAATGCTTCCTTGGTGGATGGAGAGGAACTGGAAGAAGAACACTAGTACTCATCAATGGGATTTGTCTTCTCACTTTCATTTTGAAGAAACTGGAGATTCTGATGAAGTTGTAGATTCTGATCCCATCAAAGCCATCGTAGATGACGATGACGATGCTCAATCTTGCAGCTACGATGGATCTGCAGATACTTGTAATAATTCTGTTGAATACGATGATGACGACGACAAGGACGAGGATGAGAAAGATGTTGTTTATGGAACATCTTATTGTGAAGAAGATGATGAAATGAATGAAGATAAGAAATCCTTTGATTCGGGTCAGCTGGAGTCGTTGGATGAGATGGAAAAGAATAGGATGTTCTGGGAGTCTTGTTTGGCATCTTAATTCATTCATTTAACCTAGCTTAGTTTTAAATAGTTATAATTAATTATTAAGAAAGGCAGCAGAAGAACTTCTATATCAAATCTGAAGCGCTGGGCATCACTGTTTTTGAACTGCGCTAGCTACATATCCTTCTTTTAGAAATATGAATAATTGAATATTACTTTTTTGACCAAATTTTAATATGAATATTGATTGATTCAGTTCTGGTATTTTTTATTTTAAATAAATGTATATGTAAATAAAACTGATGCACATGTGAGGACGGTGGACTACACACCATATTTGGTTCTTGTAATTTTTAAATGTAGGTCAAAATACATTTTTGTTTTTGATATTTCACTGTTTTTTTTTTCGTTTTTATCTTTTAAAATGCTTGTTTATATTCTTCATCTTTTCAAAGTTAATTAAAACGTTTCTTTCGTTAAATGACGTTAATCATGGCTTCTGTGGATAATATGACATGAATAATTATCCACGTAAGCAAAGTTCACGGTGTAATTTGCATTCTTTACATTCTATTAATTCCTGTTTTTTTAATTCTCAGTTTGATCATCAATATTAATTTTCTGATTTTTAATTTATTATTCAATTATCATTTTTCAATTTTTATACTAGGATAACAACAAAAAATTCAATTATCATTTTTATCATGACACAATTAAAATGTTTACATGACGAATTATCCATATCACTATCCATGTAATTCATTAAGAGTTTACTTAACGGAATGATCATTTTAATTAACTGTGAAAAGACAAATGAAGTAAACAAACATTATAAAAGATAAAGGTGAAAACAAACATTTTAAAAAAAATAAAGGAAGTAAATGAATATTTTTTAAAAAATACATGACAAAAACCAAAAAAAACATTTAATGGTCTAATAACACAATCAACAGCTTACCAACTTGATCATCTTCTCCAGCACAGCTGGTGGTGCTGGTTGGTGTATTCGACACCAATGTTTCCTCAATCTTGTATCAGCACCTCCATCATGTTTCGACGACTCTGTTGTAAGATCCGCTTATCTAGCGTTGCCTTAACCATTAGCGGCAAAGGCTCCTCTTCGATGGAGGTGATCTTCTTCTTCCTCCTACACCAACGACCCCTGTCCCCCTCCTAAATCTCCAAACTTGTTATGACTGAGGGTGCCAATAACAGTTCTGTTGCCCCTGCTGAACAGCCCATTAACCCAAGACCTCAACGCATGAAGAAGCCACCAGCCAAGTTTGATGATCACTATGTTTACAAATGATTCCTTTTGCTTCTAGATTGTATGAGTTGGCTTAGTACCGTTAGAATTGCCTTGCTGTCGTATCTTTCCTAGATTTGGTTGTCCCCAAATTGGTATTCTCTTTGATATTTAATTTGTATCTTGCTCAGTATGAGGTTTATGAAGGAAATAACCAATTTCTGATTCTCCCCTTTTATCCTTGCTTGAGGAGGTACTCAGACCTCAAATTCTGAGTGTATAACATTGGTGCTTTCATTGAGAGCGAATTCCCTCCATGACTCGCAACAACACCAACCCTCTGCCGCCTCCACCTCCGATTAGCAATGATGAGCTCGCACGTCAGATTGCTTCCTTGACCACTCAGTTCGAAGCGATGCAGAAGCGCTTGGAGGATCAAACCCTTTCCACGGCGACTTCCCGTCCCACCGCCGAGTCAAACAACTGTCCGCGTCTCAAGCTTGATGTGCCTCGCTTTGACGGCGCCGATGCACATGGCTGGATCTTCAAGATTTCTCAGTTTTTCACTTACCATCAGACACCAGAAGAGGAGCGCATCACCATCGCTTCCTTTTACCTCGACGGCGCAGCTCTGGCGTGGTACCAATGGATGTATCGAAACCACCAGATCGTGTCGTGGTCGCAATTCCTCATGGCGTTGGAGACTCGTTTCGCTCCCACGGCGTTCGACGACCCTCGCGGAAACTTGTTCAAGCTCACTCAATCAACCACAGTCGTGGCGTATCTCACGGAGTTTGAAGCACTGCCCAACAGATTGGAAGGTCTTTCCACGGCTGACCTTTTGAGTTGCTTTGTTTCGGGTCTCAAAACTGAAATTAAAATGGAGATCTTAGCTCAACAACCCACCACTCTGGATCAGGCTGTTGGTCTTGCTCGCTTGCAGGAAGACAAGCTCTCCGATCTTGCTCGCGCTGCTCGGAAAAGGACACAACCGGCGTGGCACACTTCGGCGTCACCCAAGTTTCCCCTTAAACACATTGCTGAGTCCTCTAAACAAGCTCCAGGGTTGTTACCGTCACCACCAGCCAAGGCCCGTTTTCGTCACCTGTCAAGTCAAGAAATGGATGAACGCCGTGAGAAGGGATTGTGCTTTAACTGTGATCAAATGTGGTCCAAGCAGCACAAATGTGGTGCTCGTGTATTCTTGATGGTTGCAACTGATGATGATCCATCGCCTTCAATTGGGGATTTGGAAACTGCTGTTGCCTCCATTGATCCCGGCGGAACCACATTACCTGACTCTGAACCTCAGGCAGCCCAGTTGAGCTTATACGCCCTTTCCGGTGATTTTGCAGCTGATACATTTCGGGTTACCGGGTCAATTGTGTCTCATCTGGTTCAGGTGTTAGTGGATGGGGGAAGCACCCATAATTTCATTCAGTCTAATGTGGCTCGGGAATTGGGCTTGGCCCAAACTCCTATTACACCATTTCGTGTGTTGGTTGGCAGTGGACAGGAATTGTGCTGCTCCACTATTTGTTCTAATGTTTTTCTTACCTGGCAGGGTCAAATATTCACTGTGGATTTGTTTGTTTTGGGCCTTCGTGGAGCGGATGTGGTGCTAGGGGCCCAGTGGCTTAAGGAATTGGGTCCAGTATTGATGGATTACACAGCCCTCACTATGAAGTTTTTTTTACAATAATTGTTGTGTTGAGCTTAAAGGGGATTCTCCAACTCCTTCAGTGGGCTTACACCTATTCCAGAAATTAGCCAAACAGAACCCTTAAGCCCAATTATTCTCATTACACATTACTAGCCCATATGACCCACAATATACCCTTGAACCACTTATCCAAACACCATCCACCACCACACCCTCATCTCCACCAAAGACTTTAACACCACCACCTGAGCTCACTCACCTCCTTACCAAATATTCTGCTCTCTTCTCTGACCCTACCACTTTGCCTCCCTCAAGACCAAATGACCATACCATCACTCTTCAACCCAATGCACCTCCCGTGAATGTCCGACCATATCGTTACCCGCACTCACAGAAACAAGAAATCGAGGCTCAAGTTGCTAAGTTCCTTAATACTGGGTGGATTCAACCTAGTACCAGCCCCTTTTCATCACCAGTTCTTTTACTCAAAAAGAAAGATGGCTCCTGGCGGATGTGTGTGGACTATCGAGCACTAAATGCGGTTACGGTTAAAGATCGTTTTCCCTTGCCAACCATTGATGAGCTTTTGGATGAATTGGGCAAGGCACGCATCTTCTCCAAATTGGATTTAACTTCTGGATTTCATCAGATTCGTGTCAATCCACAAGACAGCCTTTCGCACTCACGACGGACACTATGAGTATCGGGTGATGCCATTCGGTTTGTGTAACGCTCCGGCAACGTTTCAGGCCACCATGAACGACATTTTCCGGCCTCTTTTACGCAAGACAGTGATAGTCTTCTTCGATGATATTTTGGTTTATAGTGATTCCTTGGACAGTCACATTGTTCATCTCGCTGAGGTATTTGGCATTCTAGAATCTCATCACTTTCATTTGAAACCCTCTAAGTGTTCTTTTTGTCAGCCACATATTTCATATTTGGGTCATATTGTTGCTGAGGGAACTGTTGCGCCTGATCCTCTTAAAATTCAGGGGGTTCTTGATTGGCCTACCCCTAAATCAGTTAAAAGTTTAAGAGGATTTCTGGGATTGTCTGGTTTTTATAGACGTTTTGTGCGTGATTATGCAAAATTGGCTCATCCTTTGACTTCTTTGTTAAAAAGAAATGCTTTTGAATGGTCCAAGGAATCTCAAGGAGCATTTGAAACCCTTAAAGTTGCTTTGGCTACTGCTCCGGTGCTAATTTTACCAGATTTTGCTCAGCCTTTCATTGTTCAAACGGATGCTTCCGGGCATGCTATGGGTGCTGTTTTGTTGCAAGGAGAACACCCCATTGCCTATTTCAGCAAGTTGTTCTGTCCTAGGCTATCCAAAGCCTCTACTTATATCCGTGAACTTCATGCAATCACTAGTACGGTGAAACGATGGCGCCAATATTTATTGGGGCACTTCTTTGTCATACAAACAGATCACCGGAGTCTTAAGGAGCTTTTAACTCAGGTAATTCAAACCCCTGAGCAACAGTTTTATTTGTCTAAGTTATTGGGATATCATTATGAGATTCAATATAAACCGGGCAAAAGTAATGTGGTTGCTGATGCGTTGTCTCGGTGTTACGAGCCTCCGGTTGCTGAATTGAATGTGTTGTCCACTCCCCAATTCCTTTTCATTGATGACCTTAAAAGGGAGTTACGTGTTGATCCTTCTTATCAAGAAATCTGTCACAAAGTTGCTGTTGATCCACTAGTTTTTCATGAATACAAATTGGTGAATGGGTTATTAATGAAGAAGAATAGAATTTGGATTCCTTCCACATCCAAATTCAAGACTTTGCTCATGAAAGAATTCCATGAGACTCCAATTGGGGGTCATGCAGGAGTAGTAAAGACTCTAAAGCGCCTATCGGCTAATTTTTATTGGGATGCAATGAGAAAAGACATCACCAAATTTATTAGTGAATGTTTGGTGTGCCAACAAACCAAGTATGTCACCGGGAAGCCTAGTGGCTTACTTCAGCCGCTTCCGATACCAACTAATATTTGGGAGGATATTTCTTTGGATTTTGTGACTGGTTTGCCTGCTTCTAATGGATTTTCGGTTATTTTGGTTGTTGTGGATCGATTCTCTAAAGGAGTTCATTTAGGAGCATTACACTCTCAGTTTACGACTTACAAGGTAGCTGAACTTTTTGTCAACATCGTTTGCAAACTTCATGGATTGCCAAAGAGCATAGTCTCGGACCGTGACCCCATCTTTATCAGTAAGTTTTGGACTGAATTATTTAAGTTCAGTGGGACTTTACTTCGTATGAGTTCTTCTTACCATCCTCAAACTGATGGGCAAACGGAGGTGACAAATCGGACTATTGAGCAGTACTTGAGAGCATTTGTTCACCATAAGCCCTCCTTGTGGTATCGTTTTCTTCCTTGGGCTGAGTATCACTACAACACTGCCTTTCACATGGCTGCTGGATTTTCTCCTTTTCAGATTATGTATGGTAAGACTCCACCTTCTATTCCTTCTTATGTGGGTGGTTCTTCTGTGGCTGCTAGTGATGAGATGTTAGCAAATAGAGAGGAAATTCTGGCCTTGTTGCGCAAGAATTTATCCAAAGCTCAAACTAGGATGAAGACCTTATCTGATGAGAAAAGAAGAGAGGTTAATTATGAAGTTGATTCTTGGGTCCATGTGAAACTCCAACCTTATCGTCAATCTTCATTGTCCGGAGTTAAATACAACAAGCTTCGTAAGCGCTTTTATGGTCCCTTTCGCATTCTTGAGCGCATAGGACCAGTAGCTTATAAATTGGAGCTCCCTTCAAATGCCAAAGTTCACAATGTTTTCCACTGTTCTCTGTTGAAGCCTTATTTTGGCGAAATTCCACCATCTGCTGTGCTGATACCCGAGGAGGCTGTAGGTAATAATCCGATTATTTCTCCACTTGCTCTTCTTAATTCAAGGACTCTGCTGTGTAATGGAGAGTTGAAGACACAAGTTCTGGTTCAGTGGAATGGTCTTCCACCTGAGGATACTTCATGGGAAGATTGGAATGAGCTGCAACAATCTTACAACCTTGAGGACAAGGTTGTCATTGAAGGAGAAGGCATTGTTATGACTGAGGGTGCCAATAACAGTTCTGTTGGGCCTGCTGAACAGCTCATTAACCCAAGACCTCAACGCATGAAGAAGCCACCAGCCAAGTTTGATGATCACTATGTTTATAAATGATTCCTTTTGCTTCTAGATTGTATGAGCTGGCTTAGTACCGTTAGAATTGCCTTGCTGGCGTATCTTTCCTAGATTTGGTTGTCCCCAAATTGGTATTCTCTTTGATATTTAATTTGTATCTTGCTCAGTATGAGGTTTATGAAGGAAATAACCAATTTCTGATTCTCCCCTTTTATCCTTGCTTGAGGAGGTACTCAGACCTCAAATTCTGAGTGTATAACAAAACTCCATCCTCTGTACCAACTTGGTCAAGTCCCGATCACCACCAAAACCCCCTGACTTTTATGATGCAGTTTCATATGCTTGATTTTCTACTATGCCTAGTCTCAGATCTAGATTAAAAATCAATTTCTCATATTGGTTTTAAACTCACCATAATCTACCAACATCCTACCCTTGGTTGTTGCTGCTAAGATGTTTTGTCTTAATCTTTGTTGCCAAGGTTGTCAGACTCGAGAGTGTACATAAACTCGTGAGGGATCAGTAGACTCGTAAGAGTTTATGAAAATAAATAAAATGACATTAAAAACACATATAAATGACACTAACAATTGACACAAAAGTTTCAATTTCAAACTCTTTAATAGAGCAAAATAGCAAGATAAGATCCTACTACATAAAACATAAAAAATTAATTGACAAAAATAAAAACTGAAAACATTTCACAAAACATATATGCTAATGGTTTGGAACGTCAAAGCTACTACAAAACATTGGTTAAAAAACATATATGCTTTGGGAGTGGATACATGAGTAGGAGTGATTGTGTTTGTGTTCCATGTGTGAGTCAACTAGTTTTTGGCTATGTAGACTCGTAAACTCACCCGATTCTACGAGTTAACTCTCGAGTTTGACAATCATGTTTGTTGCAACCTCACCAAAACTTTGCCTCTAAGTAATAACATATGTTTGAGCCAAATACAAAGAAAGTGTTGGATTGTTCTATTTTCTCCTTTGGTGTTGATCTTATTGGGGAAAACCCCACAGGCTCAAGGATCTTTGAGGGAATATAGATAAACACACAGCAAGAATAAAATAAAGAAGAACACAAATAGTTTACGTGGTTCGGAACCTCTTACCTACGTCCACGGGAACACATCAACACAATTCATTCATCTTCGCAAACATGATTACAACAATTTGTAACCCACCCCAATATATGTATCACCCTACAAGAGTCTTCTCACTCTTAGAGTTACAAGGAATAATAACACTCACATCTCACAATAAATGATCACCAGCACTCTCCTCTCACTAGAACCTGCTGGAGATTCTCCACCTCTCTACATTGTCACCCAAGAATGGGGATGCCTCACATCTTCATTTGTGCATGTCTTCACTCTTCATAAGTCTCTCTATTCATAGAACATAACATGACTTCCATTCATGCATAAGACTTAGTGGACATATATTGCCACAACTTTCCAAGACTTTAGATACATCCACCCACCTTATGAAATATATCTCTTAAATTTCAACTCTTTGGCATTTTCCTGGAAACTATAATCGACTTTTTTCCAACTGCTGTGGAGGACTTGTGGTGGTGGTGATGTCATGGTGTACCTGCTTGGTTTGCTATTTCTCGGAAGGTTTTTTTTTTGTACCCCCGCCATCTTCCCATATACCCCCACGTACCCTGCGAAAAGACCAAAATACCCTTCCCAAAATTTAAAAAACCCCAACATATCCCCAGCTCAAAAAAAAAATGGAAATCGGATATAGGTAAATCCGATTTTCCCCTAAAAATTTAAAAAAATTAAAATCATATTTATCTAAGGTGGGGGTAAATCCGATTTGGAAATCGGATGTACCCCACCCATAGGTAAATCCGATTTTTATCCAAATAATAAATAAATAAATAAATCATTTAAAAAATTAAGAATATTTTTTTTAGAAAAATAAATTAGATATGTATAATATGAATATTGGGCGTTTTTTGGTTCTGTTTAGGATGTAGTTCGTTAACACGTGACGATGTTATACGTCAAGTGAATAATTTAGGCTAAAAAATTGGTTTTTGGCCAACCTACTCCGATTGTAATGAAACCACAGCCATTAAATCTGAAAAAAATCAAGGATCAATACCCCTCAAGAATGAACTTATTAATTTGTTTAATTTTTCACAGTCTCCAAAAAATCAAAAAAAAATTGCATAGCCTTATTTTTGTTTTTTTAGATTTTTAGTGGGGTTTTTATAATTTTTTGATTAGTTTTGACTCTTTAACGGATTTACACCCCCCCCCCCCCCCCCCCCCCCCCTTTAAGGTAAATCCGATTTGTTATTTTTAAAGTCGGATATACATAGTGGGGGTATATGGGTAGATACATCCGACTTTAAATATTAACAAATCGGATTTATCCCCCCTAGGTAAATCCAAGCGAGTTTATTTTAGGCAGGGGTATTTTCGTCTAAAAACTTCTTGTGGGGTATAGGGGAAAATGGTGGGGGTACCAAAAAAAAACCTTCTCGGAAAGGGGTATTTTTGGTCCATAATTTGGAGTCTAAACCTCAATGGCCCCAAGCCCAATACATGTCGATTAGGGTGTTGGTTTTAATGTTTTTTTGGGCTGTGCTTTGTACCTCAAAAGTTAGTAGTTGATTAGTCTATTAATTTAGATGTACCACCAGTAAGGAGATGTATTAGATGCTTAAGGTTTTATTTTTGAAGTTACATTAATCTTGCACTCCACTCAGGTTTAAATCTCTGGCCAGCTGTCCCACCCTTTGAGGTGCCTCCAATCTAGCGAGGGGATTAGTCACTGCGTTCGGTGGTGGATATCCTGATCTGGGTAAAAAAAAGTCTTGCACTCCACCAGGATTGTGGGTAGTAGTTTACACTTGGTGTAGTTCTCTAGCCTTTCGGTTATGAATTATTGGAATCCCTCTCTGTTGAGAAAAAAACACATAATTTGGACAAAGCATTTACTACTCTATCAATAAAAGTTGAACAAAAAAAGTATTGTCACTCACAATTACAATTTCTCTATTTCATTGCCACTAACTACTTCTAAGATATATTAAAATATTAAGTTTGTTTTTGTTAATCATACCCAGTCTATAAAGGTAAATTTCAGGTGTATATGGCTTTAGCAAAATTATATATAAAAAATGTCATAAATAGCTTTACAACTCCACTTAAATAAATTTCCTGAAAAAAAAGTTTCAGTTTAATAGATAACTAGTTTGTTTTTGTATCATTGTATGTACGTCTAGGATTAAAATGATAAGTTCTCTAAAAGTTAATAAATTAGTAAAAACAAAACCAAATCAAAATAGTAGGGTGGGAAAAAAAACCCTTTAAAAGAGTATCCACATTGAATCAAAATGTGGATATGCAGTTATCAACATAGGATTCTGATGTCAAAAGACATAGGATTCTAAATCCGTAAAATAGTTAATTCGTTACTCAACTCACTTTATTTTTATGGTTTGTCTAACCCTTTAATGGAAAAATTTTCCTTTCTGTGGGCTCTGCCTTTAGATTGCAATGATAGCCTACCAAACACGTAAACTGGGTGAAACCCTTTCATTCTGCAATTTCAGATTGTATAGGTAAATATCAAATATGGCAAACAAAGACTCTAATTTACCATTGTGAAACGTATTAACTGTCATAGACTCAGATATTTCTGTGATAAAAATTGGAATCCACCAAATTTTAATCATATAGAAAGCATAATAATCTAATACTAAATCAATCAATCTCCCTAAACTTGGAACTTTTACCTACCTGAAATTTGAAAATGTGGCTACTCCTTAGCCAACAACCATCCCCATTTGAAAATTCAGCCCTAAACTGAACATAACATAGCATGCCCACAATCCACAATAAGCAAACAATTCCTACTACATATGTATTAATAATTTACACAAGCAAACTTGCTTGTACATACAAAATCTGAAACAAGGTGCTTCAAAACTACTTACTAACAAGAAAACCAGATCTCAGCTAGATGCAATAAGCGTCACCGGTGAAACAGAATCGGTGAATTTATCAATCATCTCCACATCTTTGGTGCCTGTCCATTCTACTGATGGACTAATTGTGTCAAGATTAGATTCCAATTCATTCAATGTTGACCTAAACTTTTCTTGTTCAGAACAACTCAAGCAAGAATTCCCAGTTTTATTATCAGTAATTGATATAGCAGGTTCCACATTATAGCCAGAGCAATTTCTAGAGCTCACATACTCTTGCAAATAACCTTCAGGCACTTCTTCAGAGAATCCCTTGGTGTTCTCATCCAATTTTTTTAAGAAGCATTCTTCAATCTCGCTAAGAGACTCGGCCTCCACTTCCTCTTCACTGCTACTATGGCTGTAGTGAGCATGATCATCATAATCTGATTTAGTCCCTCTCAATTCACCGCTGGTGTCTGCTTCTCGGTGACTGTCATATTCATCCATCTCAGACCGGCGATCTGATGAGCGAAAGGACATAGGCGAATATCCACACGTTGCAGTCTCTTCGCGTTCTTTAAGGGTCTTCATTATCAATGTCTTGAGTAAGTTCATCACTTGAACCGCGTGCATTAAAGCAGTTAGAGGATCGGACATCTGTTTCAGGAGACAAAGATAAACAAAAACATGAATTCGAATAGACCATTTCTCACTTCTCATTGTGTGCAAAGTTCTCAAATGTGTAAAAGAATAGTCTGCTGTAAAAGGACAACACAATATTGCAACTTGTCATAACAATGAAAATTGCAGATTCCAAATCATATGCCCAAAACAAAATAAAAGGAAAAGCACAAATTCATCAACATTAAGTAATATTAATAGAAAAGGGGTATGCATATAGCATGTACACCTACCTGAGTCATGTTTGGAGCAAAAACCATTGCAATATTTCTTGCATTCATTTTGTTAAACTCTTCCTCTTCTACAACATCAGCCATAAGATCAATAGCCCAACTGAGCAAAGCAGACTCAGTTGGCTTTAGCTGCTTAACAAGCTCAATAGATTCTTCTTCTGTGTTGCATTGAAGAACTTCTTCAGGGGAAAGTCCATCCAACACACCTGAAGGAAGTTCTCGGAACCAAGCCTTAATTAGTCCAGCTAAGCAGTGAACATCAATGTCATCTGGCACAATGCCCCTATTCAACTGGTTCCTTACATGCTCCTCTTTACTATTTTCAGGGTTTATGCGAAATATACCTTCTGCCTAAAAATTCATAGGAAAAAAAAATGAATCTGAAATTAACTGCTAGCAAGACCTTAATTAATAATGTAAAAAAATTACAAAGTGAGTACCTTTAACCCTCCCTGTGAGTATAAACGGTCCTGCATTAGCAAGAGAATAGTGGGGACACTGTTTCCTTTTGAATCATAAGAACACTGCATAGATTCTGCTGACACTCCAAACACACTTACACTGCAAAAACAGTAGATGCATGATAGCAAAATTACAAGTTAGTGAAGAATAAAAATTAGAAAAAAAAGGTGGGTTTTAAATTTTGAAAAATGTAAGATGAAAATCTATTCAAAAACAAAAGCTCACTACATAGAAAAAAATGAATTTTTTTTAGCCCATTTGAAATCTAAGCGAAACAGTATGCACAAAAAAGAAAAGTTTCTATTTTTTTGAAGAAAAATGAAAGAAAGGTGTTTTTGTTGTACCTAGCACTTGGAACTCGACCAGGGATCTCAACTTCGAACTCAACAGGGAGGCCAAGAAAGCCATTGAAGCGGTCGAAGGTGACATGAGTGATGTGTTGAACGTCGGTTGGCCATCCGATCTCCATGTCTATGTGATGGACGGTGGAGATTACTTCGTCTGGTCTGTCTACCCTGCAAGCTACCATGGATTTTCTGATTGCTGCTAACAGCAAGGCTACGAGTGAGAGTTGGTTCTGCTGTTCTTCTTCGGCGGCGCGAGCAGCTCTTGTTCGCTTACTTCCTCCTCCGCCGCATCCACCGCCTCTGGTCACCATTACTAGCCCCGTCATTTGAGGAGAGAGAGAGAGAGAGAGAGAGAGAGAGAGAGAGAGAGAAAGTTGTTTTAAATTTGGGTGTGATGAAAGAGAGAAAGGGTTAGTTAATGTGTTTTGTTGGGTTGCATTCAATTCAATTAGCGTTGTTGTAGCTCTCCTATCTATGTATGTTTCTGTTTCAACTTCAAACTTCAAACGGACACTCCTTTTCAAATTTCCTCTCTCTCTCCTCTCTCTCTCTCTCTATTGCTCTCTGGTTTTTGACCTCTGTGTTCACTTCAGTTACCATTACTGCCACCACTTTTTATCTACGAAACAAAAATTGTAATTGTAAATGTTAATTAAAAAAGTTAAACTCCTCCATTTTTTAATGTTGGATGGAGGAGGTGATCAATGGTTTAGGTTAAGTTACTGGTTAGTTACTTAGTGACTTCTGTTTATTTAGTTTATAAATATTTTGGGTTTTAAATTATAATAATCAAGGATTAAGTTTGGGTTGTTGATTTGGGTGGATATAATGATCTATATACATCATCACTTTCTTTTTTAGGGTAAGATGGGAATCATTCAGTTTCAAGGATATTAATGATTAATGATTGTTTCCTAATACACTCGGTTTAATTATTATCCATGGGAAGAAGGTTGGCCTTTGCGAAATCCACTACCGGTTCTTTTTAATGATCTAAGGATGGATGTTGGAGAAATTATAATTACTAGCCGTGTTACCCGTGCCGTGCACGGGGGCGAAAAAAAAAACAGAAGTTGCAACATAAAAGGTCTAAATATTACATTCCCATAGCAATAAAAGTTTCAACAAAGGTTTGAAGATAGAGCAAAATAAACAAAACAAAGATAAAATATCTTGAAGGTACATGCCACTAAAAAAGTCATTACATAATAATAGGATTGTGAGCACTTTGGCCAACTTCTTCATGATGAGAAGAGTTAGTCCTATGAATGGGACGGCAACCTCAATGAGGGTAGAACATCTAAATTGGAGGCGACTGATTGCGCATTATTCTAAGACGAACACGTGCAGCAGTCATCGGACAATGGATTTTGAAGCAACCCTTTGAAACATAGGTTAAAACGACCTCACTCTTAGTAGGTGTTCCAATCAAACCATCAACACCAAAGAGATTCATAATCTCAGTAGTCTTGGTCTTAATATAAGGCACATTGTGTTGCTATTAGGTTGTTAGCATACCCACCATCGGCATAAGCACTGTTAACATTTCCACCATAAGCATTTTGATTAAGATACTCCACTTGGATGGAAGGTCATTGATTACGCATAACACGTCGTCAACGACGATCAACAATAGTTGTCAATGAACATGAATATTGAAATGCCCTTGAGATACATAAGTAAAATCAAAAAGTGCAGGACCTTCAAGCAAAAAGATTCATTATAGCAGTGATTTTGATCTTTAAGTATGATTGCCGAGTCTTATTCACACAAAGAGTATACATCAACTTAAAATGTTTCTCAAAACATAAAGAAAGTGATTTTAGAGTACTAAAAATGCCAAGCATTTAGTAAGTGACACACATTTTATCAACTTCCCAATTACCGAGTCTGACCCAAAGTGGGGGTTTCTTGATGACAAACACATTCAAACTAATTTACAAATTTAAATATGATTCCAATCAACGACTTTCAAAATTTAACCCTTATCAAACTCTTTACTCGCCCCAAAGAAAACAATCTGAAGACAAATCAAACTCTACTCGTTACAAATTCAACACAAGGAAAAGAATGATATAAGACGTCATCACTCTACTCTCAAAGTGCAGTGTTTTAAAATGTGGTGTAGAATGATACTGCAAACTTTTGTGTGTACATATTTGTCACGAAATTATTATTTCTCACTAAATCGGTTATTGAGGAATGGACTCTGAGTACTTGAACGGTAATTTTTTTTTCAAACACTAAAGTACCCAAAAATACGCTGCTTAGCATTACATTTTACGTATTTTTTCATGAAATTATTTATTTTTTCACTAAATCGGTTATTGAGTCACAAAATTTTGACATTTGCATAGTAGATTTTTTTTGGAAACAATAAAGCATAAAAAACACACTACTTAACATTGTACTTTACATACTTTTTTGAATTTATTTTTTTCACCAATCCGGTCACTGAGGAACAAACTTTGTGTATTTTTTCGATATTTAGGAATGACTTTTGAGTATTTGAAAAAGCATCACAAAAACACACTGGCTAGCATCATAATTTACATAATTTATTATGAAATTAATTTTCATTTTTTAGTAATCTGATTATTGAGGAAAAATTATTATTTTTTTGAGAACTAATTTTGTTTCGGACTCTAAAGAACCTCAAAAAATTGCTAGCATCACACTTTACATAATATATCACGAAATTAATTTTCGTTTTTCACCAATCTGATTATCGGAAAAAAATAATTTTTTTTCAAAATTTTAATGTAATATAAAAAAGTAAAATATTAAAAAAATGGGGGGTAGGGGGGAGGGGTAAGGGGTTGAGAGTTTTGGAGGGAAAGTGGAGTGGGAGACTCCAAAATATTTATATTTTAAAGATAAATGATATATTAAGATATATTCCTAGTCCACGTTATAAAAAAGAATGGTTTTTCATTATACCCCATACCCCCCATTTTACCAAAAAGCCCCAAAATGTCCTTGTTTTTTATAATAATTTTTTTTTTTTTAATTTCCGGATTTACACATATTTTCGGAATATAAAAATATGAGTTTTCCAGATATATGTCAAATAGACGTATTGCCGGAAGTCAAAATGGCTTCCGGCAATACATCTATTTGACGTATATCTGGAAATTTCATATTTTTATATTCCGAAAATATGTGTAAATCCGGAAATTTAAAAAAAAACATTTTTTTTTAAAAACTGTTTTTTTTAATTAAAAATCAGAATTATTATTACGAGAAATAACAATAAATAATGAAACTCGCTGAACGATAACGATAACAAACGAAAGAACGAATACAGATACAAAATACGGTAATCATAATATAAGAAATACAAGTACAAATACACACAAAAAATACGGGAAAAAATACAACAACTATCTGTAAATCTCTAAATCTCCCAAAGCCTGAAGGAGTCGCTCATATGCACCAGTTGGAAGGCCGTCCAGTCCCATGACATAAAGGATATGTCCAGCGGCAGAATCGAGCCTCTCCTCCATGGTCCGTGGACCAACATCCTCAGCTGCTGGCTCCTCATCTGGTACATCATGCTCTGGAGGTGGAGGTGGAGCTTGAGTCAGACGAGGAATGGACAGCGACTCGTACCATGGTAGGTAATCATCAGTGCACTCACCCGCCACGCCTGTCTGTCTATCACTACGACGAAAAGTCCGCACCGAGCCTGGATACAACTCCAACCTCTGTACAATGGAGTCCGTAGATGGACGTGGGCCTGAAATGGGTACAGGAGGGATCTGCTGGACGTACCCAAACTGCCAGCGGACCCCTGTCTGCCATATATGGCACATCGACATCGCCTCAGAGCAGCGAACCTCCCAAAGCCTGAAGGAGTCGCTCATATGCACCAGCTGGAAGGCCGTCCAGTCCCATGACATAAAGGATATGTCCAGCGGCAGAATTGAGCCTCTCCTCCATGGTCCGTGGACGAACATCCTCAGCTGCTGGCTCCTCATCTGGTACATCATGCTCTAGAGGTGGAGGCGGAGCCTGAGTCTGACGAGGAATGGACACTGACTCATACCACGGTAGGTAATCATCAGTGCACTCACCCGCCACGCCTGCCTGTCTACCACTACGACAAAAAGTTCGCGTCGTACCTGGATACAACGCCAACCTCTGTACAATGGAGTCCGTAGATGGACGTGGGCCTGAAATGGGTGCAGGAGGGATCTGCTGGACGTACCCAAACTGCCAGTGGACCATGTCTGCCATATATGGCACAGCGACATCGCCCCAGAGCAGCCAACCTCTGAAATAGGAAATGGTGTGGAAAGGAGCGTGCTCTCTGTAGTCATCCCAAGGGCTCCAAATGACCTAATCCCGCTGTAAGTTATCCAGCGTGCTCTTTGTACGTGGAAGCGGAGTAGGATTGTAGGTTTTTCGCACCATGATGGTGGGAAAATACTCGTAAATCCAGCACTGAAATAAAATAATTAAATGAATAAATAAGTAATTATATAAATAAAAGCAATTAAAAGAATAAAACTAATTAATTAATTAATTACCTAGAGCAGAAAAGCGTTGCCGCCAATCTGCGATGTCTCCCAATAAGAGGCGTAGTTCAGCTGCTCGTAAAGAATGGCCAGAGCAGCTGGACCCCAAGCCCACTGACCACAACGGTCAAAATCGTGAATAAGAGTCACCCATTTCATGGGCACATAGGTGTGACTTTTATCGGAGAAGATGGCGGGGCCCAACAGGTGTAGCAAATAGCACCGTGCCGCCTGATCATAATGGCCAACCCACATGTTCTCTCTGTATGCGTCCTGCAAAAAGTTAAATCTGAATGTTGGTCCCTTATTAAATTGACACTCCTTCCAGCACTCTGTCCCGGCTACTCCCAGATAATCCTCTCCAGTCCGAATGGCATCAACAATGTCAAAATGCAGTCGCTCAGCCAAAGGATTGCCGGTGAGCGGAAAGTGGAGCAACGCGGACACGTCGTCCAACGTCACCGTCATCTCCCTCCACGACATGTGGAATGAGCTGGTCTCAGGATGCCACCTCTCAACAAAAGCAGATATGAGCTCATGGTTGATGTTGTTGAGAGGTGTGGTGTCCAGCTGAAATAGGTTGGCCTGCTGCAACCATGCCGCTATATGTGGGTGGTGCTGGTCCAGTCGAATCTTCAAAATCTTGCCTCCATTAGATGCCACCTTGATCTTCCCTTGGTCCTGTAAAAAAAATAAAAGTAATTAATAAATTATTAAAACAAATTATTAATTATTTATTGGTAAAAATTAAAGAAATTAATTATTATTACCTCCCCAATCAGTAGCTTACTAACGCAGTGCAGATCCAAATGGTCAGCAGGCTGAGCGTCATGCTGAGCAGCCTCAACCTCCTCTATCTGCTCATGTTGAGCGTCCTGCATCAAGTAGTCCTGCTGAGCAGCCCTCTGATAATGCTGCTCAGGCTCGTGATAATACTGCTGAGCAGACTCGTGATAATGCTGCTGCTCATGCTGTACCAGATCAGCCCCGCGTGTGTTCTCTCGGTCTCAGAAACGCCTCTGACGCTCAGAAGCGTGATTAGCCTGTCTCACCCTCAACCTAATCCTCATCCTAGTGCCAGGAGGACTACTCTGATCATATCGTGGTGTTGGTCCAGATGACTCGCCTCGCTCAAAGTTTCCTGATCTGGTTGCCACTGGAAAAAAAATTAAATGAAAATTTAAAAAAAAATCAAAATATTCCGGAAATACACGTAAATTCGGAAAAAATCCTTAAATTTCCGGAAATACACGTAAATTCGGAAAAAAAAATCGTAAATTTTTCGAATATACGTCAAAAAGGTGTATATCCGGAAGTCAAAATGTGTTCCTGATATACACCCAATTAACGTATATCCGGAAATTCCCCAATTTTTCCCAGAAAAGCCTTCCAAATTTACGTAATTTTACCCTTATTTCCGGAAAATTTACAAATTTTTTTTCCAGAAATACGTATATTTCCGGAAAATTTAGAGAAGACGACTTACTTTTTACGAAAATATGACTAAATGAGAATTGTTTTCCTTTTTTGAAGTTTTTTAAGGGGCATTTTAGTCCATTTGGTCATTTATGGGGGTATATGGTATAAGGAGGGGGGGTATGAAAAAAAAACCAAAACGAATTGTATCAAAATATGGTTTTTCTACCAAAAAGAGTTGGTGCGAATGGTAATTGGACTCGAACCTCACTAAAGTTGGCGTATACAGGTAACTAGCCAGGTTCCCCAGCGTCGATTAGTCAAAAAAAAATCTGGTTTTTCTAATTAATACTTTTAAATCTTGAATTTTCTCTCTCGCAAAACTACCCATTTTATGAAATTCTATATAACTAATGTTGAAATATCTCCAATAATTTATGTGTCTTTCAGTTTTATTGGAATGCCCATGATCGAAAGTGTCTCAGGTTAATCGATAGTAAAACAAAGTTCGTTTCACGTGATTAATCTGTTCGTCGTTGGTTTTTTTTTGGGTATCGGACCCTCTCGGGCGACCCACGCAGTGTCCCAACGCTGTCAACGAAGGACTAATCTGTGCTCGCTACTTGGGGCTCTTAATCATTTCGCTGGCCAACATCCTATTTGACGTAGGCGGGAGCCTGAACCACTGGTTTGCTCCATAGAAAATCCACATCTAAAGCGCATGATAAGACAAAGGAAAGTCTAGCTATAATGACACAAGCAACTTTGATCATGTCTTCATCCAATAAATGCGCTAACCGTGTTCTAATTTCATATTGGAGGTCCTAAAATATCTTACATTAATACATAGGAAATATGTGCACTTTTTCTAATATAACTGAACCGTACCTCAGGATCGGGCAAATGGGCCGGTTGAGGTGTAGGGTCGTTCTGTTGATTTTTTGGTCGGGAGCAGAGCTCAGTCTGGGTTGTACCTGCAAAGACACTCTGACGCCCAAGTCAATAGGGTAAGAGTGAAAGCAGGTGAAAGGTATAGGTCCAAAAAGTGTACCTGTCAGCGAGGGGAGGACCTCTATATATAGTGTATGAGGGCTAGCGCGCTGGCCGATCTCGACCGCTGATCATGCGAGTTCAGCCGCTGATCATTTGTCCAGTATTCTGGGCCATTTTTTATTTTGTATTCTTCTTGAATTACAAATTTTTATATCTCCTGTATATTTATTCGCCATAAGAATTATCACTATATGATTGGTAATTACCTAACATAAAAATATGTCAATTGAAGTAAATATTGTGTTGTGAAACTTCATTTCTTATCAACTTGAAAGATTTATTGTGCATGCGTCAAATATATGTGTTTTCCTCTTGTTGTAAATTGCTAATTTGTGACAAGAAATCTAATAAATATATATATATATATATATATATATATATATATATATATATATATATATATATCTTTGTATTTGTGGTGGTCTAATTAAATTCTATCTGAATTTATTTATACAATGAATACATTGTTACCCGCGCGTATGTACTGCTAGCAATTAATAACAGAATATAAAATGATTTGGGTAAAGAAAAACCCATTTGCTATGGGGAGTATAGTGCTTAAATAATCAATAGATGATTCTCACACCACCTCACCTTATGTTAAAGCAAATCATCTATTGTTTTTAAGTGGATAAAATGTGGGTAATTTACCTTACCCACTTAAAAGCTGATCATAAGTTAATTCTAATCGCAGTTCATCCGATCGAGGCAAGGTCAGACCTTTGAGGTCAAGTGAACTAATCATAGTTCAACTAGTGATGTTCACTATAGTTCAATCAATATGAAAGAAAAGTTGAACCTTTGTAGTCCAATGAACCAACCACAACTCAGTTGTTCACATGTGTTTATCGTTAGACATGTATTGATTGTTGGTCTAACCACGGTTAACCCAATCAGATTAAGTTTTCAACATGTACGTGTTGAGACTATTTAAGTTTAATACCTATTAGATTTTTATTCGAACTTTATAGTCCCCCCAAATATTTACTTTTTGCAAGATTAGTCCCTACCTATGAGGCACCGACCCTGACATACGTCATGTTAGTGTCCAATGATTGTTAGTGTACGACTCCGACATGGACAAAGAATACGACATTATGAAGAAGTGTCATTCAGATTTTTACTTTCGAGAGTAACGGAAGGAGATTAGGGTTTTTTATGCAAAATATTATAATTTTTAATTTGAGAATTATGGATTTAAAATTGAAATAAATTATATTAAATCTATTTAACTATTAAAGTAAATAGCATTTATTTTAAGAAACAATAGTGTATTTTTCAACTAATCATATATCATTATTTTAAGGGTAAATGAGATATTTCTTGTCAGCAAAAGTGTAAATAAGATATTTATAAATTCCATTAAAATATTTTTTTTGACCAAACCACTAAAAAATATTTATCAATACAAACTATGCACTTGACACGAAAACTTCATCATGATTTTAAAAATTACTCCACTATTGAGTACAATAGAATTAGGGAAATTTTACTCATTATAAGTATTTAGTTAAATTCAGCGTTGTGTAACAAAAAAAACATTGAACTTCAATATTGAGTATATTAGATTTACAGATTTTATATCTGTTGTTCAATAAAAAGAAGTTGAGAAAAATTAAAATAATCAATTAGTTTCTAACCTTGGAAACTTGCAGCACACCTCTTGGAAATACAAACTGACATTAATGTATATGGGTTAGTATGCAAATAACAAAAATATCTATAATAGTTTGTAAAATATAATTATATGTGAGATAGAGATAGTGGATTACATGTGGCTGATTTTATTGATTCCACATCATGTAAGGTAGATTACCCACATTTATTGAAAGACAACCAAAAATTTACCTTAATATAATCAAGGGATGATGAAGAATATTGAGTTAAGGTAAATTACCCACATGTTTGTTGCGAAATGGAGTTAACAGGCAAGTTTGCAGGTAAATTTTGATTTTCCTGCGGATTTTCTTAAGAACCGTAATTCGCAGGAAATTTCTTTTTTTTTTACGAGAAATGAAAAATAAATTGTACCTAACCTTTCACTTTGTTAAAATCTTTTTGTTAAAATCTTTTTTCTTTTACGAATTAAACAAAACGTTTCACTCTCACTCTCCATCATCCCTAACCTTCACTCTCCATCAACCCTAACCTTCAAACTCAGAAATCAACCCTAATCTCTCGATCAACAACGAAATCAACCCTAATCTCTCGATCAACAACGAAATCAACCCTAACCTTCAACCTCACTATTCTTCAACGAAATCAACCCTAACAGGAAATCAACCATGTGATTTAGAAATCTTCAACGAAATCAACGGCGTTTTTGGTTGCAAGTTCGTTTGTTCCTCAACGAAATCAACGAAATCTTCAATCTCACATTGTTTTTGGTTGCAAGTTCGTTTGTTCTTCCATTAATAAGGTCATTTTTCTTCTTCTAATCTCACTCCTTTCACTTTCACTTTTGTAGGCTTGTATGCATTAGTATGTTTCTTGCATTTACAAAATTTTATTACTATTTTATGCATTTGGAGGAAGAATTTTTGGGCGAGGCTGAGTTGATCAAAATAAAGGCTCAGGAGTTGAAGGGAAAAGAGGTTAGCAATCAATTTCACAGTAATGGAAAGACAAGCAAGAAAGTAATTCTTCAAAAACACTACACTTTTTTCATTTCTACCAGAAGAAAGAAACTGACAGTCAACCATGTGTGATCTATATTTATATATGTTAAATAAACGTCATATACTTATCAAATCTTTTCTATCTCTTCACTATGATTAAATATCTCAATTTGTTTCCATTATAGTGCTGGACAAGTCTGGCTTGTAATGTTGTAGGGGTCAAAATGAGATTACCATATTGATGAAAAGTAAGGGTCCTATGGTTTCAATGCACTGTTTAAACTTCATTCATAAAATAGGGAAATCAAAGGACTATACTACTGAGTTGAAGTGACACAGTATATTTAGTTTATTTGCCACTCTGTCATGAGACATTCATTTATAATTTATAATCAAATTGGAACACCATTCATATCTTATATAAATTGAAAATTCATACTTTGACCTTCAGAGACTCTGAGAATTTCTTTTTATTAATTCTGGTTCATATGGCTCATCTGTTGCAGGATTTTTAGGGATTGCAGCATTTGGTCCTGTTTAAAAAGCACATATGTCCTACTTCTAGCATGGAACTTATGGATCTGTCTACTATAGGCTCCTCCTTGACCAGGTTTGTGAATGTATATTTTAAATCAGTCCAACTACAAGCAAGTGTTGTGCATTTCTCAGGGTTTGGCTGATTTGGATGCAGCACTTTGCCTTTGCAATGCTATTAAGGCCAATGTGCTTGTATCAACTTTTTATCAAATGAGGATAATGTTTTTGCAATTCAATTTGAATGTACGCTGTCATTTCTCTAATTGCTGGGCTAATACCAGCATTATAGTGTTTGCTCTTAGGTCTATCCCTTTCTTTGCATGTTTTTCAACATTTAGACATAGCTCTGAAAGTAGGTATATTTTTTTTTGCATCTATCTAATCTCAATTAGCATGAAGGGTTCATTAGATCTGCATATGACTTATATAATCTGATATGCCATATGGCTCATGATGAGGACAACAGATTGAAAATATCTTTAATGGTTTCAGACTTTCAGTTCATGAAACTAGTTTAATCTTACACTGAGCTGTTTGATGATACACTGCCACCAACTCATGCAAAGTTTTGTGATGAATGTGGAGCTGTTTGATTATATTGGCAACTAATGCATGTCAACTAATTTATGATGTGCAGTGCGGAGAAAAGCATAAAAAACACTAGATGAAGATTGAATTGCTTACGGGTCCGACTCTGTCGATTGCAAAGTTGGATGTCTTCGATAGAGGTAAAGAAGCAATCGTTCTTCGTTTTCATTCATGAATATTTGTTTTTTGTTTTAATTTATTTTCGTTCTGATTATTTTTTTGGTTTGTTTGTGATTTTAATCAATTTTTAAATACTTTTCTTAAAGATCTTCAATCTGTGATGGCTAATCTGTTCAAGTTCTTCAAGATTGTAAGCTTTATTTTTCATTGAGTGGTGGTTCCATCTAGGTTGGGGAGACTCAATTCATCTGAATATGAATAAATCTGCTAGTTGTAAATTTAGGAACAAAAATTGTTTGTTGTAAATTTGTGTCCTCTTCTTTTGTAATTTCAGGTGACATCATTAAGACTTCAAAGTCTTAATCAAGCATAGAGTTCACAAATGCCATGGCGGCACTTCATATTTTTACACTGAAGAAATCTGGTATATTAAAGGACAAATGGAGGAAGCTCTTGAACCAAGCAAAATTGAGTTCCTACTTTTAAATACAAGTTACTTTACACAAATGCGGACGATAGAAGCTAGTATAGGACAATTTCTTGGCAAAAAATGAGAAAACTCTGTTGAATTGCATTAATAGTAGTAGAACCTCAAATGCTTTATTTGTGATAAACCAATATAATTTTCAGTTCTAGAGGAGTTTATTATTCTTGGGTTGCTTTTTTGCTACCATGGTTGCTGAGAGTGCAAGTGATCAATCAGTTCATAGGCACAAGCATGTTCTGTTTGTACAATCTGGTTTGTTTGTAATATGATTTCACTTCTATGAATAGGCACAAACACGTTCTGTTTTATTTTGTTCAAACCTTTTTTCCAAATGATCTACTTGGTGAATGAAGAATCAACACATTAAAGCTTTATCAGAATGCACGAAGATGAATCAGTATACCAGAATTAACCATGTGCTTTTTGGTTTGATACTCTCTTGTGCTTTTTTGTTTGTTTATTTAATAGAACAACTTCATATCCTATGCTCTTGCAGGTCTCACTTGTTTCTCATCTGGAAGAAGTTAATCCTAGAAAAATGAAGCTAGCCTTTTGGGTTAATGTGCACAATGCCTTAGCAATGCATGTAAAATAAGCTAGTGTAAGTGTGTAGAAATGATACAGAACTATTTTCTAGTGTTGGATCCCCAAAAATGAGTAATTTGCTCTGTACAGATGATGTTGCTGTGTTAAGAGAGTAATATTATGTGGTGCCATATGTAGAAATGATACAGAACTATTTTCTAATATCACTTGTATTTACATTATGTCACTTCTTTGGTGTCTTCTTAGATATATACTAATGAATTTGCATTGAATTAATCTTACAATGCCTAGTTACTGTGCATTCTTAATTTGTTTCAAATTGCAAGTGTGTAACTGTACACTTTAATGCAGTTCCAAAGAACTTCAGATTGCTGGAGGAACTTGAACGTGGAGAAAAAGGAATTGGTGAAGGCTAGAGAAAGGAGTTGTTGGACTTGTTACGTGAAAATCTTAGAAAGGATACCTTAAGAAGGCCTTCTATGGACATTATTGCTGTGATTTCTTTTTCTTTTTCATCTTATATTTGCATGAATATAAAAGTTGTTTTAGATTTTAAAATCAATGTTGCTGACATTGGACAAAAATGTAATAATGAATGGTTGTATAATTGTAAGGAATTGGCTGTGCTTACTATGCAATTTGGGCATATTATAATGAGCATTTTAGAACGTTAATAATACTGTCATATTCCATATAATAATAGTAATAATAATAATACCAGTCACTAAACGCTGTGAAATTTTAGTGAAAATCCGCAGGAAATGACGAAAATTCTAGTTGTGGTTGCTCGTGAAAGTGTAATAATTTCTATAGTAAGAAAGGTGGATAATCAATCAAAAAAATTATGGAATTGGATCTCTTGGCTAAAGGTTTTTCTAGTTTGGAGTTTGGACAATGATTTTTTTTTTGAATTAGGAGCTTACCGAGTTTGAACCTCACTCTCAATGTTTACATAGAACATACATGTGTTTTACCAACTACCACCATACTATGCTCACGAGACAATTTGACAAGTGTTCAGTATCTTTCCCTTGAATATGGATCTGAGATAAGCAGTTGATAGGTTGAGTCTTGAGATCATCCTTTCCTATGTCGAGGTCGGATTGATGTTTTTTAAGTCGGCTTTCTTCCGAGGATAGGCTTCCTAGGGTCGTCTTCCCCCGAGGTTAGACTCGGTGGGGTTGGTACCTGCAGACACTCTGATGCCAAAGTCAGCAATCAGAAGTCAGTGAGAGGTACAAATGAGCAAAACATGCATGATATCAGAGGTTGATGCTATATTTATAGATGCGGAGAGGGGGGCTCTGCGAGCGTTGACCAATCATGAGTCGTTAGATCGGAGCGCCCTGATCTTGACCGTTGATCTTGGTCATGCGTTTCCTGCATGCTATTGGACCAGATCCATCACTGGATTGGGCCTCTTGGCCCAATCCGAAACAATGATAAATTTATCAAAAATGCTGAATTAAATTCTTTTTATTAAAACGGTGTAATTCATACTTCCTAATGGAAATTTTGTTTTTCTTGTCAAAAAAAAATGGATATTTTGTTTTTTGAAATTAGTAATATACTTCTATTGCGACTTTACCTTTTGAATTCTAGAGGTCATGTTTTTTCGTCACATAGTTTATTTTTTCTATTTTTGATAATTCTATAACGAAAACGAATGTGGTACATGTTGTTGGACCTTGATCCACTGCAGTAAGCTAAACAAGAGTCATTGGATGGACTCAACTTGCTATCGTAGCCCTTGATTATTTTGTCTTAAAAAATAAATGAAAAATTAAAAGAGGAGAGAGATAGAGATACCTACTGTAGGGAATCATCATCCCATGTTGTCAGCAACTTCCATTGTTCTTTTCTTAAAAATATACAAAGTTTGTGAAGAAACTTTTTCATTAAAATTGCCCTACTCCCTAAATTGATACTATTTGAGATGTCGACTCTTGGATTTTAATTTGAGTGTGTCCATGTGGTGTTTATTTTCCATTTTGTCTAATCTGACAAAAAAAAACAATAAAAAAATGCATATCAGCCAAGATAAGACCAAACCACTCATGCACAATCTCTCATTAAAAAAGGAATAACAAAATCGTCGGACCAAGAGCAAATCACTCTGAATCAACCTACACGAGGCTATGACCAATCACTCTCCCTACCATTACATCCTTCCCTAGAATCCCACACCCTCCCTCTCACATGCATATCTCTGCTTTATCCACACACCTCTCTACTCTAGTCGACATTTAGGGCCTGTTTGGTGGTGGTCAGGATAGAATAAACACGAGATATGATATGAATCATAAGATATGATAGAGACAAGATAACACTATCATATAATATGTTTGATGCGCAACACTTGATACGATATAAGTTAATATGTATTATTATCTTTTTTGGTAAAAAAATTACATATGTTATTCTATTTTATATATAAGATAATAAATAATTATATGATATACACACATATATCTAATATCTATTTATTCAAACAAACAACTTACAAAAAAGACAATTTTAGACATCTTCATTTTTTGACACATCGCCACTTTTGATTATTTCTCATTTTTTAATTCTATTTTCTCTTCATTTCACTACAACAGATTTGGGGATGGGCAGCGGTTTTTTTTTGCCATGGGCAGCGTTTCTGAGTGCTGCTAAATTTGGCGCTGCTGATTCCACACCCAAAATGGGCAGCGTTTAAGAAGCGCTGCTCATTGGTAGTCATAAGCAGCGTTTGCAGGGAGAAGCGCTGCTCATTCAACCAGCGCGTTTAGCAATAGGCAGCTTTTTGTAAAAGGAAGCGCTGCCTATTGTTAAAAGCGCAAGGTGAATGGGTAGCGCTTGCAGGGAGAAGTGCTGCCCATTGTATAATTTTTTTCTTCTGTTTTTATGTATTTTCCTTTTTATATTTGATAATTTCCTGGTCATAAATATGTATCCAAAACTAGCAAGCTACTTACAATATGTGTCGTGACCGGGGCCCCGACGTGGACGGCTCAAAAATAGATTATTTAAGGGAGTCGCCACCCAATTTATTAAATAGGAAAAATTGAGAAAAACCTAACTTAAAGTTATTGGTCTACGAAAACTAGGTTGGATTCGGGAGTCGGTTATGCAAAGGGAAGGGCGAAGACTTAATTTCACTGCACCCCTAATACATCCGTTCTAAGACGGTTACCTAAAATTCGATTGTGCAAATAAATTACGGATTATTTGTTTACCACAAAAATAATATTTAATAGTAGAAAACAATAAAGACTAACTTAGAAAAATTTAATTTTGACTTGACGGGGAAGCCCCACTCCTACGTATCCTCCGGTGCAATGAGGAACTCAAAAGTCACGTAGTTCTTCCGGAAAATATTGTTGGTTGGTTGATTTTATTTTTTTGAAGGGGTTTGAGATCACCAAGTAGTACAACTCAGGCGTCTCATACCAGGATTTGACAAGATGTCACATCTCAGCCAATCCCTATTTTTGTATTATTTTTAGGAAAATAGGTGCTAAAGAAAAGAAAATTGATTATTTAGAAAAAAAGGTTAATTTTTGAGCTTGACGGGGAAGCCCCGCTCCTACGTATCTCCGCGTGCGGAGAATCAAAGGCTACGTAGTTCTTCTTGAGGAAATATTTGTTTGTTGAATGATTAAGTTTTTGGAGAAAGGGGTTAGTATCACCAAGTTGTACAACTCAGGCATCCTAACTAGGTTGCAGGTTTGATAAGGTGTACACCTCGACCAAAGCCACTTTTATTATTTTTTAGGAATCAATAAAAAAAGGAGAAGATAGGAAAATACCTTATTTTTAGAAATTAGTAAATAAAAGATTAAGTAAAAAAAAGGGAATGATAATAAATAAATAAATACACACATAAAAAAGGAATAAATAAATATATACATAAATAAATAAACTATAAAATAAATAACAAATAAATAAATATGTACATAAATGAGTAATTAAATAAATACAAAACTAACCTTAAGTTGATGAACAAGAAGAATGCCGAACCAGACCGAGCAGCCTAACAAGATCAACTGTGAACCAGACTCCTATCTGGTCCATTTTGAGCCCAGAATCGCCTTGCGCAAAAACCGCTTTGAGAACCGGAACGCCGAAAAAAAAAATTAACTAATCAAAGACAGACTTTTAGTGTAAAGGACCCGCAAAGGCTAGCCCAAAAGATCACTTAGTCCATCAATGATCCCCCCTCTAGTCTTCGCCTCTCAACCTCTTATATAGCCCATTGCTAGATGGCTCTTGCTTCTCTCAAGCGATGTGGGACAAAAATAAGATAGCAAACACAATTTTCATTTAGAGAAAGCAATTCCCGTTTTGCTCAAACCAGCCACCGTAAAAGTGCGATTTCGGATTCGTTAACCGTTGGATCGTCTTTATTTTTTGACAAAAGGTTCACGAGGCACGTGTCTTCTCTTTCACCGTTTGGATCCTCGAGACATGGTCTGAGGAGAGAGCAATTGCGTTCGCAAAAAGCTACTGTTTTTGGTATTTTTCTCAAACCTGTCACCGTAAAAGTACGATTCCGGATTCGTTAGCCGTTGAATTGCCTTAATTTTTTGGAAGAACGTTCAGGAGACACATATCTTCACTTTCACCATTCGGATCATTGAAACTAGGCCTGAGGAGAGAGAAATTTCTTTCGCAAGTAGCTGTAGTTTTTGGTGTTTGGTCTATTTTTGTATTTTTTGTAACTTTGGCATTCTAGGGCCAAGTCATGTACATGGTCATTCTCTTTTTGTATCAAATAGCATATTTTACTTATTTTTTGTTTAACCTCTAAAAAAAGTAATAATAACGCAAAATTAGTAAATTAGCGCAAAACTACATTTTTGAGGGATTAAGAATCAAATAAACGAGAACAAAACATATTTTTGTGATTTTTTTACTAAAAAAGTGAAAAATACCGGTTAAAATTGGGGTGTTCACAATATGTATCCAAATTAAAACAAGCTAGCAACTTACAATATGCATGTATGCAAATCAAACTCTTAACAATTTACAACATTACAATCTATCCAAAGCTCATCAAGCTCATCAAGCTCCCCTAAGCTCATCAAGCTGGGCAGCAGAGTATGTCTTCCACCGACAATCGGGAAAATACTGAAATTATATAATTAAATAAATTAGAATTGAAATATATAGTTAAATCAAAATAAAAAAGAGTTCTAAAAAGAAATCAAAGACTTTGTTGTCTTTCATATTGTCATTCTTCCTATAATAAATACAAGAAAATAACAAAAGTACCTGAACAAGTGGAAGCAACAATGTACTCCAACGCATGCGAACCACGCACTAGAACGAACACTCGAACCAGGACGAACTCGAAAAATGAACGCGAAGCTCCGGCAAAACAAACTCCGCAAAACCTAACAAACAATTCGCATATTCGATTTAGGCATATTCGATTTTACTTTGCTAGTTTCATTCACCACATATATACAAGTTATTGAAGTACCCATGCTTCAGAGATTGTCTCTTATCTGTGAAGTCTGGTTACGTTAAATGGTATCAAACATATAACACCACAATCACTGGGTTATTCTTGTTCAAGTATAAAATATATAATATAAAAAAAAGGTGATCTATTTCTAAAAAATAGTAATAGAAGAGTTTGCATAACTTATATTTGATAAGGTAGAACTACAAAAAATGAAAGAATTTATGCTATCAAAGTAGTAATAGAAGAGTTTTAGACATGCATAACTTATATTTAAATCAAGAATACAAAGCCTACCTAAAACAAAAAGTTTCACAGTTCTTAGGTATCAAGAATACAAAGCCAACATATCAATGCAATATCTATGAAGAAATAAATCATCATGGTTCAATCAAAACAGTTCTTAGCAATAGATGTCTAGAATCAGTGTTGTTGCCAAGACTAAACTTCATCACAAGTTAGGTATCAATCTTTCATTTCAAGCACAACTAAAAGAAAAGGAACACATAACAAAAATAGGAGAGACAATTTCAGTTTTAAATAGTCACTCTAGTAGCACATTTTCCATAATATAAAGCATGATAAAAATGCAGTAAGACAACCGATTTTTTCCTTGCAAATTCTACTTATGATTAACAAAGCCTTGTGTAGATAGATACCAAACCAAACAAAACAATGCAATATCTATGAAGACATAAATCAACATGGTTCAATCTAAACAGTTTTTAGCAATAGATTTCAAGAATCATTGTTCTAGCCAAGCCTAAATTTCAGCACAGGCAAGGTACCAATATTTATTTCATTTCAAGAACAACTAAAAGTAAAGGAACACATTCAGTTTTAAATAAGATCCACTCTAATAGCACATTATCCAAAATAATTAGCATGATATTAAGCAGTAAAACGACAACGAAATGGGTTTCTTTGTAATGGGATTCTTTTAGTCAAAAACACAAACACTTTAAATGTAAACCAAGAAATGGGTTTATGAGTTACCTTCAAAGATTCTTGGCTTGAAGATGCTTGAACACTAACCAAAACGAAATGGGTGTGTAAACCAAAACCAAAACGCGTGAAATGGTTGAGAGAGAGAGACGAAATGGTTGAGAGAGAGAGAAACGAAATGGTGAGAGAGCAACGAAGTGAGAGAGAGAGAGAGAGTACGTGAGTGAGAGAGTTGAAAGTGAGAGAGCTAGGTGAGTACGTTAATGGAGAAGACCCGAAATAATAACGTTAAACCACTATAGGTACGCGAGGGAAGGAAAAAGAAAAAAAAGCAATAGGCAGCGTTTATTTGGAAAGAGCGCTGCCCATCTTCTTAGTAATAGGCAGCATTTGGCAAGGGAGCGCTGCCCATTGCGCAAATGCGTCATCCAATAGGCAGCGTTTGGCAAGGGAGCGTTGCCCATTGCTTTCCGTGTTTTAGCCAAAAGCAGCGCTTCTGACAGAAGCGCTGCCCATTCTCTGATATTTTAGACCAAAAGCAATGCTTACATCAAGAGCGCTGCCCAATAGGGCGCCCTTTTTCTCAAGATCTGGCGTAGTGTTTCTCTCTCATTTCCCAATATTTCTCACTTTTTTACACATCTACTATTTGTGGCCCCCACACCCTTTATTTAAAAACATTTCTTTTCCCAATTTTTTTAATCTATTATATAATGTAATATAATTAAATTAATATTAAATGATCTACAATTAACTACTATTTACTATCTAATCTAATCTATTATCTATCTATTTATCTATTTGTATATTTATACAAACAAGTCACACTTAAATTACCCACACTTAATGACTATTTAAACTACTGATTAATACTTAAAACACATGTAACAAATATTTGTCACTAATACCTATAAAAGGACAAATAATTGTCACAGATAAATAATAAAACACGAGATAAATATCTCTTATTGATAATCTACTATCTATCTAACATCTATTTATCTAATCTAATCTAATCTAATATCTATATATTTATTCAAACAAGCCACACTTAAATTACCCAAACAAGTCTCCCTATTTACTTGACAACTTATCTAACTAAGGACAACATTGTAGTTTACTATCACTTTTTTTTTTCAAATTTCTTCTCCCAAAGCACTTTCTTCTCACTCCCACTTTTTTTTCCAACTTTCTTTCTCTTTTTTTTCAAAATTTGAAATTCAAATCAAATCTACCCACTTTCGTTTTGCACTATCTACTTTTTTTTTGACAATATCCCATTATCTACTATAATCTACTAATCAACAAAAATAATCAATTGAAACTATGAGATAACTGCACTGATATATAAAAAAACACGGGATAACTATACTGATATATAAAAAAACACGGGATAACTATACTGATATATAAAAAAAACACGGGATAACTGCAATGATAAAAAACACGTGATAGCTGCACTAATATATAAAAAAAACACAGGATAACAACACTAAAAAACATTGCAGTGATATATAAAAGAACACGGGATAAATGCACAGATTGTTTTTAAATGATACTTTTACATTTTTAGATTTTAATATTTATCTATTTTTTATTTAAGACTCCTTTTTTATCTACTTTAAATTTGTCTTTTTTTCCATGGGGTGTTGAGACTATTTAAATTATGTCTAAGTTCATTCATGAAAAGAACACGCAATACCCGTGCGTATGCACGGGTATCCTACTAGTACATATATTATACGTAATGACAAAACTACCCTTATGACAACTATATTTCATTTCTTAAAAATTTAAACTAATCTTCTATTTTTATAATTTTTTAACTTATTTTAATTTTCATTGGATTTTTAATTCTTTAAATTTCATTAGATTTTTTATCTTTTAGGATATACTAAAAGACAAAATTACCCTTATCATAAAACATACATTTTTTAAAATTAAGTACTAATCTTTTTAATTTAATATCAATTTTTATTTTTATTTTTAATTTTTAATATATTTATATATTTCATATTTTTATATTTCAGAATATATTTTAGAAAGGTAAATGAATAAATGATTTTCTTAACTTATCCCGTTGGTTTCTAACCCAACTCAAACTCAGGATAAAATTTTAACTACATATGATCACAAGGAAACTAAGCATAATATGTGCCATTTTCATGACCCCCTGTAAGAATTCTGATTTGTAACAAAAAAAATTAGCAATGTTCTGTCATCCCTCATATTTTGGCCCCGTGTGTTTTTTTAACTATTTATTTTATTTTTTTCCCCACAATTTTTTTTTTATTTTGTGTGCTCTCGTGTGATGGGAGACATGCACGTATGAGAATTTCCTATTTCCAAGAAAATTAGGAGAGAGACATACACTTGCTTGGACAGTGGAATTTGAATTTTGGGTAGACCGTTGCATAAAGTTGTTATTGTTTCTGGGGTCCAAATTGGAGGTTGTTGCATCTTATTGCTGGAGACACCCTTTTGTATTTCCAACAACTGTGGTCCTTTTTACGTGATTCGCTCGCGTGACTAAAGGATGCAAAGATTGATTTGTTCGTAGATATTAGTCACTCTCTCATTGGTTTACCAAAACTGTTTGTCATTTTGTCCTAGCCATTTGTGTCCTATGCAACTTGTCTTCTTTGAGTTGAAGGTATCATGGTAGACTGAGATTATGTATTTTTTCAGGATTATTAGTCATCTTTACGAGCCAGCCACCATGCATTGCATTGAAAGAGACATAGATTGGATTAGTTATATTCTACCTGTAACCAATCTATATACTAGAATTCAGAACCCCACTACGCAAAGTCAAACGTGTGGAGTTTGTGAATCCTTTTTAATCGGGTATCTTTTGCGTGTAACGACAGATGACTAATCCCTTTAGTCAGGTAGGACCACAATAGGCGGCGTAACTCTCCCTCAAGAGAGTTAACGCTGTTGCATTCCCAAAGTTGAATTCGAACTCAAGACCTTGTTTAAACTGGAATAGACTCAAATTATCCTCATCCAAACCCTCTTGAGTCGAGTTTGATGAACACTGTTAATGTACTCTTTCTCGTCTTATTTCTAAGTTTATTAAATCATTTTTCTATCTGGTCGATAAGATAAGTTATTTAATAAATCTAGAAAATGATTTTGTAAATATACATAAATAAGACTAGAGGGATTATATTGTGTTCAACAAAAAAAAGAGAGAGTATATTGTTCAAAAAAAATAATATTCTTTTCCTAAAACACACATGCACAACTTTTATTCTACCTGTGTGTTTAAGAAAAGATAATATTCTTTTCCTAAAACACACAATTAAGTTAAAAAAAAAATCAACTACTACTAAAAAGCTTAAATATATGTTACCTCCTGCAAATATACTCATTATCCATTTACCCCCTGTAAAAATAAAACTCTTAAAAAATACATTGCAAATGTAAACCGTTTACGGTTACCCCCTGCTGTTAGATTATGTTGACAGCGTTAAGTGTATAATGGGTATAAACTGTTTACGGTTACCCCCTGCAAAATATAAACTGTTTACAGTTACCCCCTTCTGGGGGTAACTAAAAACACTTATTATTTGCAAGGTATTTTTTAAGAGTTTTATTTTTACAGGGGGTAAATGGATAATGGGTATATTTGCAGGGGGTAACATATATTTAAGCCTATTTTTTATAGGCAAAGTGGTTAGTAGTTAGTGTGTTAGTTGTTTGAGGGGAGGGGAGAGCATGGTCTGAACCCTGTACGCCTATATTTTTCCACCAACGATATCTCTTTCACACAACCATGTGAGCTATTCTTCTGGGAAAAATCAACTAATACTATATTTCATACAAGGTCATATTTTAAGTTTATTATTTTGTTTGACAAAGGGCACTAGTTATGAAACTAAAAACATAACTATTACTAAAAGTTAATATTTAAGTTAGAGTTTAATTGTTGTAAACTTTTGGTCCCTGGGCCAGCTGTCCCACCCATTCGAGGTGTCTCCAATCCAACGAAGGGATTAGTCACTGCATTCCGTGGTGGATACCCTGGTCTCGACAAAAAAAAACTTTTGGAGTATAGTTCATTTACATTGATAATCAGCCACAGGTTTTGGTATAAATAAATTTTGAGTATTTAATTTATATACAATGTCGGTGTATAAATATTTTACACTATCAACATTTTGATCAAAATTTTACACTATCAACTAATTATAAATTATCATGTCGTTAAAATAACCAACTCTTCATATAACTACTGATCTATCCGACAGAGCCTATCTGGTTGCTATGGTGGAGTTCCTCTAATTTTCAGCGGAGCGCTCACAATGGTGTGGGGTGTACCTGCAAGCACTTCGATGCCAATATCATCAAGAGAGAGTGTAATTTTATATTATAATAGTTGAAAAAATTAACAAAAAAATATATTAATCTACTCTGTAACTCAAAAATAAATAAAAAGATAGGGTGAAAGAAGTAAAGGCCAACCGCAACTTTAATGGGCCAAATTTAAGTAATCTAGAAAGGAATGGGCCCTTTTAGGGACATTTTTTGCACACCCCCTCATGTTCTCTCAACCAGTGGTGGACCCAGGACTCTGGATCAGGGGTACAAAATTTTCCAAATACACATCTATACAAATAATACTTTAACATGTTCATAACTTGTGTTGCACTAGACCAACACAAGTTAAATAACACTAACAAGTTCCTAAATACAAATTAAATAGCACTAAAAGAATCAACATATTAACAAAATACATAGCAAATTCAAATTAAATAGACTAACATAATCAAAATAAATTAATAGCACTAATGCAAAATACAAATTAATTAAAAAGTACTAACACAAATTACAAGTTAAATAGCATTAACAGAATCAAAATTAGGATAATAAAAACAAGAACAAGAGCCGATTCAAGGAGAGATAAAAACTATTCTTTACAGAAAATGTCCCAAAAGGGTAGCTCACGTGGTAGAGTGAAAGGGACATCGTTGGTGAAAATGTAGGCGTACGGGGTTCGAACCCTGCTCCCCCCTCCCCTCTAACTACTAACTGTTAGCCTGTAATTTCGACAGGCTTCATTGAAAATGGTCGACAAAGACCAAAGTATTTCGACAGAGGAAATGGCCATGCGCAGGGTAAATTCGACAAGCTTCCGGAGAAGCAAAAAAGCAAGAAAGAGGAAAACGGACACAAGCTTTCGACAGACAGAAAACAGAGCAGTTATGCGCTGAAGAACTAGCAGTTGGTCGAAGCGTGACGAAGCGGTTCTTGTCGAAAGTAGGAGTAGCAGTTATTAATTTTCGAATTTCTAGGCAGTTACTTAGTTTAGTTTTTCCCTCTCTTTTCCTTGGTATAAATAGTAGTTTCTGAGAAGAAACAATGGTCACAAATCACAATACACAATCCGATTCCTGAAACTCTAACTTCCAAGCCAGAGCGAAAAACGAGTGGAAGAATCATTGTATGTGATCGTGTACCACTTTTACAATTCAATGCAATTTATTTGTCCTTTCTTTACGATTCACGCACCATTTACTGCTTCTTTTCTTTTCAATTCTGTTAATCATTGCAAATCGTCCCCTTTTCTACATTTTCTGAAACAAAAACTACGCGCAATTCAAAGGCAATTGCTTTGAGATTTTTCTAGTTTGATCTCACAAACCTTCTAATAAAACTAGTGATTGTTTGCTAAAAACACCAGCAAACAAATTGGCACGCCCGGTGGGACCTTGCCTTTGATTTTGTTCATTTTCGTACTTTCTTATTTGTATTCGCTGTTGTATGCACTTAAGAAGTGGTAAAATGGTTCGTTCTAGTACGAATAATGCGTCTAGTTCCAACCCTGTGGTTTCACAAGGGCAAGGAACAACAATGGATTCTGCGAGCATTAGCGCAGGACCATCATCGTCGACAACTGTTCCTTCATTATCAATAACTAATGTTGGTTCAACGCAGTCAGAAATGGCATCTTTGCCTATGTCTTTGCCGTTAAGTGCAGGGCTTCATAGCCCTTACATGGCAATGGGGAACGGTTTAGACCCACGATTGAATAACGTGCATCTACCCCCATTTCCTTTGGGAATGTATGGCATGCCTACTGGAATGCCACATATTTCGACCTTTTCCCCTACACATGTCTCTTCTGAGAGTGTATTTGGTCGGAATCCCCCAGCATTAACCAATACGTCTTTGTTGGCCTTAAGACAGCAAGTAGACGAGAGTAATCACGATATGGTTAATATGCTTACCCAACAAATTGGTACAGTTTTCAATCCATTGATTCAAAATACCAATAACAGTTACCAAATGTTGGCAAATCAGATGAGTAGGATTGAAGATTTCTTTGGGGCTCCAACGGTTAATAATAGGCAAGTTCCTATTATTGCGGGTAATGCGTCGCCAGTTAACCCCCAAGGAGCAGTTGCAGTCGAAGCGTCCACAATTGTAGGCGAACTACAAGGGGCAGTAAACCACGTCCCTGAAGTAGTTTTGGTAAATAGACACCAGAACGCTGATGAAGTTGTTCGACAAGTGCAACAACACAATGTTGGCGCTGAAAACAATATAGCTACTTTAGTCGAAACTATTTTGGCGCAAAATGGCCTTAACATAGGTTTACAAAGGCCTAACTTCGTATCACCATTATGTGAATACGTATTACAAACTGAGTTACCAAGGGGATGGAAAGTTCCCAAGTTTACTGAGTTTGGTGGTGATACAAATGAGTCCACAGTCGAACACATTGCTCGTTTCTTGACTGAGGCTGGGGACTTAGCACAAAATGAGAATTTGAAGATGAAATATTTTCCAAATTCTCTAACTAAAAATGCTTTCACTTGGTTCACGACCTTACCCCCTGGTTCTATGTTCACATGGGGGCAATTAGAAAAGGCATTCCATGCACAGTTTTACATGGGCCAGTCGAAAATTAGTCTTAAAGAATTGGCTAGTGTTCGGCGCAAAATGCCTGAAACTATTGATGATTACTTAAAAAGATTTAGGCTGTTGAAATCTCGTTGCTTCACACAAGTCCCTGAACATGAGCTTGTCGAAATGGCTGCTGGTGGCCTTGATTACTCAATTAGAAAGAAATTAGACACATCTCATTTGAGAGATATGGCTCAAATGGCTGATAGAGTTCGACAAGTTGAAAGGCTTAGAGAAGAAAAATCTAGGTCGAATAGGTATCATAAAAAAGAAAAAGTGGCATATGTCGAAGAAGAATTCGACGTTACATATGGTAATGTCGAAGAAGAGGAGATAGACGTGGCTGAACTTAAGCCTGGTCCTCCTTATACTTGTAAATTATTAAGGCCTGCGAATGGGAATAACCCTGTAGAGCCTAAGAATGATAGATTTATGCCTAAGACTTATACTTTTGATGTTACGAAATGTGATGAAATTTTTGACCTTTTAGTAACTGATGGTCAAATATTAGTGCCTAAAGGCCTTAAAGTACCAACTCTTGACCAAAGAAAGAAAAAGGGTTATTGTAAGTTCCATAATTTTTTGGGACATAACACTGACCGTTGTGTGCTTTTCAGGGATATTGTGCAAAAAGCAGTTGACGAAGGAAGACTCAAATTTGCTGATAAGAAAATGAAAGCTCCTATGCAGATTGATGTTGATCCATTGCCTAAGGCTGAAGCTATGTATTCTGAACCTGTCGAAGCTGATGTAGGCATGGTGGATGCTCAAATGGCAGACCCTCCTAAGTATGTCAAGACTGCCACCGAAAAATTAAAAGGTTTTCTGTATGCTGAAGGTAAGAAACACGAAGTGACCCTAAAAGAATATGATGGGAAGATACATGCTGTGTATCCAAAGGCTGAGGAAGAATTGATAGATTTCCTCAATCGGTGTAAGTGGAATAACTCTGAAGTTATGCTTTGCCCAAGATGCAGCGCTGTCTTCGACAAAGAAGCAGCCAAAGCTGTCGAAGGTTATCAGGATCAACAACAACGTAAAAGAAAATGGCTTGATAACAGGCCGAAATTTGACTTTGCAAAAGGAGATCTTCCTGGCTATAAGGCTAATGTGTCAACAAAGCCTTCAACAAGCAAACGACAATTTGCTAAGGAGAAGTCCTCAGCGAAAGGGTATTTGAAGCTGTCAACAAATAAATCCTTTGTCCCAAGTGCTAGTGCTCCTGTCGAAGCGTGGGTGCCCAATAATCAACGTGCTAAAGCTGTCAAGCCAGGTACTGATGCTGCTAAGTTTAATTATAAGAATAACTATAAGGGTAAAAACCCCATGACTAAAACACAGTGGCGTCGTTACCAAAGACAACAGAAGAAGAAGGCACACTTTGACATTAACAAGGTTCCAAGTCATTTGGCTAACAACCATGTTCCACGCAGTACGATTGACATTAATCAAGTTCCACGCAGCATAATAGTGGCGAAGAGTGAGGTTCACAAAGCTGAAGTCGCCACAAAGAAGAATGCTGATGTTGCTAGTCATGTGTGTGCAGCAAATAAGGCCAAAGGCAAGGCTGTGGTAACAGAAAAGCCAAGAAGGCCTGCTCTTGAAAGAATATTTCCTCCATTGTCAACAGTGAAAGAAAAGAATGCTGATTTCGACATGGATGAAGACATGGAGTCTGATTTTGATGATTCTGGAGATGATTTCGACGTTGTTTGCAATGTGGTATCAATACTGCCTCTTGAGTACGATGTTATCACAGTACCAAATGATGTTGAAGAGGATTTTACAGAGGATATGGCTCATCACAAGCCAATGTGTTACTATGTGATGAACAATGGCTGTGTCGAAGACCAAATGGCTACCTTCGAGAAGCCAGATATGAGTATGCAAAACCACTTGAGACCCCTGTATGTCCAAGCCAAAGTCAATGGTGTTGGAATTAACAAAGTGTTAGTGGATGGTGGAGCTGCAGTGAATTTAATGCCACATGGTCTTTTGAAGAAGATTGGTAAGTTCGACACTGACCTTAGGCCACATAACATTGTCTTAAGCAACTATGAAGGCAAAACTGGCCATTCTTTGGGGGCCATTGAGGTGGACTTAATCGTTGGTTCCATAAAGAGGACTACATTGTTCTTAGTGATAGCCTCTAAAGCGAATTTCAATTTACTCCTTGGTAGAGAGTGGATCCATGGAGTTGGTGCTGTCCCTTCAACTTTGCATCAACGTTTAGTAATGTGGAAGGAAGATGGTTTGGTAGAGTATGTCGAAGCAGATCAGAGCTACTTCCGTGCTGATGTCAACCAAATTACCAAGGAAAATTTTGAGAAACAAATGGCGAAGATTGCGCCATGTTCATCTTCTAATGAGGCATATGTTCCTGCGGATAATGTTCTTGCCTCAGTTCATCTTGACCCAAATTATGGTTTTGTTTGGGAAAGAGAAATAATGGGAGATGATAGTGTCTATCCTGATGGTGTTCTTCGACCAACGGGGTGGAACACTGGTTCTTGAAAGTGTTTTTATGTCAGTGCCCAATGCATGGGACAAAATTACGGCTTATATGGCTGAAAACAAGTTTAAAGCGGCTATAGAGGCCGAAATTATTCAACAAGCAATGGCTGTCGAAGCCAGTGAGTTACATGAAGAAAATGGCATAGTCATAGATGAAAGACTTGACTGCATTTATGATGATGATCCATTAGGTTTTGAAAAGGATCCTAGAGATTCGGCAAAGCATATGCAAGCTCAAGACCCGTTAGAAGAAGTTGATTTGGGAAATGGCTCAATAAAAAGGCCAACTTATATTAGTGCAAATATTGATGCTTCTCTAAAAACCCAAGTCATCACATTGCTAAGGGAGTTCAAAGACTGCTTTGCTTGGGATTATGACGAAATGCCTGGGTTAAGTCGAGAAGTGGTGGAAATGCAATTACCAATTCGACCAGGGAAGAAACCAGTGAAGCAAGTGCCAAGAAGATTTGCTCCTCAAGTGTTGGCTAAGATCAAAGAGGAAATCGAAAGGCTATTCAGAAACAAATTCATCAGAACTGCCAGGTATGTCGAATGGTTAGCCAATATAGTTCCTGTAATAAAGAAAAATGGGACTCTTAGAGTTTGCATAGACTTTAGGGATTTAAATAATGCAACTCCCAAGGATGAATACGCAATGCCTGTGGCGGAAATGCTAATAGATTCAGCAGCAGGATTTGATTATCTTAGTATGCTCGATGGTTATTCTGGGTATAATCAAATCTTCATTGCTGAAGAGGACGTGTCGAAAACTGCTTTTAGATGTCCAGGGGCATTGGGTGTTTATGAATGGGTAGTAATGCCCTTTGGCTTAAAGAATGCTGGGGCTACATATCAGAGGGCCATGAATTCTATGTTTCATGATTTTATTGATGATTTCATGCAAGTATACATAGATGATGTGGTGGTTAAATCTTCCTCAGAAAGTGGTCATTTAGACCATCTTCGCCGTTCTTTTGAAAGAATGAGGAAATATGGATTGAAAATAAATCCATTAAAATGTGCCTTTTGTGTACGTGCAGGTGATTTCTTGGGTTTTGTGGTGCACAAAAAAGGCATTGAAATCAATCAAAATAAGACTAAGGCAATTATGGAAACGAAGGCCCCTTCGACCAAAAAGGAGCTTCAGTCGTTGCTGGGAAAAATCAATTTCCTTCGAAGATTTATATCAAATCTAAGTGGCAAAACACAAGTTTTTTCGCCATTGTTAAGACTGAAGAAGGAAGAAGAATTCAAATGGGAACCAATGCATCAAGCAGCCTTCGACGAAATCAAGTCTTATTTGATGAAACCACCAATTTTGTTGCCTGTTATTAAACACAAAGTGCTCAAATTGTATATAGCAGCTTCTGATAGAACAATAGGTAGCATGTTAGCACAAGAGGATGATAGTGGTGTCGAAAGAGCCATTTATTACCTCAGTAGGGTCTTAATTGATGCCGAAACGAGGTACACTCCTATAGAAAAGTTGTGCCTTTGTTTGTATTTCTCGTGTACAAAGTTAAAGCAATATATAAAACCAGCTGATGTTTCTGTTTATTCGCATGTTGATGTTATTAAGCATATGCTGTCGAAACCAATAATGCATAGCCGAATTGGTAAATGGGCTTTGGCTTTGTCAGAATACAACTTAACTTATCAACCTCTAAAATCAATTAAAGGGCAAGTGGTTGCTGATTTTATAGTAGACCATTCTGTTGTCGAAGAAACATTAAGTTTTGTAGACGTATATCCTTGGAGGTTGTACTTTGATGGTTCAAGCCATAAACATGGAGTTGGGATTGGTATTTTAATAATATCTCCTACTAACATTCCAACGAAGTATAAGTTTAAAATTCGAGATGTTTGCTCCAATAATGAAGCTGAGTATGAGGCTTTAATAGTAGGCCTTGAAATTTTACTTGAGCTGGGGGCAAGTCATGTCGAAATAAAAGGTGACTCTGAGTTGGTTGTCAAACAATTGACAAAAGAGTACAAATGCATTAAAGAGCACCTTATCAGATACTTTGTTGTTGCCAATGCTTTGTTAAAAAGATTTGAGTCTGTTCACTTAGAACATTTACCACGAATTGATAATCAAGTGGCAAATGAATTGGCACAAATTGCTTCAGGCTATAAAGTTTCAAAACAAAGCCTGGAAGAGTTAATTGAAATAAAGGATAAGATCATTTCTAATGACTATTCTTCGTCACTATTGTCAACACCAACAACTGGGGGGGCAACAGATACAAACGCAAACGAGGAACTAGTCGTTGTCGAAAAACGTCAATTTTTTGGTGACTTTGACTTAGCAGAAATTTTTGCTCTTGACAATATGACCAATAATGATTGACGAAGGCCTATTGTGGAATATTTGCAAAATCCCACAAGAAATACCAATAAAAAGGTAAAATACAGAGCTTTGAGCTATGTGATAATTGGAAACGAATTGTTTAAAAAGACTCCTGAAGGAGTACTATTAAAATGTCTTAGTGAAAATGAGGCATATTTAGCAGTTTCTGATACACATAGTGGAGCATGTGGTTCACACCAAGTAGGCCACAAAATGAAGTGGTTATTATTTCGACAAGGAATGTATTGGCCAACTATGCTGAAAGATTGCATAGAATTTGCTAAGGGATGCCAAGAGTGTCAAAAGCATGCTGGGATACAACATGTACCTGCAAATGAATTGCATGCCATAGTCAAACCTTGGCCATTTAGAGGTTGGGCTCTAGATGTGATTGGAGAGATAAAGCCAACTTCGTCGAAGGGCCATAGATATATCCTTGTGGGAATTGATTACTTCACCAAATGGGTTGAAGCTATACCTTTAGCCAATGTTGATCAAGAAGCAGTGATAAGGTTTATTCAAAATTATATCATTTATAGGTTTGGAATTCCAGAAACCATTACTACAGATCAGGGATCAGTTTTCACTGGTAGAAAAATGGTAGAGTTTG
This sequence comes from Astragalus glycyphyllos, assembly GCA_963573325.1. Taxonomy (NCBI): domain Eukaryota; kingdom Viridiplantae; phylum Streptophyta; class Magnoliopsida; order Fabales; family Fabaceae; genus Astragalus; species Astragalus glycyphyllos. Next base: position 62,143,454 of record OY754309.1, read on the forward strand.
CTTCTGAAATTGGTTTTAAGTTATTAACTTCGACACCATATTATGCGCAAGCCAATGGTCAAGTAGAAGCTGCCAATAAAGTTATTATTAATTTGATTAAAAAGCATGTTGGGCAGAAACCCAAAAATTGGCATAATACCCTTGATCAAGCATTATGGGCTTGTCGAAATTCACCCAAAGAATCTATCAACACTACTCCATATAGGCTAACATTTGGACACGATGCAGTGTTGCCTGTTGAAATTTGTCTACAATCAACAAGAATTCAAAGACAGTGGGAGATTCCCTCTGATTATTATTGGAATATGATGCTTGATGAATTGGTTGATTTAGACGAAGAAAGGTTATTAGCTTTAGATATGCTTATTCGACAGAAAGAGAGGGTAGCTAAAACTTATAACAAAAAGGTTAAGTTTAAAGCCTTTGATTCAGGTGATCTAGTGTGGAAGGCCCTATTGCCTATGGATAAAAAGATAGAGTCTTTGGTAAATGGTCCCCAAGTTGGGAAGGACCATTTAAAATTTTACAAGTTTATTCAAACGGCGCATATGAGGTCAAAGAGATTGGCGCTGATGAAAGAATTTTGCGTATAAATGGCAAATACTTGAAAAAGTATAAGCCAACGTTGCAAGAAGTTAAAATAACGCTAGAATAAAGATAAAGAAAGCGTAAGTACGTGGCATTCAAAAGAAGTTATGATTGCCATATGAGCATTGTCAGAATTATAAGCAGAACGTAATACACCAATATAGGAGTAACGTCAACAACACTTAACAGTGGCGACATCAGGTATACAGTTGTTCTACTCAAGTGCAAAGTCTATTTCAATGGTGAATTCAAAAATGTTCTTTCTCTCCTTCCACCTCAAGCTCAGTCGAGAAAGGCATTTTTGGGGGGCAATTTGTTAGCCTGTAATTTCGACAGGCTTCATTGAAAATGGTCGACAAAGACCAAAGTATTTCGACAGAGGAAATGGCCATGCGCAGGGTAAATTCGACAAGCTTCCGGAGAAGCAAAAAAGCAAGAAAGAGGAAAACGGACACAAGCTTTCGACAGACAGAAAACAGAGCAGTTATGCGCTGAAGAACTAGCAGTTGGTCGAAGCGTGACGAAGCGGTTCTTGTCGAAAGTAGGAGTAGCAGTTATTAATTTTCGAATTTCTAGGCAGTTACTTAGTTTAGTTTTTCCCTCTCTTTTCCTTGGTATAAATAGTAGTTTCTGAGAAGAAACAATGGTCACAAATCACAATACACAATCCGATTCCTGAAACTCTAACTTCCAAGCCAGAGCGAAAAACGAGTGGAAGAATCATTGTATGTGATCGTGTACCACTTTTACAATTCAATGCAATTTATTTGTCCTTTCTTTACGATTCACGCACCATTTACTGCTTCTTTTCTTTTCAATTCTGTTAATCATTGCAAATCGTCCCCTTTTCTACATTTTCTGAAACAAAAACTACGCGCAATTCAAAGGCAATTGCTTTGAGATTTTTCTAGTTTGATCTCACAAACCTTCTAATAAAACTAGTGATTGTTTGCTAAAAACACCAGCAAACACTAACACACTAATTTCTAACCACTTTGCCTATCAAAAAAAAAATTCTTTACAGAAAATATGTAATAGTGTGGTGCAAAACTAAGAACTTTTGTGCAAAATTAGGAACTTGGATGCAAAAGATATTTTTCAGGGTGCAAAAACATTTTTTCCTAAGATATCAGTGCTAATTTAATTTTTTCGGGAGTTTTGCCTGAAACCCCTAGAATACATGTAGGTCCGCCACTGGTTTCGATTAATGAATATCGGTTATCATTAATTGCATGTTTCTTTTACCGATTACCCCATAGAGTAAACATTTTAGACAAGATATTGCATGTTTCTGGACAACCTGTAATGCTTTTGCTCAATTCTTGTTTGAATAAATAAATAAAGGACCGGTATGTTTATCTCTTAAAAATGCCATTTAAAGGTATAATTTCATCCTTTTGCAGAATATAAGCATTTTCATTATGTAATATATAAGTCAGAGTGCTGTTTTGGTTTTTCATTAGTTTATTGGTAATCAAACAAGCAACAACTAATAAGTATGTGATTATTGGCAAAATGGAAATGTACCTCAACACTATACAACAATGTTTTGAAAATCGTACCAAACAATGAATTGGTGAAACCTTTGAGTCATGATTCAACAACCGCTTTAAACCATTTGAACACAAATAAAATCACAGTCAAACAACTTAAATAACTAAGCTTATCTAAAAAAAAAAAACTTAAATAACTAAATTTTGTCAATGTTGGTTCATAGTTTAACTGATTAAACTGTTCTATTGGTTCTGTTTTTAAAACAATACTACCTCTAATTCACTTTATAAGAGACAATGCAGTTTTTAATTCATTGGATTAGTTATTTATTGAACCTAAAACAACATTGTCTCTTATATTGTTATAGTTGACTTTAAGTATTTATATACTACCTCCGGACCTAATTATAAGCAAAAATAATTATTTTCACACATATTAAAGATAGTAGTTTTGTTCATTTAATTTTCTTAAATTCATGGAAAACAACAAATAGATTTACTAAAATATCCCTAATTAATAGTCATTTTTTCACAATATTAATAAGCTAACTTAAGGGTGGTTGTGGAAAAATAGAATTAAATAGGAGTAGATTAGTCAAAATTTGCTTATATTTGAATCCAGTAAAACTAGACACTTTTTTGCTTATAATTAGATTCGAGGGAGTATCAATTTGAGCAATTGTCCTCTAAACAAACCACCTAAGCACATTAAATTATAGCCACGTTTTTGCTCACCCTTCTCGTTTTTTATGCTTTATTGAGTTCAAAGATGGCACAATGTCTAATCTGGCAATTAATATACATATGTTTCAATCGCAAATGCTAATGTAAACACAGACCTGTCTTCTCAATAATAGGACTCCATTTGCATCTCATTATGATTCATTCTATATACTCCCTCCGTCTCATATTAAGTGTTATGTTTGTCATTTTTTTTGTCTCAAATTATCTGTCACTTTAGAATCCCAATACAACATTTATTATTACTTTCCAACAATACTTTTACTTTAAAATATCAATAACCGTGTATTTGCATCAACCAAGAAAAGTGTAAGAGTGTTTTAGTCTTACCACATTTTTTTACCATAAAATTTAGCATATCCAATCATTTTCTTAATACCTGCGCATAACTTTAAACGACACTTAATATGAGACGGAGAGAGTATATATTAAGGGTTGTTTTGAGGTGGTTTGTTAAATTTAAGGCAAAAAAAATACAAGAGGGTTGACCTAAGAAGATTATGACAACAAATTAAACGAAATTGTAGTTGTGCTAGCATATACTAACAGCATTAGGATCGGTAGGCAGGGGTTTTTCAAGAAAAAATGTTTGTCCTTTCTGTTGATATCCAATCAATTTCTAAAACCTGTTCTCTCCATCCAATTATTGGTGCTTATTTTAACAAAAGCGCGTACCTAATACATTATTCAATAGTAGCTGGTCTCACAGTAAAAGTCAAACACAACCTTAATTGATAAAAAAAGTCAACCACAATTAGACAATCTTGTGTTCATGTAGTTACTTTGAAAAATGGTTTCACCTGGCTTAGCGAAAGCTAGCTAATTCATGCACATTACATTCATTGATTGAAGATGAAATTAATTGAATGTGTAATGTATTATCAAAGGGTTTAGCCAACAAATTCATAATTCCTAGTTCAATTGGAACATACCAAAATTGTTAGACTAAATATCATCACCCGAGTTCGAACCTGAGATCCACAGTTGTGAGAATTTCAGGTGGCACTTGTCACTTCGTCTATAGACCCAAAAAAGGGTTTAGTCAACAAAAGTTGAGAAAGATTCTCTTCGTTACCATAGTTTTAGGGTGTTTTAAATGTATAAAAAATATTTAGACCTTCATTAGTGAACAATATCTTTACTTTTAGCAAAAGCATGATTTAAACGACACTTTCTTATTTGTCCAAAAAAAGTGCATTTTTTTGTGGAGGTTAGATTAGATCTATTTGGTCCCTAACTCTTCACAGATCACTTCAAATAGTAGACTGCTTTAATATGGAATTGTGATAATATAATAGTAAATGGGATTCAGATGTTAAGTGAATAAAAACCCTCTCTGTTTATCAAGGACTAAATATTATTTACATACTTAAAAAACCCTAAAACTATGGTAATGGAGAGAAGTAATAGAGAGGATATTGACTCACAAAAGTTAGTTGGTTTGATAAGGATTCAGCACACATCCCAACATGGGCTCAAACAACGCTGCCAATGTGAGGACCCTACTGATGAATAATATATAGGTGTCTCTATAAAATGAGTTTGAGCCTTGAGGCTTTTTCCTAACCCTTGTGAGCTCCCAAAACTCAACTAGCCTAAACTTTGATTTTTATATTTATATTTATATATTAATAAAAGACAGAGGCGGTTGTTAATTTGAAACGAATCTCAACCTCCTAAATTAAAAATGTGTAATGCTAATTACTTTAGAAAGATGGTAGGCAGATAATGGCTATAAGAAGTGCAATGTCCTTATAGTTTAGCATCCCAATTCCCAACATTAGACTACTACTACTACAGGGAACTGACGCAAACTGTTTCAGTAAGAATATGATGATCAGATTTTCACTAGTAGCTTGCATGGCAGTTTTGAGCTTCCTTGGGGTTTGTCAAGGAGGTAGCCTAGTGAAGAACTTCTACCGCAATTCCTGCCCTCAAGTTGCTGACATTATCAAGAACAAAACCCAAAAGCATGTCTCTACTGATCCAAACTTACCAGCCAAGTTGCTTAGAATGCAGTTTCATGATTGTTTTGTCAGGGTAAATTAACAAACCAATATTCTTTTACGTAATAATGTTTTCTTTCTAGGAATATATTTGTCTTGTATTGTCTATGTGCAACTTGTTACGAGCTACATAACAATGTGTAACATAGATTGCAAACAAACCTTTCAGGGTTGTGATGGCTCGGTTTTGTTGAACTCCACTGCCAGTAATACTGCAGAGAAGGATGCAGTTCCTAATTTAACTTTGGCTGGCTTTGATGTCATAGATGACTTAAAAGATGCAGTGGAGGCAATATGTCCCAAAACTGTGTCTTGTGCTGACATATTGGCATTGGCTACTCAGGACGCTGTTTCTGTCCAAGTAAGTTAACAACCATTTTATTTTCTTGCAATCCAAGCAATGCCTGCAGTCTTTACAGCAAAGTTCACATTAACAATTTCTTCTATTTTAACTAACTTAAAATTACATGTCACATATATATCTTAGTATAGTTCATGCATGTATAAAATTTGCAGTTTAACAAACCTATGTGGGAAGTGCTCACGGGAAGAAGAGATGGCACCGTATCGAAAATTAATGAAGCCTTTGCCAATATCCCAGCACCTAACTTCAACTTCACCCAACTCAAACAAAACTTTTCCAGTAAAGGTCTCACCGTGCACGATCTGGTTGTATTATCAGGTACATTCATATAATATGGATATTGTGGATGAAATGAATTACAAAATGACCATAATTAGTGGCACAGATTAACTAACCTGAATATTGGGTATCTGAATCTGAATCTGAATATAATACATGCAGGAGCACACACAATTGGAGTAGGCCATTGCAACTTCTTCAGTAACAGACTTTATAATCTCACCGGAAAAGGTGATCAAGACCCTTCTTTGAATTCCACTTATGCTGCATTCTTGAAGACTAAATGTCAGAGCCTGAGTGACAACACCACGACGGTAGAGATGGATCCTGGCAGCTCTACCAATTTTGATAGTCAATATTATCCTAATCTTCTCCAGAAAAAGGGTCTGTTCGAATCAGATGCTGCCCTTCTAACAACAGAACAGTCAAAAGATATTGTTGAAGAATTGGTTAATCAAAACAAGTTCTTCACAGAGTTCGCACAGTCAATGAAGAGGTTGGGAGCGATTGAGGTCCTCACAGGCTCGGCTGGGGAAATCCGGATTAAGTGTTCAGTTGTCAACTCGTAAATACACACAGGATTCTGCCTACTATGGAGGGATTTGGTACAAAAAGTAATAGAAGATTATCTATTCCATGAGTGTGAGAATAAAATTCAATTTGGGTAAAAGCTAGGTATATTATGTAAGAATAAACTTCCTATATATTGCTTGTTATCATTCAAGTTTCATCTATGAAATTTAGGATTCCAACTTCAAATTCAAACTGGCACTAAACTAAAGATCCAGAAATTGTCAAAATATATTCAAAATAAATATTGCAAACTTTCTTTCAATTGAGTTGAGACTAATGGCACCTTAATCATAATTCTATAACTCAAGTGACTAAAATGGGGAGTGGGGACATGACATGTCTATTTTCCTTATTTCAAGGGAATATTTTCGACAGATACACATGTATCTTAGCTTTTAACGGAGATATGTCCCATCTAATTTGAAGGCTTACAACTTTAAATTATTCAATTTAGTGTAATTAAAAGACATACTGCCTGAGTTTTAGTCTTTAACTGAATGGGGTATGTTAAGTAACCTATGCAAAAAAAAAAAGGTCCTGATTATGTTACTTCAGCAACTAGCATACATCAACACTTAAGTATCCATGAGACTACTAAAGAAAATACATAGTTATTTGAGATTTGACCACAGTAACAAGTGTTGGAATGCTGCCTATCCTGGTTTAAACAATAAAATGATATACCAGTTAGTGAAAAAAATGTGTGAAAAAGTAATTTAGAAGAGTAAAGATGCAGAATAATATAAATGTACTACTCATCTCTCAAAATATGATATTTTCAAAGTCCTTCTCATTTATTCATTTAGACTTTAGAGTTTTTTTTTTTTTGAGATTATAGACTTTAGAGTTATATTTAACAAAAAGTTGTTTCTTAAAAAATATATTTAATGCCCAAAACTATAACATACATGATACATGTAATTTTATTTCATTTTTCATTAAAATTTAAGGATTAAAATACTCTCACTTTGTTTATAAGCTTAACTAAAGGTGGCGGTCGGGGAGAAGGTATCGGAACTGAAGATGGTGAGAGAGGCGGAGTGGGCGGCGGCGAAGTGGCCTTCGGTGAAAGAAGAGCTAGCAAGTGCAATTACACTATTATAAATATTATTACACCATTTCATAATTTTCTTACTTTTTTTTTCCTATTAATTAATATGATTAATTGCACAATATTCATTTTTTGTTTAAATATTTGATCTTCAGCAAATATACCCATTTTCCATTTACTCACTGTAAAAAAAAATTACGGTTACCCCTGCAAATATAAACAGTTTTCGGTCACCTCCTTTGTTAAATTATGTAGTGTATAATGGGTATAAACCATGTACGGTTACCCTCCTGCAAAATATAAAAAGTTTACGGTTACCCCCTGCAGGGTAACTAGAAACACTTATTATTTACAAGGTTGATTTTAAAACTTTTTTTTACAGGGGTAAATGGAAAATTGGAATATTTGCAGGGGATCAAATATTTAAGCTTTCATTTTTTATACAATTGCACAATATTCTTACTCATTTTTATTAATAGTTTTTTTTGTGGATATTTCGAATTGAATAAAAGCAGTGTCTTTTAGGATGAGGTTCAATCAAGTCTCTCACCAATATATCAGTTAAATTAATTGTCAAATATAATATAAATTGTTATGAGTGATTGAGATTGTATCAATCATTATGAAATCTCAATCATTCATAACATTTTACACTATATCCTACACAATATAACATTTACATTATAATATAAAATGTTATGAGTGGTTGAGTAAACGTTTGTAAAAATAATACATTATATGTTATATTGGTAGGATACTGTATCAACAAATGTATGCATATATGTGACACTAATGTATGCATATATTTGTTGGTAGCCTCTTAGAACGATGCTATTCGTTGCCAGAAATAATTTTGTGGACACTAACGAAAACCATGTGTAGCTGAAAAGAAATGTAAAAGATAACAAGGTTAGCAGAAAAACTGGGAAGCATAAAAATACACGTTGACTGACCAATCAAAACTCGTTCCGCATGATTCCACAAGAAGCAATTGTGGGATTGAGCATTTTCCGTCCTCTTAATGGATATTTGAAATTCATTGTTGATAGGAGCCCTTTCGAAAACCTGGGTCAATTTGTCTTTGCTTGTTTGACCAAAGATAATTCTCATTAACAACTCATTTAATTTGTCAGTTATTCCACCTTTAATTTATTGCCCAAACCCCAACCTCACCATCTCCCATGATTTTTGTCATCATATCCACCCATCTTCAACCTTCTCGAACCACTCAGAAGCATTTATTTTACTTTTTGTAACCTTTTTCACATTTTCAGGTCTCCCAAAAACAAGTTTCTAGACAAGCCTAGAATCTAAAGTCCAAATGTGTTGAGTACATATATGTAGTTTCAAAAAAGTGATTTTTTTAAAAGTTACCATGACAGAGATTTATGGATTTGAATCCTCTTCTTCTCACTCTCCATACATCTCCTCCCTTCATTCTCTCTATCTCTCTTAATTTCACCCTCTTTCATCATCAAAAAATTATAAATAATGATGAGAGAGAGATAAAGAGGATGGAGGGAGATTTAGGGAGAGTGGAAGAAGAAGATCCAAAGTTAGAGGGTTATGTTTTGGGGAGGGTAGGAGATGGAGATTGGGGTGGAAGGGATTTCTACGATCAAGTGGACAATATATTGAAAGGAAACCCTTTTTTTGTTGAGTCACTTTTTAGAATAAAACTTTTTTTTGCAATTTAATTATCTTCAACTAGGGAAAAAATACAACACAAAATATGTATCAAAACAACAGATATTCATACACCATTTGTTGGGCAAAATATCAAAACCGGATGAGAAATTCCCCGGCGATGAATTTCATGTCATATTATGCTAGGGAGCCACTGTCATGGTCAGGTTGGGGTCGACCCCGAGTAGGAGTCGGCGGCCTCTGAATATTAAGCTCCTAGAGTAACAACAAAATATTAAGCTCCGAGAATAAGCACCAGAATAAATAATAAAGAGTTTAATTGAAACACATTGTCTCTTTGAAACTATCAAGGACTAATTTGTTCCTCAAAATTATCAAGAAATAACTTATCCCATAAAAATATTGTCAGAGACTAAAATAGTCTTTCCTCTCTTTTATTTTCATAAAATGGGAATACTACATTTGAAACCTTGGAACCGACTACTTTCATCATCGCGAAATTAGTCCACAAACTCAAATTCTGAAACTCAAATATCTAAGACTCGAGAGACGTTTTGGTCCAAATGTTACAGGGAAAAAATTATATTTCTTTTATGATACAATATACATGCTAATCAACTGTATTTCCCTCACTAAAAGTCATCCCTATGTTGAGGGGTACATGTCGCCAACATATCTTCAACTTTATCCACGTCCCATTCCTTTATAAACCTAATCTACACAACACCCATTTGTTGGTCGATAAATATAAAAAAACACTCTCAAGCTATTTGCAATTTAATTATCTGCAACTAGGGGAAAAAATACAACACAAAATATGTATTCTGTCAAAACGGCAGATATTCGAACACCATTTGTTGGGCAGAATATCAAAACCGGATGAGAAATTCCCAGGCGATGAATTTCATGTCATATATATGCTAGGGAGCCACGGTCATGGTCAGGTTGGGGTCGACCCCGAGTAGGAGTTGGCGGCCTCTGAATATTAAGCTCCTGGAGTAACAACAAAATATTAAGCTCCAAGAATAAGCACCAGAATAAATAATGAAGAGTTTAATTGCTACGCATTATCGGTGTAACTTTTTTCACACTTACGACCAATAACAACTCATGGTATGGATGACATATAAGGTGGTTATTTGTTGTCTGATCAGTGATCACTTCTTTTTAACGACATGTCAACTTGTAATCGGTTGATAGTGTAAGAAATTTATACACTGACAGTATATAAATTAAATTCAATAATAAATCATCCGCCATTCAAAACAATAATTTATTCGCAGTACTTGAGAAACACAGTATAGGAAAGAAAGGTAACCTGCATCCATGTCTCATCCATGACACGCTCAGGAGACGAGTCGGGTGACTGAAGTGGAGGCGGTATAGGATGTATTAATTTTGGAACAACAACCAAACCCCTCCCAACTACCAGTATAGCTCCCGCATTGTTTGCAGTTCCTAAATAACACCCAAAATGAGATTGAAGTGCTATCACATGCAAAAGAGAATGCTGGTGAGGAATCATGCTTACCACAATAGTTAGTTGCAGAAAACAGTGTGATTAGTTGTCCCTGGGCAAATCGCTCAAAACCATCCATGACACATTCATGGGCCCTTATGATGAGCTGTAATTTGTTTTTCTTACAGAATTCCGTAACACGGTCAGGCTGCATGAAATAAGAAAAATAATAGATCAAATTCACATTTAAGCAAGCAAGAGCTTCAAGGCATGTGTGGCTAATGAATAATAGATATGAATTTCTATATCAATTAGTAGATAATTAGTATCAATTAGGTTTAATTAGTCTTAATTGTAATTGATTCCTATTTTCATTATAAATAGATATGTTATAAACACGGAGACAATCACAAATTCAACATGAACTTCTAAGTCCTAGCCCTTTTTTATCTTGTAGAGGCCGAAAAAATCATTCTATTGACTTTCTTCATTTTTCTTTTTGGTTTTAGCGAAAATGTTCATTGTTTTCATTTTCTGTTTTCACTTTATGTACAAAAATAACATCTTACTTAAAAAAAATTATTCTCAAAATTTTAAATAAAAAATAGTGAAAATCTATATAAATCTTTGAAGACATGAAACAATTTGTAATTAAAAGTGAAAACTAGAGAATATCTTCTCATAGTAAATAGGCACCTCTTCAGTAAGACATTGTTAGCTTACTCCTTGCTAGCCCTTTTGGTCATATATAGAAAGATTGATGATTCCAAAGAGTAAGCTAACATATCTTAAAATTTGCTCGTGAAGAGGTCTTTTCAAGTTCAAACTGCACCAATAACATATAAAAAGGGCCACTTCAAGTTAACCTTTATTTTAATTCAAGAAAGAAATTCTGTAAGAGAAAAGAGGGAAAGAACAGTTACAGGACGACAAAGATATCCTCCAAAGGGGGATATCATTGCTGCCCTATTCCCTTCGAAAAATGATGAGCAAAACACCAAGAGAGGCAACAGAGCTGTCATGTGTCAACAGCAAATCAAATTGCTGGGATAGAGAAGTGACTATATTTGATTTCAAAAACAGAGTAGACAACCAATAAAATAGAGTGACGGTTCTCAGCCAGCAATTTGACCTTTGGAAACCTGAAAAGTTTGAAGTCCATATTTCCCACGGGCACGGGGAATGATGCCCAAATTTTGCGGTGAAATTTCTTTCCAGCATAGAAACATGTTTTACATTTATTGATTTTCAACACATAAATTGGAGGTGGGGGGGTGTAACAGAAGGTTCTTTTGCAAAACTGAATGTAGATGAATCACCAACTAGGGCCATCGCTTTTATACAGTTGTCTAAGTCTAAGCTGTGAACATGATAATACATTTCCATACATCATAATTTATGGGAGGCGGGATTGGAAGATTGACTAATAGCACGACAGGTTCATTTTTGCGATGAATCATAGCATACTTACCCCGAAAGTGACGAGCCCAGGCCCTCTGGCATTCGGTCTCAAACCCTCTACACTGTCATTTTCTGTGGGATCAGACCTTCAAATATATAGATGTTATAAGACAAACAGAATGCAAACATCATAAAATCAAAATGAAGCAAATGGAAAAATAAAAAACATAAAAATAAATAAATGAGCATACCATAAAAGGTCCATTAAAACAATAGATCCTGCATCCATTGTTATGGGCCTCTCAATCTTCTCTATCTGTTCTACTGAATGGATAGATCTTCCAATGCCACCGTGCATACAGATAATTTTCTTTTCAATAAGAGCAGCTAGTGGAAGATAGTTAAAAAGTTGATTGAATCTTGTCCATGCCCATATTCCATCATTTTCACCCTAAAAAGCACATATTTAGTTGCAGAGTTGAACCTAAAAACTGAAATAGCATAAGTATGTTTCTGTCTGTACCATTCTTTCAATGCACTCTATACGAAAACCAAATAGTGCATTTATGTCAGCAGCTTCATGGTTTCCTCGTATCAAGTGAACATTATCAGGATATTCAATCTGCACAATCATGAGAACTCCAGTATAAGTCAAAAAAAATATGAAGACAGCAAAAGCCAAATGCATTAATACCTAACAACTTCTTATAACTTAAAGTAGCCTACCTTAAGAGCAAGTAGCAAGGTAATGGTTTCCAAGCTGTGCTGTCCTCGATCAACATAATCTCCTAAAAATAGGTAGTCAATATACCTGAAACATCAAATGATATAACTAATTACAAAGTGCTCATGTTAAAGGAGCGCGGCAAGAGAAGAATAAGAATGCCTTCAACAAGGGCCCATTTAAGCTTTGTTTGAATTTCCTTATGAACAGCTTATTTGAGCTTATCTATTGGTATACATACTTATAAGACTGCCTAGGAAAGCTTATAAAACTAGCTTACGGCTTGCCCATAAGCTGTTTATAACATAATTTCTTTAGCTCTTCATAGCTTATATGGAGCTTATTGTTTTTTACGGCTGAACATTCACCAACTTAATCAAGTGGAAGAAATGTTATTTACAGAGAACAAAACTGAAACATACCAAGGGACAAATTAAACAATTGTGTAAGAAACACATTGCACATATTAACTTTATTAACTTAACCCCCAACAACAGATGTTTCACTTCAAATCACAAAAAATTGTGAATAAAGATTGTTAGACATGGTTTTTGGATGGAAAACATATTCGGAGATAGTGAAGAATTCAGATGCAACAAATCATTCAGAAAAAGTTCATAATGAAATCCTCATAGAAGAGGCGGAGCGGGGGGAACAATTTCTGGAGCTAATCAAATAGTGTTTAACAGTATTCAAAGGACGAACTCTTGTTAGTTGTTACCAAACGGAGAACAGTATCCATCAAATCCTCGAGTGTATCTAACATATAAACCTTTTGATGTATCTGACATGTATTGACTAAAACTCTAAAAACAATCCAGTGATCTGCTTGCCAAGGAGTTATTTAAAAAAAGTGGATGGTTGACACTATTTTACAATATGCTAGTCCAAAATTAGATTTTTGGAACTAAAATCCAATTGCTGCAAAGGAATAAAAAGATCCACAGTTACATGATTTGACAGGAATAAAGAACTGGTTGATACTATCCATGAGCCATTTTGACACAAGCAACCTTAATCTACCAATGTATACATGTAACAAACTTACGTGACGTCTCCCGCAGTCGAAGGAAATCCATATTCATCAAATAGCCGCATCAAATCACCAAACTGACCATGAAGATCACCGAATACTTTGATAGGAGCTTTCAGCTGAAGAACAGTTGGTTCATGCATAAATACTTGCTCAGCAGCATAACAAAGCTCACCCACTTCATAAGAATCCAAGAAAAACCGCCTGTTTGCAGGAGGTTTCCAGTTCCGGGGCCTCAGCAAATTTGAAATTATCTGGCAAGAAGACAATGCCAATAAGTTATCATCTAAATAAAATGGGTACACAATATGTTAAGCTCCAACAAAATACAGGAAGAAGAATATGAATCAAATATGCTTGCCTTTTTATGTAAACCCTGAGGGGATTTCTGCCTGGTGAACTTTTTTGTTGGATATGGCAAATCATTATTTATGGGAATCATGCGTCTGCTTTCATTTTCAAATTGATCCAGCGACAATTGTCTCACCATTCCACCTAGACTACCTACAGTCTCTTTAGCAACAACTACCTGTAATAAATGTATATTAATATGCATCCTTGAGAGAAATTGTGTTATAAGCAAGAATTCCAAGCACATACAGCTCTAGGATGAAGGTGAACATCTGCCTCTGTGTCACTTCCATCTGAAACTGCATCAGCAGCTAGTGATTTATCATCTGACACGGATGTTCCTTCAGCAGAACTACTTGATACACCTTGCACATATTGCCAGACAGCACTTGCCGCCTCAGCTTCAGCAGCTGATGCCTCCCTCAGTTTCTCCAGGGAATTTTTGTCCAAGCTGGTAAAATAAACACATCAAGTTGTCATAGTTGAATGTGAAATTTCCTTGATTGATTACAAGGTATTTACATGTATTTACATCCAAGTGGCTCTATTATGGTCTTATAATTTTGGGATCAAACCAACCATCCGTCTCAGGTAACTATGGAAGCTAGTATAAGGAAAGGGTAATAATAAAATGATTACAACAATCTCCATGAAGCTGGAGCATAAATGTCAGATGCATCCAATCCAACTTGTTACATCTGCAAGGTATCACAGGACCTCCTGAGGGCTTAGTCAGCTTGCCTGCAAGTTGTTCCTTCGAACTCACAAAAATAGTCTTGATGATGCTAGAGAATTTTCTCTCTGTTGAAATGGCAATCTACTTATATATGTTCAGTCCTCTAATGAAAGATTGGATACAAGAAAAGATGTAAAGCTAATTGGTTGTCACAAGCAATCTCCATAGGAGCGAATCTCACATGACTTCAACTCTAGAAGCAAATGCTTTAGCCATAAGAATTGACAATAGCCGTGAGGAACAAGAGTTGAGCTTCTAAAGAAAGAAACAACAAATGACATACCTTGAGCCTCCTGATGAGGGAATTTCAGGTCCACCATCCAAACTTGGTGTTTTTGAATTCCGTTTGGGACTTGTAACAGTTGAACCTCCCTCATTAACGTCAGGCTGAAGCGGAGAATTTTCAGCCACTAAGAAATCGTCCAGAAGTATATCTGCACAGGATAACATGGTTTTATTATAATTGGTAGGCAAGAAAACAAATTTGAAATATCATAGACAAACAATTTAAGAGGAATAAAAAATTAAAAATATAAAATTATCAAAGACACTTCCAGTGCATCCTAAAAATTAGAGAACTTAAAACTTATAAATTGACATGCAGATCCTACTTATTTCTTGCGAGGAGGGTATACAGAACTAAAACTCCATGCAGCTTCCGATAACCCCCTTAAATGGATAAATAATGTATTCCATTTGATGAAGAAGTACAAAATAATTACATTGATATGTCAGACTGACTATGGCATCTTTCTCACATAATTCATGAAGACTAAATCGATTGGAATGAAAACAAGAGTCAGTTTATTCTTGTCAGCCTAACTGCTTTTGTATATGCCAATATGCCATATTTGGTTTTTCATGTTAAAAACACACCCTTAGTTCTACAGTTACAGGTTTTCATCTCTCATAATGCAGTTACTTACCTCCTCTAAGACCACCATAGATATAAACTTGAACACCAACAGCTGCTGCTGTATGGCGACAACGACGCATGAGCTCCAAAGAAGGGTCATTATCATGACCTTTGTTTGAGCGTGAGGAGGACACAATACCATTTCTGTCCAACCAAACCCCAGCAGCAGTGTCCAATACTGTCAAACCAAGAAAAGAAAAGAATATTTAATATAGACACACAACAGGAAATGGATAAAACAGTAAGGCAAGAAACACATGCAATAAAAAGTTTGGTAATAAAATATAAACACAAGTTACCTGCAATGGCTGCTTCCCCTTCCACAGAGCGTCCACCCCTAAGAACACCTCCTGTAACATGCAGTCGTGCACCAACAAAAACCTGATAGAATGAAGCAACATTCAATCAAAAAACAATTTTCGAAAGTGTTAAAATATCTAGAAGACATCGCATAATATCACAATTATATCTTACAATAGTTTAGTATATAAATCGATCTCTTCGGAATAGTTTCTATGTTGCTCATATTTCATGATTTGTTTCCCTACTTAATTAGGATTAAGAATCATCTGTAAGTATGAATTGAACTTTGTGCATAATCTTTTGGATCACACCTTTCACAACAATATCGATATAAAGTGTCTTTCCCTCCTTCTCTAACTAAACCCCTATAATTTCAATAAAAAGGTTGGAGCAAATTAGCCAAGATCAATTCACATCACTATATAATAGAAGTAAATTTCTTATACCGATTCTGAGCCAGTGATCTTGCTTTTATCTAACAACTAGAAGAAATCCAAAACATAGTGTCGAAAACAGCATTAAATAGGAACACAAAAACCTACTTAAATACTTATAGAATTTCAGTCTCTCTCCATTGCATGAGGTACATAATTATTTTAAATGTTGAAGCTCTGACTCATTAATTGCAACAAATGCAATTTATATCACCACTTCTCCAGATTCAGCTCCCAATTCCCATTTTCCCAGCAATATATTAATTGCAACAGATTTATATCAACATCACTTCACAGTTTGGTTTAGTTTGCCCAAAAGCGAATCTGTATGCTACTCAACTCAATTTTCCTAACTACGTAAACTCGAATGAGTAAACAAGCTAACTCGTGAACTTGACAACCGTGGTGTGTATTTGAAAGATTGCTTTAAGTGGGTATTTATCTTGATAAAGTGAGATTCACAACAAACTTGGTGCTTTCCAACCATTAGATGGAAATAAGATCAATTCTTATTTCTTACAATTGGCATCGGTTCTTTTTGTTAAAAAAAAAGTGAGAGGAGTTTAATTCTGACAGCTACATCATGCAAGAATGTCGAGATTAAAGCATCAAATCACATCGCCGTTTAAGGAATTACCAATTGAGAGTGACGCAAATCCCAGGGATGAAAAAAAAATCATATAAGGAATTTACTGTTGGAATCCCCCACTTACCGCCGCATGTTGATACCTAGGTGAAGGGGAAACTCCGGGTGCAAGGGTCCATTCCCACTCGCCATTCCTATGCATGATAAGTCCATAGGCATCTGCTAGTGGCTGTGGACAACAAATTCAACAGATGCTATTATATTTCACCAAATTCAATATAACATCACAAAGTACGCTTTACTGCTTCAACAAAAATTACAAATTACTCAGCACACTACAACTTAATAACACAAATGGGGCGTTAAAGTACAAACATGATAGATAATCACTAACTTTTCTAAAAGCAACAGAATAACATTATCTGATTAAAAGAGTATGATTGGACATACAGCTCCAGAAGCGTCTCTTCCACCACAGAGTAAAAACATTCCATCAGAGCGGGCACTAGCAGTTGCATACCTATAAATTGAGGTAGGATAACTTAAAGTTGTAATGTATTTATATTATATAATAGAAAAGTGAAGACAAAAGGCTGGACAGACTTACATTCTAGCAGAAGGTCTATCGCCTTCTGGGTTGAGCGGCTGCCACACATAAGGCTTTTGAGCAGTATCCAAAGCCCATGCATCAGAAACAACTCGTTTCCCTATATATGGTTAAAAAAAACAAAATTATATGTCGTATCACAAGAGAATATAACATTTCTTAACAATAGTTTATCAAGACATGCATTCTATAGCCAGACAGATCACAGACATATATAGCATATGAATACAGAAGGAAAACAACTCAAGAAACTCCACTAACAATTTCATAGAGTTTGTTTTATAAAAAATTGTATTAAAATGCAAAGCTGGCATTATGTAACAGCACTGGATAAAAAAAGGCAAACTATAAAACCAAATTATTCTTAGATTGTGTTATGTTACCTATGACAATTCTATAGTTTCCCCCAACTTCCACTCTATCGAAGCAAGGCAACCTTGATCCATGTAAAGAGTACCACATCGACTAAAGATATGGCCTAAGAGGTGCTTATAAGGCTTGGGCAATTATCCCCTTACAAGTTGGTTTTGTGGAGTTCAGTTAGACCTAAACCCAAATTTTAGGAATCCAAACGAATCTTGTACGCTTGGCACTCTCAAGTCAAGCTTATCATTCATGTTTTGCTGAATCATTTTGCCAACTTGCTTATTATCGCTCAATCCAGAAAGTCTGTGCCACAACTCTTGTCCTCACAACATAATCAGGCATGTGAAAGTAGAAATTTCTAGCATGTAATAAAAAGTATGATTGAGATGTCTTCAACGGTCGATAAGCAAAGATGCATTTATTCTTTCACAACGGTTTCGTTATTAAAATGTGAAAAAAGACTACCAGATATAGAATTTCTCTCACCATCATTTCCGCTGACCATAACAAGATATCTCTGAGCAACCAAGTCCATTACATGACCGTAGCGAGGCCCTGGTCCGTTCCCTTGTACAACGACTCTACATTTAAATTAGTTATAATATTGACTAATACCATAGTTTTGTGAAAATTCTAGAAGTAGGAATTATGAAAGCTTGACCAATTACAACCATAGTTATCAATCACCGATAGCGGAGCAAAGCGGATGACCCAAAAAACACTATAGTGGGACAGCGGATAGTGGGATGACCGCTATAATAATATTATATACACACACACACATATAATTGAATGATTAATATTATAAATAAGGTTAAAAATTGGAAAATTACTCAAAAATAATGAACTTCACATAATTAATAATAAAATGTCATAGTACTTCCGCAAATTATACGGGTCGGTAGCAAGAAAAGTAAAGGAAAGAAACTAATTTAAGCCTGAAATTCCCAAAAATACCCCATTCCCTCCCTTGGCGGTACCATCCCTTAGCGCGCACGCTAGCGGTGCTATTCGAATAGCGACCACCCGCTGCTATGCTCCACTATTGGTATTGATAACTATGATTACAACAAAGCTCACCTGTGCCATTTGAATTTATCATTTGTCATGTCAAGCACATAGAGATCGTCGGTGGAATGTCCGGCAGGACCTATCCCACCCTAACCAAATAGAACCAAACAAAAAGATTTCAAATGTTAACACTTGGACAAAAAAGAAAAAACCAGCAGCAATGACAAACTAGTAAGAAGGAATCTCAGTATAATTCATTCCAGAATCACCTGAAAAACGACCATGGTGCCAACAGTGGCAGCAGCATGAGCAGCCCGAGGTGAGGGCGGCTCTCCCGCAGGTTTAATCCTAAACATCATAACATTAAATACAGTTTACTTGAGTAGCAATTCAATCACCAATCAACACCAATCTAGATTTTACAAAAACAACTTCGCAGATATCAACTGAATTTGGAAAATTCAACAATTAAGAAAAATCAAAATCAACCAACCTAGTCCACTTTTTTGTTTGAAGGTCATAGGAATGGACTGTATTCGTGACTCCCGCTAATCCTGCAAAGTAAACAGCAAACAAATGGAACAATTTTCAGACAACAAGTGGAAAAAAAAAAAAACAGACGGAAGTAAAGAGAGTAAGAGAGAAGAATAATACGAATGCCGGGAGTAGAGGAAGATCCTCCTTCAATAGCGGTGGCGCCGCCAAAGAGAATTAACCGTTGACCATGGGACTTAGTGGCGGCGACGGCAGTTAGTGTATGACCACAACGAGGACCAGGTGCATCTTCATTTGTATCCCAGAAGGTTTCTATAGGTCGATAATTTGAAGCAGGATAGAGCCACGGCTTTGACCCCATAGTCACCAAAAGATTGAATTGAATTGAAGAGAAAGAAGAAAGAACCCTAGCTAGCCTAAGCAAAAGAAGAGAATTGAGCAATGGTTGCGGGCCCGGAATGGATGAACTCCGGACCCTCAAACTATATATATATAACGCCTATTTGCTTATTTTCAAAAATACGATAAAGATAGATGGAAAAGTAGAGTGGATGATGTATGTAGTTGATTGAGGATTTTGATTTTTAATTAATAAATAATTATTGGGATTTAGATTTGAGAGAGAGTAAGGTAAGAAGAAGGTTTTATATGAGTAGTGATGATGATAGTAGAGGAGTTAAGAGTTACTACGACGGAGGAGGAACTGGAAAGGAAAGAGAAGACACCCTAGCTTTGCTTTAGCCAGCCACCAGCCATGATGGCTCAGTTGAGTCAACCCGTTGTTACAGGTTGTCATTGGAAAAAGGCTACTCAATCTCAATGTGAATGTCAAAACGCATGACATGCCACCAATACAAATCAAAATCAAACACGTATACTATAATTCCACGCATGACTGCTTCTTAGTTCTTACCGAGTATTGCCATTTTCCTTTTTCCGGTTTTTTTAACATTGAGTAAAATTTTACAGTTTGTTTTATGACATACAGCTAGTTAGGTCCTTTTTGCTTAGTGCTTACTACCTTTAAGTATTGGGATCCTCTTTTAAAAATTTGATCAAAAAACAGAAAGAGGGGTAATCATAACTAATGAGCGGCTAATTTATTTATTCGGACAAATTAACCGAATGGGAATACACATTTGATTCGTGTGTGTTTCTATTGAATATCCAAAAATAAGAGAAGGTTCCCCAGGTCCATGTATCAAAAATACTGAGACAAGATCTAAGATGCTGTGAGCTTGCCATAATTGTTGTCTACTGTTTAGAATACATAGGATTTTTCTAAAAATTACCTACAAATATATGCGATAATTGAGCGCTTCTCACATTTTTGAGTGGCTTGATAACTTTAAAGAGCTTTGATTAGAGGATAAAATGACAATCTTACTAGATTTTAGTTCTAGTCTTTAAAGACGCCTAAGACACGGATGAAATTTCCAAAGATGAAATCAAAGAGGAAACTCTTACTACCACAATCTCAATTAGTCTCTTGGGCCTTAAGCCTACACAATCACATTAACCAACCTAAGAGAACTTGGATGAGATGATAGGGGTCTCTTCCAACTTAACCAATGTTCTGGATTCGAATCCAACATTGGGCATACAGCAGTGTTAAATCTCTTGTGGTCCTACCTGGCTCAAGTGATTAGTCTCTGCAAATGTGCGCAGATGATACCCGATTTATACCAAAAACATCACATTAACTAGAATCACACGAATAACAATAATTCTTAACAATGTCCATGTGAGTGAAGGATTCTGTAGTGTTGGTCGTGTACAGAAATTTTGAGGCATGAACTGTAAATTATGGTACGTGTACAATTGAATTGTATTACGACTTCAAATGTCCTATATTTAGGGTCATGCTTATATTTTCTCATCATTGTACCTCTCAAAGGTCAATTTAATTAAAGACACAAATAGCTATTGTGACTTCGTACTTGTCGGGTGGAAACTACTACGACTTCGTGGAGATAGAGTGTGTTTGGTTTCACAATGGTGAGATATTTGGTGTGGAAGCTACAACGTGTAGCTTTGATTTCACTCTGCGTCTATCATTGTCTCACAATGGTTCCAAACACCTTTAAAATGGGGCCTAAGACCAAGTCATGTGTAATGATTGAACAAAATAGGCTTAAAGCCTAACGCAACCGCCTTAGTCACTTTGCAGTCTCCACGACCTAAAGTGTTTTGATTGAGTGAAAGTGTTATAAACGACTTAAAAACAAGCATTTCTCCAATTTAGTTCCAAACTCTCTATGGTCAAATCTAAACTAAAACCATTTCTCCAACGACATATTCATTAATACATTTAAACCAAATCAAACTTATTTATGGAAAAAACACAACTACAAAATAACGACAACAATCAATAATTTGCATTTAAACGATGATCAAACATATCAAATCCACTATTTAATAAATTAATCTTTAGGATTTGGATTTACTACTCTACTCGGGAAGTACACATATCAAATAAGCTTTTTCCTCTTTATTAATTTGAGTAACATAGGGTGCAGCTCAATCCCGATCTCACAAACCTCTCTCTCTCACACACACTTCTTCTGTTACAAACTTGGGATCATTTCATAATTGTATTTTTGAAACATATACATTCTACAATACAAAAGTCTTAACAATCCATAGCCCAAAACTAAATGCAACATAGAACTACATCTAGTCCTCGCCTTCTTGAGGACTATATGAAATGCATGAGGTGGTTTTGTTTTTAGCATTAGTCCGTGCAAGGTTTAGTGGATGTTATAGTATGATCAATGTGTAAAATATGCAGAGATAAGGGAGTGAAGCAAGGAAGACAAGTTCGCGATTTGGCTAACCAACATTGTTGGCCTAGTGGCTTAATCTACCCTCAAACACGGGGGTTGACCCGGTGCTCCCGGGTTTGAATCCCGCAGTGGACAAACTAGGTGTTGGCCAGTGCGAAATTTGATCCTAAGAACGAGCGGAGAGTAGTCTTTCATTGAAAGTGTTGCGACACTCTGTGGGTAACCAACGATGGTCCGAACCAAAAAACTTCTCGATCTGGAGCGTAGGAGCGACACTCCTACGAACCCATGCCCCTCCAGCGATAACGTTCTTACCTAGAAGCGTACATTTCATAGGAGCGTCCGGAGCACCGCTCCTGAGCGGAACGAGCGCAACCAGAGCGTACAGAAGCGGGAAGGAGAGGTTCGAGCGTTGGTTCAGATAAGGTCGGGTTTCACAAACTGTTTTCTATTAAGGCAGGTTTTAGGGTTTTTCCAAGCTTGAAGGTGCAAAAAACGTTGCGTTTTGGGCTTTTCGTTCCTCCTAGATGAAACGCATCGCTTCACTGTTATTTCGCACGTTTTTCCTTTTTTTATTCTTTAAGACACGTTATTTTACCGTTACACAACGCTTCGGTGTTTCTTTTTTTCTTTTTATTCATTAATGACTCACATTTATTCATTAACGCTTCATTTACAGTGTTTTGTAAACACTATCTTTTGGCCTTTTCCTATTTTCTGTATCTCGAACCCTTTTCGACTCATTAGATATTTATTATTTAAACTTCAAATAACTTTTTTTAGTTGGTCGCTACTTCTACTTAATTGTTTCAGCTTTTTCATGTGTGTGTATGACACAACTTATAAAGTGTTTTTCCTATTTGAAGTTTTTTCCCACTTATTTATGGTTTTTTATCTATATTCAAATGTTTTAATATATATACTAGTTAGACAGTTTGGTAGGATCTTACGTTTCGTGCTACGAACCTGTGCTTTAAGAACCTATGACCCCTAACTGTTTCAAGGTAGGATTACGAACTTGACTACCTTGGAGGGAAGTATCAGACATTATATTATTATCCTAGTTTACCTAGAAATGTTGGGCTATGTCCTTACCTCCTGCGATATTTCTTTACTCATTTCCAAATAGTTTTAGTATTCTCTCTTCAAGCCTCTCCACAGTCTACATCAAATATTTTTTTTCTTCAATCCTCTTCAGGCTTTACATCAAGACATTTCTACCCATTTTCCCCTATCAACACTCATACAACCCAGATAGCTTGATTAAACAACACACACATTGTATTTTGTCATCAAACATTCACCTAGGTAGCTTGACAAAGCAATATGCAAGTTGTGTTTACTAATAGAGGGTGCATTTGATTTGCTAAAAAACAAGAGATTAGACTGAAAAACTCCAGTTGCACTCTGTTTGATTTGAAAAATTGTTCATGGTACTGGACAACAGAGAAGGCAAGGGACTGGACAAAACCGCGGTGCAACTTTCTGTCCCACGGTACAATTTTATGCCCACCCCAAAAATTACAAAAATACTATTTTTATTTCTTAATCAATAATTTTTCTCTCCTATCTCTCTTCTCTATCTTCTCTCTCCTTTACTTTCTCTCTCCTCTTTCCTTCTCTCTCTCTCTCTCTCTCTCTCTCTCTCTCTCTCTCTTCTATCTCTCTCTCTCTCTCTCTCTCTCTCTCTCTCTCTCTCTCTCTCTCTCTCTCTCTCTCTCTCCCTCCCTCTCTCATATATCATTCTACTCTCCCCTCTCTCTCTGTCTCTCTCTCTCTCATCTCTTTTATATATCGTTTCATATCGTGACACCTCTCTCCCGCTTCCTCTTTCTCTGTCTCTCTCTCCCAACTCATTCTTCTCTCTCATTTACCCCTCTCTCTCTCTATATATATATATATATATATATACCTCCCATCTCTCTAATATACGTTTTCTCATATGATGCCCCTCTTTCGCCGTCTCTCTCTCTCTCTCTCATGTTATTTTCACTATAATTTTTTAATTATACTATAATATATGTTATATAAAATCATTATAAACTGCATAAACACAACTACAGTAAAGTTTACATTTTTTTGCTTATGCTGTCCAGTGTTCACCAAACAGTGTACTGGACAACATGTTGTCTAGTGTTGTCCAAGGTGTGAAGCACGTGAACAAGAGTGTGAAAGAAGAAAATAAAGAATATACATGATGGTGTCATATAAATTTAGGTTCTCTAAAGTGCGGGAACAAAATATATTTATTTGTAGGTTTCTTTCCACGTGATAAAGGAATTTGTGATCACATCCTTCTCTCATTCTTCAAAAGGATTTTCGTAGTACTCTTTCAAATGAAAACATGAGTTTCTCTCTCTCTGACACATTTTTTTGTGAGTACGTACCTCCAGATCCAATTACCAAGGTCAAAAATGAGTTTTGCTTCATCATAATATTTAATATTCCACCAATGAATATTTTAGCAACTTTACAATCACAAAAATGTTTTAAGGGAGTTCTCAAAACTGAAATGTTGAAAACCCGAACACAATCTGAATACTTTCTACTTGCTCAAGCCCTGAATGTCCGTATCAAGTTCAAGTTTCACTAACGATGTGGAGAGGAGACCTCGTTAAAAAGTATTTTGCAAGTGTATAACAGTATAAGCACTTTTGATATGTGAGACATAAACATATGTTTGATTACAAGTTTGGAAGTCTCGAACGTGCATGTGTCGATTTTGGCGGGGAATAGTTCGATAAAGTAAAAGCTCAAAAAGGTAGACTCTGCTTGGCCATGGATTTTCGCTGTGATTTGGCGAATCTTCCTGTGAGACCAAACATATGCATAAGACTCAATGAATTACATCCATTCAACTCACTTATACTTTTTTTTCTTAAATACAAAATTGCAAACTTAATTGCTAATCGTTTTATTATATACTCTGAAAACAAATGTAATTAAGTTTTCCAAGCTTTGTGGTAAGCCAGATTAGTACGGGGAAAAACCAGCTGCCATAGTTACTTCACCTGAAAAGCTAGGCCGAAGATACAAGAGCCATGGGAACAAAAATACTACTACACACCCCATTTTTGGTCTCCTCAATTTAACACCCACCAAAACCATAGACATTGCAAAGTACAAATTTACAGCACTATTAATATACAAGAAGGAAAGAAGTACAAATTGCTCATTGTGGTCAAACAATGCTCTTAGTCCTAGCTTTACAATGAAAAGAAACCTGGTTTTGAAAAGAGTCAAACTTAAGAGGGGAAACATGTTGAAAGGACTTAAGACTAGTTTGAGAGCCACCATGAGCAATCAACAACAAAGCAACTTGCAAATGCCCTGCTTCTGCAGCACAATGTAGAGGAGTGTACCCAGCATCATCAACAACATCAACCTCAGCACCATGTTCTAGCAAAACCTTAACACTCTTAATCCGACCCTTGAAAGAAGCCCAATGAAGTGGGGTCCACCCATTCTGATCCTTCCTATTCACCTCTGCTCCTTCCCCTAAACACTTCTTCATCTTATGAACATCGTCAACCCTCGCCGCACGTAGAAGCGCGTCGCCCCAACGCAATACATCAAGCAAGTGCGAGTGCCCACTCTCCATCGCAACCGCAAACGCCGTCTTCCCTTTTCCGTTTATCGCGTATTTCACGTTAGAGCAAATCAATAATAAATACTCCACGGTTTTTAAATGTCCCCTCGACGCTGCACAATGAAGTGGGGTCCACCCTTGTGAATCCACGGCGTTAGGGTTTCCTCCAATCGAAACACAAAACTCAACCACCTTCACGTGCCCCTCGATCGCCCCCACGTGAATCGCTGTCCTCCCTTCACTGTTCACGGAATTCACATTCAATTCATCGCTGAAAGACTCCAACAAAAACTTCACCAGATCGGTTCGGCCAATCGCCGCCGCTTCGTGCAAAACCAAATCCACCGAATTATTGATTCTACAACCGGAAGCTACCAGAAGCTTCACCACGTCGAGTTTCCCTGTTCTAATTGCCAACGCGATAAGAGATTTACCAGTTGAATCCCTAACCCCAGCGTCTCCGCCGGCATCAAGCAAAGCAGCGACGTAGTCACCGTGTCCACGTTCGACGGCGGGTTTCAACAAATTCGTGAGATGAGATTTCGTGCAAGCGAATATGGCTTTCACGAAACGGTTACGAGTTTCAGGGATTGGGGCGTGGTGTGAGATAAGAAACTCAGTAACGGAGGGACCCACCAGAACAATAGTTATAACAGCATCACGGAAAACGTGGGGACCAGGTTTGGAGAAGAGGCGACGGAGTTCTTCGGTGTTGGCCTTACCGGTGGGGAGCATGGAGGTTCGAACAGTGATGACGTCAGCAGGATCGGAAAGTGGTGGTTGATGAGATGGGTTAGAAAGTTGGAGGGTGTATGATAAGGAAGAGAGTGGTGGGATAATTGAGAAAGGTTTGTTGAGAGAGAAACTGGTTGGGTTTGTGGTTGTTAAGGATACTCCGACAGACATGGTGTGCATGAGATTGGTTAGCTTGAAGAATGAACTGCACTTTTGGTCTTTCTGGAACTGTATTTCCACTTCTTTGGCTTCTGCTTTTACCAACCTGTCCATGGTGGTCGCTGAAGGAGAGAGTTCTTATTCGTTTTGTTCAGAATTTTGTGTTATCAAAATTGACGGAGAAAAAGGTACTTGTTGGCAGGAGGCTGAATCTTTCTCTATTTTGCTTTATCTCTTATATTTGTATTATTATTATCGTTAATTAATAAATAAAAAATTGGTTTTTTGGTGTTTACAAGATTATGCTAGTTGTTTTGTTAATTTGTTAATGGTTTTGGTGTGATTAATATAGTAAGTGATAAAGTATGCTAGTTGGTTAGGGTGCTAATGACTAATGTGTTAGGAAATGTGGGTTGGAGAAGAATGTCAATTAGTAGGGGAAGACCGTGAACTTGACAGATTTTTCTATTCATTTTGAATTACTAGGATTCAATTGATAAGGAAATGGAGAAGCTAAGGTGTAAGTTGGAACCATTCAAACAGTGAGACCAGCCATTTTAATGGAATGGATTCAACGCATGAGTATTTTGACAGGGGTAGAGTTGCTAGTTTGAAGTTTCAACCACTTCAAAAAGGATAATTTCAATTTAATCCTCCTAAATAAAATATTAAAAGTGCTTACTCACCACCTTTCAACTTGTTATTTTCGTTCTCCCGATAAACTTCTTTCTTTTTTACAAAAAATTTAGAGTGAGGGGATGACGTCTCATTCTAAAGTAGGGAAAGACCTTCGGACTCTTTAAGCACTTACAAAAGGAATTACATTTACCTCACCCCAAAGAAATTAGTGTGGAGTTGAATCGGGACTTTTTGGATACAACTCCTATCATGTTCTTATAAACGAGTTCTTAATACAAAATAAAGTATATATTTTTGAGGCTAATGTGATTATTGATCAACATATATTTTTATAGTCAAAACAGATAGGTTTTGTAGGATATACTCTATTTTAAAAATTTTGTTCATTCTTGCAAAACGTTGGGCATGAGACCATGAGTGAAGAGAGAAACAAAACTCCTGGCTGGTTGGATTGTCGTATTGCGAATTGACATTTTTTTGTAACCTCTGAAAGTGAAAACGAGGGGCATCCTGTGTGACATTTTCAAACGGATATTCTGTTCCACTGGTTTTGGCTGTATGCGAAGACCGATTGCCAATTTCACTCATGGTTTAATAGAAAAATGCAATTTCAAAAATTATTTTTTAATGAATATGAAGTCATACTCAACAGCCATGCGTCAATTATATATCAATTTATTACTAATAATGTGTTTGTGTACATGTTGAAATATTTTAGCAAACTTTTCAAAAGTTTTGTTTGGTTGTGTGAAGAGAAAATCAATGTGAAATAAGAAAAATAGTGGAAAAAGATATTAGATTTAATGCAATGTTTACTGTTTAGCTTAAAGTAATGTGGTAGAAATGAGGATGGCGGAAAAGACTAAATACAATACGACTTACGGTTTGTAGGAGCATTTGGTTATCGAGGAACAGTCTTGTGTTTAGAAATGAGGAAGCTTGTATTGATTCAGTTATTACTCGTATCAAGAGTTTATTCTGGAGTTGGTTCATTTATAGAGTGAGTGGTAATTCTAGTTATTACTCGTATCAAGAGTTTATTCTGGAGTTGGTTCATTTATAGAGTGAGTGGTAATTCTGTTGGAACCTTGGTTTTGTGAATTGAAAAAGTCTCACATTGCTAAGACTAGCACTTTTAAGAGTGCTTATAAGTGTGGACTTCACACATTGGTTTGGGGTCCAAAGTGTACCCAATTTTGTAAAAGGGAGATAAAACACACTAACTGACCACCACACGCGTGCGCCGCCGCCAGCCAGGCTTGGCTTGGCTTGTGAGGTGTAATTTCCTTTTTGCGAAAATAATTATTTTATTTTATTTTTGGTGCGTTGCTCGTCCAGATTCGTTGAACTACCAGATACGATGAACTAATTGTTGCACATATGATAGAGCCGTTACGTGGTCATTCTTATCCGTTGTTGACTTGCGGCGCAAGTACTCCATCCTTATCTGTTGATACTTGCGCAGGAAGTCGGATTTTCTCCTATAAATAGGACACTCCTTCACTTCATTCCACACATCTAGGGGTGGGAATAGGCCAGGTCGTCCAACAGGGGCCTACGGCCCAGTCCAGACATTTTTTAAATAGACTAGGCTAAGGCTTTTTAAAAAGCCAATTTAGCTTAAAAGGCCAGACCATAGGTCATCAAAAAAACCTTTTAGGCCTACTAGGCCGGCCTATTTAAGTAAATATAAAAAATGCTTTTATTAATATTATTGTTATTATATTAAATTTAGTATATTGTATTAAATCATAAATTTTCAAATATTTTCTATTAATTTAAACACATCAACATAATCAATTTTTTTGGCACATTTAAAGTTATAATATAAAATTTAATTTTAATTGGATGCCATATAAAATAGAACTTAATTTGACTGACATATTAGATTCTTAGTCTATTTACAAAAGCATACACCAGTCAAATGGCGTAGGCTTTTTATAAAAAATGGTGAAATAGGCTTTTAAACAGGCCTTCAGTAAGGTTAGGCCAGGCCTAAAAAATGAGCCTACTGGCCACTGGCCAGACTCAGACCTAATACTTCCAACGTAGGCCAGGCCTAGGCCATGCAAAGCCTAGCTCGACCCAGCCTATTCCCACCCCTACACACACCACTTGACGATAAATCATTCCTCAAGTTTTCTCTCCTCTCCCTAATTTATTCTCTTCTCTTCTACTCCATAGAGTGGTTTACGAACTATATTCAAGAGTGGTCTACGAACCATTATTGAGGTGTATTATCTCGAGCGAATATTCATTGTGCAGCGATATTCGTAACTAGATTGATTTTGACCATATTTTCTGAAATATTTTTCTGAAACTCAAAAATATGAAATTGTTGTTTTCTGAAACTCAATTATTTCTCCAAGAAACAGATCATTTTGGTTCATTAAAATATGAAATTGTTGTTTTTGTGTTTCAGAAAAATATTTCGTAAAATCAATCCAGTAACGAATATGACTGCACAATGAATATTCGCTCGAGATAATACACCTCAATATGGTTAAAAACCACTCTGAATATGGTTCGTAGACCACTCTTAAATATGGTTCGTAAATCAAGTGAAGAGAATAAATTAGAAAGAGAAGAGAAAACTTGAGGTCAGGAAACAACATTCTGAGACATACCAACGATATGATCACTGGTGGTGCGAGTCTGGTGCATCTATATGATGACCAAGCATTAGATGGAAGCACTGATGATGACATACCAACGATATAGGTCAGGAAACAACATTCTGAGACATAGAAAATATATCAAATCCACAACATACGACAACTAGTTGTTCTAAATGTCTAACATATATAGTTTCTAAATTATGTGAAACCACAAAAGAACATATCGTTCCCGACAAATTTGTAGGTGGATAGAATTGACAACGCTGTAAGTGCAAGGTGGTAGGAGATATCGGAGATGCTGCATAGATGGTGGAGGGGCGAAACATGAGGTGGGAGATGAGTGGTCGTGAGAGTGAGAAAAATAGTTGGGGTGGGTGGTAAGGGTTACTTTTAGAGATATGGGGATTTGGGTATTTATTGTGGATGGAGAGGTGGGAAAATTAAAATAAGGTGGGATTTGGGTATTTATCAAAAGAAAAAAAAAAGAAAACTCTTAATGCAAGTAGGGGTGTGCAAATATACCGGTAAACTTGAACCTTTCCAGTTCCACAAACCGTACCGTAACTGATAATAAAATCCCACACCACTTTTAAGAAAATCCAGACCAATTATTTAAGTAAAAAAATTGGAACAGCGATTTTCTACCGGCACAGTGTGTGGTGTACCACAATTAGGAGAAATGCATTTTCTCTCTCTCATTGGTTATCTGTTCTTTAGCTTAAGTTATCAAGAGATCATTCCTTGAAATCTCAAATGCAGAGCACAAATGCAAGCACCGCCTAACCACTTCAGCTATAATCTCATAACCTTTGTCCTTCTGATGCTTGGAATTGGATTTCGGCAAAAGTAAAAATCTTGACCTTTTTCCTTGCTATGCAAATGCCCCTGCAATCAAAGAGACGCTCTCTCTCTCTCTCTCTCTCTCTAAAATCTATTTATTTCTATTTGCAAAACCTCATTCTCTTCCCACTTGTATGATGTATCTGTGTTACCCCTGTTATTACGACTTTGCTGAAGCTTCTATTTTTGTTGTTGATAAGTTTAAGCTTCTGGTTGCACTTTGTTATTCACAATCCAAACCGGTAATTTACCAGTTCTGTTCCGATTTCCAACTGATTCTCTAATATAAACCAGTATTTGCAAACTAGTAAACTAAAACCATATTTTAAGAGTGGTGTGGTATGGTTTATATTCCATGCACACCTCTAAATGCAAGCACTAGATCACGAACGT
This sequence comes from Astragalus glycyphyllos, assembly GCA_963573325.1. Classification (NCBI taxonomy): domain Eukaryota; kingdom Viridiplantae; phylum Streptophyta; class Magnoliopsida; order Fabales; family Fabaceae; genus Astragalus; species Astragalus glycyphyllos. The sequence goes on from OY754309.1 coordinate 62,174,377, forward strand.
GACATAGGTTAAGAGCTCATATTTGGAGTTGTTATTTATTCATATTTTTTATTTGGTATTAGTATTTGCGTGCCCCATTTTTTGAATATGGATTCATTGCAGTTCAATATCTGCAAACTACAATCTCCTGCATTTGTGAATGGATGTTCAAGTCGTCCAAAGGTTTACTTCCATAAAGGACAATTTTGGAGAAAATCAAATTTCGTCGGAGTGTATTAGTAAAATGGGGTGTAAATAGCAATCCTCTTACAAGTTCTGCAATCAATTCGTGAGTGTAAGTGATGATATCCCTTTATTTGGGCCTTTATTAACTTTCAAATGCATCATCCATTTGTATAGCAAATGGCTTATCTTTGTCAAACAAAATTGAGCAAAAATAAAACTGTCAAACAAAGAAAAGAAATGGCTTATATGTATTTGTAATTTTTTCTTCTTCAAGTTTTGCATCTGCTTATCTCATGCCTTTATCTTCTTGAAGAATAGTGATTTTGTCTCTTGGGCTAGAAGAAGCATATCCACCACCATTAACACCAACCTCACTCGTGGGGTATAGTGTCAAAGAGTGGGGTAAAAAAAAACCTAAAATAAAATGGAAGAGAATGAGAGGGGATAATGGCCTCTATAGTCTTGTCTTACTCGTTTTCCGTATATTACGCAACGGCCCATACTTATTTCACTCCTTCTCTTATGTTATTTGTTATTGGATGCTTATCCTTCGGAGAAAAAAAAGGAGGCTTATCCAAAAGGTTCAATGAGTTGACAAAAAAAGAGTTGAATGCGAGCGTGACCAAGAATAGTTATACTTGTTCTAATTATATCGGATGAAAGTGATCATAAGGAGTAATCACACGAATATTATTAGTAAATAGGAAAGAAGTAGAAATCAGAGAACCCCTCGCCAAATGCAAGTTGTAGAACTTTTCAGAGCTGCACAAGAATCATTGAACTGAACTTCCATTGTTGATCAACTAAGAAGGAATGAATTAATGCTCCAATTGCCTGAACGTGCATTAATGAATAACCCAGAGATGAACATTACCGACACCATATCAAATGAATTGCGAATTTCATTATGCAATCATGTAAGATACATTGATAAATGAGCATTTATTTAATTATAATAGCTCAATCCAATAACAAACCTCAACAATCTTTCTAACTATCCTAACTGTCAGTAAACGAAAAAGGGAAATAGAGCATGCGTGCTTATATGCATGCACATTAATAATTAATACAAGCTCATATGAAGGCTCTTTTGTACCCTATATATAAAGAAAGACGATTAGTGTGCAAATTATAAATAATGATAAGAGAGAGAGAGTAATGAGAGAGAGTGAATCTAATAGAAAGATAGAAAGGATGGAAAGAGATGTAGGGTGAATGAGAAAGAGAGAATCTAATTCTCATGCCATCATGGTGGTACTAACAACATGGTTGTTCTTAAATTTGCTCATCTATGCTTTGGATTGTCTTACCATATCTGTATTTCTCTCAACTTTACCCTTTAACATTGAGAATAAACATCTAAATAAGATTATTGACATGGAAAATGTGGAATCATTAGACGTCGCTAACACAGGATTTGGTGTACTACTGGAAAAAGATGAAATAACAATATAAATTTAGAGACAGAAAAATAACAAAACCTACCTAAATGCTAGCGACGTCATATTTCGAAATTTCTCTCTAATTTCTATTGATATCACAGTTTTTTCTAATAATAGTGTTTCACTTTTTAATAAAAAAACTACTTAAAATACATAATCACGCGTAATAAAAAACCAAAAATGCAGACATGTAACTGCCTTTGTGATAGTAACTTTTTTTTTGGTCAAAGATAGGTTGATTTCATTCAAGAGGGCAAGGCCCAAACCAAACAATTCAAATATTGGCCCAACCAACACAATCCGATACACAATATCCATCGGGTCCAAGATCCACTTGGATTAACCCGCAAGTACACATACCTTTTAACAATTAATGCCTAAAGTTATGACATCCACCCATATTAGGTAAAATATCTGAAATCAAAACAGATCCACAAGATCTCTAAACGGCAAAAAAACCCTAAACCACAAAAGCACGCAGCTTCTTCACCAAAATACAGATGTTCTTCTCAATCACTAACTAGATCTTCTTCTCAATCACTTCCAGAGACGTTGCATGTCCACAACTATGGCTTTCTTTAACAATTGAGGACGATCTCTCACCCAAGACCCATGGAGCTCGTTCTGTCGTGCAAGTTGAGCTATCGTGTGCGCCACCATGTTTCCTTCTCGTCGAACCCAAGATAAGCCAGATGCTCTGATCTTTGTTCTCATGGTAATGATGTCTTGAATAATGTTGTTAATCTCACCTTTCTGCACTTTTCCTCTGTAGGCTTCAATTAGCTGTTCGTTATCAGACTCAAATATCACTGTTTGCAGATCCAAGTTGCAAGACAATGACAATGCTTCCCTGAGACTTAAGGCTTCTGCGATGAGCGCACTGGTTGCAAAAATTGGCTTTGATAACGCTGTAAGAACTTCTCCTTTGTCATTTCTACAAACTATTCCTGCGTTTGCCCTCCCCGTTGCTTTATCAAAAGCAGCGTCAGAATTGATCTTCGAGTAATTGCTTCTTGGAGGTCTCCAGGGGGGCTGACAGTTGTTGTTGCTGCTCTCACTCTTCTTGGTAGATGTTTCTAGGAATTCATTGCACTGATGTTTGATCTTGTCAAGAACTTCAATTGGAGATGGAGGATTTCCATTAAAAGATGTGTCATTTCTTGCCTTCCAAATTTGCCAAAGGGTAAACATTATCTATGAACTAAGATTGGGAATATCAAGTGGGTTTGACTCAATTTCTTAAAATAGCCACTGGTGGAGGGTAGATAGGCCAATAATTGTAGGAGGGTTAGTTATTTGGAGCCCAAGCCATAAAGGTTGAGTCCATGGGCACAATAGGAAGATGTGTTCAAGTGTTTCTGGTTGGTCTTTGCAAACTGGGCATAGGTGGGTGATTGGGATTTTTTTCTTAGTTAGGTTTTCTCTAGTGGGTAGAATATTGTGACATGCCTTCCAAATGAAATGTTTTATTTTGGTAGGCACTTTTGCAGACCATATAGTCTTCCACATTTCATTTGGGATTGTAGTGGAATTGGTTGGTTTAGTGTTTGGGATATTCTGTGTCTCTATTAATGCTCTGTAACCTGATTTGACAGTGTAAATTCCATCTTTGCTATGAGGCCGGTAGATGTTGTCTTCCCCTGCAGTCCATGAAATTGGTGTCTTGATTGCTTCAATAGCACTTTCAGCTGTTAAGTTACCCCTCAGCATGTTAATGTCCCATTCTCTGTTGCTGTTGCATTAGGCATTATTGACGCTTTCTTCCCAGAGGTCAACCATAAGTCATCTGATAATAGAATGTCCCTCCCTGTTCCTATACTCCATCTTCCAAACTGTTTCAGCAGAGTTCTCCGTTGAATTAAACTTCTCCACACCCAAGATGCTCCTCTTTGGGCTTTTAGCCTGCCAGAAACTTGAGTTAGGAAATTAAATGGCCTTTAATAAGCCACAAATATTGGCCCAAGTTAGCTTAAAAGAATGGTCCAAAGGTCTTTGTTTGATTGTTTGAAGATGTACAAATATTGGCCCAAGCTAGCTTAAAAGAATGGTCCAAAGGTCGTTGTTTGATTGTTTGAAGATGTGGTTTCATAATATCGGGGGCTTCTATTTTATTTGGTTTTTTTTACCCCCACCATATCACTCTATACCCCCCACAAAATAAGATAATCGGAAAATACTCCTAATACATTTCTTCGCTTGGATTTATCTAATGTAAAAATAAATCTGTTTTCAAGAAAAATATTTACCTAAATACGTACGTTGTTTATATTTTTGCAAACCAGAATTACCTACGCAACACTTAAATTCGTTTCATTATTTTTTTAAATCCGTTTCATTATTTTTGAAACAAACGAATTTATCTAAGAACTACATAAATCTGTTTTGGTTATTTTACAAAGCGGATTTATCCATTTATTAGACAAATCCGTTTTGAAAAAATTCAAAGCGAATTTATCTAAAAAATAGGTAAATCTGCTTTGGGTATTAAAAATAACTGTTTTTTATTTAGTTTTTTAAAAAAGGTTATAAAAACACTACTAAAAATCTGTTAAAGAGACAAAACTAATCTAAAAATTATAAAAACACCACTATATATCTAATAAAACAAAAATAATGTTATGCAAATTTTTTTAGATTTTTTTGGAGATTATGAAAAATTAATAAAAAATAGTAAACGATGGAATTTGGGTTTTGAGCCCCTTTGTCCCAAAAAGAAATCCCTTCTGGGGAGTCTTGATCCCTGGTTTTTTTTTCCAGATTTAATGGCCGTGGTTTCATTACAATCCGAGTAGCTTGTCCGAAAACTAAATTATTCACTAGACGTAAAACATCGTCACGTGTTAACGAACTACACACTAAACAGAACCAAAAGACGACCGATATTCATATTTATTTTATTTAAAAAATAATAATTTTAATTTTTAACTGATTTATAACTTTTATTTATTAATTATTTTACAAAGTGGATTTATCTATTTATTTGATAAATCCGTTTTGAAAAAATTCAAAGCGGATTTATCTAATAAATAGGTAAATCCGCTTTTAAAAATAACAAAAACGGATTTAACCCCCACCTAAGGTAAATCTGTTTTGTTATTTTCGAAAAACGAATTTATTTAAGTTAAAATAAATCTGTTTTTGGTTTTTTCTTAAAACAGATTTATCTTTTTTTAGAAAAATGCGAGCGACAAATTTTATAGGGTGTATTTTTGGTTTATCATAATTTGTGGGGTATAAAAAACCCCATTTTATTTTAGTTAAATATATTTTTTAATTCCCTAAATGACTTGGGCCCACGACTATGAGTACGTCTAGTTTAAAAAACCTTGTTCGTGCTACTTTTATGGCCCATAGTGGTCTTGTTCTCGGTATTTCTGTTGTTAGTTTTCTGTTTAAATATGCTTTCCTTAAGTTAGATTAATAGGATCTATATGTCTCAGGTGTTGCTCTTGCTCATACGCTTAATTTTATCTTTAGAGTTTCAGCTGTATCTGATGTATTTGTCTTTAGAGGACCTGATGATGCTTCTTTTGCTAGTGGCTTACACTGTGTGTAATGTTTCAGTGGTTTTTGTTCGTGTTCAATGAAATATTGCATATTTGACAAAAAAGAAAGTTTAACACTGTCTTCTGAAATGAGTATGGAAAATTTGTAGCAATTTTAGTTTCTCTCTTTAATTTCTTCTACTAACACCAATTTCCTTTTGGTAGCAATAGCCCAACCATCTCATAATAATAATAATAATAATAATAATAATAATAATGTGATCAAATTATTTTTGTTCACTCTCTATAATGAAATTTATCTACAATCAATCGGGTATGTAAACCTGCAAGGGAACCAAACACTTTTGAACACTTCTGAACCAAACAAGTAGGTCACTAGGTTGTCACAAAAAGAAAGCATCATCAATTGAGGGGGTGTGGTTGAGCGGTTCGGGTTCATCCTCCTCTTATCAAGTATTGAGGGTTCGATTCTCTCCTTGCGTACGGAACGACTTTAAATCTCTGGGCCAGCTGTCCCACTCTTCGAGGCATCTCTAATCTAGCGAGGGGATTAGCCATTGTGTTCGGCGGCTGTTGATACCCTAGTTTCGAAGGGGAAAAAAGCATCATTTACTGGAAAGACTCAATTCGGTCCTAATGAGGTGCATATATGTGGCATTATCAATTGTTAAGGTGCACATATTTAAAGACTCAAATTCGGTCCCAATAAGGTGCATATACTCTCAATTGTTTACAACATGCTCATCAAAAGGCTAAGGACAAGGATGCTGTTCAAAATAAGACCATGAAATTTTATGGGAATTGTCATTGTTGGATCCTTTCCTTCCCATTCTTATACATCTCCCTCCATTCTCTATGTCTTTATCTTAATTTCACTCTATTTCATTGTTAAAAAATTACAAATAATGATGAGAGAGAGAGAGAGAAAAAAAAGAGATGATGGAGGATGATGGAGGGAAAGTGGAAAGGAGACGATCTATATCTGGAATTGGTGACTTTTTTTTGATAGGATATCTTTGGTAACTTTAGACTTTTTTAAGAAAGAAAAAATGACCCTTGTCAGAAAAAAGAAAGAGAAAAATGCACGTCAACTTTTCTTTTAAGAGATATTGAATTTTTGCCCTTCTAAACTACTACTAACTTATGTAAGTAGAAAGTTGTCTATTTGAGGTTGGACACACTACTACTTGACCTTTGTCTCATTCTGTACGTCGTTTTAACAAAATCATTTTATCCCAAATTGATCGTTCTGCATTTTCGAAAGAAACTTTTAAGATTTTTTTCACTCGTACCCTTCTTAATTATGATAACTTAGTGTATTTAATAAATAATTCATATATTTATGTAAAAAGATAAAAAATTAAATGTTAAATTAAATAATACTTTTTATAAAATAAATTTAAACTACTAATATTTGTTAAGGTGCGTATCGAAACCTTAACTACCGGTACAAAATAGAACGGAGGTAGTACACCAAAGGAAGGAAGCAATGAAATTTCCGTGCACAACGTTTGTATTTGTATGCACAAAATACAATCCGATAAAACAAATGAAAGTTGCTAGAGTGTAGGGATAATCCAAAAGTACACGCGGACTGGTTTTGGTTCTGTGTGTCACATTACATTATTAGTACAATTACAATTACAAAGCTCTCTCTTGTCTCAGTGATAATCTATCTAGCTAGCTAGCTTAGGTGATGATTGAACAGAGACAGGCATAAATGAACTCTCTTCCATTTGGTGTCATCGAACCAATCGGCACAACAAGCCAAAACCTGTTCCTAGTTGTTGACCTAATGCACTAAACTCCAAAACCCAATGCTGGCCCGCACGTTACATACATAGGAGTACTAGACAAGCTTTTTATTTTACTATTAAATTAAAGAGATAAAGAGGAGAGAATTTATACACCAAAAAGAAACAAATGGCCTCTTAATACGTAATAGTACATATAAATTATGTATTCTCTACGTGCAATTATAGAGACTAATATCTCATGTTAAGTAAAACTACAATAGACATAAAATATCTATTTCAAGAGATTTAATATTTCTCCATACTTAAAGTTGAATTCGAACTCAAAATTTTGGTTAATAAAGATAAAAGAGAGGGACAAAAAAGGAAAGTAAATGAATTAAATGAAGAAGTAGTATTCAACACGGCAATTTGTTTGGTATAATTTGTGTGTGTGTGGCACATGCTGAGCCACCGCTCCCACGCCAGGACAATAGATCCAGCCAAAAACATAAATGCACGCTGCTGCAAACCATGCTTTTTATTTTATTTTATATTATATTTACTTGAATAAGATGTTCCTTTTGGTTACCATTGTATTTGTACTATTCATTCAAATACACCTTCCTTGCAAAAGGAGGTGCATGAATGATCATCAACATAAATATATATTATATCATATCATATAGTAGTATTTTAAAAAAAGGGGAAAATTAATGACTTTACCCCTTTTGGTGGTGACCTATCCCTCAGAGCATTTATCGTAAAGGCTATATTCCAATTTCCCGGTTGAGTCAGGCATAGAACAACTTGCTAATATTAAACCCAAAAAAGAAAAGAATATCTAGCTAGTAAAATATCAAAAATAATTAATAAGTGCGCCCAAAAAAAAGCCCTAACCTAGCATGACTTTTTACTTCTTCTTTTTTTCTTTTCTTTGAGGTAGTATCAATTTAGACTTTTTACCTCAATTAATTGTTTATTGTTATTTTTATTAAAGCATTTATGCTTGCTATATATAATCAATACTAGGAGAATATTTATAAACAAGATCTATTATAGTTAATTTCATCAAGGAATATAGTTCTTCTTCTCAACAAAAAAATAAACACGAATGTTTCATCCCCATTGGCTAAGCTACACTACCCAGTAAAAAGGGATATACTTTGCCTTTGTCTTTATTACTTACTTTCTTTGGATTACTTTTATCTTAAAATAAATGAAAGTAATTTTTTTGTGAGCTTAAATAAGTAGGCCAGAAATCCCATTTTGAGAAAGTTTGTTAGTGTGTGGGAAAAATAAAGTATTTTTTTATAAAGAGCCTCGCTAAAAATAAAGAATTTTGATATAAACTAAAATGTGAGTATTTTTTATTAAAATAGGGTATTTCAAAAGTAAAAATCTTAAAAACACTCTTTCAATTTTTTAAAATATGTTAATATCACTGTTCAAATAAAAAAATAAAACTTTGGTGTAGTTGTATAAACATAGTTAATGTTGTTTTTGAATCAAATCACGACACGACACATCTTTTAGTTTTTTAAAAAGTAAAGTAAATTATAATAAATAAATAATGTAATATTAGTACATATCATGATGCAATTAAAAAACAACATTAATAACACCTAAATTTTCTTTAGAAAAAACTCAGTTAATTATGAAGGTAGAAAATCTCACTCAAATTATTGTTTTATTTTAAAATGTGAAAAATATTAGGTTTGGTTCTATATGTATGGATATCGTCTTCCAATCACATCATGCCATATAGCTTAATTATTTATATTATCTATTATCTTTTATTTATACTTTAGATAATTAACCAACATATTATTGCGTGATTGAAAAATAGCAACTAAAATTTGTCCTTGTAACATTTGAGAAAGAAAGGTGATAAAAGAAACGAAAATGAAAATGGTCCTTTTCCCCTTCTTTAGTAGTACTAGTGGACAAAACACTCTCATCGTTAGTGGCATTTTGGGGGTACTAGGGGAGCTTAGAGGGTATTTGTATAGTTTAATGCGAAGGGCTCGTTTGAGAAACCAAGAAGCTTTAAAACGGAACCCTTTGTCACCACGTGCCTTGGAGTTGGCCGCACGCTGGGAAGCTCATTTGTCTCCTTCCTTATAGCTCCTTTTTCCACTCCAAAAGCTTCAATTCTTGCCATTGCCTTCCCACACGTTTTTCACTACTTCAAGATCTACTAGTACTTTGTATGTGTTTACTTGATTTTAGGCTGATTTAAATTTAAGTTTGAATGGATTAAAGGGGATAGGATAACTTAGCATCATGATCGCTATTTGGATTCTCTCTAGTAACATTATTGTCTAGTGAATTTTAAACATTGATTAAAAATGAGAAGAGAGGTTTTAACACATAAAAAACGAGAGAAAATGTTGAATAGTTGGGAATTAACACTTGAGAGTATTCACGGGAGGGAATCCATATAACTAGTCTTTTCAAACTAGTTATATAATTTTGTTTAAAGAGTTTGTAGATTTTCTCCAACTTAGGTTAAATGTCATGCAATCACTTTTTTTTATAAATCGTGTATCATTTGCGCGTAACTGTAGAGACTTATTCCTCGAGTCGGATAAGACCACAATGGGCGGCAAATCTATCCCTCAAGAGATTTAACACTACTGCGTGCCCAATGCTAGATTCGAACTCAGGACATTGGTTAAGCTGAAAGAGACTCCTGCCATCTCATCCAAGTGCTCTTGAGTAATGTCATGCAATCACTTTAAAAATTTTTTTGACACATATAATTTACGTATATAATTTTTTTAATAAACTGATCATATCGAATCTTCCTTTTACTAGTTTTGTCTAATGAATTTGACTATTTTTCCGATAGAAACATGATTGGGTTTTAAATAGTGTTTTAATTATTTTTAATATCTTTTAAAAAACCGTCTTTGCCTGGCCGATTGAATCACGAATAATTAATGCCCAATTGAATTACAAAATAATTGATACTTAACAATGTCTAATAAGGTATGAGAATTTATATAAAATAAAAAGGGTATGTGAACTATTGAATTAAGGACCAAGAAGGTTGAACATGCGCCTAGATTGAAAGGACACATGGAGCCTTCCCTGAGGAATTGTAGCACCCATGACTCATAACACGATTGAGGGAATGAGCAGGGTCTTGATTTTCTCGAGTCTTTGGAAATTTCAAGTAGAAGAGACAAAGACATATCAATTAAGATATTATTATTCTATAAATATTTATTATTTTAATAAATGAGTCTTTCTTTCTCTTACTAGAAAATTTCAATAATTAGAGAGGATCCTCACCCGAATGAGCATGCTAGTCAAATAATTACTCGACAAGGTGTGGTGGTTATTGGCCACATTAGAGATTAGACTTAGGCATTTTGTCTATTGCTTGCACATAATTTTGTAAACACACGTCAATCAATGCAACTCTATTTTTCGGCAAATTTATCTCTTCTTCGCAAACTTACTTATGCTATTTGTAGTTTAGTAGTAGTTCTTTTTCATAAATCGCATAACTCAACGATCGCACTGTTGTCACACTTTTGTGGTTGGGCTACGAAATGGGAGTAACATATTGCTTGAGAGCAATAGCCTTTCGGAGAGATGAGAGAGATTTCGAAAAAATAGGGAAGTGAAGCAAGTTAGTGGTAAGCCCCTTAGTTAGTAGTAAGACCCATTAGTTTGTTAGTATATAAGTTAGTTGGTAGACTCATTTGTATTCATCATCTTCTCATTAGTAATATTTTATTACTTTCAATATAATAGAGTTTTAAGGGCTTTTTCTCAAGTTTCCATGAATGCCATATTTTTTAACATGGTATCAGAGCACAAATGGTATCCTCCTTGAAGTAAAATTCCGCTGTATTTACCTGAGAACATCCAATTCTCGGTTATTTTAATTTTTCCTTTTCTTTTACTTTTCAATTTCTTTTCTCAATTTCTTGATTTCTCGTTCAGAAAAATTTTCAAAACCTAATTAGTTCTTCATCTCACAAATTGAACATCTAGTGTACTCCTATTAATCTCTCGTTTCTGCTTCGATTCTAAGTTTGTTCTTCTGATTTTGTTCATCATCTGATTCTTGATTTCGATTTGGCGGTGGATTAAATATAATTCTTCATCACTATAGCTTCTTGTGATTTCAGATTTGAGTTGTTTCGTTTCACGAATTTCTTCCTCTTTTACCTCAGATTTCACATCCGATGAAACATTTGAGAGTTTGATTTGGTGATCTTATATCACTGACAAATTATGGTTGCGACTCTTAAATGGTTCGACGATGATGGTCCTTTAGTTCGACGAAGATTGTGACACATAGACACATACGTTGTCGGTGGGCGTTTCCGTTTTGCATCGTCGCCACTGAGCTGTGTGTTATCTGTCATTGTTCTGTTCTGCATTCTGCCCGCTAATGTTGCGGTGATTTCTGTGCGATGGCACGACGTGACAGTGACGGCGTCCGTTTGGTAATCATCTCTTTCAGCGTTCGTGAAGCATTCGAGATGTTTGATGAAATGCCTAGACAAATTCTTTCCTTTCAAAAGGTTTTACAGAACATGTTTTTGGGAATTCTGCTACTTTCACTTTGGATTCTGTCTATGAAGAGGCTTGTCAGTAAGTATGGTTGCTTTTATTTCTTAAGCTTGGTTTGGATGCTGGCAAGATATTGTGCTTTTTTTTTATGATGATTGATTTAGCTTGATGGGGCTGGATTGTTTGTTGTGTTGTGTTGTTGCTGCTTGTTTGAGCCTTCCTTTTGAAGATGAACTAACACTGAAGAATGATGGGAATGACATTGTTAAAGTCTAGTTTTACTAGTATTTGTGGTTCAGATGAGAAATCAAAGCATCTGTGGTTCAAATTTGTGTAAGAAAGAAAAATTTAGAGCTAATGATCTATGTGGTTTTACTAGTATTTTGATAGGATATGGGGTTTAGGATAATACATTTATCACATTTTAATTCAGATGTCATGTCCTTAAGTGCATCCCAGTTGAAAGAGATACTACTACAAACTACAAAGCACCATGATGGTTATGAGGCATTGCCTTCTGCTCAGCGTGTGATTTTACCCTCATTTCATTTTACTTGGTGCGTTTTGCTGAATTAATTACTATGCCTTTTTTGGACTTGTTTGCAACGAAGTTTTAAGCTGGGTCACTTTCCACAGTGCTTATGATTTTGGTTATCTTGTCAAGGCACCGACTCAATGGAGATTTCTTTTCATTCTCAATGCTAATAATTGGTGAGCAACCACTGACAATGCTCAGTTGATATCAGGGAGGCTTTATATTTCAACTTGTTGCTAGGCTTGGTGCCTTCTTTGAATCATTCGATCTGTGAATTGCAATGGGAGGCAACCTTGAATTTTTGTTCTTGTTGAAGCTTTAAGGAGTGGCCGAAGTTCCTTGGTAGTATTTGAATTTAATTATTTTGAATTTGATTGTTCTACTAGTACAAGGCTGAGTTGCAGATGTGTCATGCCTTGATGGTTTTGTTCATATTTGGCCTTATTGGCTAGTTTTTTGGCTTCTGTCCATTTTCAAGTTGCGAGACTTCTTACATGGATGGTTAAGTTTTTCTCTCTTTATTATTTGTGCTTTTGCCAAGTGGTTAAACTTTGAGTTATAGTTTCTGCTTGGTGGTTAAGCCTTTGGCCCTATGGCCTTGTTGTTTGCTTCTGTCCTATGGTGGTTAAGCATTTTGCTTCCTTCAAGTGATTAAGTCTTGAGTTGTGACTTTTGCTTGATGGTTAAGTGTTGGATTGTTGCTTCCTCCGAGTAGTTAAACCTTGAGTTGTGGTTTCTGCCCGATGGTTAAGCTTTTGTTGACTTCTTTGACACTTGGATGGTTATGCCTAAGAGTGGAGTTTGTTGATTCCTTTGGAGTGAATGTTGTGGAGATGCTGGAAGAAGCTTCAAAAGGGCCCGATAGTTGGTCGAAGACTTCTAGGAGCTATGCACCTCAACTGCTACCAACTTAGATTGTTCTTTATTTTTCCTTACTTTGAAAGTATTTTGTATTGCTTATCTCAAGCTGGAAGTGTTGTAAATACCGTCCAGCTTGCGGGAGGCTGTTAAAATATAGATAGTAAGCCCATTAGTTAGTAGTAAGGCCCATTAGTTTGTTAGTATATAAGTTAGTTGGTAGACTCATTTGTATTCATCTTCTTCTCATTAGTAATATTTTATTACTTTCAATATAATAGAGTTTTAAGGGCTTTTTCTCAAGTTTCCATGAATGCCATATTTTTTAACAGTTGGGCTACGAAATGGGAGGAAGATATTGCTTGAGAGCAATAGCCTTTCGGAGAGATGAGAGAGTTATCGAAAAATAGGGAAGTGAAGCAAGTTAGTGGTTGGAAAATGAAAATAGAATTAAATGAGTCTTAATTTAGTTCAAATATTCTAGACAATTATTTGAGACATTGAGAAGATGCTAGACATTTTGTTAAAAAAGTAATTATAGAGTTGAATTTAAAATATTTTAGAGATTTCAAATGATGACTTTTGTTTTTTTCTTGAAAAAACTTTATTTTTTTTTATTTTTAACCGAGCTTAATTACTCAAGTGATCATTTTTTTTCTTTTAATATTTAACTTTGATATATGATACTAAACTATTTTTCAATTCTAATATTGTTTGAAAAATGAAATATTGTATGTGGATATAATATATATCAATCAATTCTACAAGATGATTACTAACATGTGCTACTTTTTTTGATATAACATATACTACCACTATTTAATCTCTCACACTTTTTATATTATTTTTTTTTTATAAGCAATAATTTAATTGATGGAGCACTAGGGGTGCTCAAACCCAAACAACATTGAGATTACAAATTGTTTAGGCTTTGTAGTGGATTAGACCACCATAGTGCAATAGATAAAGATGAATTACAATTCAATCGGTATAGGCACCAACTCCAAGTAAGGCTCTTGATACGATTGATGGATGCCGTAACATTCGCCTCCTCATTTTGAATATGACACCGTTCCTTGCTAGCCATATACTCCAACAAGTAGTTAACCAAAACAAGTGCTTGGTTCTCTTAGATTTTTTTCCTTTGCATAATCTACTACATCTGAGGATAAATCCCTCCATGTTCAGCGACAAATCAAGATCGACACTTTTTATATTGTTAATTTTGAATGATTTTTTTTTTATTTGCATTTTTATTTTTTATTAAGGATGTTTTTTTTGTTTAATATTTAGGTAAAGTAATTGAATAAATAATTGACCAACAAATTTTATTAAACTGAATTGTTATTGTAGACAATTTAAACAAAAAATATGTTTAATACTATATATATATATATATATATATATTTCAATAATCAGAACTCGTGAATCACACGAGAGTCGATTCTAATCACTACTTTATATCAAAATTCAATACAATACACTTACACTCCTATTATGTATACTATAATTTTATAATGACGTATCAAGTTATAATTAATAGAAATTTAAATATTAATTTATTCAGCTATTGTTTATTCAATTTTGCGTTATGATAAATGTGAGAAAATTGTAATACGGAAGACAAAAAAGTTTAGGCAACAAAATTGTTAACAAGTCCAAAACGGGGTTGCCAGTAGCCATCAAGAACAAGAACAAGAACAAGAAAGCTTTTGCTGTACACAAAGCTCCGTAGTAGTAGTAGTACGTCACAAGTCATTTTTCTCTTTCTCTTTCTCAACCACACTATTGCACACACCAGGATACAGACAAAACACAAACAACCAATTTACAAAAAAAAATAATACTATTATTCTTAGCTATAATTAATAATAATTAATTAATTTGCCATGACAAATATATTTAATTTGAAAAAAAAGAATAGTGGGACCCATATAAACAGTTTAATTCGGCCGCCAGCTTTGTCGTCTCCCTTGTCTCCGTTTACATCCCATCCCATCCCATCCCCGTCGTTCCTTTGCGTTTGACTCTCTTCTCTTCTGTTGTGTTTCTCTCTCCACCACTCTTTCTTATCTCTCTCTCTCTCACAACCCTCTCTTTGTTTTTTACATACATAGAACTCTCCATTCTTGTTCTCACTCACCTTAACCGACAAATCAACCCACCCTCATCACTTGTACCTTCTTTCTATTTTCTAATCCCACACCTATTTACTATTATTATGAGGCGCCATAAAAAACCCGTTATTGTATCTGCTTCTTTGTGAGGATCACTTTTCCTTTTAACCCTCTTTCTTTCGATTTCGTTTTTCCAATCACTCCTTACAAGAGAGAGACAACAACAACAACAAACATGACTGGAAGTAATGAAGTCAACCTTAGTGAATCAAAGGTAACACCCTCACACTCTTCTATTTCTAATCTAGTACTTTTTTTCTTCTTCAACTTCCCATTGTCTATTTTCTGTGGCTTCTTTGTTGATCTTGAAGGGGAAAAGTTCTAATCTTTAACATCGATTGTGTATTTGTTGGGGAACAATGAAAATCTCTGAGTTTAAGAGTCTGTTGTCTGTTTGTTTTTAATCCTCAACGGGTTTTGTTTTGTTGACAATGATAGCCCCTATAGATCATTTAGATTTTTGGTCTTTCTTTCATCTTTCTTTCTACTTTCTATATCTAACACACAGCCCTCTAGTTTCTCGTTTTAGAAAGTTGCAATTTTTTTTTATTTGGTGCTCAAATATGAAAGTTATCGTCTTTTCTCCATGATTTGTATGAAATACACCCACTTTTCTGATCATTCTTTTCAGTAATTTCATGTTTTTCTAAGAGGGTAGAGCTTTGATTAGGAATTAGAGCAACTTTGTCGTTTTTTGAAGTACTACAGTGTCAAATGGAATGCTTAGTTTATATAGATAAGGTTTTAATAACATGTTACAATGTTTTGTAGAGTGTTGTTCCACTCAATACTTGGGTGCTTATCTCCAACTTCAAGCTAGCTTATAATCTACTAAGACGTGCTGATGGAACATTCAATCGAGAATTGGCAGAGTTTCTTGATCGCAAGGTCCCAGCAAATACAATTCCTGTTGATGGGGTATTCTCTTTTGATCGTGTTGACCGTAATACTGGACTCTTCAGTAGAGTTTATCGGTCTGCTCCTGAGAATGTTACAAATTGGGGTATTATAGAACTTGAGATGCCCTTAAGCACTACAGAGATTGTCCCTGTCATAATTTTCTTTCACGGTGGAAGCTTCTCTCATTCCTCGGCGAATAGTGCTATCTATGACACTTTCTGTCGCCGCCTTGTGACCATGTGTAAGGCTGTTGTGGTTTCTGTAAATTACCGGCGATCTCCTGAGCATCGATTTCCTTGTGCGTATGAAGACGGCTGGAACGCCCTTAAGTGGGTTAAATCAAGGACATGGCTTCAAAGTGGAAAGGATTCTAAGGTTTATGTGTACATGGCTGGAGATAGTTCTGGTGGAAATATTGCTCATCATGTGGCGGTTAGGGCCGCAGAGGAAGATGTCGATGTACTAGGAAACATACTTCTACATCCACTATTTGGTGGAGAGAAGCGAACCGAATCGGAGAAGAAACTAGATGGGAAGTACTTTGTGAGGTTGCAAGACCGTGATTGGTATTGGAGAGCTTTTCTTCCTGAAGGAGAGGATAGGGACCATCCAGCTTGTAATCCATTTGGTCCTAAAGGTAAAAGCCTTGTAGGTTTAAAGTTCCCTAAAAGCCTTGTTTGTGTTGCTGGTTTGGATCTTCTTCAAGATTGGCAATTGGAATATGTAGAAGGTCTCAAGAATTCAGGCCATGATGTTAATCTTCTTTACCTAAAGGAGGCAACTATTGGTTTTTACTTCTTGCCTAATAATGATCACTTCTATTGCCTCATGAAGGAGATAAACAGCTTTGTCAATCCTAACTGTTAATATACTACTGCTACTACTACAGCTTAACTTTGCCTACAGAAGGCTATACATAACTAAAAGCCTGACATTTCACTTGGGGTTCTCTTCTTATCTAGTTTTGTAATTTTGTTTTAAGTAGTGATGGTGTGTAGTTATATAAGTATATGTAGCATTACTCAGTGTTTTAACATATCTATGGTGGTAACTGGTAAATCTGAGCTTTCTGTAGCAGAGTTGAGTTCAGTTCTTTTGTGGGGGGTTTGGCTGTACCACCGTATACAAGGCTTACCCCATTTTAATTTTTAGATGTTAAAAGCAGGAAGGGAGATACAAGATAGGGCTTGATTGGTTGATCAATTTGATTAAATGAGTGTGTCTTCATGTTGTATAACTATTATTGAATGGGAACTGAAGCATATCCCATCCTGTTGTTGTGAACTTGTATGTTGCTATATAGTAATATAAATGTCTTGTTTGTTTTAGATTTTTACAAGCTAATGTTGTGTATGTGATTCAAGCTATGATTCAAATCAAATAGTAGCAATATCTTGACACAAAAAGGCACAAGTGTATTTGGTTTTGTTGAGGCATTGAAGTTGATATTTTTTAGTATTGAAAAATCATGAGCAAGTTAGTGATGAGGTAATTAGTAATTACATAGGTGGTTAGAATGATGCAGTAGAGCAGAGGGGCACTAGAATTATTCTATGGTTTTTCCCCCACTCTTGGCATCAAAGTTAACAGGTCCAACATAAGATTCGCTTTCAAAAGGTTGATACCAAATGTCCAATGTGGAAAAGAGAAGTGTTTCGAGGCATGCGTATGCTTAGTCATCAGTTTACAAAGGAATAATAATAATGTGGAACATATAATAATGAAAATAAATAAAAAGAACTTTGTTGTATTATTATTTATTCGTTCTACTACTCTATTCTCTTCCACCAGATTTCATCTCCTCATAAATACCCAAGTATAGTAATAATATAATTTTATTTTTTATTTAGGCTGACTGTATTCATATTCAGGAACAGCTAAGCTTGGACAAAGACATGGAACCTTGTCTTTTATGAACTTTCTTGGGGTGCTTATCATCTAGTACTACTTTTGTTTTTGTTTTTTTTATACAGCCACAACACAACACAAACACAGCAAACGTATTCAATTAGGTATATGAGAGAATATGAAGACTTTTTGGTTTGAACTTTGAAGTTTGATTTTAAGTCTCATTTCTTTCTTATGCAGATTATCTTGCTTTACTTCATGTCTTATTATGAACAGTGATCACTTTATGTCTTTGAAAATATTCCCTAATACGACAGCTTAGGGTGTCATTATCAACAAATGGGGTTTCTTTATTGGAGATTATGGACAAAACTTCATTTGTATGGTGGTCGGTAGGCTCGGTACCATGCTTTTTAATGCATTATTATTATATTATTATAATAACTAGAAAACTATATGACGGGACATTGCTTGTGTTATGCGCATTCACACCATTATGATGAATCTTCTATTCAACTCTGTCGTTAGTGCCCAATTTTATAATATTTATTAATTAATAATTAATAATTAATTGTACTCTAGAGTCTACTAAATCATAGTCTTCCACCCCATGTCTATGCTGGCTTGGCTATACATACTTTCAGCTTTAAGCTTTCAACTCAAAACCGTTTGCCACAAATGGTTTTGGAGAGTTTTTTTCTCCACTGATTGCAGGCTCCGTACAGAGTGTCTAATGCTTTTAATAAAAGATTAATTTCTGTTTCTGTTTAGAATTAAATTTTGCATCGATTAACATTATGTTTGTCCACTGTCTGCTTTTAGTGAAAGACTAATTTTTGTTTGTGCTTCTGATCAAAAACACCAAGTCGACCTCTCATATTCCAATATAAATTAAGTCACTAAACCAACAATGTTGGAAATGATTTTGCAGTGTTTGATTCTCCCTTGAAAAATAAAAAGGTTAAAAAAGCTTATTAATATGCTGGTGCTAAAACACCAACAACAAACAACATAATGGGAAATCCTTTATGACTTCTCAAAATTTTCACTTTCTATTAGAAGAAATTTTCTTTACCGATCAAAAGAAGAAATTTTCTTTACTTTTAGGATGAGAGACATAAAACTCCAAACTCCTACCTACCGATAGGGATTGATGCATAATCGTCCAACCATACATATCCAGGTTGTGATTGATAAAAAATAGTAGATAGCAGAGAAACTAACGGATATCAGATAAGTTAGATTATGAGTCGATAGTGGGTAACTAATAGCGACTAAGCTAGCCAATTGAATTTAAAGTGTTTAATAAAACTAGTGGTTGAACTAACTTATAGATATAAAATGACATAAATGGACATTTGTAGTTAATGCTTAAAAATGAGAGAGGAGATTCAGTAAATGGGGGATAGATGAAGAAATTAATAAAAATAATAAGGGTAAAAATTAGACAAAAAATGAAACGATATAAGTTATAAGCTCAAACACTTCTTCAAGCAGCATTTCAAAAAAACGATATAAGCTAGTAAAAAAATGTTATAAGCTAGTCATGTCAAACACCTACAATGAACTTATTCACTATAAGCTAGTGAATTGACCTTGTCAAATAGAGCCTTATTTGTTGTGATTTGGGTTAAAATTCAAACTTTCTTTTTTAGTATATGTTCACGGGTGAAACATGGGAGTACCTTAGACGAGTGCTGAAGGAGGTGCTCTAACAAAAGGTAATGATGTGCCATCGAGGTATACCTTAGGGTTTTTAACATACCTTATATGTGTGCAGATGAGACCCTTTATTAGTTGTTAAATGAGCTTGGTGATAGGTCTGTAGTCGGGCCTAATTGATCGGCTGACCTTTTTCTAGTTCTATGTTTTATCTAAATTATATCGTAAACTCACACTGGAGTGGATTTGACTCATCAAAAAGTGAGAAAATCAATAATTGTCATGTTAATTAATAAAAGATCCGTGATTTGTTTAAATGTACATGTGATATCAACCACCTATTTACTCACATTCACCAATGGGTGATATTATTAGTTAGTTTAAGTTCCTTTAGAGGAGTTGAATGAATCCAAAGTGGAGTTGATGGTTTAGCCCAATCTTACACCTGAGATATGCCTTCCATGATCTAACCTAATCTCAAACATATAAAAAGAATAGCGAGTTTGGGTCAATTTTGGGCTAGCCATATAAGTCAAGACATTCTTATTTTTAAATGCCAAAATTGGGGGTTAGCCTTTGAACAACTTGAACCTATTTGATGTCCTATATATTCAAAACTGTGACATTGGAAACCTGAAATGAGTTTCCTAATGATTTATTAATGAGTTTTGGGTGAATTAAGAATGGCATAAAAAAAGCTTTTAGACTTTGAATGATTGTAGTCCTATTAGGACCAAGCCTAACCAAGCGCTTGTAGCATGAAGTAGTCATATTATAATTCTCTCTGGATGATTTCACACTCGCACTACCAAGTTTTTTTTAAAATGTCATTTGGTGTTTAGTATTACTGTCTTTAACTTGGTTGGTCATAAGTAGACCTAATTTTGTTGGTCTATGTGGTTCTCCCATCTCAACAGAATTCTGTCACACTCAAGATTCGAATTCGAGTTAGAGTGGAATCCAAACTCAATTACAGCTCAGACCAATACTTGTTGGTACCTAGGTTTTCTTTCTAAAATTTTTTCATAATTAATTTTTGTTTGATTAATACACAATAAAAAGGCTAGATATTCTTTTTCATCTTTATAAAATTGATAAATTTTGACTTTACTTTTGGAAATATAAATATAATAGTGATTTTCTTTTACTTCTTGATGAGAAACCAAAAATACATTTTTGTTAATTTATAGATTAAAAACAAATAAAATTAAAATTTACCAAAGGGAAAAGCAGAGACAAGGGCAGGTGAAAGAACTGGATAAACAACATGAAATAAAATAAAATATGAACCAGCAGAAAAGACAAAATTAAAACAAATAGGTTGTTTTTGTCAAAAAAAAAAACAAATAGGTTGTTATTTACCTGATTTGTAGTCAAAATCGTGTAACATGTAATGTCTTGAATGGGTAAAATAGGTTTGGGGACCTACTTATCTTGTTCAGTGTTTCTAGTGGATAAACTTCCAAAACTGCTCATCATTCTGATGGTAACCCAAATTCATGCACAGAAGGAACTTTAACTTTTAGCATAGAGAAAATCGATTTGAAAAAGAAATGGTCCAACTAACAAACAAACTATTTTCCTTTTGTGTACAGTTTGATATGGATTGTTGGAAGAAAACAGATCTCCCAAACTTTGTAATATTTAGTGGAACAACTAATCAAAAGGATGAATGAAAAAATTGTGTATATTAGAAGTTGATGAAATTGTTTGCCTGTAAACAACCAATAATTGACCAATAACTTGGTTATGTTACAAGATATTTCCTAATCAAATTGTCTGTCTTATCAGCATATAAGTGTTACATAATTAGGGTGCTACTGTAAATAGTGAGTTTATGGTATAAAAAAAATACCATAATTCCCATAAACCCATTAATTTAAAAGGATACTGTAAATAGTTCATTTAAGGAATATACTATTTGCCAGAGATATCTTAGTCACATGAACTTTTGGGTGGTGTCCCTAATGAGGTGAGGGGGGCTTAATAACAAGCTCCTAGAATTCTCTTATTACGACTTCGTCTATGTCTAAATTAAGCCCAGCGTCACTTGGTAAAATTTTGGGCCCATTATTAACATTTTATAATGTCCCATATTTCCTATAACCACTCAGCTACTCACTGGACACTCCCAAACCATACAAAAAAGACTAAAATATCATTAATGAAACACACTTCCTTTTTTTCTTCTTCTAGGATTACGAATGTTTGGAAATATACTCCTGAACCAGTTCCGACCCAGAGTGCCGAGTGTTATTTTTTAGTAGACACCCTTTAAACACGATGTTAACAGGTCCAGAAGTTAAAAACTGAACCTGTATGATATTTTGTGTATTTCAACGGGTAACAACTCAGATTCCACCGACCATTATCATCAACGACCTAAATTCAGTCAAATGTGTCAGAAAAAGGAGTGGCTCAAATTTTCTTTGGAAAACGTTTTACAATGGAAAGAACTTCAACGGTTCTGATTTATGATCATCAATTAAAATCAACGGCTCACCTTCGACCACGCCTATTATAAATAGGTTCTCACTTTTCACTAAGTGTCACAAACACCCTCACCAACATTTTTGCTTCTTCATCATTGCTTCTTCACCAACTAGAGTACTGGACTCTAGTGACAGATTCCTTACTGTCCTTCATCACCGTGGAAGTATCATCTCCAGGGAAGATGGTCTTTGGTTTCTGTTCTGCACTGTACTTCCGACCTTTAAGGGTGGTCCGAGATAGTTAGTGGTGGATGTCCTTAGTCAATGACCGTATCCGATCCTAGCTGGTGTTGTACCTGCAAAGTCACTCCGATGCTAAAGTCAGAGGAGTAGTCTTAGCAAAGTAATAAATGTGAGAATGCTTACCATTAATGAGGCAATGAATGTTGTATTTATAGAGTGGGGTGGGGTTGATTCCAATGAATCAGGACCGTCCGATCTGGTGGTTTGATCTGAGCCCTTGATGTTCGGATTGGGCCCTTTTGATATTGGGCCTACAAGGGGTGTGAATAGATGTCACAAAAGGGGGTGTATATGGCAAAAAGCCATTCCATAACAGTTTCAATATTGCAATCATGTCTTCTGTAGGATTAAAAAGGATATAACATTCACCCAGTTGAAGGAAAAGGCAAAGAGGAAGGTTTGAGACGGAGAGTGGCGTAAAGACGTAAGTCGTATTACTTACCGCAAGCCCAGTTATGGAGACAACGTGGCTATTGTCTATTCAGCTATGGAGATTCGCAGCGAGGTCGTGCGCACCATGATGAAGCACATGCCCATTTTCTAAGACACTGTCATTTGAGTTGTTTGTTGAAACAATATGCAATCCGGAAAAGATCATTTTTCTTTTGAGACAAGGACTTTAAAATATTTGGGTGTTTCATTGTTGTTTGTTATTTGTTATTTGTCGTTCTTGTTTCGTTTTGTATTGTTGCTACCAAAATCAACAAATAAAATAAAGATAGAATGTTCTGTTATGTTTCATTTTGTATTGTTGCTAGATTTTATTCAAATAAAGATAGAATGTTAAACAACACTTCATCGGTTAAAATAAAACATCCCAATTAAAATAGTACATCCAAATAAAAATCAGCTCTCTTTTAGTTGTCATCTTCACTAAATGATGGTCCACGAACTAAGAACTCTGTTTCTTCATTATTAGTACCTTCATCATCAGAGACATATGTTGCAAGGAATGCATGATAGTCTGAATCAGTCGAGTCTGATGCATGAGAGTCAGTCTCTTCTTCATCATGCAATATCCTGACCAGTTTGAAACGACCATCTTGAAGATACGTCATAGACACTTCAACACTGTCCACATTCCTGTATGCACTACAGATAGCACGTGTATCAATTTCTAGAAATCCCATATTATGGGTATGTCTCTTGACAGCAGGGAAGACGTGGCCATTATCAGCTTTTAGACAACATTGTGAGGCGATGTGTTGTCAATCTACTAAAAAACATTATGTGGAATATTGATGCGATTCTGCAATTCAATATAAATCCTATCATTATAAATACTCAACTAATTTGCACTAATAATTATATTGAATAGACCACGTAATTAACTTACGTTAGCTCATTAGATAACAATTACAAATTCCATATCTGAAAAATACAACAAAAATGACAATTAGAGTAGTGGAACTCAAACATTGGCACAGTTCAGAAGTTCATTCCGGACGCTTCATTGAACAAAAACAACAACACAGGTTCAGAAGTTTGAGGCCGAACCCGTTCGCTAATGAACTTCTGAACCATGTCAAAAGCACGGGTTCAGAAATAAACTTCTGAATCATGCACAGTTCCAGAAAAAAAAACAGAAACAAAAGGGAAGGAGAGAGAGAGAGAGAGAGGGTACCATACCTGTTTGATTGTGTCTTCTGAATGAGAGAGATGGATATGGAAGTGAGTAAGAGAATGAGGGAGGTGAATGAATAGGGAGAAGAGTGCGAGAGAGATTGTGAGGGAGGGATTTGATGGTTTTAAGGTTGGAAAGGAGTGTGTGGCAGTGGCGGATCCAGGATTAAAAAATAGGGTGTTCCTTCAATGACACTAAAACATGATATATTACCACCAAGCCAGAATGATATTCCTTCAATGACACTAAGGCATGATGTATTACCACAAAGGCAAGATGTTTGGGGTGTATTACCACTAAGACAGGATATTTGGGTGTTTTTGGGAACACGGGGAACACCCCCGAAATCCGCCGATGGTGTGTGGATGTGTGAGAGAGGGAGAGTGTGAAAAATGGATTTAATTAAGGAGGAGTATTTTTGGGATATTAGGGGAGTTGGGAGTGTCTAGTGAGTAGGAGGGTTGTAGGAAGTAGAGCCCTTTTATAATTGGAGTTTATATGTTTTCCATTTCTTAATGCTTTTTTGAAAAATGAATCCAACTACCGTAAAATTTTTGACATATTTTTAAGATAAAAGCAAGTTTAAGAACTATTTTCTAGAAAATACTTGGGAAAAAGTAAAAGACGGTTGCTCATTTCAAGAAAGAGACATGCTGGCATCACACTCTATATAAATAAAATTTATGAAGTAAATATGAATTTCAAACGGTAAAAAGGAGTGCGTTTAGAAAATTATGTGAGAGAACATGTGACACCAATATTTCTCAAATATAAATATATTTGTACGCTAGCAAATTAAATACTATACTAATTTTTCCCGCGAAGTATCAATACCTAACAAAACTCAAAGATATGATTGAATTTTTCTAATTTAATAATCAAAATAATACAAATACAACAATGCAACTTATGCAAGTACTCTAATAATAATAATAATAATGTACACATTTATTTAAATTTTGTTATATACTTGATTTAATTCATCAATATACAAAAGAAATGATAAAAAGAAGCATTTTACTATAGAGGGAGGGATAGGGACAAGGTAGAGACTAGAGAGAGTATTGTGTTTACCCCAGCGAGCCTCAATTCATCCCTGTCCATAGACACCCACCCACCCTTCTTTAATTTCACTTTCTTTATCCAATATACATCTTTATCTTGAATCGAATGATTCTTTGTGCGCTTTCCAAGTTGCCTAAAGCAGAATAACTCATTGGAATCGATGTCACCCTTTTTGTTACACGTGACGATAATTTTACTCACAAAGAATCACACCAGACAAACCAAAAAGCGTTTCTCAACCCCATCTCCTTAGAGGTATCCATATCACTATACTATTGACTGCACTCTTTATGTTTGTGTTTATGTCTGTTCTATCGTATCAAATATTTACAGAATCAAATTCAAGTCTATTCCTTTTACTATTTTTCTTATTTTTGTTTATATAAGTTGTGAGCCATTGGAAGCGCTTGAACATGACGTTTGACTTTCACTTTCTGTCGGTGATGCTCATCTACTGTGATTCTTGTTGTTGTACACAGTACCGGTATAAAGTTGTTGTTAATTCTGGTTGTTTTTGTTGCCTCGTTTTTTAATTTGTTCCTTATTATTGGGTTGGGTGTTTAATTCATTCCTGTTTTTGCATGCTTTCTCGTGAATTTTTTTAATTACTTTTGATGGTTTTGATGTTGATGTTTCTCGAACAAGAAAAGGGTTTGGGGTGGACAGAGGTGGGGTTGTTTTTGTTATGCTTTATAAAGTAATAAAGTAAGTATATCTGTATATACAACTGAAAAGAAGTGCGCATGGTAAATACTAAATGTTCTTGCCAAATTCTCTGGCCCAGGAACCTTATATGGCTACTCACAAGGCTTTTCTATTTTTCTTTTAATTTGTTGTCTCAACTCATAAAACCAATCCCGTTTTAAGCCAAAAAATCACAGTTGTTCTAGAGAGAATCTCCCAGTCAATGCTAATATGAAGATGCTTTTCAACTGTTTGCATTAACTTCAACCTGATTTATCTTTGACTACCACAGGACCACTAATTGAATTGTTTCAAATTATAATGCTTCTGATTGAAACATGAAATCTAAAAATTTACTCATTGTTTTCTCCATACCTTTCTCTGTGTAGCAACGACAAGCAGCGGGGTTTTATGAAGATTTTGTAGTAGATATTAAGATGCTTTGGCATTGCAAAGTTTTTCCTTCTGCTGTGCATAGTTATGTATGCTATATCTGGTGAGCTTTACATTGACCAAATGGGTTATGCTATGAGTAGATTAGAGGTGGAATCCGGTCTAAGTGAAGATGGAAATGCAATCCATAAAGATTCTAGTAGTCAACAAACTAAAAAGTCATTTAAAGATTTAGACAATGAAATTTCTCAGATAACAAAGTTGAAATCAGCACCCCATCAATTGCTAGCACATGCTGGATCTGGAAGGAATGAGTTGTCTGTTTCCCCTGTGAAAATGCTGGCAGGTCGTGAATCTAATTATTCAGGTCGGGGGAGGTTTTCTTCAGCTGATCGCTGTCATCTTTTGAATCGATATTTGCCTGTAAATGGTCCCTGGCTTATTGACCAAATGGCTAGTCGAGCATATGTGTCTCAGTTTTCAGCTGATGGTTCTCTATTTGTTGCTGGGTTCCAGGTGAGTTTTTTCAGCTTTAACCATTATATGCATGCTATAGTTTTAATTCCAATCAATTACTTTTCAGGGAAACCACATAAAAATATACAATGTGGACAAAGGTTGGAAAGTTCAGAAAAACATTTTAACCAAAAGTTTGAGATGGACAATCACCGATACATCTCTTTCTCCTGATCAACGCCATCTAGTAAGTTGCGGCATTTTATCTTGAAAATAACTGCACACAATAATGTGTACTTCCTTTTAATCCATTGTTATCCTTCTATAGTGGTGGTATAGTATATTGCTTCTACTGTCAGGCTTTTTCTTATGGCACCTGCATTCTTCTATTTCAGGTTTATGCCAGCATGTCACCCATTGTACACATTGTAAATATTGGATCTTCTGAAACAGAATCACTAGCCAATGTGACGGTATTCAAACCTAATGCTGCTATTTGGTTTTTAACTTTTTCTCCAAATTCTATAAATATTTTTAAATGCTATAAATATTGGAGTAATAGATATTCAAACACTGGATTTCGGTGTATAAGTT
Source organism: Astragalus glycyphyllos (assembly GCA_963573325.1). Lineage (NCBI taxonomy): Eukaryota > Viridiplantae > Streptophyta > Magnoliopsida > Fabales > Fabaceae > Astragalus > Astragalus glycyphyllos. The sequence continues at coordinate 62,201,290 of OY754309.1, forward strand.
CTTTCTTATGGTATTCTTTCATATTCATAATGTTTTTTCAGTTCTTATAATATGCAGGAGATCCATGACGGTTTGGATTTTTCATCAGATGAAGATGGAGGATACTCTTTTGGAATTTTCTCTGTGAAATTCTCAACAGATGGGAGGGAATTAGTTGCAGGAACTAGTGGTGATTCTATCTATGTATATGATCTTGAAGCGAACAAGCTTTCCCTTCGAATTTTAGCACACACGGTAATGTCACTAGGCATAAATACGACTTTTATTTAGCTTTACATGACATGATATTTACTACTGTTTGAATCTATAAATTTATGGTGCAGTTTGAATTAAATTGCATGATTCAAAATTTAATCGCTAGCCCTATTAGCTGTATAGAGTTGATTGTGGACAACATGAAGGGGGGTTTTAAAATCAATGTGATGACATAGATGGCTCAGCTGCATAATAGGAATGTGAACCACTTTATCTGATGGCAGTGTCTTTACATTAATGCCTGTGATCTATTTGGAAGTTTCTGTTTGTCATTAAAATTTTGTCTAAAGAAGTTAACATATAAGAAATTAGGAGAATGTCGGTAGATTTTCCTATCCTAAGGGGGACTCTTGATTTTATTCCTAGCCTATCTTTGAGCTCAAATTGTGAAGTTTACACTTCACTTAATTACATACAAAAATGGAGGCCATTTGAGAGAATAACTTTTATTGTGAAATATACAATTACTACTTGTAATCAAAAAGGTGTCTGCAGTCTGCACTATCTTTTGGCTGATGGGTGCATTGAAGGTCGTCTAGCTAATACCTACTTATCTTTGAAATATTTGAAAGAAGAATAAAATCCAGAAAGGGTATAGATGAGATGGTATGACTGACCTGGCCTAAGAATCACACTGTTTCTCAGTATCCCCACCTCCCCCAGCTACCGAAAGAAAAGAAAAATATCAAACCAAAAAATTTCAAGTTGGATTGGGCTGACATAATTTATTTACTATTTTTGTGGAGAAATTATTTTCATATTGACCTAGAGAGGTTCTAACTTTTAACTTTCGGTTTTCATTTTATGTTGCAGTCTGATGTGAATACTGTATGTTTTGCTGATGAAACTAGCCATCTTATTTACTCTGGAAGTGATGATAGTTTCTGCAAGGTATGTTCTACACTATAAGATGGCCTCTTCTGTTAAGATATTATTTGCAATTCCCCTCTGTTTCAGTGTCACAAGTTTTGTTTTTATATAGAAGTGATGGCCACCTTTACACAGAAAGTCAGTCTCATACCCATACCATCAAGGTTAAATTAAAATCAAACTTGATTGTTGTTATTAGTTGGGATCAGTGTCAAAGCTCTTTGCTTTGGTCATCAGCACCTATTGCCGAATTTCTGTATATGTTGGTCCTTTCCCCTTTGATTTTTGGTGAGGGACGCATTCTAATGTACAAGTTTGTTTAGGTGTGGGATCGGCGTTGCTTAAATGATAAAGGAAAGCCTGCAGGAGTTTTGATGGGGCACGTTGAGGGCATTACATTTATTGATACCCGTGGAGATGGACGTTATTTCATTTCAAACGGTAAAGATCAGACCATCAAACTATGGGACATACGCAAAATGTCATCAAATGTTACCCGGTATGTTCTCTTATCCAATCAGTACACGGTATTTTGATGTCCATGTGTATTGAATTTTAAGAATATGATATGTTCTGACATAAGAAAATAAATAATCGGCAAATAAAACTTTGGCCAGTATTTTAATAATTTAAGCCCAATTTGACTTAATTTAAGCCCAATTTGACTTTGCCACCTTGTTAGTTTAAAAACATTAAATTCAGTAACAGAAAAATAAGGATATATAAAGGTTCCTTTCATTTTCTGATTCGTAAACTAAAAAAAAGAAGGCTCTAGATGAACCAGAAAGATTAAAGACTAGTGTAATTTAATAAGAATAAAGGCACTTAACTGCCATGTGAAATATACCATGTCATTCTATATGTAGAGTCAGTGTGAAAGAGCAATGATGTGAGCTGATACGGGAAAATTAAGAGGATATCTTTTTTTCATAACTCAATTCTTAATAACTTGCGTCTGGAATAAGTAAGACGACTCGTATTAGGATGAGCTGAAGGGTATTGTTATGCTTGCTAATGCTTAACAAGAAAGACACTGGTACACTTGAGCACATAAATTGTGATGGAATTTGAAGTTATGTTTCAGCTTAAATGAGTCTATAAGTTAATTATACTTGTGAAGTAACTATGAATTATATATGATTTGCAAAAAGGAAAAAACACAGTAAGTTTTATAGAATTATTTTTACTTAATGCATCATGTAGGACTTCAAACCAACGAGTAGTCGATGATTCTGTGTCTATTTATGTCTGCTTGTCCATATGGAAATTTGAAATACTTGTGTTGATTGTATGAAGTCAGGTTTGCATGTGATATTTACTGATTTCTAGCCTAGCTATTACTGTCTGTTCCTTTCTGTGATTATGGTATTTCTAGATGTTGTTGCCAATGCAAAGGCATACTCTAACATAATTTTCTTTTTATTCCAGCAATCCTGGGCATAGGAGTTATGAATGGGACTACAGGTGGATGGATTACCCGCCGCAAGCAAACAACTCAAATCACCCTTGTGATCAGTCAGTGGCTACATATAGAGGCCATTCTGTCTTACGCACTCTTATCCGATGCTTTTTCTCTCCAGCTTTTAGGTGAGCACTTCGCTGGCTTTACTTTGTAATTATTCTCCACTTTCATGTCAGCCCTTTCTGATCTTCTTTTTTCCTTAAAACTCAGTAACCGTCTTTAAAAGTCGACTTGGTTAATCTGAATTTATATTTTCTAATATATGCTAAATTGGTTACAGTTATTTTGATGAATTGTTCATGGTTAAAAAATAAGGGTTTTTATGCGTGTGCAGGAGGGGGGATAAGTTTTTTCAGGTTCATGGTTGGGTCAGTTAGTTAGTTATTGAGATTGAATTATTTTTAGTACTTAGCCTGATTGTTTCTTCAAATTTACAGCACTGGCCAGAAATACATCTATACTGGATCACACAACGCATGTGTTTATATATATGATTTGGTATGTATTTTAGTTACTGTCGTTCTATCAATATCTCTTTTTTTTTTTGTCACTTGAAACTCACACACACACACACATCTGCAAGGTCCCGGGTTCTAACCCGAGACATAATATCGAGCCTAACAATTTTGGCATTTTCTAGTTGAGCTAGGCCTTACGGATAATATTTTTTTTTGTAGTATACCAATATCTCTATGTTTTATCATTGGAATAACTTTTTTAAGGTAAAAATTAAATGGTATAATTCATAACCAAGTTTATAACTTATATTCATTATTTTATATCAAACAATTCAACACATATAATTTTTGATATTGGGATATTTATAACATATGGTGGATATATTTGAAGTTTTGAACTGTTTAGTGATACGACCAGGGGTTTCTACCATACTATATAATGCCTTTCTCAAAAGGAAACACTCATCACAGTGTGATGAACACCTTTTCCAACTCCACAGAAAATTCCACAGGTCCCTGAAACTGTGAACATAATTGTAGAGGAAGTGAGTGTTACGTGATACATATCCACTATGCTTGAGGTTGAGCATGTTTTATTAAAATCCATTGCAGGTAAGTGGAGCTCAAGTTGCAACACTGAAGCACCACAAATCGCCTGTAAGAGATTGTAGTTGGCACCCTTTCCAGACCACGCTTGTTAGCTCTTCTTGGGATGGAGATATTGTTAAATGGGAATCTGCCGGGAGCTGTGATATAGCAGCAGCCTCTGAGAGGAGAGTATGCAAAAGTGAAGATTACCTATGATGTCTGTCAATTCAGTTATGAAATGATGGGGAAAAGCCACAACATGTTGCTTGTGAAGTTGTATATGGTGTTTGACATAAAATGTAGAATATGAATCGCAATAAATTCTTGTACATAAATAACCACTTCAATGCTGACCCCAAAAAAACATAACCACTTAAATAGACTGGAATTGATTCATTTGTACGCAGTGTCTGTAATAAATTAGTTATATTGTACCAATATGCGGTCTCTTTATGTACTCTCTCCGTTAAATATTAAAATACCCCATTTGTAGTTGTCTTAGGATAAATGAAATCAAAGTAAAAGAGTCTTGAGACAATTAATTCATACTTTGGAACTCTAAAAGACTCAATAAATATAGAGGGTATATTAGGAAAAATAGGGTGAATTGTACATTGGGTTTTTAAAAGTACTATTGTTTTGGAACAAAAATAAAAGGCCAAAAGTACCAAAGATCATGAACGGAGGGAGTAATAAATTGAAAGTTCTCTTAGATCAAGTCTATTGAATTTTAAAACTACTGTGTGTATGTTTGGTTCCGCGGTGACGAGAATTGATTTTAACAGAATTGATTTTGTAGAATTGATTTTCGTTAAAAGTGAGTTTAATGTAACGTGATTTTTGTTTGAATACCTTAACGAAAAAGTGATTCTTATGAATATGTGTTGTTTGGATAGTTTTGATTAAAATTGATTTTGGGTGTAAATTCAACTAGAATCAATATAGTGACCATGAGAATTTAACTATAATTGATTCTAGCTAAAATGAAAAACTACAAGGAGTTGCTTCTGCTAGAATCAATTCTAGGAGAAAGAATTGCTTTTGCATTTAGCAGCCAAACAACTATTTTTAGCTTGAAATCACGAAAGTGAATGTCAAAAGCATTTTTAGCACCTCCCACCGCCAAACCAAACATGCTCGGTATTTGATAATATACTAGTACAAGATATTAGAACCTCTTGGACTTGAGATGACCAACTTTTGTCGCAAATCTCCAAGATGGTATGAATGGATGAGAAGTCAATAGCAATATTAATAACCGAGCTTAGCCAATGCTAAGTTTGAGTTGCAAATTAAGTTACAATAATGTAAAATGTTATCCAAAGCATGCAATAAATATCTACTATAAAAATATCTATCATTGAATTGAATGCCTAAATTGTGTGAAACTTTGAATACTTGATTATCATTGAATTATCATAATAGTATTAAATGGTTTTCTTCTTGAATACCTTATGGAACTTTCATCTTGAATATGAGATCTTGGAATTTGGCAATTGTAACTGGTTTTGTGAGCATGTCTACTAATTGGTCCTTAGTTGAGACACGTGAGACACAGAGTCTCCCCGCTTGAAATTGTGCAAGTACAAAATGGTAGTCGAGTGTGACATATGCTCAAGACAACATTCAAACATGAGTACATTGCATAGATATTATCACAGAAGTTTTGGAGGACATTGCATTTGACATGTGCTTTCATTCACACTCTCCTTGTATCTCACTTCATCCTATCTATCTCTCTTAATCTCACTCTCTATCTTTCAATTTTTTAATAATTTTCTCCCTACTCCCACCTCTGTATTTTGTGATGGAGAGGAAGAAGAGAATGAGAGAATTCAACACAAATTGGTTAGTCAAGTTATCATCAAGTTTTTCTGATATTGACCAGACTACCCGACAAAGTGCAAAACCCAAGTCAAGATTAAACGACTGGTGCAGCTGTCGCAAGGAAAATGACTGAAATGTTGAGTATAAAATGATGGTTAGGGTAGAAAGATGTCTCTTTCGCTTTTGTTTTGTTTTAGAGTAACCCAGGTACGCTTAAAATTATAGTATATAGTAATTTGGATGAAGGCAAATTACTATGCCAAGATCAGGCAGGGGTCACAAGAAAATTCCATGAAAATTGGTTAAACAAATAATTGAAACTTCCTGAAGATGGATGTAACTATAAATGAACATATATGGAAATGCATTGTGCTAAAACTTATAGGATGTGATGTGATGTGATAAAAAGCATCCAATCTGAAGAGGGAACAAACAGAGATGACAAATGAATAAGCAGGAGTGGTTGACCATGATGACATGAGTGTTAGGTTATGTGTTAGTTAGGTTGTTTGGCTGCATCATGTGCCCCCGCGTAGTAAGTTTAACAAACATTTTTAAATTTTCACACTTGCTTTTTCTATGTTGTCGTCACACTTGTAAATAGAAAAGAAAAGAAAAATTAGTCGAAAATACAAACCCAAGCCTCAATTACAACGCAAAAAGTGATTCCCAAATGAGTGAAGTTGTCCTTTTCTATTGTAGGGAGCAAGCACCCCGTGCTCATGGAAAGCTTAAAAAAGCTGAAGAAACGTTAATTGCAGCCACGAAAAGGATAGAAACTCAAAATATAGCATATTAATAATGAATAATATTACAATAGTAATATATATAGAGCATCAGATTTAGAACCTCCACAACAAAAATAGCTACAGTATTCACATTCTTCTTATTCATTCATTCATTCCCCCACACCACAGGTATCACAAAATTAAACAACAATGAATCAAAAAAGCAAGAAGAGGGAAGAACAAAGTAATAATAAAATAAAACAAAATATTACTATATATATATATATATAAGCAAGAATGAAACGAAACCTATATATATAATTCCTCCTCAACCCTTCAATTGATTGCACTGTGTAGTGGGCCTTGTTTTCTGATTACCAGCTCTCAAAGGGCAAGGTGCCTCTACAGGAGGGACCATGCAATTATACTGCAGACACAGTGAACTTCTCTCTGGAATCACCGCCGTTGGACTTATTTCAATTCCCGTCAGATAATTATGCTGCAAGTACAGTATCTGTATACTCGCATCCAACAACCGGTTTACAAAACTAGCCGGTACACGACCCGTGAACCGGTTATTATTCAGGTAGAGATTCTGCACGTTCGCTAGCATTGGTGATATTTGACCTGATAACCTGTTGTAACTGAGATCAACGGTTGGGATTGCCACTTGATCTACTGGTTCAACTGAACCGGAGAATTGGTTTCTTTCTAATTGGAGATTTGTTAGTGGGAATGAGAAAATCCGGCTCGGGACTGGACCTGTGAACTGGTTTAAACTAAGGTCTAGATAGTTTAGCTGGTTGAGCCGGGTTAGAAGCCGGTCCATTGAGCCGGTGAGTTGGTTCCATGATAGAGAGAGATACTGAAGAGACGGAGGGAGAGAATTTGGAGGGAGTGAACCGGTGAGAGCGTTGTGCTTTAGATCGAGTCGGGTTAGGGTTTGCGACGCGAACCGTGGAATCCAACCGGAGATACGGTTGTGGCAGAGAATGAGGTTAGTTAGCTCCGGCAATGATCCTACCGTCGGAGGTATTCGTCCGGTGAGCTGATTGTAGCTTAGATCAATAGTTCGAAGGTTACGCAACTCACCTAACCCCGCCGGGATTTCGCCGGAGATGAAGTTTCTGTTGATGCCAAGAAACCTGAGGTTCTTCAAATCGGAAATGTTTTGAGGAAGAGTACCATATATCCTTCCCGGAACAACGGTGAACTCTGTGAGAGCGGAAAGCTTACCGATGGCGGGGTCGAGTCTTCCCGTTAGACCCGAGGAACCGGCTCTCGGGTCACCAAGGTTGAGGGCAATGACCTTATCGGAATCGCAGTAAACGCCGGAGAAGTTGCAAGGGTCAGCAGTGAAATCCCATGAAGAAAAGAAATCGGAACCAGGCATGTCTTCAAGAGCCTTACGAATTGATTGCAGAGCTAGGAAATCAGTTGGGTCTAAAATGGCGAGAACAAGAAGCTGAGAGTGTATAAAGCAGAAGAAACACAGAGCATAGAAACTGATCATGGGGTTAGCCATTACCCTCCAATGCAGGAAGAGAGAGCGAAGAGGGTTCGGTTTTTATAAGCGAGAAGAAGAGGAATTTGGAGATTGTTTGCTTCTGATTTTGACAGTGGAAGAATGAGCATAAATAATGGTGAAAGAATATAAAGAAGAGAGGTTGGGATTAAGCTTGGAAAGAAAGCAATGGCTGAATCTGAATCTTTTTGGTTTGGCTTCTGAGAGAAGGCGAAGCGTAATGCAAAGCAAAGACAATAAACCATAAACCTTACTACTTTTTACTTTTGTTGTTGTACTTACTTGCTACGCTCGCTTCCAACGACCTTAATTTTTAATTGTCGCAGTAGTTTTTTAATCATTTTTGTTTCTTGGGAAGGGTTCCTATCAAACGGTTGTCCGAGCCTATTTGGCTTCCGTACCTCAGCTTCGGAAGACACCTCAGCACGATCTTGCTTTGGTACTACTACAGTGACAGTCTATATCACGTGACTCGCATGCCTTTATGTCTCTCCCGAACCAGACGTAAAACCTATTGGCTACGCCAGTTGTCAAAATGATTGAGCTTTGTCACATATTACGTGATATCACTTTGGCGACACATGAACATATGGATAACACGTCCCAAATATCACTTGTATTATTATTATTGTTGTTCTTTTTTTTTTTTGGGTGGTCATGTTGTTGTTTATTGTTTATAATTTATAATAATCAACGGAATATAAAAGTGATTAAAACTATGTTTAGTAAAAAGCACCACATACTGGACAAGCTAGTGGATAACAGATAAATCAACTTATATATAGTGAATAAGCTGATAGCAGATAACTGAAAGCAAATAAATTAGTAAATTGAATAAAATTAGTAGCTAAACAATTTATAATATAAATGCTACTTGTCATATCTTACCAAACAGAAATAAAAATAAGTTAAGAGGGAGCAACATCAAGAAAAACCCACATGAAAATACCCAAATGTTCCAATCTAGATAGAGCATTAACATAAATGCCTTATAGAAAAATATTATTTTGATCCCCTCGATTTTCAAGTTCGCGCCTAGACTTCTAAATTCAATTTACTACAAGATTGTTACATTGTATCACTCAATTTATATAGATGAACGATTGTCTAGTGATTTATATTAAGATAGATGTATTCAACAATATCGACAATCAACTCGCTATTCAACGATTTTGACGATGCACGATTCTAAAATAAATATGTACCCCTAGCCTAGCCCAGAGTGTTAGGTTCGCCAATAAGTTCCTACAGAGAAGTCTTTTATCTCTTTCACTTTTGATTATTTTCTTTGATCAAGTGTTAAAAATAAAATAACTCTTGAATTTTCATATATTGCATTTGTTAGACTAACAATGAAAAACATATCAATTTTTTTTGCTCGGAAAAAGTGAGCATTTCCAAAAGCTAGGTACCAAACAAATAAAACACACAAAGAAGGAGAGACATATATAGGGCAAGTGTGGAATTTATGTGGAGGAGATAGAGTTAGTGACAGCTATGCAATGTAGCTGATGACATAAAGGAAGAGCTGGACTGAAGTGGAATTCTCTAATTAATTTCACCCTGTTGTTGTTCTTTGCAAGATGTTATAAGTCTATTTTATTTATGGTACGTAACCTCTCCTATTTCCCTTTGTGCCAAAATAACTCATAAGATAGAATAAATGTGTATTCCGTATCTTGATCCCACTTCTGTTTTAAGTAAGTAGAATCACATTCAAGAGTTGCCAAATCAATTTAGGAGTTTGATACTTGATGGATTAGTTCCATTAATAGCTTGAGTGATTGTGACTAGTGATCCTTACTTTCTTGGACTTTATAAGACCCTCATCCATAGCATAAATGTCATTAATAATGAGAGCCTCGTTTAACTAGCATCTCCCCTAACAATCCCCAAATCTTTAATTTTCCTCATTAATCATGCTAGCTACCATGACATATATATCTAGAAATATTCCATTTTTTCTACTTAATTCAATGATTTTAATTAACACTAGCCTAGAGTGTTGGATTAAAACCTATTGGTACTTTTTACTTTGTTGTTTGTCTCTCGCTTTCTTATCTTAAAAGGAACATATATACACACATTATTATCTAATTTATTATAGGGAGGTAGTTTGAAGATGAAGTAAGCCAAGTCAAATGCATATATTCGGTCAAAATCATGTATAGTGCAAAGCTTGTTTCGCAATTCACATTCTAATTCCAGCTTTCACCAATTACTGACGTGGAAGAAGAATGCCTCTATTTTCTCTTGGACACAGAATTAATGTAATTAAGTCAACATAAATGAACCAAATCAACTATCTTGTGCTTTCACTACGTACTATGGGAAAGTTTGTTTCGTTTTCCTAAATTGTTCACCTTTTTATGTTGCCTACTCTACTCTTATCTTTCCTTTCCCTTTTTCTTTTGTCATAACCATTTGCAGTTGCGTGGGTCAAAAGTCACTATGAAATCAAGCTGTATATTTTTTCAACAATAATAAAGGTGGTCCAAATAAGCCTATTTGGTTGCAGTTAATTATTATCCTATCATAATAATAATAATAGGCAGTTACGTTGGCAGCAAGTTTTCTAACAAATTCGTGTGGAAATTTCATGTTATAAAACATCATACTTAATTATGATAAGTAAAATTGATGAGTATTGCCTATAAGTGTGACAGAGACAAAAACATAAATGTGGTTTCTGTTACAGACTAGCTGCTGCTAGAGTTAAGTGAAGTGAACACAACACAACACAAACGTGGGTAGATATTTAATATTGTTGTGGTAGAAATTATGTGTCAACCTCTAACTCAAATCCAGCCAAGTCATAAAAGACAAATATAAAATAAAAAAGGTTATTATTTATGAATGTAAAAGAATGATGTAGCAGAGTTTGGTCCCAAGACATATGAAAGCGAACAAATTACAACCATATAGTGATATTACTATGCTCAAACCACCCCACCACATCACGTTTTTGATAACAGAAATCGTGGGAGGCCTGGATCAGGATGCATGTACTTCTCAAAAACAAATTCTAGGTGTCGTGAAGATTACACTTACCAAAAACACCAGTTTTTCTGATACATGATGATCTTCAATTTATGGCTTTTGCTGCTGGTGTAGTGGTGACTCCACTATTTATCTCTTGTGTATTTATTCCGAATGCGTATTAATGTAACATCCTTGTGCTGTCCTTTTCCTCCAGCTTTATGCCAACAGTCCATGATCATATATATGTCTATTATTTTTTTCATTCAACATTTTCAATAAACAATTATTGAAAACATTTTTTAGGTGTTCCTATAATACATCATTTGGACTTCTTGTCTGTAACGGGTGACAATGCATTTATATTTATTATAGGATTCCTAAATTCTCTCATTGACGCCCCTTATAACGGCCACAATGGCTATTTCCCCCAATAATTGTCATTAAACATGATTTTGTATCATGTAACTTGCCCTCGAGGCCAATAGAGAGACATGCAAATATGCAATTCAGACCAAATACTTTTACTCATAATTTCTCACTTGTGTTCGATCTAAAGCGAATTAGACAAAAACATTAGGCTCGCACATTTGGTCCCTTATTATAGGAACTTGCAATTCGGATTTTTCATGTGTATAACAAATTTTATAAATAAAAATTCAAAACTTCTAATTTTTTTTGAGATTGAGTTCCAAAAATTTCGGAATATAGTTATTTCTCTAGAAATTTTGAAATTTCCAGAATGGAATAAGTTTGGATTTTTTTGCTAAAATATGAAAAGGGTCAAGTTGTAAATAAAAAAGTTTGAAGCGTATGGAATATAAATTGTGGGTGTGTGAAATAAAAAAGTTTGAGGTCCTCGTGTTGGGGCTCTCATAAAAACCCCATGGGTTGGCCTAGTGGAGCATGACAGAATTTGTATCCGGGAGATCTCAGGTTCAAATTCCCACTCCTCTTCTTGGGGCGGGTAAATTAAATGTAATTACATACGTAAGCTCTCAAAGAGCCCGAAAGTCTTCTATGCCTTAGTCTTGGGGCGCCATCCCCTCACCCTAAGTTTTAGTATACCAAAAGAAAGTCTTTTTTATTACCAAAATAACAACAAAGCCTAAACAAAAACCACTAATAGGGTGGGTTTAATTTGCTAAAAACCAGATGACTGGATTGCACAAATCCAGTTGTACCCTATTTGATTTGAAAAACCGTTCATGGTACTGGACAACAATGGGGGTGAACAACTGGATTTGTCCAATCTAGTCATCTGGTTTTATTTCATACTCAATAATTTCTCTCTCTTATCTCTCCTTCTCTCACCTCTTTTCTTCTCTTTCTTTCCCCTCTCCTCTCCTCTCCTCTCCTCTCTCTCTCTCTCTCTCTCCTATATATCTTCTCATATCATTACCATTTCACCCTCTCCCCCTCTTTCCTCTATACTCTCTCACCCTCTCGCCCCTCTCTTCTATCTCATTCCTACCTCTCTTTTCTCTCTCCCTCCCTCTACCTCTCATCTCACTTCTATATATGTTTCCATATCATGACCTCTCTCGTCCTCTGCAACTCCCTCTCTCCTATGCTCTCCTCTCTCATATTATTTTCACTATAATTTTCTAATCATATTACAATATATGTTATATAAAATAATTATAAACCACATAAAGAGAATTATAGTAAATTTTTCATTTTTTTGCTTGTGCTATCCCGTGTTCACCAAACACTGGACAACATGATGTCCAACACTGTCTAGTCTAGTATTTGCCTGTTTGCGAATCAAAGAGACTCATAGAGTCAAAACATGTAGGAATTATAACGAGTCAAACTATTGTTCAACTCCAAGTAAAAAACCTATTTCAAAAAACTCAAAGTCAAGTAAAAGTAGCAATTCAAAAAATTTAATGCATTTCACCTTCAAAATAGACTAAAGTTATGGACATAATAATAGTTAGATTCAAATCCTCCCAATTTAATTGAAAAGCTCAAAGTCAAGTAAAAGTAGCAATTCAAAAAAATTAATGACATTTCACCTTCAAAATAGACTAAAGTTATGGACATAATAATAGTTAGATTCAAATCCTCCCAATTTAATTGATCAAATATATACTCAATTTTAATGCCTTATGAGATAGATTATCGTTTTTACTTGTTTTTTTAATGGCACACAAACTTGTGGTTGTGAACAGGAAACCTTATTTAGCTTATCTTATTTCAATCTTGTGCTACGGTCTTTAAGAATGACGTGATCTGTTACTATACGTAGGATTTCGATCAGATTTTCATCAAACTCAGACATAACTATTTATAATAAAAAAAAGACATACTAAATAGAATTTCTTTTTTTAGACAAATCAAAAGAAAATATAGAGCATCGTTAAAACCTTCTGATACAAAACTTTTATTAGGGAAAAACTATCAAGAAAAAAATGCTTCCCTAAATTTTATTGATACAAAAGGAAAAAGAGGAAAAAAAACATTGGGGGACTAGACAAATACCCATGAACAAAGACAACATTACAATCGAAAGAAAATAAAACAATCAATTTGAAAGGAAACTAGTTCGAAGAATGTCTATAATAACATGCAAAAACATTACTATAATGACTCACTGTTGGCACCAAAGCTATTAACAATCATTTGCACCGAATCAAAAACAGAATGCCAACGGAATACTCCATCATCAAAAAGTAAAAATACTATCCCAAGAAAGAAATCAGCAAAACCTATAGCTACGCAAACTTGACTTATTCTTGGAAAAATCCTCAGCAATGAAGCTAGGAATCAGATCCCATCAAACAAAATCACTTATACTAGTTCCATGACCAACAAGCTTATCAACAACACAAGTTTTCCCCTCTATAAATGTGAATGTAAACGAATTTCATCTGTCTAGTCAAGTATAAACAACTATTTCATCTATTTCTAAACAATTTTGCAATTCTTAAAAGCAAAAGCAACTAACTGAGACTCACACTCCAACCACCAAACTTTCCAAATACTAAATAAAATTCCTCTTTATACATCTTTTTTTTTGTGACACGCCTTATCAAGTTTCAACCATCTAGACCTCTATTTCAAAAAATAACACATGTAAGCATTTTTTCGATTTCTTACAAAAAGGTTTCTAACTAAATAACATTCCTCTTTATACAAGTCTTGTCTTTTCAACCATCTAGACCTCTCAAAGTATATCAATCTCATGCAAACTAGACATAAAGTTGGCCTAGAAAACTTGTATTTCACCCCACTCTTCTTATAGTTCATATGCTGGATTGGATTTTCTTCCAATTTCAAGTCGTTTACATCTTTTCTGAGTTATTGTTCTATTTGGCCAATTTGTGAGACTTCTCACAAAGGTGTTTCAATCATATGTCTATAAACGAGAAAACCAAAGCTTGACATCCAAAGAGATTGAACTCGACAATCATATGTCTATAAACGGTGTTGCTATGACGAATCAACTTCGGACATGTGAATCTTTTTTATGTCCTATTGTGTTGGCCCTTGAAAAACTCGACTCTCTTAAACATTTTTGGGGTACTCAAGTTAGAACTTAGTCTAATGGTTCTCTATGGCTCACTCGAACAAGATACATGTATTGTTAAAAAAAAAAGAACAAGACACATCAAGGACCTTCTCTCCGAAGCAAATATGCTTGAGGCCAAACCTATTTCATCTTCAAGGCCATTGTTCATCCTATTGTTTAAGATTTTACAAAATAATCATTGTTTTAAAAAAAAAACTAGAGAAACGATATGGTTTTAATGAATATCATAAGATTAAAAAAGTGATTTTTATAATTATAGACAAAACCAAATTAACTTTTACTTTAAAAAATCTATAAAATAACTTCTAAATTATTTCATACGAAATCCATTTATTCTTAATCATAAGTTACTTTGAATAAGTCTAAAATAACTTTTACTTTACAGAAAAATATCTACAAAAAACTTCTAAATTATTTTATAATAAAAAAGTAATTGAAACTTCATTAAAATTAAAAGCAATAGTTTACCAAAATCCGTCAAAAGTTAAGATATCTTTTACCAAAAAAATTGAAAATTTGTAAAATCTTTTATCTGAAAATCACCTTTAAAAAGTAATTTGTAAAATCTTGTATCTTAAAATTTGTAAAATCCGTCAATAGTTTACGAGAATAATTCATTCAGAAACGGAAAAAATAATATCTAGTAAAACAATCAACACGAGTCTCTTCAAGTTTTAACCAAGTTAAACATATCTCCTACAGTTCAAGAACCTATTAACTTTATATAGAATCTAGCTGTTAAACTATGTGATTTTGAAGCATGTAACATACAACAGCAATAAAAATTGTCAAAATAACAATAAATATTAACTGTTCTATCAAATTTAAAATTTATCACATTTTGAGTAAATATGAAACTCAAAATGAGTAACCACCAGTTTAATGGGAAGAATAATGTCAAATCATGTAACAAACAGGTAACAAATACCTATTATCAATGAATAATCCAGCAAAAACTAAAGAGAACTAAATCAGCTGCTAATCGAAAGCCTCAACTTTGTTCTCAAACAAATACCTATTATCAATGAATAATCCAGCAAAAACCAAAGAGAACTAAATCAGCTGCTACATCGAAAGCCTCAACTTTGTTCTCAATTTCGACTGTAGGCAACCATGTCGCCTCCTAGTCCATTGGGGGAACAGAATCACCTGCAGCCTTGATTTCTCTTTGTAGCTGCAATAAATCAATACAAGTAACATAATATAAGACAATAATTAAGAATTACATGTTGTCTTACTGTCTATCAGGAGGCAAAAAGCAACTCCTTCCAAAAAAAGGCATCTCTTTGACAAAATTTGCATGCTTCCTAAAATAAAACATAAGACATACCCGGAATAGATATTGAAGATTACTCTTTAGTTGAGAATATTCCAGTTGCAGTTGTTCGAGACACTGAATACACCTGCACATGCTTTTTTTCTTCATAATTGGTCCAACACTTATACGCAAGGCCGTATAATCATTTGATTTGTTAAGTGTTGAGAAAGAAGTAAATAATAAACAAATTTTCAAGAACCAAGTTAATTTAATCAAAAGATTTAACATGAACTACATAGCATGTAATCAATACTACTCAGTCATCAAAACACAAGCAAAGGTCTGTGAACTGTGTAGCAGATGCGTCATATATTTTATGCTGTCAAATTACGGCGGTACATAAACAAGCATTACAGGCTTTACAGTAAAATCATAATGAAAAACAAATCATATCAAATATGAATCAGAACATAGATGAAAAAACCTCGCAATCATCATTAACTTTAGTTCATTTCTCAAATCTTCCGAGTCTTCATTATTCCAGTAGGTAATTCTAAATTTCCAGAATTGTTTCAAGAGAATATTGGATAGCTTCTCATTATTCCAATAGGTAATTCTAAATTTCCAGAATTGTTTCAAGAGAATATTGGATAGCTTCTCGAGGTTTCAAAGTATTGATTATCTGGTGGGAAATCAAATGTTCAGTGACATAAAGGTGTCCGGTTGATTATGATTGCAGTGTAAAGGGTAATTGAAGAAGCCAAGCAGAAGCAAGGTAGCAAAAAACATTTTTAATTTGTAATTCTTAAAAGTTTGGGCCTTAGGCCTAACTCAACCGGTCAACCCAAAAGGCCGGCTCAAAAATTGGGGATTGCTCAAACCTTATAGAAGACTACTTTAGTCACACCTTTGGTAGACAAAGCTCAACACACCCCACCACACCCAATAACGACACCCACTCACACCTAGGCCTGAACATGACAACATGGACAAATAGGGGGGCTGCGAGAGGGATTACCCAACTCATCAAAAGCTAGCTCAAGAAGTGGGGATTGTCCAAGCCTCATAAAAACTAATTTGGACATACCCCTAGGCGATGTAAGATCTGAACATTAGCTGCTGAATTTGCTCTAACTAAGCCACCTTTGAATTAAAAGGGGGGGAATTTTGTTTAAAATTCCCGCTAGAATTTCTTTAAACAAATTAACGCTAAAATCAGCAGCCTCCAAGAAAAGGTGTGAAGGTGTCCAAATCAAAATCCATAGAAGAAGCTGTGTTATACTTATAGATAAGGGATAAATACTAAATAGGCTCTCAGTCTCAGCACTTGTAGTACATCCCAAAGAATTCTGTAAATTTTACTTTAGAGGGACTTAAAAGAGACAATACAATGCGTTTTAAATGTTTAAAATGTTGGACAATACATCTCTAATGCCTTCAACACTAATGGCCCACTACGCTGCACTCCTCCCATTGGCCATGTGCGGAAAGATTACAGGAAGATTGCTAAAGCTTCATATATTACTTGTAAAGTTTCTAGACCACCAAACAAAATCGGGTCTTGGGGACATATGAATTGAAGAAAGTGTACTTTTGTAATCAAACAATACAAAATAAAGATAATGGAAATGATAAAGGATATGACTATATGAGTGTTGTGGCAATTGTGTCCTGTAAGAGTATAAGCATAAATGTATCTTTGCTAGTTTAGTAATAGCTTAAGGCAACCTGTTATACTAAATCATCTCTTGTTAGGGCAACCTGTTACTACAGGTTACCAGTCATTCACATGAGCAAACTATATAAGGTTACGTCTCTTTGTAATTACTAACTGATTCAATCAAATGTTCAGTTTATCAAATTCTGAATCCTTTCACTCTCACTAGAATCTATCATGGTATCCAGAGCTGTTACGATCCTAACGGATTTCTAACCACTTTTTCTTCTTCTTTTTGCTCCGTAACCGCCGCGTTTGACGATGGCATCTGAAGCAACCACCAATCCGCCGCCACTGCCACCAACTGGCACCGTCGCTGGCTCCAGAACCTCGCCGCACATCAACGCGAGCGTAGGAAACTCCAACTCTACTGAAATCAAAGAGTTTTGTCACAAGATTCCTGAAAAGTTACACGATGAGAACTTCGTGCTATGGAAACAAGAAGTAGAACTTGTTATCAAGGCGCATCGCCTTCACCACTTCCTCGTTGCACCGCAAATTCCTCCTCGTTTTCTCACTCCTGACGACGTCGCCATCGGAAATGAGAATCCAGCGTTCCAGATGTGGGAAGCGCAAGATCAAATGCTTCTGCAGTGAACTCTGGGACAAGATTCATGCTTACTTCTCCAAGCTAGGTCGAACGAAGATTCGTCAGTTACGTAATGAGTTGCGCACCACACAATTAGAAAATTCATCTATCAAAGACTATATCGCGAAGATCAAGAACCTAGTTGACTCTCTCGCCGCCGTTGGAAGCCCTGTTTCTGCGAAGGATCACTTGGATGCAATCCTCGACAGTCTTCCACAAGATTACGATCAGATAATCTCTCTTGTTGAAAGCAAATTTGACGATGAAGTTACTGTTGAAGAAGTTGAATCTCTT
Organism: Astragalus glycyphyllos; assembly: GCA_963573325.1. Taxonomy (NCBI): domain Eukaryota; kingdom Viridiplantae; phylum Streptophyta; class Magnoliopsida; order Fabales; family Fabaceae; genus Astragalus; species Astragalus glycyphyllos. The sequence goes on from OY754309.1 coordinate 62,219,378, forward strand.
TTGCTTGCTCAAGAAATTCGCCTCACACGTTACCGGAAACAGAGCAAATCTGATAATGCTTCTGTTCTCCTCACACACTCTGCTTCTCCCCAACAACCACCTGCAGAAACCACTCCTGCCACTGCAAATGCTGTTACGCAGTCACCTGTAACCTCTGGACCTCACACAAAAGGCTATGGCTACCGTGGACGAGGTCGTGGCAGGGGACGTGGCCGTGGAGGTCGCTTCCAAGGCAACTGTCAGGTCTGTAATAAGTTTGGACACTCTGCTGCTCAATGTTACCACAGATTTAACCAATTTTACAACCCTAATCAACCTCCACAACCTTATCAGTACCCCTACAACCCCTATCAACACATTAGACCACAACAATCAGCACCTCAATGGCCACCACAACCCTCCCAAACACCTCCAACTGCACCTCAACAAGCACTGCACCTCAGATGGCTTCACCAAACTTCTTTGGTGATACTGCTGCATCCACTCATGTCACCAACAATGCTCAAAACATCCAAGTGCCTCATGCCACTGCTGACACACCTAGCTAGGTGTTTGTAGGTAATGGCCAGGGCTTACCTGTTATTTCTTCTGGTTCTAGTTCATTTCCCTCACCCTTTAATCCTAATTTTAAGCTGCATTTACATAATCTACTGTATGTCCCCTCTATCACGAAAAATCTAGTTAGTGTCAATCGTTTTCTTCATGACAATCCTGTTTTTGTTGAGTTTCACTTAAATGATTGCTTTGTCAAATCCCAGGCTACTCGTGAGGTGTTGCTGCATGGTCGTGCTGGCCTTGATGGACTCTATGAGTTCAAAGACATGCTGCAGCACTCAGGACAAGCCAAGTCTCCTTCTCTAAGGTCTTCACATTCTTCTGTTTTTTCTGTAAATGCATTTAGAGATAATTCTGTTCCCCCTGTCAACAGTGACAGTGTCAATGTTCCCCATTCCCAACACAATTTACAAATTTGGCATCAAAGATTAAGCCATCCCAGTCATACTGCTCTGAGAATTGTAGCTCAAATGTGTAACTTGTCATTACCTAATAAAGATCCTTCTTCTTTTTGTAATGCTTGTGCTGTTGGTAAGTCACATAGACCGCCCTCTTCACCTTCTCTCACTGTGTATAATGCACCTTTGCAGCTTATTTTTAGTGATCTATGGGGTCCCTCTCCTATGCCCTCATCCACTGGGTTTTACTACTATGTAACTTTTGTAGATGCATATTCTAGGTTCACTTGGTTATATCTCTTAAAATCAAAGTCTGACACTCATCAAATCTTCAAAGAGTTCAAGGCTATGGCTGAACTCCAATTCAATTGTAAAGTCAAATCCATCCAAACTGACTGGGGTGGTGAATTTAGGCCCTTTTCTAAGTATCTCACTGAACTTGGCATTCTACATCGTGTCATATGCCCTCACACTCACCACCAAAATGGTGTAGTGGAAAGGAAACATAGACATATTGTAGCATTAGGTCTCACACTTCTGTTTCAAGCTAATCTCCCCCTCTCATTCTGGGATCATGCCTTTGCTACTGCAGTCCACTTAATCAATAGGTTACCTACAACATCTCTCCATGGTGCTATTCCTTTCCAAGTCCTCTATGGTCAAGTCCCACAGTTTTCCTCACTCAAAGTATTTGGTTGCAGCTGTTTCCCATGTTTGAGACCTTACAACTCTCATAAGTTGGATTTTAGGTCTCATGAGTGTGTCTTCTTGGGGTACTCTAACTCTCACAAAGGCTACAAATGCCTCTCACCATCTGGCCGCATATTCATCTCCAAAGATGTAGTCTTCAATGAAGCCAAATTCCCCTACAAACTTCTGTTTGAAACACCCACAACCACCTCATCTACCTCAACATTACATACTGACCTACCTACAGCCACCATTCCCTCACCATCACCCTCATCTCAACCACCCTCCTCTACCTCCAATCCTCCTGCCTCACCTAATACACCATTTCACTCTGTTGCCTCATCTAATACACACCCTGCTCCTACCTCACCCTCACCTACTGCCTCTGAACTCTCACCTCACCCTCACTCAATGGCAACAGCTAGTACCACAATTGAACCATCACCCTCACCTCCAACACAACCTCTCAACACTCACCCAATGCAAACAAGAGCCAAAAATGGTATCTTCAAACCTAAACTTCAACCTACTCTTCTCCTAACACACATTGAGCCTAAGAGTGTCAAAACTGCCTTGCAGCAGCCTGCCTGGCATTCTGCTATGACAGCAGAATATGAAGCACTTATGAAAAACAAAACCTGGTCTTTGGTTCCCCTCCCTCATGGCAAGAATGTGATAGGTTGCAAATGGGTCTTTAGGGTGAAGGAAAATGCTGATGGTTCCCTAAATAAATACAAGGCAAGGTTGGTTGCCAAAGGCTTCCATCAACAACAAGGTCAAGACTTTAATGAAACCTTCTCTCCTGTTATTAAACCAGTTACAATTCGTACTATTCTCACTCTTGCAGTCAGTCACAAATGGGAGCTTCATCAGATCGATGTCAACAATGCCTTTCTAAATGGCATTCTCACTGAAGAAGTTTATATTTCTCAGCCACAGGGATTTGAAGCAAGTGATAAATCTCTGGTTTGCAAGCTCCACAAGGCCATTTATGGTCTAAAACAAGCTCCACGTGCTTGGTTTGACAAACTAAAGTCCACTCTCCTGAGCATAGGCTTCAACAGTAGTAGATGTGACCCCTCACCCTTTGTGTACAAGAAATATGGTGCTGTGATTTATCTTCTTGTGTATGTGGACGACATCATCATCATTGGTAATTCTGACTCTGTCATGCAGCAGCTTATTCACCAAATGGATTCTGCTTTTTCCTTAAAACAACTTGGCAAATTGGATTACTTTCTGGGTATAGAGGTCAAATCTCTCCTTAATGGCAACCTACTGCTCACTCAAGGAAAATATATCAGGGACTTACTCACCAAGACCAACATGGCTGAAGCTAATGGCATCTCTTCACCTATGGTTACTAGTTGCAAATTGTCTAAGCATGGCAGTGATCATATGCCTAATCCTCTCACCTATAGGTCTGTGGTAGGAGCTCTCCAATACACAACCATAACTAGACCAGAGATAAGCTATGCTGTGAACAAAGTCTGCCAGTATATGTCATCTCCTTTGGAGTCTCATTGGGCTGCTGTGAAAAGGATTCTAAGGTATCTAAAAGGTACAATCAGTCATGGCTTACTTATTCAACCAGCAATCATCACCAAACCTCTTCACCTAAGAGCCTGGTGTGATGCAGACTGGGCATCAGATGTGGATGACAGAAAATCCACCTCAGGTGCTGCAGTGTTCCTAGGCCCTAATCTCATATCCTGGTGGGCAAAGAAGCAAACTGTAGTGGCAAGGTCAAGTGCAGAAGCTGAATACAGGAGCCTGGCATTAGCAACAGCTGAAGTCACTTGGATCCAATCTCTTCTCACTGAGTTAGGCATCCAACACAGCATTCCCCAGATTTTCAGTGACAATCAAAGTGCTGTAGCACTTGCTCATAATCCTGTACTCCATGCCAGAACTAAACATATGGAACTTGACCTGTTCTTTGTCCGTGATAGGGTCCTCTCCAAGCAGCTGCAGATTTTTCATGTCCCTGGTACTGAGCAGTGGGCAGATGCGCTCACCAAGCCACTGTCTTCAACCAGATTTGCTTTTCTCAAGTCCAAGCTTCAAGTGGTGGCTCCTCCAATGGCCTCACCCCCTCCTTGAGCTTTGGGGGGGGGGTGGGGGGTGTAAGAGTATTAGCATAAATGTATCTTTGCTAGTTTAGTAATAGCTTAAGGCAACCTGTTATACTAAGTCATCTCTTGTTAGGGCAACCTGTTATACTAAGTCATCTCTTGTTAGGGCAACCTGTTACTACAGGTTACCAGTCATTCACATGAGCAAACTATATAAGGTTACATCTCTTTGTAATTACTAACTGATTCAATCAAATGTTCAGTTTATCAATTTCTGAATCCTTTCACTCTCACTAGAATCTATCATGTCCGGTTCATGATCAAAGATTTAAGGAAGGCATATAATGCAGGGAAAAGAAGGGAATATGTTAAAACTCACCCTGCCAGGTCCTGAGCCTCACACAAAGCTCTAAAGTTTGCACAGACATTTTTAACTCTGGCAGCACCAATACTGTTAAACAAACAAAATAACATCATAAATAACAATAATAACAAATGATTAACATAATGAAACCGTGACTTGTGATGCATCGCGAAATCACACCATTGGCCAATGGGCCGTTATTTCCGGCAAAAATGAATTTAACACTTCCCCGCATTTTCTTATAAGTTGACGCGTATCTAACTATTCACGATTGTCGTGATGAGTTTGCTTGTGACAAATAGCATAAATCTAATAAAATAAAATACTTTGCTATTTCAAAGACAAAGATAATCAAATACAAAAAGAGTATGATACCTAGCACTGCTTCCCTTCTGTTGATGGGCATGAGAATTCACTTGTTTGAAATCAACTGGTACTCTTTCTCTGCACAAGTCAAATAAAACCAGTTAATAAATTACATTCAGATCATTCATACATACATAACACAAATTCAATCAAAAGTTGTCTCATAAAGTTAATCAATCTCATTAGCGAGTAATGCATAATAAAACTTACAAAGCACGCGCCATACTATTGAGACTTCTCTCAGAATCCTCAAAGAACATCTCCATAACCTCCACCACAAAATTAGGAGTACTCTCATCTTGCAGCTTATGAAGCTGTCTGAACTGATCATCCAGAAACCCCTGCTCCATGCCAACCAATTCATATCACAAAATTAATAAATAAAATAAAAGTAATCATCAATCATTTTCTGTCTTAATTTCATAAAATTAAGAACAAAAACAATCATATCAAGGGAATGAAACATATATGGAGGCCAAGGGTAATCTATTTGAATGTAATCAAGAAAGATAAATGAAAAGTACTAATCAATCAACATGCATAGTGTTGTGGTCAATTAAGTGGAGAATAAGAAGTGAGAAAGAGAATTGAATTGAAGGAATAGGAACCTGTTGAAACATTGAAGCTTTGTGGTCGAGGTACCTTTCGAGTATTGTGGTCATGGTTATTTGACTCCCTTGGATTCGATACAAGATCTCAAATTGAAAATTTCAAGGAGTTTAACACTCAAGGGTTTAAATACTCAAAATTAAAGTTGTGGGGTTGGTTTGTGTTTGTATTGTAAAGCCGCGTGTGTGTCGGAATTCTGAAATGCAAACGTTGTTTGATTTGTTTTGTTTTCTTGGTTTTTCCCAAAACAGGGATTTTCACCCTAATTTCCACACTTTCTCTTCTTGTCTTGTCTCTCCAGTTAGAGAAAACGACTTTCCCTACTTTCCCTTTCAGTCAAAACACAAGCTCTGGTATTGGATAGAAAAAAGTTGAGAATGTGTATGCTTTTCGATAACTTTGAGGAAAAAAAAAGATATCCTCAAAAAAAGATTTGTAGCTGTGAAATACTTAAATAACTTTCAATAGTTTCTTTTTTAACTGGCTTTTTTTATGAATTTACTTTTGACTGACTTTTTCTTTAATGAATTTAATTGATATAAATGATAGATGTATAAGTGTTTTACATTGTCTACTAATTACAAGTTGATACGTCATTAAAAAAGTTAGTCAATTGATAATCACCTCTATTATTTTTGAGAAATACTTATTCAAACGACACGATAAGTACGAAAGAGCATTTCTCTACATTTAAGGTTCTACACTGCTTTCTATTATTACAAAAAAGCAACTTTTTTTCATGCAAACAAAAAAGAGCAACTTGAAGTAGTGTTTTTCTTACCTTTGGTGAAATGATATTTGTACCATATATCTTTCCCCGTTATCTATATAATAATAATAATAATAATAATATAATCAAAGAAAATGCTAATAAAATATCCAAAATAATGTCTCTGTGAGCTTGCCACATGTCCACTTTTTGTCACAGAAACATCATTTACTCACTAAAAACTAATTTGTGTCTTTTTTTTTGCTTTTTACTTTAAGTTTTTCGTTTTTTTCTTTCTCTCTTTCTTTTCTCTCTCTTTCCCTTTCTTTCACCAAGACACCTCTCTCTCTCTCTGACCGACGCATTTCTCTCTCTTTTTTCTTTTATTTTACGCCCATGTCTCTCTCTTTTCTTTTTGTTTTAATTCCTCTCTCTCTTTTTCTTTTTTTTTGACTCTCTCTTTCTTTCTCTTTTATTGGCATATCTCTCTCTATTTTAGTTATATCATTAATTTTATCTTTTTTGGAGTTTAATATCATTATATGTTGTTTATTATATTATATTACAGTACGTTAGTAATGGTATACTGTAGTTAACTATTTTGTATGTATGTATAATCGAAGAAGGTGCTGGCAAAATGTTTAAAATAGTGCTTTTGTTAGCTTGCCACGTGTCCACTTTTTGTGACGAAAACATTTACTTGAACTTGGATCCTCCTTCCCACTCTCCCTACGGCCTACACCTCCCTCCATTTCTCTCTTAATTTTATTATCTCTTATTATTATTTATAATTTTTTAATGGTGAGAGAGAATGAAATTACAAGAAAGAGAGATAGAAAGGATGTAAGAGAGTGATGAGAGAATGCTAACACCATTTACTCACTAAAAATAAAATTGTGTCGGCATTTTCCTTTTTGCTTTTAGTTTTTTTCTTTCTCTTTTTCTTTCTTTAATGTAGGCTTCTCTCTCTCTCTCTTATTTTACGTCTCTCTCTCTCTCTTTTTCATTTTGTTTTAGTTCTCTCTCTCTCTTTTCTCTTTTTGTTTTTTCCATGTTTCTCTTTCTTTCTTATTTTGACTCTCTCTCTCTTTTTCATTTTGTTTTAATTCTCTCTCTCTTTTCTCTTTTTGTTTTTTCCATGTTTCTCTTTCTTTCTTATTTTGACTCTCTCTCTCTCTCTCATTTTAAATTATATTATTATTATTATTATTATTACTATTATTATCCTTTTAAGGAGTTTACCATCATTATCTGTCGAGTATTATACTGCAATACATAAGTAATCGTATGTATATAGTTAACTATTTTCTATGTATGCATGTATGTATGTATTTTTGTATGCATGTATGTATGGTCAAAGTAGGTGTGGGCAAAATGTCCAAAAAAATGTATGTATGTATGTATGTATGTATGTATGGTCAAAGAAGGTGTGGGCAAAATGTCCAAAATAGTGCTTTTGTGAGCTTGCCATGTGTCCGCTTTTGTGATAAAAACATCATTTACTCGAACTTGGATCCTCTCATTCCCACTCTCCCTCAATCCTCTCTATCTCTCTCTTAATTTTACTATCTTTCATCATTATTTATAATTTTTTAATGATGAGAAATAGTGAAATTAAGTGAGAGATAGAACAGATAAAGGGAGATGTAGGAGAGTGTGAAGGAGAGAATCCTAGCACCACTTACTCACTAAAAATAAAATTGTGTCGGTTTTTTGCTTTTTACCTTTAGTTTTTTTCTTTCTCTTTTTCTATTCTTTCCCTTTCTTTGCCCCCCCCCCTTCTCTCTTTCTCTTTCTATTTCTCTTTCCCTTTCTCTCTTTCTATTTTTTATTTTACACCTCTCTCTTTCTTTTCTTTTTGTTTTAATTCTCACTCTCACTCTCTCCTTTTCTCTTTTTGCTTTTTTCCATGTTTCTCTCTCTTTCTTTTTTTTTCACACTTTCTCTCTTTATCCCTCTCTATCTCTCTACTTAAATTATATTATTATTTTTATCTTTTTTAGGAGATTACCATAATTACATGTCGATTATTATACTGCAGTATGTAAGTAGTTGTATGTATATAGTTAACTATCTTTTTCTGTAGGTATGTATGTATTAATAATTTAAACAACACAAAAAAAAAATTAAAAATTGGTAAATAAAAATATTAAAATAATAAAATTTTAATTTTAATTTTCTAAATATCTTAATATTAGTTTAATTACAATGAATTTATAGCAATAATAATTTATTTTGTCAAAAAAACAATAGCCTTAAATATCATTTTGGTCCCTACAGTTACAGCAAAAAACCATTTTAGTCACTGAAATTTTTGTATTTTTAAAAAAGGTCCTTGCAAAAGGTTTTCTTAATTCATTTTGGTCCTTAATGTTATTTTCAAACTCATTTATCACTTTTTTGTTTTATGACAGATTAGGTGGCGCATGTGGATTGCCATCCCACTAAACCAGAGAGAAAACACGAGAGGGAGACGAGGTTCAGATGAGAGAAAACGAAAAGAGAGAGAGAGAGGGTTTAGGTCACGACTGTGAGTGAAATAGGGTGGGAGAGATTAAATGAGGAAAAAAGAAATAGGGTATAACAAGGATTTCACCTTTGATTTAGTGATGTGATAGTCCACATGTGCCACCTAATCTGTTAAAAAAAGAAAAAAGTGACAAATCAACTTAAAAATGACATTAAAGACCAAAATGAATTAAAAAATATTTTGCAGGGAACTTTTTTTTAAAAAAAATATTGCAAGGACTAAAATGAATTTTCGCTGTAATTGTAGGGACCAAAATGATATTATCTTGTTATATTTTATATTGATTAAATAAATTTAATCATGAATTAAATGTCATTTTACATTTATTAGTTAGTTTAACTACTAGTTTTACCAAACATATAATTTGCTATTAGTAAGCTTATCTGTTATCCGCTAGCTCGTCCGTTGTTTGCTATCCACTCATCTGCTATCCACTAACTTATCTGATATCCCCTACTTTTTACCAAACAAAGTTCGTATGTTGTAAACCATATATAATCAATCACGTTGAATTATAAACATAACAAAATCACTATTTTCGTCTGCAATTTGAATTAATGTGTGTTTGTGTGATTGGGTATAAGCCCTAAACGTGTGTGGGTATTGAGACGTCAAATATGTGAGTGGGTATTGAGGCTTCATGTATATGTAGTTTTGAACCCCCTTTGATTGGGAATAAGGAATCCCGAGGAATATTATTTCCTAGACCTAGAGTAAGTTTACTTGACAAAATAAGGGAGATGGAACTTGTGGGCGAGGGAGAAGACAAAAGGCACCATGAGAGAGGAGGAAGAAGGGATGAGATTGAAATTTGGAATTTGAATGACAGAAGAAAGGAAGGGAGCCGAGAAGATGAGTGAAGGGATGAAATTGAAATTTGTTAGTTCTTTTTCAGCCCGTGGATGCATTTTTTGACAGAAATACCGTCCCTATTTTGAGGTGGCACATGTTTAGAGAGGGTTGAATTGGTAACTCAGGTGTGTTCAAAAAGAATAAATTATTGTTAGATTGTTAGATGTTAGATTGTTAGATTGGATTCCTAAAAAGGAGAAAAAAATTCTGCATGTACTAATCGGCCCCCAAGAGAAAATAAAGCAAAACGTTATAGAATCGATGCAACACCATTAACTGGCCTATTAAAACTTCCATTTCTTCTCCTTGCCAAATTCTAAAATTTTGAAAAATATATATGTTACAAAATCTATGCCCAAATCATATTTACACGCAAGACAAAAAGTTAAGCTTAGGATTGACTGCAAACCCATACATACTTGATAGCTCCCAATGTTGGCAAAGCCATGAATATTTGGATTCCTATCTATAGCATGTACGAGGGTGACAGAGTGGGGGAGTAACAGATAAGCTGAATTGTTGCCCATGTGCCATTTCTTATTAACAACATGCACAACGCTTTTTACATTTTCTTACGAGACTTTAGGGAGAACAGATGCAGCTACATCTAGAGACTTATAAATTTTTGCCTTACTCCGAAAGGGAAAACAAGTCACCTAGTATTTCATCATTCTCCTCATCCTCTGGTTGATCTCTTTCACAGTGGTTGCTGCTGCTGTCAACATCATCAGTTTCTACTTCAGTTAACACGTTACTTCCAGCATGCACCAGTGTCTCGCAGTGGCCATTCGAGAAAGAACTTATGGCGCGTGCATTTTGCATTACAGTGGCCACCTCCACAGATTTGCTCTTGTCTAAATCCTGCTTTAGGACCAATGCTGAGCCGTCACTGATTAGAACACCTTCTACAGTATCTCTTCCTTCAGTGGTTATTTCTCTCCCTTGCAATAATTGACTGCCATTGAGGCAATGATCATATAGAGAACCCACACGCTTCAAGTTTCCAGATAGAGATGAATTTTCCAGCACAATCTGGTTTTGCTGGGAAGGCTCAGCATTGATTGCCTCCATTCTTTCCAAGTAGATCTCTCCAAGCATTTGACAACAAGTAGAAACTTGATCCAGGTCAAGCAAATTTTCAATTCTTCTTGATGAACCTGGAGTTAATTACAAACACCGAATCAATGGTTAGGTACATCACAAGAGATTCAAACAAAATATTAAAAAGAAAAATGATACAGAAACGCGTGTCTATGTAAAACACTCCTTTGAAAGAAAGATAAAAACAAAAAAGGGAAATAAACATCCACATTATTGTCCAAACCCTGATGATTTTTAATGATTGCATTTGTACTTGCTCCTTGAAAGTTACAACACCAGTTTCTTACCTCCATCAGAGCTTTCAGTGGAGCTCAGTGATGCTGGTTTTGAGTGACAAATAATGGTCATGTCAGAAGTTTGCTTGTCTTCAGCCCCATGGGAACCTTGAGATGCAGGCCCCACATATTTTCCCCCAACAAGGTCTCTGAATCAAACAGCCAAGTAAGCATATGGTGAAATAAAAGACTACTAATGATCACAGCCTGACCACAACTCAAACAGATGTTGCTGATGATACGCTATGCATTAGCTAGACATAAATTAAGTAATAGTTCCCTACAAATGCCTTCAAAATTGCATGCAAGCAGAAGATGCTAAAATATGGATGAACACACATAACCAAGATCATACAGAAACAATTGCAACATTTGATAATGCTGATGTATTTCTTTCAGAAAATTTTTTGTTCATGATTTGAAACTAACTCAATACAGAAAAATAAAAAAGAATAGATGGTTTCTCTCCTTTGGAGGAAAACACAGAAAGCAAGACCTAAGGGTGAGGCAAAACAAAAATCCGTTCATCTACAACACGATACACTAAGCCAGATGGGGTGAATATGCTATACCAGGGTTGCAGTTGAAAATCAATAATTTAATCCGACAAAATTTAGATAGACATGATCAGCATCAAATGATAGGAGGTACCCCCCAGGAAACCAACTAATTGAAATCATTATTAAATGATGGAAAAATCTTGTAGGAATTTACCCTTGTAAAATATTAATAATCTGTATGTCCCAATGCTTCTAAGTAATCTTATATTGTTTCTTAATGTCTTTGGTGAAAAAACCTATTTTGTTTGCATCATGTAGTCACAATCAATTTTAATGATCTAAATGTTGTCTCGATCATATAGCACAACACAATTGACATGCTTAGATGGCTCATCAAACTAGAAATAAAAAAGAAGTCACCACCTCTTATTCCAACACGGTCTGTTGCTATGAAGATGGTCAAAGACAGGCAACAACTCCTTCAGTCTTATTTCAACTTCGTTGGCAGAGATCTTTTCAATTTCAGACTCTCCACCAGCACTAAAATTTCTCACAGAATTCATTGAGTAGAAGCGAATCTGAGGAGAAAAGATACTTAGCAAGTAGCAACCAAATGCACTGTATATGAAAATCAAAATTTTGCACAAACAAATACCTTAGAGTTTTGCCATATTGGCATCCTACCAAAATTTACTTGCAGCTCTGCATTGGATAGATACCAGTGAAATTTCTCTTGGGGCTTCCCTGCAGAAGGTTTTACTATCTTTTCTCCAACACTATCACTTATATTTAAAAAATTCAATCCATAACCATTACCAGAATACATTTTCTCTTGAACTCTAGCAATACCATTTTGTTTGTCAAAGGCATTGCAGAAAGGATCGCCTCTTTCTGGCCATTCTGACCTTCTGCATACATCCCACCATTGAATGGGCTCAACTTTCACTTTGAACTCATCATCTTGCTTATGCAGGGTTGAAGCTGACTGGGCTCTCAAACCACTTTCATTTGGTTCTGGACCAACAGAGGGCAAAAGCTCATGTTGAACTATATGACCCGATGGTGTAAACACTAACAGGTTTTCTAAGGATTTTGATTTTGACCTAACAAGTTGTTGCGAGTGAGATAAGGAATTATGAAATATTGCCACAATAGCACCAGATGGCACAAAACCTTTTCCCGATACATTTGCATTAGGATTGTGAATGGTATTAAGCCAACTAAAACTGCTATACTTTATCCGGCTAACCACAGAAAGGACAACAGGTGCTGGAGGAGGCGAAGATTGCTGATAAGGAACGAAAGATGAAGTAGACCACCAAGGCAGAGACAAAACTGGTAGTAAGGAGGGCTCTTCACCCTGGGAACTGATAATTTGGAAACCAGTATCACCTCCAAAAGGTGACAAAACAAAAAGATGGCAAGTCTGTTTGGATGAGACAATTGCAATCCACCGACTACAATGACTAAAACAAATGTCCTGGATCATCTGTCAAATAAGAAAACAAGGTGATGAAAAGCATGAATGCAGGCCAAGAAGGAATCACAAACTTTAAAACAAATAAATAAAGAGAAAATTACACTCCCCTCCTCAAGAAGCTTAAATTACACACCATCCTCCTTTTACTTTAAAATCTACACTCCTTTCCCTAATAAGTAAATACGTATTACATTTTAATCCATTTCATTATAATCAAGCTTTATATGGATTATTTTTTCTCTGATTGTGATCTCAGCATCAGTGACATATAATCTTAAAGCCCCACTATCAACTATGAGATAATAAACTAAATATTATGCGCAAAGTTCCAAAGCTGATAAAATGGATACTCAAGACTTCATTTTATCTTTCAAAATCCTAATACCAATAGTTGATTAACCATCAGAAGGTTCATTTATGTTAAAATACTAAAGTGTAATACATATTTATATCTCAAAAAATATGGGTGTAGTTTTAAAGAGGGAAGTGTAATTTAAGATTCTCTCAATTGAGGAGAGTGCAATTTATCCATAGAGCAATGTTACAAGCTATACTAACAGCTGGTGTTATTCCACGATGAAGTCTATAAAGATGCACATGAGAAGAGCTCCGGTCACAGCTTGGAATCCCTGAACCCTTGCATTCATATGACGGCATTATCCGGAAGATATTAACATTATTTCCATAGATTGATGCAGTGGCCAGAAGTGTCCCACTAGGGTCAAAACATAGGGCAGATATAGGACTAGAGTGAGCTTTAAACTGTGAGATGATAGCCCTGGAAACAAAATCCTTAACAATTACCTGCAATCAACCATATGAACCAAAAACAAGTCACAGGTTAATATCCTTCCTTAAAGTGTACAAACTACAAACTTCTAACCTATCAATCATCTGAGCCTTAATGAAATAACACCAACCATTCCTACATTGTCCACATCATTTCTAACTTTCCATCCTGAATTTGATGGTACTGGAGAATCATCAGGAAGCCATTCTTGACAGTATTTAAATATTCCAGCAGCCAAGTGTTTACTGGGCTCCATTGCATAACGAGCCACAAAACTACCATTGCTTGGAGATGTTGATGGACTAACTCCCGGAGAAGGACTTAAGTTTTGTGGGCTTATGCAGCCTACATTTGAGGGTAGTGGGTTGTTGGATGCATATGCTAGCCACCTCGGACCAACAGCCATTGGACCATAACCAACATTAACCCCTACTATTCCTTGTTCCACTAACTGAGGAACAGGATGGGTGAGAACACTGAATTTATTCTCAAGCGTCAATGCATCAAAGCAGTATATCTGCCAAAAGGAATTAAAAAAAGGAAGTAAATCAATCACGATATAGATAAGAAACACGAGCTAAGAAAATAGAACCTCTGTCTCTCATGTTTTATCTAACAATAATGCTCTACTATAACTATTCAAGATCTTAAAAGACTCGGCAGGAACCACTGCATACTTGTGTGGCAAGACCAACAGCTACTATCTTCGAACTGCATCTGATCATACACACCATGGATCGAAATCTCAGAACATGAATGTACGAGTGAGACTTCAAGGAGTAAAACCGAACAGCTGTTGCAGAATTGATGCCATTTCCGGATTGAGTCTCCACCTTACCTTCATTTCCTAAACCACTCAAATTGCTACTGTTTTGGCTAACACCATTGGGGTCATCCCCAGCGACAACCAGCAGTAAAGGATGAGATTTTCTGAGTCCCTCCTGGCCATTAGAGCCTATAGGGAAAGGCTGCATCTGCATGAAAGAAACCGGGCCGTCGCGTTTTGACGCCAGCTCACTAATGCCAGATGCATCCTCCACATCAAGTACTTGAAACCCATTCAGATAACCAAGTAAAAGAACACGTTTAAATATAGACTGATCAACCTCTAGTTTATCAAAACCAGCCCAGGTAACCTGCCCAAGAAAAGCAAAGGTAAAATTATAGCTATAATATAATGATTACAATAGAAGCGATGCAAGCACATAATGCAGAAAAGTCTAATCGTATCAAAACTTTCAACTATAAAACAGAAACACGACTCAAGCAAGCCATGAAGCTAAAACAAGAAACTAAATAAAGTTCAGAATGTTAAGAGTATAGATAATTTACATAGCGAGAAGGAAATTAATTCAAATCGAGGTTATTTTTATTTATTTCCTAAATTAGATGAAGGGTGCCAAATATAGTAACGAAGTAAATTCACAACACACAATAGAGTGAATTCTGAAGTTCTGAGAGAGGTTCGTACAAAACATAAGGATCAGGAAGGTAATAAATTGAATTGAAAGTTTGAAACCTCGTCTTTGTGATCATCGGAAGAAGAAGAAATAGAAGCAGCGACGGAGACGCCGGCGGAACGGACGGTGGAAGCGACGGTGGTGGCATTGGTTGAGACGGTCTTAAGGCAAGAAGAGATGATCCTTAACGAACTCGGTAACAAACCATTGTTCTTCCCTTTCCCTTTCTTCATCGTTGGTTAATATTATTATTGATGTTATGTAATTATTCTTCAATTACTCTTTCCACCGAAAACCATTGACAGGTAAATAAAAAACGTTGGGGATTGTAACGAACATAGTGGTAGGGTTTTTCTAGTTTTTCTGAAGAAAAACTATTGTTGGGGATTGTGGACTCTGAGTTGAATACTATGGACTTTGTTTTATGTTTCTCTTTCTTCCATCTTTGCCTGCTACTATTGTTGCACTTCTCTTGCCCTCCTCCGCCTTTCACTTTCTAATTTAACATTTTTTTTCCCTTTGTTCATTTCTCCACTCTTCCCATTTACTTTCATTTTTTATTCAAATAAAATAATTATTTGCTTCAATTAAAAATTGATTGTAGTGTATAGTATAAAATGCCATCGATAGTTGAGATTTAATATCGGATGATTTAATCTCAACCACTTATGACATTTTATATTATATATTACCGTCAATTTTAATAGTCCACCGATGATGGACTTAGTTGATCTCTCATTTTAGAAGTCGCTAAAATATGATTTTTTTTTTGTTTTGTTTTACTCTTGTCTTTGTTTTTGTCTTTTTGGGCGAACCACTTTTTTTCATGGTTATGGTACTAGGGATGGCAAATCAAGCTTGGCTAGCCAACTGGCCTATAAACAAAAAAAAAATGGTTGCGTGGATTGATGCTCTTAACTCGCCAACTCATAAGAGCATCGTCCGCCTAGGCTACTAAGTTTGAATTCTTTTATTTCCCTTGTTTTAAACTCGGCAACTAAGATTCTCGCTCTTAACTCGCCAACTCGTAAGAGGATCGTCCGCCAACTCCAATTGACATTATCAACACATCTGATCTGAATGACTTGTAAAAGCAGGAAGGGGATGGTGGGCGGAGAAGGAGATGGTCTTAGGTTTTTTTAGAAGTATTGATATTTAGGCTATTTTACTTCAATTTGAAAGGTGTCAAAATTAAACTTGTGAGACATAAGTCGCCTTTTCTAAACCTTGTAGGTCAAGCTTTTGTAATTAAAAAAAAAATTGTAGGCCAGGCTATCCTCCTGGGTCCTGGCCAGTAACAAAGTCTGTAGACTAATAATGATTGGTAATTTAAAACAAAAAGAATATATAATATTCTCCATGTTTAGTTAAGGAAACACAATATAATGGTTAAAAAAACAAAAAGAATATATAATATTCTCCATGTTTATTTAATTAAGGAGACACAATATAATAGTTAGAAATCTCTGTAAACAAAAATCAACTATAACTTTATTTGTTAGAAAAAAGTTTAGCCGAGTTGGGTTCTGAGTGCTCACTAAGTTAGAGAAAGTCTCAAGACTCTTTAAACGCTTACAAATGTACTTACATATCACTTACCAACAAGGTAATCACATCTATAGTAGGATTTGAAGTCATTTTTTTGTAGGCTGTGAGCTAGATCCTTACGATCAGAAGCAACGCCAAAATCAACTATGAGCTCGTTTGGATCGATTTATTTGGGCTTAGTTACTGACATAAGTACTTGTGAGACTGTTTGGGAGAGCTTCTGGAAATAGCTTATGATATGTTCATAAGTTGTTTTCAGCTTCCATAAAAAAATTGTTTTCAGCTAATTTCCATAAGCTCCACATGATAACTTATGAAAATAGCTTATGGCTTATAGAAAAATAATTTAGCGTTATTTTATCATTTATTATAAAAACAGTTTATGCATAAAGACTTATATGGTAAACGCTTATATGGTATAAGTGTTTAATTAAGTTGTTTATCCAAACGACACTATATCTTTATAATAAGAACTACTTGAGTAGAGAAAAAAAAAAGAGATGTTGATATGTATTAAAAAAAAATCAAATGCGTGGTGTGACTGCCAAACGTTCATGAAAAGTAGGCTTTCTTTGTTCCTATAAAAAAAGCAGGCACTTGTAATTGTCTGCATGCTAAAGCAACTAACTATTTGCATCATCGTTTTTTGATCATGACTTTTAAGTAGGCACTTGTGATTTTCTGCATCCTAAAGCAACTATTTGCACCATCTGCTTCCAAGAAAGAGATCCAAATATTTAAAACATCAAACTTTTTACATCAAAGGCTCTTTAGTGGCTTTCATTTTTGTCATTTTGTCTTCCTCCCCATTATTTTTTTCCCACTTTATAAATAAATAAACACATGTATTTTGTAAAAAGAAATATATATATATATATATATATATATATATATATAATCTTGTACACAGCAAACAATGTTACAAAGTGATAACACAGTAAACAAATCTTGTATAAAATCTCTTAGGCTTAAAATACATATTTACTAAACTTCAAAAAAGAGAGAGCAATGGGAAGGAACATATTTTTCCCCACTCTATAATATAGGGGCCCACCCTTGTTGGGAGAGGACAGCTCCAAATCTTAAAGATGAAGAGAAGACAGGTAGGTACTAGGTACACGAGTTAAGGCTCACCAGTATATGACAGTATTTCTTTCTTTCTAAATAACTAAGTATTTAATTCACTATTACGAAAAAAAAGACCCTACTTACTATGTACACAAGTTCAAGGCCAATATTATGTTTCTTTTGGACATCACAAACTGCAAAATTGTTTGTTTGATAAATTTAGTGAGGCTGCTGATAACCATTTGAATGTGATTTCTGCTCCATTTATTTACTATTCAGAATCAATAAGTTCTTCCCGGAAGACTTTTCGGAAGAATGGCATTCGACTTTTCTTCATGGCCTTGAAGCAGCTAAGGTTGCCATTCAGAAGTTGTACAACCTGCACCAAAACTTCATTTGCTTAATACATTATATGACACAAACACAAGATATTAAATAGTCGGCGCGATTTTTGATATTGCAAAGAATCACAATTAAATGTGGTAAGTAAGCACGAAAATATAATATCGAAATTTTAAAAGAAATAAACAACGTGCCTGTCGCATAGAGGGTCGACGAATGGAGGACTGATGTATGCACAAAGAAGCTGCCAAGAGCATAAGATTCATCTGCCTAGAGTCAAAATCACCAGCTAATGCAGGATCTATCAGCTCCATGATATCATTCTTTTTCAGCAATGGTTTTGCCTGAAAATATTAAGTAAGAAATTAATGCCTAGCCTAGCTAACAATCTTTGAGTGAAAATGGCATTTGTGTGTTAAATGTAAATGAGATGCTATACATACCCACAAAACAAGGCTTTGTTGTGAATAATCAAGTGCTCTCCTTCCACTGACTAATTCTAATAGCAGTACACCAAAGGCGAATACGTCGGTTTTTTCGTCTACTATGCCGTGAAGCAAGTACTCAGGAGCAAGGTAGCTGTGAAAGTCATTAATGGAATCTGATGAGTTTTTAGGAACTAGTAGAAGTCACAAAATGTAATTCTGAAGGTAACTAACCCAAAAGTTCCTTCAAATTTTGAAACTGTATGGTGAGTCCAATTCTCTGGCAGCCACTTTGCTAGCCCAAAATCACAAATCTGCACCAAAATTTTACAATCTTTTCAATTCATTAATTCATTTATTAAATGTAGAATTAAAGTCCACTTATGTATAATTATAAAACCTACTAACTGTTTGGTAAACTTGTTTTGAATGGAACAGTACATAACATATGGATTCTATTTCATATTTGGTGCATATTAGTAACAAAACAAATCAGAACACAAGACAAATAAATGTGGTACATGAGAGAAGTTTTGTCCATTACATATAATGAAGAATCTTCCAAAAATTGTTTGTTTATAGGCTATAAAAACAAAATTGCTAAAAAACAGAAGGAAATTTTGTGGTGATCAATTACAGAATATCAAACTTGTAAAAAAGAATCCAAAGCAAATCATACCTGAGGCTCAAAATCCTCAGTGAGCAAGATATTTGCAGCCTTAATATCTCTATGAATAATTCTTCTTTGACAACCCTCATGAAGATAAAATATACCCTTGCCTGTTCCTAATGCAAATTTATGCCTAATACACCATGGTAATTTCTCCTTGGAACCTGATGCAAGAATAAAAGAAGTGAAACTAAATAAAAATTAAAAACAGTTAAGAAAAATTGTTGAAGTCATTAACAATTAGTAAATTACCATAAAGGACTGAAGCTAAGCTCCCTTTTTCAGATAATTCAAGAACTATATACATTCCACCATCAATTCCATAGCCAACAAGCTTAGCTGTATTGGGATGGTTAACATGTACCATCACACCAAGTTCTGATAAGAAATCTCCTATGATTTCATCAGCTGTTCCTCTTGTTAGCCTTTTTATTGCTACTAACTGCTTATTTGGTAAACACCCTTTGTAAACTTCAGCATAACCACCTTTTCCAATCAAATTTTCTGCACCAAACCAATGTAGTAAATTTCAGAACACTCCAACTCGATGTTCCTTAATAAGAAATCTAGTTCTAGAACAAATTGCATAATACAATAGTAGTTAAACTTAATTAAGCTATCTTGTGAATTAAAAACATAAGTGTTTAATTAAGCTGTTTATCCAATCAGGGCCTAAAAGAATTACCTTGGCTAAAAGAATTGGTTGCAACTTGTATATCATGATGAGTAAAGATTTTCCAAGGTGATCTGCAAGGGGTAGAAGTGGCATTTGTGAGACTAAGACAACTTGGTAATATGCTCTCTCTCATGCTTCTGCTTCTACTAATTCTTCTGGTGAGTTGTCCATTGAGAGGATGCAATGTGTCTATCTGTTTCTTTGATTTGGTACTCAAAAATTGGAGAAATGAATGCCATTTTGAAGAAGGTTTAGAAATGTCTTGAGATTCAGAATCCACTGTAGGCTCTTTAGAAGAACTTGATTCTGAATCTGAGCTTCTAAAATAATCCTCAAGCACTGTTACAGGAGAATCAACCTTTTCCTTCATTTGTTTTTGTGACCTACTATAACAATTCTCTAGTGAAAGTAAAGATATTACAAACCTAAATCCACCAGAAAAGTGAGAAATTTCATGATGAAGGAAGAATTGATATAAATATAAATTAAATGACACAAAGTTAATAAGATGATAAATTAAAAGTGATCAATAAAATTGAATATTAGAATAGTTTCTGGAAAAAAAAAATGATGGTTCTTGAAGTGTAAGAATGAAAGAAGAGGAAGGGATAAGGGAAAGGAAGTGAGAAAGATGATATAGATTGAATGGAGTAAAAGAGAAGTATAGGTGAGGAAGAATTCTGATATTGTTGTTTTCAATTCAAAGAAGAAACAGAGAAAGTGGAAAGAAGAGAGATATCAGAGAGTTATTTTACTTTGCCTCCCCGCTTCAACAAACAACCATCATTGCCCTTTCCAATGGTACTAGTTATAATGTTTCTTGTGCAACTTTCTTTTTATGAAATTCATAAAAGAAAGTGAATACTACTACTACTTTTGTGGAATAAATAATAATTAATGGTAATTCAATAACATGTTGTTGGCGTGTTATTGTGGTTATGTATAAATAATAGTAATTTATACGTATAAATTAAGGATGAAGACAATTAAGTTTGGATTGTTGAGTAGTACTCTCTGGCTTTAGCCATCAGCCATGCCAAAATTATTTTCACGTACCATATTTGTTTTAATTTTTTTTAAAATATTTTATTACCTCTAAAATAAAATAAAACATTAAAAGAGGTATAAGGTTGGAATAACCTCGTCCTTATCCTTGTCAGGGTAGCTTGTTTGGTCAGAGAGTCAGAGACGCCTCTTGTGTCTGTATCTGTATGCTTTGTGGTCTCTTCTTGAATACGTCACGTGGAAAATGGTCCTTATTTTTATTTTTGTATTAAAATAAAATAAAATGGTGCTTATATTGCTCATCACACCAACCTCAAACTTGCCTTCATTGCTCCAAAATTTGATATGTTTTCTCCCCTTTTTTTTTTACATTACAAGGATTATTAGCAATCAGCGATAAAATGATTGGGTCAAATTAGATGGCTGTAAATCCATAGGTTGTTTGGTTCTGTGATAGCATTATTTTTTAATGCATATTGGCAACTTGATATAAACACTCCCTTTTGTTTATCCTAGAGTTTCCAATTTACTTGCTTTGTTCTTTTTTTTTTTTTGAGATTTACTTGCTTTGTTCTTTCCACTAAATTTTGGTAAACTTGGCAATAAATATTCATAATTATATTATGAGTGATAAGAATCTTTTAGTTTTCTTTTGTGCACCACAATTTTTTTTATCCTAACATGCTTAAAAAATAACTTCTTCACTAAATAATAATAATGATTACTATTATAGTGAGGATATAAAATTACTTGAATGGTAATACTTACTCCATTTAACAACTCATTGTATACATTAAACTTCATCGATCTAACCGTTAAATTAATTTATTTATTTTTACAAAACCGTTAAATTAAATTTCAATTTGAATAGATCATGTTTACATTTTTTTGTAAACTTTTGTAACTACCTTTTTTGTTACAAGAGAGGAAAAAAATGAAGAAAAATGACTAACTAAGCAGACCACTCCAAGGAAAAAAAGTTTCCCATATATAAATCAATGGTTGTGACTTTTCATTGACATTCACAAGAGTCACGACCATTGATTTATATATGTACCAAAAAATGCTCCAGAGAATCATTCTCCTTGTAGTTAGCTATACAATCGTTATAGGATAGGATTGGTGCCTCATACTCACAAGTCACAACCATTGATTTACTTTGCCTAAAAAATAGAAGGAAATAATTGTGGGTAAAGAGAGATAGAGATAGCTCACTCCCTTAGTGATGAGTGGATGCAACGTAGGAAGAGAACATTAGTGGGGTTCGAGAAATTAAAAGAGAAAATGTGTTAATTTCCCAAAATAAAAAGAAAATAATGAATATGTTAAATAAAAACAGAAGAGGGTTGTAATGTTTATCGCTTTATCATTCCTCTATTCTTTTATTCTATCAGCGTGGCTGCGAAGAAGTTATAGCCTAACCATGCCATTTTTATTTTTTAAAAGGAAAAAAAAAAACTTCAAAGGAAACAGACAGATCCTGTTTGATACAGAACATTCTTCAAGATTCTGTTTCACCTCATTCAAATGACAGTTATGTTTTAAGGACTTTTATAGAATAGTTTTGTGTTGCTCATTAAACTAAACTCTTCTCTGGAAACAGCGTAACTTACTACCAATTCTGAGAAAAGTATGAATGAATATTATAACATGATTCACTCGCTATCATTTCAGCGTAATTAACACAATCACTACGCACAAACAAAGTAAACCCCTCAGCCAAGAAACTGAACTACGACACTCAATACTCTATTATCATTACTCGCCAGCAAATCAACTACAAGCTTCACCTAATCATCCTTTTCTATATCTTACCATCACTTGTTATTAAATCCGACATGTCACCGGTTGAGATCTATGACTCGGTCACTATTAAAAATACAACATATTGTATTTCTTACAGAGAATTTTTGCAAAAAAGAGAAGAATGCATAAAAATAGACTATTTGATCAATCAACAACAGACTAATCATACATGAGAGAGTGAGTGGTTATAATTTGTAACTGTTACATGCTGTCACTTATTAGTATTATTCTCTTTCTTACAAAGATCTCTCGTAACATTTAGCATTTTTCCTTAAAAATAATGTCATTTTATAGTAGAAAATTTGTCTGAATTCATCGAATCATTGGTCCGACTCGCCGAGTTATTGGTGCAATCCCCAATCCGACCGCAAAATCGGCAGGTCACGTACATATTTGGTCTAATTACCCACACCGATCGACCAATCATACCGACCTGTCCCGTCCCAGTTTAATAAGACCGGTTACCATCTCCCAAGTTTCAATTTTCTATAGGGGTAATTAATTTTTGGATGTAATTAATTGGAATAGTCTGCTTTAAAATGCCTTGTTGGAGAATAAGTTTGGAGAATTTGTAAAATGAGGAAACTTTATGAGGTATTTTATCGAAGCTAATTTTAGGAAATTTCAAACACCATCAAAAACCTAAAATTTTAAAGTCCCTCTTTACCTCAAAATATGAATCTTAAAATGAGCCTATAATTTTGTCCCAATAAATTGGTCCTCAAAAGTATCCAAAACTTGCAAATTGGTCCCTCAAACTTTTCAAGTTTCTCATACCAATTCTTAAAATTTTTTGAATTTTGCAAATTGGTACCTATTATATAAAATTTCGTAGAATGGTCCCTCTAATTTTTGATATTCAGCTCTTACAAAAATTTCCTCATAACCATTTTTTATGTTCTACTTTTAATAAGTTTTTTTTTGTGAATTCGTGTTACAGTCGTCCAAATAGCGTTTATCGTATTAGGGTCGTCTGGACATGGATTTGGTAATATTAAGCGGTCGTTCAACTATTCTTGTATGCAAGTGAAGTGTAAAGAAGGTATTTGTTGTTTACTTAAGAATATAAACTAAGAATTTGAAATGTTTTGTGATTAAGATACTTTAAAAGCACTAAAATTAGATTTCGTCAACTCAATCTAAAGATATGTATATTCTAATATAAATCCTAGTATTGATTTATCTTACCATTACATTCTACAATGTTAATTCCTTAATCGAAGTAGAAAAACCTATTGAATTAGAAAAATGATAATTCTTCAATCAATTGAATAAACAATGACTATAGAAACTTTTGAGATTCCCAAGAAATATGCTTTAATACATTCATGCTAATGAAGACTTTTAATGTACTCAAGTACTCTACAATAGCGACAATAATAGTAGTAGTAGACTTTTTGTAAGCCCAAGAAAAATGCAAAGAAACTTTTTACATGTCAGTCAAACCAGTTTTGGGTTCATTGGCACAACCACACAACCCGTACCTCCCATCTCACAAATTGCTTTGTCTGATATACCTACGTAATAAAATGACCAAATAATCAACCTTATGTGAGTGTCGAGGCTCACAGATATCAACAAAACAATAAAATTTGAAAATTAATTAGTTGTCAATGATCAAATAAAGAGAGCCAATATTAGGAACAGACACACCTTAAATAATTGAAATGAATGCTTGCAATGAGAAGTATAATGGTTCCTTATGCAACAAATGAGACTTTGGCGAGGTGGAACCAATGCATCAAATGACCAAAATAACCTTAGGTTTGGCAGACTTGCAGACCTACAATAATAGTAAACTTTTCATAAGCCCAGAAAAATTTAACGAAACTTTTCGAATGCCATCAAAACCAATCTGTTCATTGGCACAACCACACAAACCCTAACTCTCATCTCACAAATTGTTTTGCTTGATGTGCCTGCGCCTGCCTAATTAAATGACCAAATAATTAACCTTATGTGAGTACCGAGGCCCACAAATACCAACACAAACAATAAACTTTGAAAATTAATTAACTGTCAATGACCAAATAAAGAGAGCCAATTTTGAAACAGACGCGCATTAAATAATTGAAATGAATGCTTGCAATGGGAAATGTAATGGTTCCTTACGCAATAAATACAATTTTGGTAAAGTGGAACCAATGCATCAAATGACTAAAATAACCTCAATTTTGGCAGACTTTTTCTGCCTAATTGCCGAACCTTGTTTTCTAATTTTATAAATAAAAGAATTTGTCTAAGCTCTCCAAACCGTCTGAAACCCTCATCCAATACATTTTTTGTGTTCCTCCAAATTTGTGAGATTTGGTTTTATGAAGAAAAATAAACTCCCTATATATTGAAGTTGATGGTTGTTGCGCTAAAACGGGGTAGTGCAAATGTACACTGTCCAACAAGTAATATAGTAGAAGTAGTGTTCGTTCCCACGAGGATTAGTTGCTTAAATGATGTTTAATTGGATTAGCAAAGTAGTGATTGGGGTAAAAAGTAAAAGACACAAATATTGGTAACAGGCACAAAGGTAAAAGTAACAGGGTAATAAAAATCAGAGTATTGGAACAAGTTGAGATGCATTCACTTTCAGTAATTTCATTAAAATGCAATTAATGGTATGTTAAGTGCTGCAGCAATAGATATATTTTCTCAAATACTTCTCACTAGGGTTTCCTCTCAAGAGTTTATCTCTAGACCCTAAAGGAGTACGCCCTAAGCTGCTTAGGCACCCGCAGTATTCACCTTATGGAATATGCCCTCCTATCTCCAGGGTTTAAGCATGGAACACTAAAATCTCTTTTAATGCACACAATCCATATTATCTTGTGAAGTAAATTTATAAACCATCTCTGAATTCATAAATGTTACTTAGATTAGACGACCAATCCTAATCTAAGATGGAAATATTATAATACACAAGATAAAACACTCAACACTTAAACATACATCATTAATCACAGAATAAATTCATTACATGAAGTTTAGCATCCCAACTACAAGAAATTAGCTCATGTTGAGCGTAGACAACAAAGGAAACAACTTAAACATAGAAGTAGAAGTCATACTACAATCTCAAGGAGCCCCACACTACTAGTTGTTGAACCACGAAAATGACTTCAAAGATGGATGGAGAAATGACCCAGCTCTTCAACGTAGATTCCTCCACGAAATTTTTTGTATTTTCGTTTATATGTGTATGCTTTTAAGAAAACTTACCACATCCTAAATTAGGATTCCTAATAAAGCATTATATAGTTTGTTCTTTAATAAATAGATTTCTGGGTTATATTTTTACTTTTACAAATTTATCACATATATCAAAAAAAGACGCAACTTTGTACTAATAAAGACGTTGAGGGAATTATATCAAAAAAAAAATGAGGGAAGGGAAGGACCTCTTATAAACCAATTCAAGGATAAGTAAGTTTTTCCAAAATACATTTCTTTGGGATAGCAACAGTAAACAAAATTAAAGGGCACACTCCATTAATAGACCGAATATGTATTTGGACCAAAAACAAAGGTAAATTAAAATCACAACTCACAAAACACACACAATTTCACATAATGACATCCTCTTATAATAACAACACAAGTACTAAGAGTATTACATTGCATTTGGTATTCCATGAAATCCATTCACCTATTATTCTCTTCAAATATGGCACCATATTTAATGTTATCACCATTTAGGGATCCCGGCTCGACCATTTTTGCCATAGAACCTTCACAACCACCACTCGACATGTTCATCTTCATCTCACTAATTTATTCTTCAACTTTTTTGTAGACTCTTCAGCTACAATAACCTTTTTGATATAAGCATCAAGTTGCAGTCCTTCATTATCCACAATGGTTATGGACTTGTTATTGACGCTAAAGCTCTGGCTTTCCTTGATGACGTTCCAATGGTTCTTGACGGCGTACTTAGTCCTACCTGGCAACGTCTTTGCAATTTCTGTCCACTTATTGCCAACTTTCTGGTGTGCTTTTATTAGCTTAATCTCTTCTTCTTGGGTCCATGGGAACTTCTATATTAATACAAAATTATGAATACAATAAACTAATTAGAATATACATAAATAAAAATGCATCTTCACACTTTCTTTTGTTGCTATCTATCACCGGAGCATCTTCGGAACAATGGGGACAAAGAAATAATTTTTTTAAAACTTAAATATACTTAATAATCACTCCCCTCCCACAAAAAACAGGCATTGCCATCGTAAGATTATTTTTTAAAATAAATTAATGTAAAATTGCGTCAGAGATAAAAGATAGAATTAATTTATACTACTTTTAGTTTTGCTAATTTTTATCGATACACATACGTAAACATGAGCAAATATACCAATAAGAATATGCATCAATAAGAAATGAATGACCATTATAAATCTTCATATATAGATACACATACCTAAATATGAGCAAATGTGAAAAGTTTTACGTGTGTTTTAAGGATGTTTTTACAGAAATTAAGGAAATCGATAAATTTCGTTATTTTGAAAATATCATTTATCTTTTTTCGATAATAACTTTTTTTTGATATCACTCACATCACACTTCAATAATAATTAAGAGTATAATTAATAAACAAGTAATGTTATTCGTAAGTATAATAATTTCATGTGTACAAACTAATTTAAACATGGTTTTTTTATCTACATATGAAAATAAATTAAAAGAAAACATCAAAACTATTTTTTAAATGATTTTACACTAGTCACTAAAATATAGAAAAAAAATTATTCAAGTATATTATAGGATTAGATATTAAACTAGCTGGTAAATCATACTAAATGAAATTAAAATAATATTTAAATTATAAAATATGATATAAACTTTTTTATTCAAATGAAAATTGCTAAGATATGAAAAAATAATAAAATGAGAATTAAAACGTCCATTTTTTAAAAAATAAATAAATGTTGATTATAAACATTTTCTAAGAGATTTATTATTAAAAAGAAAATTTCTTTAAATAGATCCAGATAAAAAATTAAATAGATCTAATTCTTTAAATAAATGTACCCACATAAATTTAAAGAATGCATTTAAATTTCATAAAGTATATTTATTACATCAAACAAAATAAATCAATACCTTATGCGTTACGACCGTTACGAGATAGAAAAGATAGGAGCGGGGCATATTCGTGTTTCGAGAAGTTGATAGAGATGAATTGTGATAATGCAAAAGTGACATTTAAATGTACCTATAGCAATATGTGAAAACTAAAAAGTGATGATGAGAACGAAAAAAACAACCTTACTGCCTGGGCAGAGATGATTGAGACATCTTTCTTGACACTGCTTTGCATCCCTTCTTCCCCTCATCAATCTTGCTATTAGGGACCATTGGTTCAGCCCATATTGATTCACCAATTGCATCAATTCACTATATAAAAAACCCAAATTTTAAACTCAACATTCATTGTTTTTCAACATTAAATAACATCGAATGAGAAAAGTTCTCAATAAAGATATCTGGATTTAAACTGCAAATAATTTAATAAAATGCTCAAATTTTGTTTTTTTATTCAAATAAAAAACAACGAAAGAGAAAAGATAAATAGAGAAACAACAACTTTACATAAATTTGCTACATACATGTCCTCATCGGGTGTCCACTTCCCTTTGATGTTGTTAGCAATGTTGCTATCGTTTTGCACCTGATTACCATCATATATGAGAGTAGCAGATGATTGAATTGAGGGATTATTTTGCGAAAAATCCAAGAAATCACTTCTTAGTTGGGAATCACTTGCCTTAGAAGATTGAGCCAAGGTGGGAATAGTTGGGATTGGGATGCCAGAGAAAGGGGTGGTACATATAGAGGTATGAGGAGGACCCTCCATCACAAGGGCTGCATGGTTGGGGTTGTTAAGAACATTCAACATATGGTCATGAAAATTGAGATCGTGATCGAACAAGGAGTTGTTTTGTGCTGGAATGAGTACAGATCTTTGTGGGGTCATTCTCTCTGACTGTAAGCAAGGATTTTCTGGAAAAAGGGATAATAGTTGTGGGGCATTCCTTCGGATGCTAAGATCGAACTCCATGTAAAAAAACTCAAACTTGATCGAGTACTGTGGAGTGTGTGTGTGTGTGAGAGAGAGAGAGAGAGAGAGAGAGAGAGAGAGAGATTGTTTTCTCAGACGAATGGTTTAAGGAGCGGTGGGTGTGACCGAGATTGATATTTAGGGTATTTATCATAGGTTCAGACAAGACCTAGAAAATTGAAGGAAGAAAGTGGGACCCATGTGTCAAATGGCTATTGATGCAAAAGTACTATACTATCCATATTCGTAATTTCCTAGTTGGTGCGATTGTTTAGACTCTTCTCTCTCTTGCTCTAGGGACAAAACAATTTTTTAGTTGTTTTTATTCCATTCCAATTTTTTATCAATTTCTCTCCCCTGCCTCAAACACTTTTGGTTTGAGAGAAAGAGAGAAATAGAGAAGTTTTTTTTGTCAAAAGAAATAAAAAAGCTATTGTTTTACAGATAAATTATAATTAAAAGGGCATAAAAAGCAAAATGAGTTTGATTGTTACGCACTACCGGTGAAAATATTTTTACAACCACAATCAATAACAATAAATTATAAATGGTATGGTTGACATATAAGGTGGTTGCTGGTTACTAATTGACTAACTTCTTTTTGATGATATGTAAACTTGTAATATATATATTAAATCCATGATTGTTCCCACAATTATTTCATTTCTTCACCAAATTGAAAAGAAATTGGTATAACTGTTTTTGTATTTGCACCAATGTCTTTTCAATTTTGATATTTTACAAAGCAAATATGGTGCAAAGAGAACTGCTCATGGCGAATTGAAGGGTGAATTTGAGATGGAGTTGCACGGTTTGGACCTTTTGAAAAGATTTTTGGAAGAAAGACAGTATTTTGTATTTTTGGTTATATTGTTATTTAATTATTATTAAAATAAAATTTTAAAATATTTAATTAAATTAAATAAATTGAGTCAAATCAGTTAATAACTAACTTAATTATATCACCTGTGAAAATTGAATTATTTTAAGTCAGTATATTTATTTAATTAAATTTCATAACTTCAGTTATACGAATTATTTAAATTAACATATAAAATCTAATTAAAAGTAGAAAATTAAATTAATTATGTTAGAAATGAAATTCTTACGATAATGTCATTTCTCTTTTTCTCTTATTATACAAGAAAACTGAGAGAAATAATAAACAAACTGTTTTCGGTTCTATT
This sequence comes from Astragalus glycyphyllos, assembly GCA_963573325.1. Lineage (NCBI taxonomy): Eukaryota > Viridiplantae > Streptophyta > Magnoliopsida > Fabales > Fabaceae > Astragalus > Astragalus glycyphyllos. The sequence goes on from OY754309.1 coordinate 62,248,917, forward strand.
TCTCCGCTCTCTTCCTTTTATACCAAAATAATGCATCAAATCTACTCTAATTCTTAATTATCTCTCTCTTCTTTTACTCTTTCTCACCTTATTTTGAGAAATAGTTCTAAGCACCGTCAAACTGACGATGTTAAATAAGTATTTCGCATGTGGTAACATGTAGTTTTTACTAAATTGTTATGTTTATGATATATTTTTTTTCTATAAATAAGCTCGAAGTTAAAGTTAAAAAAAAGTCTAAAAAAGTTTATACATAATATTAAGAATGCGTATGTAGCCAAGTGGATCAAGGGAGTGGATTGTGAATCCACGATCTGTAGTGTAAAGAAGTGTCAAACCAAACTTTTCATCCCACATAGCTCTTCCTCTCTTTCTCCAATTACATTTATTTAGCATAGAAACCATGCTAGGATCTAGTTGAAGCTATCACCAGTTGCATTTTTGTCTTGTTTTTCATATTCTAGAGAATTTCCAATTAGGAGACCCTCGCTATTATTTTTTTGAAATATTGATAGTTGTTTGTTGTAAATGCGAGGAAGTCTTAAGAAGCTAGCATTATTAAAAATGCTTGAATGATCGCCTTTATCGGAATAGCTTCTAAACTGTGAGTTTTAGGGAAAAATTGGGGGGTTTTATTAAATTAAAAACTTTTACCACATTGTCCGTAAAACAAAAAGGCTTAAATATATGTTTACCCCCTGCAAATATATCTATTATCCATTTACTCTCTGTAAAAATAAAAATTTTAAAAAATGACCTTGTAAATATAAACCGTTTACGGTTATCCCCTGCTGTTAGATTATGTTGACAGCGTTAAGTGTATAATAGTTATAAACCGTTTACGGTTATCCCCTGCAAAATATAAATCGTTTACGGTTACCCCCCTGCAGGGGGGTAACTAGAAACAATTATTATTTGCAAAGTCTTTTTTAAGAATTTTATTTTTACAGGGAGGTAAATGGATAATTGGTATATTTGCAGGGGGTAACATATATTTAAGCCAAACAAAAAATGTTGTTTTGGCCTATCAACAGCTATGATTTTGGCTAGCGTTGCTTGTGTTCGTGAAAAGTTGTTGCATGCAAATACTGAGGTTTGAAAACTGTTGTATGTTTTTCTTTGGTGCCCAAAATATATTTTTTGCAGAATCTCTTAATTAGTACCCTCTGGATAAAAGGGGGGAATTATGATAAGGAGAAATTGTTTAAAGAAGCGAGTTCTTGCCTAACCCTTTCCAAACAAAAAAAAAGAAAAAAGAAACAACGTAAAAATTCTCATCTTCCAATTAAGAAAGGAAGAAAACGTAAAAATGAAATAGAGCCTACACAAAAATGGAAAGTCAAGTAAAAAGAATTAGAATCAGTAGCTTCAACTTTAAAAGTTTCAATATCTTCCAATTTGGAATCAATATGCGAATCAGTTTTATGGTAGTTCCAAGATCTTTAGATTTTATTCCTAATTCTTAATATTGTATTATACAACACTGTTTGAAGGAATTAAGTTAAATTTTGTTTGTTAAAAAAAAAACTAAAGAGACTCATATATATATATACGAAATGCCATAAGGTTTTGGGTGAAAGAAGTGGTTGTTGTTAGTCCAATATGGAGATCTATCTGGTGTTTTAGACTCTTCTCATGACCAAACAAATGTTTCATAAGGCATATTGTTCATAACCACAAATGCATCATGTATGACCATGCATAGATGTGTCTTGTCTTTGCAAGTAGGTGTGTGAAGAAGGTCCATAATAAGAAACAAAAATATTCTAATAAAGATATTTCTCAATAATACCATAATGACTCTCGAAGTCATGCACGTTAGTAATACCAAACCAAATACGATAGTAGTAGGGTTTTTTGCCAAGCCATCTATTTCATTAGGAATTGATGGCTAGCTAGCTCAAGATGTTGAGCAAAAAAGTTTGTTTTTGGAACAAGACCTAGTTATACAAGAGAAAATGAAAATGGATAAGGAAAGGGCTTTACCTGTTGAAAAATGTAGGTAGTATAGTTCATGCATGAGTTGAATTCTTGATTTTGGTCTTATCTTGCTGTTGAGCCGTATATCCCATGTCTATACCAGGCCTTTGTTATAGGGACCATTTGTTTATATTTCTTATCTATTATAAACTTATTTATTCTTTCGATTTAATCAAGAATAAAAAGACATTATATTAGGGGTCCATTTTATTTCGTTTCGCCTTTCATTAAAATAAAAAAGGATGAGAGGATATTTTCATTTTTTCTCTATTTTCTCTCTCCAAAGAATATAAACTTTCAGTCATGTTTTGTGTTTTCTTTTATATGTGTATGCTTTTAACAAACTTTCTCACATCCTATAATGAAGCACTACATAATGAAGCATTAATTATAAAAACTATGTGTATGAATTTTTCATGCAAATCATCAATTTTGGTGTTCGGTGCAAATGTAGCATGTTTAGTGAAGAAATCACTTCTCAGTTGGGAATCACTTGTTAGCTTAGAAGATGTGGGAACTGTTGGGATTGAGATGCCAAAGAAAGAGCCAAGGGCTGCATGGTTGTGGTTGTTATCAATAATATTCAATATATGGTCATGGAAATTGAGATGATGATTGAACAAGAGGTGGTTTTGTTGTGGTGGAATGAGTATACATCTTTGTGGGCTCAGTCGCTTTGACTGTAAGCATGAATTTTCTAGAAAAAGGGATAAAAGTTGTGGGCCATTATCTCAGATGCTAAGGCCGAACTCCATGTACAAAAAAAAAACTCAACTTGAGCATTGTGGAGTGTGTGTGTGTGTGTGAGAGAGAGTGTGTGTGTGTTTTCTCAGACAAATGGTTTAAGGAGGTAGGCACGATCGAGAGTGAGATTTAGAGTATTTATCATAGGTTTAGAAAAGACCTGGAAAATTGAAAGAAGAAAGTGGATCCATGTGTCAAATGGCTATTGATGCAAAAGTATTATAATCATATTCGTAATTTCCTATTGTTTGAATTCTACTCTCTTGCTCTAGGGACAAATCAATTTTTTAATTGTTTTTATTCCATTCCAATTTTTTTTTATCAATTTCTCTCTGCTGGCACTAGCATTCAATTGGCTTGAGAGAAAGAGAGAGCTAGAAATGATTGCCTTTCAATTCGTTTCAAAAAAAAAAGTTAGGAGATCTAATCGTTACCTGAAAATAAGTTAACGGACCTTTGAAAATATTTTGCCTTTTTTTTTGAAATATTGAAAGTTGTTTGTTGTAAATGCAAGGAAGTCCTGAAGCTGGGATTATTAAAAATGCTTGAATGATTGCCTTTATCAAAATAGCTTCTAAATTGTGAGTTTTAGGGAAAAACTGGGGGGTTTTATTAAATTAAAATTTTTGACCTCATTGTGTGTAAAACAAAAATATTATTTTTGGCCTATCAACAACTACGATTTTGGCTAGCGTTGCCTGTGTTCGTGAAAAATCGTTGCATGCATACCGGGGTTTGAAAACTGTTGTATGTTTTTCTTGGGTGCCCAATATTTTTTGCAGAATCTCTTTTGTAACTTTTGGATAAAAGGGGGAATTATGACAAGGAGAAATTGTTTAAAGAAGCGAATTCTTGCCTAACCCTTTTAAAAAAAAGAAAACAAAGTAAAAATTCTCATCTTCCTTTTACACACACATTTATAGGGAAAAAGTATTTGTCAATTAATAAAACGAAACGGAGAGTTCAATAGAAAGTGGAAGAAAGGAAGAAAAGGTAAAAATTAAATATAGCCTACACAAAAAGGAAAACTCAAGTAAGAAGATTTGGAATCAATAGCTTGAACATCAAAAGTTTCAATAGCTTCCAATTTGGAATCAATTAGCAAATCATTTTTATGGTAGTTCCAAGATCTTTAGATTTTATTCCTAATTGTATCATACAACATTATTTAAATGAATTAAGTTAAGTTTTTGTTTGTCAAAAAATTGAAGAGACTCATACACCTAATGCAAAGATGTGTCCTGTCGCTGCAAGTAGGTGTGAAGAAGGTCCAAATACGATAGTATTAGGGTTCTTAACCAAGTCATCTATTTCATTAGGAATTGATGGTCAGCTAGCTCAAAATGTTGAGCAAAAAGTTTGTTTTTGGAACAAGACCTATAGTTATACAAGAGAAATTGAGAATTGATAAGGAAATGGCTTTTTCCTTGTTGAAAAATGTAGGTAGTAGTAGTTCGTGCATGAGTTGAATTCTTGATTTTCGTCTTATCTTGATGCTGAGCCGTATATCCTATAATTAGACCAAACCTTTGTTATAGCGACCATTTGTTTATTTATCTCATCTATTATAAAATTATTTTATTCTTTCAATTTTATCAAGAATAAAAAGAAATTATATTAATTAGTTGTTCATTTTATTTCGTTTCGCCTTTCGTTAAAGTAAAAAATGATGAGAGGATATTTTCATTTTTTCTTTATTTTCTCTTTTCAAAGAATATAAACTTTCAATCTTTTTTGTATTTTCTTTTATATGTGTATGCTTTTAAGAAAATTTCTCACATCCTATAATGAAGCATTACGTATATAGTTTGTTCTTTGGTTCGAGTCACAGATCGATGTGTATAGAATTTTGGTAATTATTTTTTCCTAATTAGTTGTGCTGATTATCCATGAATAATTTCACAATTTTGGGAGAGATGAATGACTTTTTGAAAATATATCACTGTTTGCTAAATTAAAAGATTCATTATTATTCACCCAGTCAAACAAAATTCATACTTCAGATTCAATTTTTAAAAGTGAAAATGTAACTCAAAAACCAGTTATTATATGTGTGATAAATTTCTTACGCACATCAAAACTTGTTCACAATCATATGGTAAGATTCCCTCTAAAAAATTTTGAGGGAGAGGGAGAGAGGGAAAGGATAAGTAAAAGTTTTTCCAAAGTACATTAATTTGTTCTGGAAAGCAACAGTAAAAAATTAAAGGGGACTAAAATCACAGCACAACCATATAATGACATGCATATAATAACAGCACAACCAAGAGTATCACTTTGCACTTGGTATTCCATGAAATCTATTCACCTCTTATCTCCAACCATTGAACCATATTCAATGTTTCCACCATCCACTAGAGGTTCCCTGACCATTTCCCATAGAACCTTTGCAATTGAATTCATTAGTCGAAGAATTAGTTTGCATTTGAAAATGAGCTATGTCATCGCAACCACCACTCTCATCGATCTCACTTATGTCATTCTCCAACTTTTCCGTAGACTCTTCAGCTGCAGTGACTTTTCTGATGTACGCATGAAGTAGCGATCCATCATTATCTTCATTAATTTTGGACCTTTTCTTGATGGTGAAGCTTTGGCGCCGCTTTGTGGCGTTCCAATGGTTCTTGACAGCGATTTCAGTCCTTCCTGACAATCTCTTTGCAATATTTGTCCACTTAGTTCCAAATTCTTGGTGCCCTTCTATTAGGACCTTGTCTTCTTCCAACATGTGTCCTTCTATATTAATACAAAATTATGAATACACTAAACTAATTAGAGTATACATAAATAAGAAAGCATACTCACACAAGATATAATAAATTGATCACACTACTTTTACTTTTGCTAATTTTTATCATTCCATGAACACTAAGCATACATTGTCCCTTTTACCAAAAAAAAAAAAAGCATCCATTGTCCCACAAAATAAATCAATTTTAAAATTTATTTTGTCATGATTATGTAATGTATAAAAGATTTTTTTTAACAACAAAAGTATAAAAGATTTTAATAAAATCACTAAGAACATATTCCTCTCTCAATAGAATATCTAAGAACATCAAATATTCAAAGAAAAATATTGATCACCCCCCCACAAATGATTATGAATTAGAATAAAGATTGAGGTGTGTGAGAGTGTTGTGAACACAGATAGAACTGGAATAAAAATAAACAATGAAAGAAGAAAAAATATAGATGTGATGCAAAATAAAAGAAGAATTAAAAAAGTTGAAAAATGGTGAATAAAAAGAAAAAAATCTATATTGCTTTTTTTTTGGAAAGAGAAATGCTGTGCACCACTCATTAAAGTTTTATGTGATATTGTTATACCAATAAGAATATGCATCAATTATCAATTATAAGAATTAATGACCAAGGGGATGATGGGACGGTGGTGGAGGATCAGCGCGACTTGGGTAATGTGGCTGTCTCGTACTTCACTAATATTTTCAAGGGGAGCCGTGGCCAATATGAACCGGTTCTAGATTGTTTGGAATCGAAAGTGTCGGCGATTGATAATGATTTACTTCTTGCCCCTTTTACTATTGGTGAGTTTAAATTCGCACTTTTTCAAATGCATTCTGATAAGGCTCTAGGACCGGATGGTTTGAATCCGGCTTTTTTTAAACGTTTTTGGAATTTGTGTGGCCCCGAATTGTTTCATGCTGGAGTTTCTTGGTTAAATAATGGTGAATTTCCCCCTATGCTTAATGATGCAAACATTGTGTTGATTCCTAAGGTTGATAATCCATCTTCTATGCGTGATTTGAGACCAATTGCTTTGTGTAATGTTATATATAAAATTATTTCCAAAGTATTGGCGAACAGGTTGAAAAATGTGCTTCATAAATGTGTTTCAGCGGAACAGTCAGCTTTTGTAGCTAACAGGTCAATCCTTGATAATGTCATGGTAGCTATAGAAGTTATTCATCACATGAAATGCAAAGTCCAAGGGAAGGTAGGAGAAGTGGCGCTTAAAATTGATATTCGTAGGCGTATGACAGGGTGGATTGGGGCTACTTGAGAGGGGTGCTTGTGAAGATGGGATTTCAGGCGCAGTGGGTGGAATGGATGATGATGTGTGTTGAAACGGTTAATTACTCAGTGCTTATGAATGGCGAGAAAGCTGGTTCAGTCTCGCCTGGGAGAGGGCTCAGGCAAGGTGACCCACTGTCACCTTACCTCTTTATTCTGTGTGCAGAGGGTCTTACAGCATTACTGAAAAATCGTGAGGCGAGAGGTGACCTTCATGGGGTCAAAGTGTGTCGAGGGGCTCCTATCCTGACACACTTATTATTTGCAGATGACTGTTTCTTGTTTTGCAGGGCCGATGATAGAGAGAGCCATACACTATCGGAGGTGCTGAAAACTTATGAAAGAGCTTCAGGCCAATCTATTAATCTTCAGAAGTCAGAAATTTTCTTCAGCAGGAATACTACTAGTGACACTAAAGAGCGTGTGGTTGCAACTCTGGGAGTCTCTGAATGTCTGGGAACAGGTAAATACTTAGGCATGCCATCCATGGTAGGCAGGAGTAAGAAGCAGTTGTTTGGGTACTTGAGAGATAGGGTGTGCGCAAGATTCATCACTGGTCCGGGAGACACTTGTCCAAAGCAGGGAGGGAGGTTCTTGTCAAATCTGTGGCTCAGGCAATTCCAGCTTATTGCATGAGTACTTTTCTCATTCCTACTACTCTTGGGGAGGAGATGGAGAGAATGATCAATTCCTTTTGGTGGGGCTCTAATAGAAGCTCTAGAAGAGGTATTAATTGGCTCAATTGGGACAAATTGACTATGCGGAAGGAATTTGGTGGTAGGGATTTCGTCATTTCCATGGTTTCAACTTAGCCATGCTAGGGAAGCAAGGTTGGCGTTTGTGCAATAACCAAGATGCTATTGTAACTCGCGTCTTCAAAGCTAAATATTTTCCTAATGGGAACTTTTTGGGGGCTCGCTTGGGCCATAATCCCAGCTATGTTTGGCGTAGCATCCATTCTTCACAGGTATTGGTTAATTTTGGAGCTCGGTGGAAAATTGGGGATGGCACTAATATCAATATTTGGCGGGACCCGTGGGTAAGAGGTGGAGTTAATTCTTTTATTTCATCACCAATGGTGGCTGGTACCGAGGATTGGACCGTGAGTAGCCTCTTTGACCCACACAGTGGCAGGTGGGACGAAAACCAAATTCAGCAACTCTTTACCGTTGAGGATCAGCAGCGCATTCGTTCATTAATTCTCCGCTGCAGAGATCATGCGGACTCACTGATTTGGAATCCTAGCCGTGACGGCTTGTATTCCGTTCGTTCGGGTTATTATGTAGCTATGAATGTTTTAATTGACTCATCTAACCTTCGAATCGCATGTGATTGGAATCTTCTTTGGAAGCTTAATGTCCCGTCCAAAGTGAAGATCCATCTTTGGCGGATAGCCCGTGGTGTGTAACCTTGCCGTCGCAACCTTCGGCGACGTCGTGTGCAGTGTCCGGAGGAGTGCCCGATGTGCGACACTGTTGTAGAAGATGAGCGCCACCTGTTCTTTGATTGTCCTTGGGCGGAAGGGGTGTGGCGGAGCTCCGGCTTGTGGAGTGAGCTGCAACCAGTGTTATTGGAAGGTGACAGTTACAGTGTCTGTTTCTTCAAAATTTTGGCGTTGCTGCAGGGTGTTTCTAGAACCTGTTTTGCAATGTTACTATGGTGTCTTTGGAAACGAAGAAATGAGAAGGTGTGGGAGAATGTAAGCAAGCCAGTGAGGCTCTCAATTCAAAGTGCCTTGGATATGCTCTTCTCTTGGCAACAAGCAAGACGCTCCAAATTTTCTACTCAGGTACCTACTAATGTTAGGCGTAACAATGAGATTGTTACTTGGTTACGCCCAGCGGCTGGTATAGTGAAATGTAATGTGGATGCAACTTTGTTTGATGATGGCAGGTACGGGATTGGTATGTGTATCCGTAATGATGAGGGGGCTTTTGTCAAAGCTAGAACAGTTTGGTACAATGGTCATCCCCAACCTCAAGAGGCTGAAGCTTTGGGTCTTTTGGAAGCAGTCACTTGGTTACAAGCATTAAATGTCCAAAGAGTTACCATCGAGCTTGATTGCAAAGCGGTAGTGGATGGTGTCCGAGGATCATCTAAATTTGTAACCGAATATGGCTCTATTTTAAATGCTTGTCAATCACTTTTATCCACTTTAGAAAACTATATGATTAGTTTTATCAGGAGGCAAGCTAACGTTGTTGCTCATACTCTAGCTAGAGCTGCAACGTCTTATGCTAGCTCCCACGTTTTTTATTGTATTCCCACTTGTATTTCCTCTTTACTTATGAATGAAATGATATGAGTTTTCCTTTGTAAAAAAAAAAAAAGAATTAATGACCATTATAAGTCTCCACAGATATGCATACATTTTTTTTGACAATAGATACACATACATAAACATGAGCAAATGTAAAAAGATTTGTCCAAATATAGGCGTACTTATATCGAATAGTAACTACACAAATAAAAATATCAATAGTTACGTAGTATATTAATATTTTTTGACCTCTCTCTCCCTCTCTCTCCCTCTCTCTCTCTCCAATAATAATATTTTTTGACACCACTCTTTAATACTAATACTTATGAGTATAATTAATAAAAAAGTAATTTTATTCATAACTATAATAATAACTTCATGTGTACAACTAATTTAAACATGTTTTTATCTACATATGAAAATAAAGTAAAATAAAATGTAAAAAAACTATTTTTAAATGATTTCATACTAGTATCTAAAATATAGACAAATAAAAGGTTTATTCAAGTATATTATAGGATTAGATATTAAAATAGCTGTTAAATCATAGCAAATGACAGAATTGATATTTATTTTAAATTTTAAATAATTTACATATGGAAAAAACAATAGAATGTGAATAAAAATATCAAATCTTATAGCCGTTTTTATAAATATAAAAAAACGTGTCAAACGGAAATAAATTTCCATTATAATTTTTCTAAGAAATTTTTTATTTAATTAAAAGTAAATCTTTTTTGACCATGACTAGAAAAGATATTTAAATACATCCAATTTATATACGGATTTACTTTTACAAATGCACCCCACATAAATTTAAAGAATCAAATTGCAAATATATTTAACAATTAATATATTTATTACATGACCTAACTTAACACCTTATGCGTTACGACCGTTACGAGATAGAAAATACAAGAATGGGTCACTTTGAATTGAGGTAACACCGAAAATGACATTTAAATGTACCTTTAAGAAAAGTGTGTGCGTGAAAAGTAAAAGGTGATAATAGAACGAAAAGACCAACCTTAATGTTTGGGTAAAGATATTTGAGATATCTTTCTCGACACTATTTAGCATCCCTTCTTCCCTCCATCAATTTTTCTATTACAGACCAATTCTTCGTCCCATGCTGATTCACCAATTGCATCAATTCACTATATAAAAAAAACCCAAAATTTAAAATTAAACATTTATTATTTTTCAACATTAAATTACCTTAATGAGAAAAGTTCTCAATAAAGATATATGGATTTAAACCGCAAAGAATTTAATAAAACTCTCAAATTTTGTTTTATTTTCAAATTAAAAATAATGAAAGAGAAAAGTTAAATAGAGAAGTAACAATTTTGCATAAATTTGCTACATACATGTCCTCATCGGGCGTCCATTTCCCTTTGATGTTGTTAACAATGTTGCTATCGTTTTGCACCTTTACCTCCTCGTGCTTGTGTTGAACCTGATTACCATCATCTATGAGATTTGTAGATGAATGAATTTCGACAGTTTTTTGTGAAAAATCGGAGATGGATTTTTCATGCAAACCATCAATTTTGGTGTTTGGTGCCAATATAGCTTGGTTAGCGCAGAAATCACTTCTCAGTTGGGAATCACTTGTTGCCTTAGATGATTGAGCCATTGGAATTGTTGGAATTGGGATGCCAAAGAAATGGGCGGTATGAGGAAGACCTTCCACCACAAGGGCTTCATGGTTGTGGTTGTTACTAGGCACTTTCAAGATATGGTCATGGAAATGATGATTGAAAAAGGGGTTGGTTTTTTCTGGTGGAATGAGTACAGATTTTTGTGGGGTCAGTCGTTCTGACGGTAAACAAGGATTTTCTGGAAAAAGGGATAGAAGTTGTGGGGGATTCCCTCGAATGCTAAGATCAAACTGATCCATGTAAAAAAACTCAACTTGAGAGTGAGAGAGAGAGAGAGTGAGTGGGGAGAGAGAGAGATTGTTTTCTCTGAGAAATGGTTTAAGGAGGCGGATGTGACTGAGAGTGAGATTTAGGGTACTTATCATAGGTTCTGACAAGACCTAGAAAATTGAAGAAAGAAAGTGGGACCCATGTGTCAAATGACTATTGATGTAGAAATATTATACTACCTATATTCGTAATTTCCTAAATGAGATTGTTTGGATTCTCTTTCTTGCTCTAGGGACGGAACAAAATTTTTTTATTTTATTCTTTTCTAGTTTTTATCAATTTTTCTCCCTCTACCTGGAGCAGTTGATTGGTTTGAGAGAAAGATAGAGCTAGAGAAGAGAAATCGAAAAGCTTTTTTGTCATGTGAAATAGAAATGTTAATGTTCGTTTGTAGAGAAATTATAAAGCATAAAAAACAAAATGAATTTAATTGCTACGCACTATCGGTATAAAGTTTTTTACAATAACAATCAATAACAATTTATGATATGGTTGACATATAAAGTGATTACTAATTGACTAATTTTTTTAATGATGTGTTAATTTGTAGTTGGTAGAAGATGTAAAACACTTACCATTTGATGGTCACGATAAGATAGAAAGGCAGAATAATGCTATCGCATCATGTGTTTGATGTGCAACACCTGATAAGAAATAAGAAAATATATGTTCTCGGTTTGCGGGTTTTCCGCCTTTCCTTCACCAAAAAAAATATATAAGAAAATATATTATTCCCTTTTTATGTACAAAGATAACATATGTTATTATATTATTATTTAATATAAGCTAATAAATAATATATGATATATATTATATGTTAATGACAAAACTACCCTTATAACAACTATACTTAAATTGTTGAAAAATTAAATTCATTTTTTATTTGTATTGTTTTTAATAATAAGTTATTATTTTATCTCTTATTTCAATTTTCTAAATTGATACATTTTTTGAGAGAGAGAGAGAGAGAGAGGAGGAATGTTCACAGCTATCAACATCTCTCACCGTTGATTTTACTATTTCCCTATTTCCAGACTCAGTGCTATGGCTCTCAAAAATCCCCAAAATTTTCTCCCAAATCCCTAATTCTCAGTTCTTGATTAATTATTGTACAAAAATGAGCCTGGATTCTTGCACAAGTAGGAGCCTGTAATGCTATTAGTTTGTTCTGTATTCTTGATGTATGAACCCTAAATTAAGGGTCTGTTGACTGTAGGGAAGGGTTGGTGATGGTGGGTGCCGGTGAAGGAGGTGTGGGAGAGGAAGAAGAAGAAGATTAGGGATTAATTAAAATACACAGTAAATATAAAAATAAAAACAATATTTGACGTGTCCAAGCCAACATGTAAACTTTGTTGGCCATATCAGCATATGGCAAACAGAGAGTTAACAGGATGACATATTTAAAACAAAAATATTTTGCAAGGACTTATTTAAAAAAATTGCATGGACTTATTTAAAAAGCAGTTATATTTATAGGGACCAAAAAAATATTTAAGCGTAAATTAAATCTTGATTGATAGTTGTTTCTTGTAAATGTGAGGTCCCTAAGAAGCTGTGAATTATCACAATTGTTGAATTCCATAGAAAGAGTGAGGTGCATGTTGAGGTAGTGAATTAACAAGTTTAGGGCTTTGGCTTAGACTTTGTTTTTCTCAACCCCCTACTCAACACACACCCCTAAACACAACGAAAGTACCAAAATACGCTTAATGAACCCAAATGTTCCTAGAATGGTTCTCGTGCAAAAGTGTAGGAAAAAAACGCAATGCTAACGAATAAAATGAAGAATATTGTCCATCCATACCTTACCTTCTAGAGGATTGAAAATAGATTTGATTTAGAGAAAGAAGAATGGAGTAGTAGAATAGAAGTGTGAGAGAGCGATAGAAATTGGGAATGAGGGGATGGATGATACTCTCTCTGATTAGTTTTGGTTAGTCAAAGCAGCAAATTCGGGTTTTTACATTAAACAAGGTTTCGCCGAAGCAGCCTTCCTTTTCTTCTGCTACTGTGTCTGTTATATGTAACGTTTATCTTCCCTTTTTAGTTGGTCTATCAGAATTGGAACAATATCTTATCACGTCACCTGTAATGCAACTACCTCCACCACTATGGTCAAAATCAAATTACCAAATTATATTCTTTCTAATTTTTCTTCCCATAATCATCTTCTTCATCAATATTTTCTTTCATAAACTCACCAACCTCTCCACTTTCATTCTCAATCTCACATCTACCAAATGAACATCCTCATCTTTTTCACCATTCTCCTTACGTTACCCCTTTCTTCCCTCTCCGCCACCAACAACGCCACGTGTCCACTCAACTTCACCGTCCTCACAACCTTAAGCGGAGGCGCTAAACCCTCCTCCTTCGACTCCACTCCATGCCAGTTCATTCACCAAGCTCTCCGTTTAGTCCAATCCGACTACCTCCGCCGCACCGGTTTCTTCCTACCCCCTCTTAACAGCTCCGATTCCTGCTGGAGCTCCTTCCAATCCTACATCAACAACTTCAACCGTAACTTCAACATTCGCTCTTCCTGTGGTTTCCAAACCAATTGGATCTCTCAGGGATGTGTCAACGTCACCACAAAGCAACAATTCGACACGATAGTTCCAAAATCTACAATTCAAAAAATGCAATCAAATTGCAACCAATCTTTGGAAAATAACTCCCCTTGCGCTCAGTGTACCACTAGCTTGTCTGGTTTACCTGATCTTGGACAATCAATTGGAAACCTCTCCGATTGCACCGGTTATCCTTCTATTTACGCCGCCGCTTTTTCCAACCAGTTTGGTCCTTCTGATCCCGGCACTGCAAAGTGTTTGTTTCAACTTGATTTCAGTTCCGGTGGTTCCTCTTCTAAACGCAAGGTTATTATTATTGTTGTTTCACTTGTTTGTGTATTGGTTCTCTCGTTGATAGTTATTGCCTTTTTAGCTTATTGGAAATTCAATGATAAGGTAGCTGGGGATAATAAGGATGTTAATATTACCGAGACAGTTATGGTTTCTGGATTGGATTCAATGAACCATAGTACTACTTTGATTAGGTTTACAATTGATGATGTTAAGAAGGCAACTAAGAATTTTTCAAGAGATAATATAATTGGGAGAGGGGGTTATGGAAATGTGTATAAAGGGTTATTATCAGATGGAAGTGAAGTTGCTTTGAAGAGGTTTAAGAATTGTTCAGCTGCTGGTGATGCTAGTTTTACTCATGAGGTTGAGGTTATAGCTAGTATTAGGCATGTTAACCTTGTTGGATTGAGAGGTTATTGTAGTGCCACTACTCGTTTAGAGGGTTATCAGAGGATTATTGTTTGTGATTTGATGCAAAATGGAAGTCTTCATGATCATTTGTTTGGTTCTATGGGAGTTAAACTGAGTTGGCCAATGCGACAAAAGATTGCGCTCGGAACCGCTAGGGGATTGGCTTATTTGCATTATGGGGCTCAGCCTGCAATCATTCATAGGGATATTAAAGCAAATAATATACTTCTTGATGACAAGTTTGAAGCTAAGGTGGCTGATTTTGGTTTGGCAAAGTTCAACCCTGAGGGAATGACTCACATGAGCACAAGGGTTGCTGGAACAATGGGATATGTTGCTCCTGAGTATGCTTTGTATGGACAATTGACAGAGAGGAGTGATGTGTTTAGTTTTGGTGTTGTGCTTCTTGAGCTTTTGAGTGGGCGGAAAGCTCTTCAAACGAACAATGATGGGCAACCTTTTGCTTTGACTGATTGGGCTTGGTCATTGGTTAGAACTGGTAGGGCTTTGGATGTAATTGAAGATGGCATACCGGAACTTGGTTCGCCTCGAGTTCTTGAAAAGTATGTGTTGATTGCTGTGCTTTGTTCTCATCCACAGTTGTATGCTAGGCCAACAATGGATCAGGTTGTTAAAATGATGGAAACTGATGATGAATCGGTGCCCTCAATACCGGAACGGCCAATCCCTCTTGTTGCTGGGAGGCTTGAGATTGAGAGATCTATTAGCAGTAGTGGCTCCGGTCAGCTTTCTAGTCCAACAGGTTATCAAGCATTTAGTCAACGCCAATCTTCTAATAATTCTATGGACTCTGCCTCCAGGATTTTGAGTACAGTCACGGATGTATAATTTGTTTTGTACATTTAGATTATAGACTGTATGTTTCTTGATGTATTTATGTTTCATATATAGTCATATCAAGTGTACAAATTTTGATTCATTTTTAGATTTTATATAGTGGCTGGAGAGTATATGGATCAGGTTTGACTGATTTTAGTGCCAGATTGCACTAGAACAAATCTTTCATTTCATTTTAAGAATCTTCTAATGCAGAAAATGATGTTTCCACTTTAAGCAACAACTGTGTATCAGATTTTAGCTCTGAGCTGATCCATTGGCGCTTGAATTTTTCCTTGTGGTACAACTTGTTGGTATATGTTGCAAGAAGAGAAATACTATTGATGTGGCAGATTGCTTTCAAGTTTCAATTTCAATGATAATTGCAGCTTGGTGTTATTAAGTTAGTGGGTCATCAGAAGATAATGTGAAGGATAATGCAAGAGAGAAGCTGGCATAAATGTCTCTCAAAAGCAAAGTGGAACATGTTAGCTTGTGTTGTGGTTATATCCAGGCTGCCTTCGTTTATGGTGATTGGTTGGCATATTGTTGGTAACATGGCCTATTGGCTTGAACCTATTTTTTAAATTATGCAACTGAAGCTGAACTCCCCCACTACCATAACCGAGCTGGCTGGGTTATTAATATATCAGACAAGTATACATATTGCTTAAATGTTAGTAATACTGTTTTAACAGATAAGCAGGATGACATCATAAATGATCAGAAAGCTTCATAACTTGGACTACCAGGAGCTTTCATTAGTGTATTAGTCTATTAGATTAGAAGTACTCTCTTTTTTTTTTTGTCAAAGCCTAGTAGTACTCTCGAACAGTTGGTGTTAACAAAACCTCTATGTTTGTGGGCCTGTGGTTGAGTTTATTCTTAAGGTTCTCGAAATTCTAAAAAGTTAAGACACCTTATTGAAATATTAGAAATTGTAGAGCATCATGCTTTAGTTAAATTTTTTGAAGACACCTAAACAAAATGACCCCATAAAGCTTCCCTGTTCTTTGGGTTTTTCCTATGGTAAACGGCAAAGAGAGTCTCCTTTTGAGGAAGGAGCATAAGTGAGATTCCACTTTGGAAGAGTTGGAAAACTAACCTTGCTAACACATACAAACCAAATGACAACGTCAGGTAGATAGTTTCTATGGGGCGTAGGCCTCCCAAAAGGTAACAGAGGCAAGCAAAAGCATCCTCGGGTCAAATGGAGATTGGCCCTCGAGTGCAAAGGCAGAAGGGAGCTTGACTGCAAGACCCACTCGTCGAGCAAAGACGAAAGGCAACCCCAATGTTTCAATGGTGTCGAGTGGAAGGGTCGTCGCTCAACAGATAAAAGTTAGTACTTTAGGGATAAAATAGACTAATCTTCCCTAAAAGCTCACATCGAAGGGAGGGTTTCGCACCTTGACGTCGGATCTTTGCCACCTAGAGTTCCAACCCCCATCCCACTCTCAAGATTTGCCCTCTTCCGCCTGTCATCCTTAACCAAAACTCGTCGCAATGTGTTAGTTACATCCTACACCGAAGTTCATGTGCACGCCCACCCAACCATGAATGCAGACCATCCGCGTCTGTTGGAACTCACTGCATACTCGACTTATTGGGTTTGAGAACTAAAAAGAAACACATTTCAGAATTTAATTTCTAAAGTAATTGTAACATTCCAAAAACTAAATTTCAGAATGTTTATTTTCAAAGAAAATAATAAAAATTTGTTCTAGAGTTCATTTTCTCAAACGCAATTTACACTCCATAAACTAAATTCCAAAACCTAATACAAAGTAGTTTTTTATGTGTTAACATCAATTCCAAAAATTCGTTTCTGCAAAAAACAAAAACCCAAAACATGTGGTATGAAGGAGTTTGGATATTCTAGTTATATGAGTGTAGGTAGTAAATGGTCAGGGTGTGGGTAGCATCCCCCTGAAGAATATATTTTTCAAAATTTCTCAATCTTTGAGCTTTAAGGTCCATGCTTTTTCCCAATCCTCATTCTACTCACCACACACCCCCAAACTTAAAATATTCCAAAACTACTCTCACGTGGAACACGCTGGAAACCCCCTCACGCTACATTTTGGAATGGTACGACACATCAGTACTGAACTGGTACAACACATCAATACTGTATCCTTTCAATAAGAATAATTCATATTGATTCATATATACAGTGCCAATCTATTCAACAAATATATTCAACAATTCATAAATAATCTATTTATATTGATTCATATTGATTCTATTCAACAATTCATAGATAATTCATATTGATTATGAATTAACTGTGAATGAAGTACGGTGCTATACAACCGTACGTTTTAATTGTTTTTGCAAACTGCAAGTACGACAGTTCGATTCGGTGACATACTGTTGGACCTATTAAAACTTATGCAGTAGGGGGTGTGTCACAAGACATATGCCACGATACCAGGCAACCATACCATGTTCGGTACAAGAAAACCGAACTCGTGAAAATCCCAGAAAAAAATAAGGATGCACTGGGAAATTTTTATTCATTAAGGATATTATTGAAATTCCGTAGGATTTGGGGGTGTGTAGTGATTAGGGGGAGTGAGAAAAGCATGGGACGAACTTTAAATTACAGAAATAACTGAATGAACACTAACCCAACAAGCCATTTGTTTTTCTTTGATAAACCGAATAGTTTGTATGCACAATGTAAATAAAAATGACTCAAATTTAGATATAAAAAACTCTGCTAAAATTTGTAAAAAAGAAAAGAGAATTTAAACAATAAACAACACCTAACCTAGTTTTACAATAACAACGAATAATAATGCATTATTTCATCATGTCAGCCACTTTGTAATTACATTTTAAAACTAATTGACTGTCAAACAATAAACTCTATTAGGTGTTAGTCTAAAATTGATTTATACCAATATTGCATGCCACTTCTTAATTGTTATGTGCCAATATATCCCAGCCCACAAACATGGCCCAAATCCGAGTCAACAATCCAAACCATGGACCCGGCTTGGCTGTCAAACCGGCCCATCATGCTAATAAATTGGGATCAAAAGGATATTCATAACAACGTAACGAAACTCCTAATATCCTACCCAACCCAACTCAACCGTGGAAAGGGATCTCGTCAAACAAATAAAAACGAAGGAACTCCAATAGGGAGAGGGATTTCCACCAACGCACGTGGACCAATAGGAGCCCACGGAAAGACATGAGGGGTATTTTGACACCCCTACATGGAACATACCATGTGAGGATGGGCTAATGGGATTAAGGAGGAGTAGTAGATAAGCCAAAGAACCCTAGTAGGGCACGGAGAGAGGAGGCAGAGTAGGAAAAACTATAAATAGAGACATACCTCATTGATGTTGACCAAATAATTTATATTGTAGAAGTCTTTTATTGTATTGATCCCCGTCTAAACTAAAACTTAATGTATTGGATTTGGTCTCCCATATTTTGGCAATAACACAATTGTTTCTCAAATGAAAGACCTAAGAAAAGTCAATGATTTTCTTTTGTTGTAATTCTCCCTATTGATGGTTGTTTTTCCCCCATTTACAGCTACATTGGAGGGAGGTTCATAATTTTCAGGTGCATTAGTTTTCTAGTTGGTGGTGCCCTAAATGAGGGAATCAATTCTTCAAGTATAAAATTCCCACCAAAAAAAAATCTTCTAGTATAAAACTAATTTTCAGGTACATTACATTTCGGCTAATGGATTTGATTCTTGAAAGTGAGAACCAATTCTTAAAGTACAAAACTTAGGTACAGTGTTTATAGCACCACCGTTCCCACTGAAAATGCAACAACAAAAAAACTGCTCACTTGAAGAAAAGCGCATGTTAAATGAAGAAAACCATCATTTTATGGTTAATCAAAACTCAAAAGCTATACAAAAGAATAGAAGCTAAAAACCATACATCACATCACACTCACCCTTTTCTTTTATCATCACCTAAACCAATATGAAGAATGCTATATAACATAAGATTCGGAAGCAGAAACAAAAAAGTGCCCCATCTAGGCTGAGGTGGAACAAACAACTTAATAAATCTATCCAGTGTGTGTTTTCCAGATACCTTTAGATGGATTGGATTGTGTAATTCTTACAATTTTCTGTCTATGTTGTTGTTGTTGCTGTTTCTTTGTTACAACATTTTCTTGAGAATTGTTATTTACCTTCACCACATCAACTTTCACTATATGGTGATCTGATGTCCCTTTGGAAGAAAGGACTAAATAGGAACCAGGAACAAACTTATATGGAGAATTTGGTGATGATAATACATAGTCTACCCTAGTTCCATATTTGCATGTCCCTTGCACACCTGCATAATAATATTTAAAACTTCAGCAATTAAAAAAAATACAACATTACAAAATTAAAATAGCTTAAGAAGTTCAAAATTGTATTTATACTTTGACCCTTGGCAATCATTACAACAGATTCGTATTCCCCTGCATAGTCCTTAGCATCTGTGTAATCTTTACTCTTGAGATATTTCATCACTTCAACTTTTGGTGTTGGCTTTCCCATCTCTTCGTAGTACTGAACACAAATCAAAAATTTAAAATTGATTTCAGCTTTTTGTTATTTTGAGACCAAATTGAAAATGAATAGATGTTATTGTGGCTAAACCTTTACAATATCTGTCCATCTTTCTTGGGAGTAATCTGATTCGTCAAGTGAATTTAGTCCTCCAGCTAAGATGTAAGGCTCGTCATTAGATTGGATTATCGCGTTTATCTGCTTCATCCGCCAATTCTCATCAAGATGATCAAGGTGTGTGCAATAAAAGTTGAGTTCACCTGCTTCGGGTACGTCGATAGTCGCCTTCAGAACATTCCTGTGGCCAACAAATAACAATTTTTCGCATGTCACATTCAATTCAGTCTTGTTGCTCAGTCATATTCTCTAATTCCAAGAACTTCGATGCTAGATTCCATCAATTGTTATAAAGGATGCTCATTAACAAGTCATGCATTCAATTGGAGGAAAGTAAGACAAACTTCTCAATTTGAATTGCATCATCCAAACTTAAATGACACGAAACAGATTGTTTTATGTGGCTTGAAGTACATGTTTCGTTTTCCAAAAACACAAAATAACTTTTTTTTGGTTCTTAGTACAACGTCATTCAGTTAAAGACGGGGAGCATTGGAGGTTCAAACTCGCGCTCTCTCAATTTTGATGAGTAATAAATTATACATAACCATGAACTTCTTCAAAAAGGTTTCAGATTGAGGTATAAAATTATTGACAAGAGAAGAGGGAATCCATGAGTTGAGGAGTAGGTGGGGATCAATCCTGCTTGCTTTGCTGCTCACAGCTACTAATACAGTTGGCATCTAATGTATTGAATATTGATATGTGGAAGAAAACAAAGGAAAGAAGGAAAAGATATGCATAGCAGTTTTTGGATTGATATAGTAATACTATTGCACTTTTGAGTAAAGCTATGCATAAACAACACGGAAAAGGAGCTCATTCCTTAATCATTTCTTTGGACGACTAGTAAAATACTGTAAAGTTAAAGTTCAAGTCTTGTTTTTATATTGAAAAAAAAGTTTTGGAATAATTGATAACTTTATGGCCAGAAAAATCATTATCCTCTTTCTCTGTCTCTGATATGAGTCTAGCACTAAGAAGTTTCGTGAATCTTCGAACGAAATTACAACATTCTATTAAAAAGAATAACCCCAAATTACCTCCCAATATTTACCATTGATTTCAAATTAAGTTCTATATATGAAATTTTCATGCTCTTATTTTTTTTGTTGACAAAAAGCACTTCTTAATTTGGGTGCTTAAAAAAACTAAAAAAGAGGCTAAATTTAGCTTATATATTGAACTGAAAAATTTATTTAAAGATATAAATTATACTTACCTCACATTCATTGTAGTAAAAAAAAAAAAGTTTAGTGAATCAGTAAAACATAAAAATAAAAAAAAAATCAATTTAAACGAAATGACAAATAAACATACAATTCAACAAACATTAAGTTTTCACTTAAGTTTTAAAGCACCTCAAAATAACTTAATAAAAATCAAGTTTTTAGTAGGACATATTAACCTGTGTTCCCTCTTTGTAGGAACTCCTCTATTTGAAAAGGATGGATTTGAGCAAATCTTTAAGTGGCCGTGATATAGTTGAAATAGTGGATACAACCAACCATGGAAACAGTAAAGTTAGAAGTTGGAAAGAAAAGGAATGGTAAAAAGTGAAAACCTGAAATCAGTGTGATCAAAGATTTTGTGAGCATTCCATCGTTTAATAGGCCATTTAGACAAAACAGCATTGCCATATTCAGGTGCCCAACTTTCAGCAAACACATAATTCATACCAAGCGCCGCCGCTAAATCTGACAATGGCTTCATTCCATTTTCTTCTTCAGCTTTCACATCTTGCAACCCTAATACATCAGCATCCACTTCTCTCAATACATCCACCAATGTTTTCCCACTTCTCTGGACCCCACTTCCCGAAGCCCCCTCTCTATCATGTTCCGAGAAACTCGATTGTCTACTTCTCAACATCGATATCTCGTTATCCGGTAAATTTATTGAAACCCTCGTTTTCGATTTCACCAACCTTTGTGGCTTGTTTAAGAGGTTGTCTTGTCCCTTTGATCGGAATTGTGTTTGAGATGATTGCTTCAATATGCTTTTGGGACGTTCGTTTGTTGATTTTGATCGTGAATTTAGGTCAAAGGGTTTTCCGTGTTTTAAAACGACGCCGTTTTGGTCGTCGAATGTTGTTGCTTTAGGAGGAAGTGCTGGTGCCATGGAGAAGAGTGCGGCGTTGAATGTTGCGACCCGAATTGGTTTCTCGGGTTTTTGAGTACCCAATTGAGCGTTTGGATGAACTGTTGATGAAAGATTCGTGCTTGCTTCGTTTTGATGTTTTGGGTTGATGACTGTTACTTTGGGTTTTGATCGGCGGTGAATTGGCCACCGGAGACGGGAGAAGAAACGGCGGAGGTTCTTGTTGAGGAGTTTGAGCATGATGTGAGAGGGAAGTGAGTGTTGGTTCTGAGTTTGAGAGATCATAAGTTGCAGAGTTGTTTTCAACTCTGTTTTCTTGTGTTTGGGTTTGGCATGGATTTTGTGTGAAGAGTGGAAGTAGAAGGAAAGAATAGGGACTAGTGGCTTAGAAGGAAAATAAAAGAACAACAAAACTACTAATAAGATGGATTAGAATAGGGACTAGTTGAAATTGAAAGCTAGTTTTGTCTTCAAAGGGGAAGGAAGGAGGCTTCTAGGAAATGAGTTGGTGGCATTTGACACCTCTTTTTTGCCTTTCCATCTCCAAAATGAAATCAGTGAAATAGAATAGATTTTGAGGAAGATGCCATTTATTACTTATATGTAAATTAGGTATCTCTACGCACATTTGCAGAGACTAATTCCTTGAGGCAAGTAGGAGAGATTATTTAGTAGTGGAGAGAGAGAGAGAGAGATGGGAGATGCATATGGGTATGAGTATGACGACTCATATAACTGCTACCAAATTTAGTTCATTTTGAAGGTGAGAGAGAGATGATAATAATTTCCTAAAACAATAGCCCAAAAATACATTATTGGTTTCCTTTAGTTGTTTAGTGGAAACAAGGACAATGTCGTTTATACTTTTGGGGAATTAATTTAATCTAACTGCATTAATATTCATTAAAAAAAAGTTGAAGTTGGACAAATGCAGCTAGACAAGTGAATTGGTTTTGAGCTGAATTCAATGGACAAAAATGCAACCAAGGAGGTGATTTATTCTTTATTATTGTTTCCCTCGTTTGACTAAGATACAGAAGTAAGAACCAAAAAGTGGATTATTAAACTAATAGTGGTAATATTAACAATAAATGATGCAACAACTTCAGGGTCTTCCAGTTCATGCAAGCAAGCAAGTGAGATTCTTATTTGAAACTCAACTCAACGTCACAGGAAACACGCCGTATCCATCTCCAATGAAACCTAACCTCTCCCATTGTCAAATAATCTATAGAATTATGACTGTTTGTTTGACTGCTGAGAAATGAAAATTTGTTACAGTTTTTTTTGTCAATATCCCGTAGAATAGAGAATTATGACAGTTTGACTGCTGAGAAATGAAATCTTCTAAGATAAAAATTTCAACCTATTCATATCTGAATTGGAGTGGGGACCTCATTTCATCGACATGGGAAAGTGGAATGCAAACGCGTTTGTGAAAGGTAGGTACTAATTGTGGTGGGGGTATTGTCCTCTTTCTTCTCGTTTTGCTTTTAAATTTAATATATTTTTTCATACAAGAATCACATTGGGATGCTCAGCAGTTTTATCAATTTATCCAGCTAAATATTCACTTTGCCAATATGATTCTTATTCTTTAATCATCCAGTTTGCATTTGATTAGTGAATTATATAGATATTTTTGGTTAACGATATATCCTTATCTGTGTGCACATGGTATGGTACTCCAATTTGGCAGAGAGCTGTAATGTTATCTTCTCATAAAGAAAGAGAAAATTCAATTTCAAATCCAATTTCACGCTCAACTCAACTAGTTGACTTGTGTCTGTCTAGTGTCTATGGTAATGATTAAAAAATTATAATATAAGAGAAGGTCTGTTTCAATTATATACCCTACACACTCAGTGACAACAGTCACATTAGTGCAGGAATATATATGTTTCGCATAGTAATAATAATAATAATAATAATACAGCATTCATCGCGAACTGTCATTTTCTAAAGAAAAAGAACCACAAGAATAAGAAAAGTGGAAGAAAAGGACACGAGGAATGGCCTCTTCACAACACTGTGAGTAAGTCTAGGCCCTGACTTCCATAATGTATGAAATTTAGGGGTGCATATGGGTCGGACTTAAGAAGTTTCATGTAATTTTAGGGTAGACCATTTACAATAATCGTTTTCCCTTCCGCGATCTTCTTCCCGTCCGTAGCAACTTCCCATCTCCGCAAATCTGAGATGAAAATGAATCGAGCTGAGTCAACTTTAGTTCGGCTCGACTCAACCTGTAATTCAATTCGAGTTCAATAGGAACTATTTTTGCCAGCTCGAATTTGATTCGACTCAAGCTCGCGACTGTTAAATGTGGTGTAATTCTCATTAGTGATATAAGAGATGATGTAGCATCAGATGTAGTTAGCAAGTGCGGTAGTGCTGCATGTTTTGTAAACAGTTTGTTAAACTATTAATTGACAGTTATTTCAGTTAGCTCTATTCTGTTGGAGCAATTATGTTTCAGTTGCTGTATAAATAGCTCATTGGGCAGTGAAATTATATAACCATTAGAATTCAATTTTTCCAATCAATTGCGTATTCATTTTCTCATTCCAATCATTACCCATTCTTGCTCCAACATTTGGTATCAGAGCATGTAGGATGATCAAGCAATTGTAGAAAAGATCATGAGGAGATTATCTCCAAGATTTGATAGTGTTGTGATAGCCATGGAGGAAGCATGTAGAATAGCTAAATTGAAAATGAAGGTTGATGAGTTACAAGGTTCATTGGAGGTATATGAACAAAGAATGAATGAGAGGACCTCAAACAAGGCCTCTGAATTAGCCTTGCAAGCACAACAGAAGGGTAATTGGGGTAAGAACTCAAAAGGAAAGGGAAAGTGGAAGAACCAAGGTAATAGAGGAGGTTCTTGGCAAAACGATTCAAAGAATGGTGGTGATCAAGGTTTTGGAAGTAGTGCTAGAAATGGTACTGGTAGCACTCGTGGGAAAGGGAAAGGTTCAAAGACTGATAAGAGCAATATGCAGTGTTACAATTGTGACAAGTCGAGTCATTATGGAAATCAATGTCCTCAAAACTCAAAGAAAGAAGGGCACACTGAGGATGCAAAATTGGCACAAGAAGATGATAATGATCAAGTATTGTTGATGGCACAAGAGGTTGATGAACAAGATATTATAACATATGATGTTATAGCACCTCAAAGTGCTAAGGGTAACCTTGAATGAGATTGAAGGCGAGCCAGATCAATGGTACCTTGATTGGGTTGCTCAACACATATGACTGGTAAGAGAGAGTGGTTCTTGGAGTTAGGTATCACTGTGAGGAGCAAATGGTGTCAAATGGTGCCGACACACACTCAAAGTTTTGCAACTACTGCTCGTACTCATCCATAGTGGCCGCATGTACAACTTTTTGAAATTCATCCATCACGTCCTCAACTGGAGGCATCGGATGCACATACATCCTTGCTTTGGCCCTCACGTTCTTTTTAATGTGAAATTGTCACAACAAGTTGTCAGATGTTGGAAATATCAAAGCCACCGCATTCATCATAGCAATGTCTCTGTCAAAAAGTATAACATGTGGCAAATCATCCTGTCTCCTAAATAGACCCCTCAGTTTTTCCAGAACCCACGCAAAGTTAACCAATTTCTCCCCCTCGACATAACCAAATGCAATAGAGGAAGTCCATTGAGGTTAGACCGGCGATTTCAATCAACGGATACCTACACTGGTTGGTCTTATACATGGAATCAATCAACAAATTCAACAGGGAAAGTATTTAGAAGCTCAATGGAGTCCAGATATGCCCAAAAGATGTCTCTAACAATATTAGTGCCCTGTGAAACTCTATGCCAATACACATATTGATCACATTCCAAAAGATTCATCAATTGTTGGATCTCAGTCCTACCTTGACGTAGACTCGACCGTTGCCTTGTACGACAATTTTATATTAGTTTTGATTTCATCAAGGATGCGATTGGGCGGGATGAAACTCCTAGTCGTCATAGCCACTACTTCCTTCTCTTCTATCGTTAATCTAGAAGTGTACGGATGACCTTCATCACAAGAAATTAATGTGTGGTTATGTGTTCCACACATAATTCTCAATATCCATCCTCCAAGCTTTTTATTAAACTTTCCTTTCAACCCAAACTTGCAGCAGCATTTTCTAGTCTCAGTAAGATCTAAATCAGCGTACTTGTACTTTCCAGCTTTTTCACATCAACGTGCAATATTCTTTACCTGACCTTCGTCTGTGGTTGGATCTAGATATCACAATCACCATCCCAAGGGACTTTGCGACAGAACGTACTCATGCCAACAGCTCGTCACGAGTAGCAAATAACTGGAAAAATAAATAATAGTCAGTTAGTTACTAAAAAAGTTAGACTTAACCTGTACATGTTCATTTGTGAACGAACTAGTAAAGTTCCCAATCAATGCGTCGTCTGGGATGCCATCTCCTTCTTAGGTCACACCATTTTCTTCCATTTTGTACTCCTAAGTCTCTACAAAAACAAAAAAACAGATGTAAAAAAACTGTTTCGGGAGAAACTGATAAATTGATAAAGTATGGTAGTATTGTGTCGAACTGATTCGATTCTATGACACCAATCATGTATTATAATACAAGTTCGGTGCCATACAACCAAACTAGTTCGACACAATACTGACGTGGCTATGGACTCATAGAAACCCCTTTTACATATTTTTAAACGTACGGTGGCAATTTGCCGAACAGGATCCGTTGTATGACATCGAACCAAGCGCGGGCTCAAAAAAAGAACAGATACACACATTTTCAAAGAGAAAAAAGTAGGATGGTTGGTATAGATGATACCTTATTATGGTTGACAATGTTTGGAAGATTAGTAGAAGGTCAATGATGTAGGTAAGAAGAATACGATTTGGAGTGGAGAGATGGGAGGTGTGAGGTTTAGGGGGGAATTTGTAGGAGATGGAGAAGAAGAAGAAAGAGGAAGGGGTATTTTGGTATTTTCAAAGAGTAAATGGGTGTGTGCAGAGTAAAAAGGGATGTGGAGGAAGTATGGCCCAAATAATTTTGTCCTCAAGGTTGAATTGTTACTTAAATCAGCCTAATCATGCCAAGTAGAATAATCAATTAGCAAGCCTTACCATTGGACCATTATGTTCATTACCACGTGTCTTTTAGAATCCATTTCTTTTCTTCCAGAATAGCTAAACAAACCAAATATGAGAGTGTTCTTGTGTCATTTGCATAATTGCATGCTATATCTGGTTCCTTTGTAGGAGGAACATCTCCATCAGTCCATGTTAAGATTTCTGCAACGAAAAGAAGATAAAAGGGATTTGCTATGAATAAATGGACGATTTACTGCCTCAATATCCAAAATGAGTAGTGTGCAATTTTGTGAACAATTGGATAGTAGTACATAGCCCTCTCCGCAATAAAAAAAATAGTAGTACATAAAAAGGAAGAAAGGGAGAGGGAGAAAAAAGAGAAATATATGATGTATTGAGAAAGTATAAGCGATGCAAAAACAAATTACATAATCGTTAAAAAATCGTCGACAGCAGGGTTCGAACCTGCGCGGGCGTAGCCCAACAGATTTCAAGTCTGTCTCCTTAACCACTCGGACATATCGACTATATGTTGATTTAGCTATTTAACTTTAATATGTTACAACTAACCAGTCGGTTGATTTAATCTTCCATTTTCTAAAGGATATTTCTTTTGGTGAATAATGATTTTCATGTTTGGGATTTGGGAATCAGGACTTCACCTAATGCAGATAAATAGGCACTCAAAAAAAAGAATAGATAATTCAAGTAGCAAATTCAAGAATCAATTTTTTTTAAAAAATAATTTTATAAAGTTAGATAATTACAAACAATTTCAGGGTACTTTTTTATATAATTAGGGTATATTTATTTCGTAGTGTGTAATTTATAAGGTTTGATAATTACAAATATAAATTTCCCATACTTGGTATAATGGCCCTTGTTTTTGTTGTTGCCCGGGCTTAGTCCCTCCCTTTTATTATTAATAATAACAAATATAAATTTCCCATCCTTGATACAATTTTATGAAAAAAAAAATTGAACTTTATAGAATTCAAGAAAATAACACTCACCTATTTTATTAGGAAATGTTCTTGTGAAGAACAAACTATATGGGGGACATTTAGAAGAGTGTATTTAAACGTATCTTTTTTTTTTGTGGTGAAACGTATCTTACACAAGTACTTGTACAAGTATTTATAAGAATTTATGAAAAATTTATCATATACCCATAAACTACTTTCACCTTATTTTTATAAACTCTATAATTTTTGTACATAGCTTATAGATATCTCTCACAATTTTCATCCACAATTTCTCTTTAATTGTACAAGCTTATTCATAAGCACTTATATATTAAGCATTTATCCTATCAAAACTAAATTATGTTGCTTACCTAAATGCCTTTATAAATCCTATAGGAATTAGGATTTGATATCAAAACAAATTGCTTTAGAAACATTCTTATGCCCGCTGCAATCAAAAACATTTTGCAATATACACTCAAACCTCCAAAAATTGGACGGTTGTAATCTTTCTCGAAAGATTCTTGGAACAGGAGCATATTTATTTGTTTTAACTCAACTCTTTCAAGGATGAGAACAACATGGTCCACTGTAGTTTTGGTCCATGAGGCACCAATTTATCATCACAATGTGTTCTTTCATCATTGACCAAAACTCACATGGAACATGATGTACAAATATCTCTTTCTAAGGTCAATCGAAGCAGATAAAATATCTGATATCTAATTATTTAACAGAAATAAATAGATAAACTATACTAAAATAAATCACAAGCCATTAGCCCAATTACTCATTAAGTTACATTATACTATTAAAATTCACTGTGCTGGTTTTTATTTTTAAATATAAAAGCTTAAACAAACTTTACATTCAACTGTCTCCAGTACTTTCTTTCTCTATGCTGTTTTTTCTTTCTCGCTTTATTTCTTACTTTTGGGTTAAGGGAGAAACACTAAAACTGCTTCAGTCTCAAAAACCAACATCTACAAAAAAAGGTAATTCCAGAATGGTTACTTCAAATGGACCTCATTGGACAATTCTCAAATTATTGCAATGCTGCTTCACTAATCCATTAAGAAAAGTCTATACTTTTAACACCCAGCAAATCTGGCATGAATCCTTCGCTGGATCGTGGTCCTACACGAAGGGCAGTCCTTCATCCCTTGCTTCTCATGGAGCTCATTGCAATCCGGACACACAACCTGGTGTGCACATGGCAGAAAAACAACTGACATCTCCTCTGATAGGCACATGACACATTCCTGCTCCCGCCTCAAGCTTTTGGTTTGCGATTTGTCTCGGTAGCTCCCTGTGGTAAAAGTCTCAGATTTCTTGTCTCCTTTTGCGGTTAGAGTATTTTTGCTCGTTCTCGAGAAACTATCATTTCTTTCATCGATACACCAACGAAGTGCTGCGATTTTTTCGGAATCAGATTTTAGCTTTAGTCCAACCAACTCTTTCTCTAGCTTTGCAATGCCTTCCACATATTCTTGTAGATCACTAGCTGCTTTCTTTCTAATGACGTCCTCCTCGGATTTGGTGTGCGCTTCAAGTTTTTTTCTTTCCTTTCTAATGGATGCAGCTTGTGCTAGGATCTTTTCTTTCACAACTCTCTCCTTCTCCAATCTACCCTGTAGAGTTTACACCAATTATGTAAGGAGGCAGCATAATAAGCTGTTTGAATACCAATTGTAAACCACGAGGCCAGGGCCCAAATAAACGGAAATTGTATTATTTACAAGTAACTTTTGATATGTAAATGCAAAAGTAAAAACAGTATGCACAAGAAGACCTGTGATACATTATTGACTGTGCATCATTTCTATACTCCCTTTGTTTCAAATTAAGAGTCGTGTAAGGTTTCGACACAAATATTAAGAAAAGCAATCAATTGGGTAGATAAATTAACCCTATTAATTAATAAATGCATATTGGTAATGTCTTTGGTCACTGAAAAGTTACAATAATTAATGAAGGCAAAATTGAAAAGATTTAATTAATGATGCATTGAAATAACAAAATGACACTTTATTTGAAACGGAGGAGTAATGAGGTCAGACTGTCAGAATAAAAGACAGATGCTAACAATACTATATCTCGATATTATTTGTCGCATTTAATGTCACGTACCTCAACATTGGCTTGGCGCCTTTTTTCCTTGTCTAGCTCCTGTTGCAGATTAGATAATTTGTGCTTCTCTGTCTCGAGCTCATCCCGAAGTAAACCTTTTTGGCTTTCCCATGACTGAGCATGTTTACTAGCCATCTGCTCTCTTTCCAGTGCTTGTTGATGGCTTGCCATCGCCTTTTCAACCCACACCTGAGCAGCATCCAACTCCTTCTTTAGTAAAGATTTTTGTGTCTCTAGCATGAGAGTAGCAGAAGAAGCACTCTCAATTTGCTTTTTAGTATTTTCCACTGCATTCTCCATTTCAGATATCCTCTTTATAGCATTCTCCTCCCAAAGTTTCGTATCTTTTTTAAACAGTTCAGCTTCTTGCTTCTCCTTCCTCAGAGATATAAACTCAGCCTTCATTTTGCCAAGCTTATAAGTTACCTGCATAACTTTCTGAGATGTCCAGTTGTTCCAGCTTTGTACCTCATCCTGCAATGCTTGCACTCGAGATAATAATTTTAAAACCTGACCCTCTTTCTCGTCCCGTGGGACATACTTACCCAAAGCCTTATCAAAAGGAATACCAGCACAGTAATCAAGAATCTTTTGAATAACAGAGGAGTTTGGCGTAGATTTTGATTTTGATGAAGTGTTTGTGTTTACTGCAGGAGAAGTTGATATTGCATCCTTCGCAGGTAATGTCGCAGTGCTACCTCCTACAGATGAAGCTGATGCAGCAGTGATTGAAACATTGCACCCCCCATTCGGTAAACGAACTCCTTTCGTGCTCACTGTATTTGAGGAACCGCATTTCATTTTCTGAGTAGGATTTTCAGATGGTGACTTGAGTCTTTTTTCAACAACCAAACCACCAACACTTGTAATCTTTCCTGATTTAAAACTCCCTTTTCCACAAGCTCTGTAAGTTTTTTCCATATGAAGGAACTTCTGCCTAAGTGCTGCCATTTCTTTTCTAGTATGCCGCTTAGAGCTAGATCCTGGTTTATATTCCGTAGAAGTGGAAGAAACTACGGATATTCCCGAGGATTTATCTGCAGTGATTGTCAATGAAGCATGCTCTACGATCTTTACCCGCTCTGATGCGTGAGGACTTTGATTGTTGTGAAAATTTAAGAAGCTTTCAAAGTCAGGTGCTTCAGACATGTGATTCTGGTGACTGGGAGATGAGCCCTTCTGGAAATTTGGTGAACTTGGTGAACTGCAATCTGAAATTATATCAGCGCTTTGGACCTCTGACTTCGATTGGGGAATGGAAGAATCAGCAGAACTTTCCTCATTACAAACAACATCACTACGATTTTCTTCTTCCGCTGCACAAGCTAGTGAAATATTCAAGTCGCACATCAGCAAAACCCACATTGCGTCTCCTACTGTTAGGGAGGGTCTGACTTCACGAAGTACACTGATCAGCTCCACCAAGGTGTAATGCAGTAAGTGCTGCAAATTTTCAAATTCACTGTCCTCAGTAACAACATCTTTTCCCTTCAAAACATTCAGCGCATCAAGTACAATATTCGAGACAGGGTCTCCTTCCTTTATGTAAAGAGCCTTCCTCGAAACAACCTTTTCAGCAATATCTTCAGTATAGCCTAATTCAACAATCTTACTTATAGCACCACAGAAAATTGCTAGCAAATTAGACATAAGTAAATCCTCAAGCTGGCTTGCAATAGGATCATTCCAATCCGCAACCTCACGCATATCAATTTCTGATTGTTCCCTATATGAATTCGACCCCAATTCTTTCAAATTGAAGTCAGTTAAGCTTTGGGAAATCGGTAATTCATAGCGGGGGAACTCGACCAAAGATGAGGGGAAATTAGCAGGAACAACAGAAGGCTGAGCTAATTTTCTCTTGTTCTTACAACATTGCTTATCCACACAATCAGCAGTAGGTTTATCCATTTCCTCAATAGTTAAACTAAAGCACACAGTACCTTTGCCTATCAATCTTCTATCTACAAATAAACCATATAGATTCATAAGGGATTACAAAAATTGGGAACAAAATTCAAACAAATACAACAAATGCAACGTTTTTAAAACATGATGCAAAAAAAAAAGGGTGAAGGGAAGGAAAAGCACACCTTCAAGAATTGGAAGACTGATAAGAGTAATTTCTTTATGCTAGGTTAAAAACACAAACGAAAGACCTCAAAGAAACAAAGGTTTATTTTTTTCTGAGCAGCAGTGGAAGACAAGTGCACCCTGGTTCCAATAAAATACTGACACCCCATCAATTTCATCAACCTAAGCAATAAAAACTCAATGGCCATTTTTCTAAACAAAATAATAAAAAAAACCCAGGAAACAAAACAAAATCACCAAGAAAATATGAAAAGGAAAAAGCTTTAATTTAGAATCGATATCGAAAAAGAATAAAATGTAGTGTTACCTGGTAGACGCATCTTCATTGTTGTTCAGAAATGAAATGGAAGATTGCAGCAAATAAAATAAAAAGTTAGGTTCTTTCTTTGTTGTGTTGATGCGGATTCTATTGTGCAAGACACTCACTCACAAAATCGCTCGCTCACACTTCGCCTTTGTCTTGTCTTGAAGTTGTGTCTGTGTCTGTGTCTGTCAGATTCTTACTCACTCTCTTTGGGTTTTTTGGGTTTTGGGTTTTGGTGCGGTTAACTAACCCCAGGTGGTATTGCCATTTACCTACCCCTTGTCCCTTTCTAAACCATCCTATACTAGTAATTTCCACACGGTAGGATTTTTGATGGCCTAGATTTAATTAATTTAATCCCCGATATATCATTCAAATTATGTAAATATTCTTTTTCTATTTTTTGATTTGTTACCTTTTATATGTTTTGGGTGTTTAATGCTAACCATTCACTAGGACCTTACTCCTAATTTTCTATCCTATCCTAATGGTTGAGAGGGAAGCTAGTATAATTATCATCCTAAGAAACATCACTCAACCTTGAAATAATAATTAGACTCTCACTCGTGCTCTGTACGAGAATGATTGGCTACAATAAATTGTTTCTATGCATAATATATATGTATAGTGAAATAAGATGAATATAAGATATCATTAACAAAAATACAAAAAAGAAACATAAATTGAAAGTTGATCATCCAAGTTTGCTTATCAACACACTAATTAGAAGGTTGCAATCCATATCCAGGCAACAAATAAATTATAGCCAAGAAAACTAAAATTATAATAAATAAATGTGTGACTTAACACTCAAGTATAAGTATTTCCTATAGTGAATAGACTGTGCATTGTAGGTATTGAGTCTAAGTTTTTGACTGAGTATTTCCATATATGTAGCTAGCGTTTTTCTTATATTTGTTTTACCCGTCAACTCCTTGCCACCTAGAGGGAAAAAGCAATGATGACTAAAGAAATTGTGGTTGAAATTTGTATAATAACTTTTTGTTTCTTCACTCCGATAATCTTCCAGAAAAAATGTATGGTTGCAGCACAAGTTTGATTCATGTCCGAACAAAAGGGCTCACAATTTATTATCTTGAGTGTTGAAACTTGGCGTAATCTACAGTTTGTATATTTTTCTTGGAAAAGACGACTTGTTTGTGTGAATAAAAGAAAGTAGTGAACTTAGGGTGTAAGTAGTAGAGCCGACAATAATAAAGGCCCAGGACCAAAATAACCCACAAACTGAGTTGAGGGGAAGCATGGAGGATTGTTCAAGAACCTAATAGCCTATGGGTTTCTAATCTTCTAAAACTCTGTTGCACAAAAGACTTCTTTTGGTCTGTTAAGAAGAAAAATGGGGATTCCAGGATATGGTCAAGTATCCTTAGGAGCAGAGACTTGTTGAAGAAGAATGGAAGATGGGAAAAATCTGGTTTGGTGCTTAGTAAGGATGTTCCCACAACTTTGAGGGGTGGTTTGGCAGATATTCTCACCATTCCTGTTCGGGAGTCTGCAGGATCTTATCTTGGTGTACTAGCTGAATGGGAGAGGTCAAAAGTGCTAGCTCTTGGACGGATTAAGGAGAGGGTATACCAGAAGTTAGATGGCTGGAAGGAGAAGCTCTTAAACCAATCAGGAAAGAAGTCTTAATTAAAGTTATTATCCAAGCTATTCCATCATATGTTATGTCTATAGTGTGCCTTCCTAAGACTTTTTGCACGCAGTTACGTTTTATGGTGGCCAAATTTTGGTGGAAAGTTGAAGGAAAGGAAATAGGTATTCATTGGAAGAACTAGCAGCTGCTTACCTCTCCTAAATCTCTGGGGGGAATGGGTTTTAAAGACTTTGAAGACATGAATGAGGCTCTCCTTGCTAAACAAGCATGGAGGATTGTTCAAGAACCTAATAGCCTATGGGCTTCTAATCTTCTAAAACTCTATTGCACAAAAGACTCCCTTTGGTCTGAAGAAAAATGGAGATTCCTAGATATGGTCAAGTATCCTTAGAGGCAGAGACTTGTTGAAGAAGAATGGAAGATGGGCTGTGGATGATGGGAAAAGCATTAACATTAGAAGTGACATTTGGTTGCCCTCTAGGGATTTGGTGAAGAGAAAAGAGCCTTGCCCTTTGATTAAGGCGAGTGAAGTTATTGATGTGCCTAGTAAAACCTGGGATGTGCAACGGTTAAACAAATTTTCCACTATGATTCTTCTATGGAGGTTGTTAAAACTCCTATTAGTTTACTTGAAAGCCAAGACTCCTTTTGGTGGCCACTCACTTCTAAGGGTAATTATTCTGTGAAATCTTGGCTACTATGCTGCTAATCAAGCATATGCTCCTGCTACCTCTAAGCAATGTTTTTAAAACCGGTTTGGGCTGACCGGGCGGATAGGGCGAACCGGAGGGGTAACCAGATAGAGCCATGATATGGATCGGAAGTGCAGCGACTCGGTGGGAACTGTTATGACCCGACCGATTTTGGTGAAAATCAGTGACCCGGTGAGTTTTGTAAAACCGACCGGGTTTTGCATGTTTAATAGAGTGTAAATGGTTTTTATATTACTATTTGTTGACAATGACCATTAAGTGTTTGTGTGTGATAGTCATATAGTCACTTAGTGGGCCCCTTTCTTATTTATTAAAATAAACATACGTAAGCATACATGTGACATACATGTAACTGGTACGTCCATGGAGGTTCCCATAAAGAATAGAAGCTAATAAAAATTAAGGAAATTGCCATGTCATGGTCAGTAATGTATGTCATGCATTTTAAAGCATCGCATGTGGATGTTTTGTCGTATACAAACATACGACTACGTAATATGTGGAGCATAATGTTGGTTTACACAGCTTTTGACCAATCAATGTTACATAAGGAGGGGATAATAATAATAATAATAATAATAATAATAATAATAATAATAATAATAATAATAATAATATAAACGCAAAATGGAAATGTTTTTTTAAAGATAGAATTGTTAATATGATTTCGATAATCGGAAATAATTGTATTTGACTCTATCAAATAACTAGTAATAAAAGTACCTAGTTGGCCTAACTCATTTTGCTACCCCTAATTAGGTCCTCCTCATTTTGCTACCCCTAATTGGAAATACCTTCACCAAAGCTTAGGATGGCAAAGCTAGTAGGCTCACCTGCGTTTTTGCCATTATCATGCCAAAAAGGTTGGCGGGAAGGGTCGTTTGTGTCCCTCTCCGCTTTGCTAATCAATTGGAAGTGAGCGGATCAACCCTCCAACGAATGGTGGGTTAAGAAGTTGAGTTCACCGAGTCATTAAAATAAATACATATAATAATTTAAAATATATTTCATTTAAAAGATGATGGGATGACACGTCCAAGCCTTCCCAATCACGGCAAAAAATCACAGTTGATCCTTCAAAAGACATTAAAGCATTTATAAATGTCTTTTGAAGCAATATGTCATTCAATCATAGCTAAATGGTCAGATACATTACAACATAGGGACACAACCTTTTAGGGTTCTACAACCCCTCTTACAAAAATACTAAAACGCGCTTATAAATTTGGTCCACCAAATGCGGTATCTAATTAGTAAGAAAGGCGATGTCAAGGGACAATTAGTGTCGACCTCCACAGTTAGCCCAAAAAAGGTTACAGAAGCAAAAGTAAAAGCAAAGGTGATCCACAAGAAATGTGGAGGGAAAACTTCCCGTGTATCTTATGGTCAATCAGCTAGGGGATCTCCTTTGCTCCACTCCTAAGCTGCAAAGGAATAAGTGGAGTGTAAATGATAAATGAGATGAGATATAAACATTGATATAACTATGATGCATCAGACGACCTATGAGATGACTGACCATCTAGAGGGTTGAGAGGAAGAAAAGAATCTGACAACCTAGGAGGAGGACAAAAAATATTGACTTAAGTGTACGGTAGTGGCACTGTTGTGCCAAATGGCCTAACTAACCCTAGGATTAAGGGACGCCTCTAAGTGTCGAGAGAATCCCAACGAGTCTAGGGAGAAAAAACAAATCTATTGTAAGGGGACGGGTTAACAAACGATCATATACAGATTCCTCTTCAATTACTGGACAGTTCCAATAGGAGAGCAAAATACTCATCAAATAAAATAATAATATATTATAAATAATAATATTTTACTAAATAATTTTTTCTTACTGGAACTGGCTAGTAACTAGAGAGGATCCAAACCCGTTACTCGATGTTGGCCCAGCCCAACAACCCCTTTTGCTACCAATATGAACTAGTTTTTGCATTAGGGCTCGACGAAGGCTTCAAGATGACTCCATCTTAATCTCGTAAATCACAGTTCAGATTTTCCACTAACTAAGGCACAATCTAACCCAGTCAGTCTCTGAGTTTCTCTGCTCTACTTTCTGTTAGTTTTACAACGTTCATCTTCATAGTAGGTTGGTATGGTTATTTCTTTCTTTTTCATTAAATTTGATCCATTTTTGTTGAATAGATTCGTTTATGTTTTCAGTTTTTTGCCAGTGAATAGTTTTTAAATTATTTCGTTATTAAAATACAAACTCTGATCCATAGAACTACAACTGCAGCGATTCCGGATTTGAATCAATGGCGGGAGAAAACTTGAAAACTCCATCCACTTGTAAGGTATCACTATCACCATCCTCTCTCTCTCTCAATCCCTAATTTTTTTAGGGTTTTCCGTACACTATATCCCCTGATTTTAATTTATCAATGTGTATTGGTTGATTGGGAGGTCCTGCATTTGTTAATTTGCAGTTTTGAATGACTTAAATAATGACCTAGTAAATTAGTTAATAGCTAATGATCGTTTTGTAAACCATGATAGAGTAGAATTTGCTTTCAAATTAACGCTCTTTTGTGTTAAATTGTTATTGTTATGCTGCTGTTACATGTGGAGTGGAAAGGAAATAAGCAGATTGATTCAGACAACAGCATGTAGAGATCAAGCTTGTGGAATATAGAAATTGAAATGCCATGTTTTTCATTCTTGCAAAATTATATTAACTTGTTAATTGGTTTTGCCTAAGGTTGGAACTTCTGCTGCTTTCTAAACTGCTGGTTAATTATTGTTACAGAAACCGCAGTCGAATCAGGGTTCTGTTGATATATATGCGGCGCAGTGCGGAAATTGCTTGAAATGGAGAGTGATTGATTCACAGGAAGAGTTTGAAGAGATCAGACATAAAATTGTTGAAGAGCCTTTTGATTGTAGCCAAAAGGCTAATTGTAGCTGTGATGACCCTGCTGATATTGAATATGATTGCACTAGGACATGGGTTATTGACAAGCCTAATCTGCCAAAGACTCCACGAGGTTTTAAGAGAACCTTGGTATTGAGAAAAGATTACTCTAAATTGGACTCTTACTACACCACACCTACAGGTAAAAGATTGAGAACCCGCAATGAGATAGCAGGTTATCTGAAAGAACATCCGGAATACGATGGTATATCTTCTGCGGATTTCGATTTTTCATCACCAAAGGTAATGCAAGATACCATTCCAGAAAATGTTGAGCAGAAGGATTCTGCTAACAAAAAAATGAAGATATCTAAAGATGATGTTTGAGAAATGTCATCATGAGTTTGTATGCTGTTGAAAATGTAAGTCATGGTTGGTTTGTGATATATTTAGAGATTGTGTTAGTTAACTTCAATCTAGTGGCCTTGAAACCAATTTTGTTCTTGCGTATGTGTTTTCGTATTATGATCTTTCTTTTTATTTAAATGTAATCGCATGCCTAAGCAGAGATTCACCATGTCTTGTGTGGTGTAAATGTACTCAAAGATATCTTATTTTTATATATATAAAATGAAAGGACAGTCAAAGATTTCTAGCTCTAATCCCGACTATAGCAAGAGTTTTTTTGCGAAATTTAAATAAAAAAATTACTTAATAAATTTAATTTATAAACGTAATTTATAAACGTAATGAAAATACTAACATTTAAGAAGATTTCATATTTTAAAATATTAACAATTAGTTTCATCAAAAGGAAATTATCTAAATAGCAATAATTTTGTAATTATCCTATTATACTAACGATGACGAAAATCTGTGTTGGAAAAATTATGAAAAGGAGAATTTATAAGGAAAAAAAATATTTATCAACATAATCCACGTCCAAAACTAAAACTCAAATCAGTTGTATAAAGAGTGGATTTTACAATTAAGTTCCTTTTGCTTTAAAATCTATGGCATAATAAAATAAATTATTCATCACAATAAAATTTTAAGGCATGGATGGATTATCATAATTAGTTAAATGACCAAATTTAAATAAATTACTTGTAATGTCTTTTCAAATAAAACTACTAAGGATTTTACAACACCCCTAGTCTCTATTTTAACAAGTCAATCAATGTTGACATTTTAAAAATCAGACTACCAATAGTGTGATAAATTTTAATTTTAATTTTTGACAAACTTTAAAAAAAAAAAGAGTTTTATTACGGATATCTTTATTTTTTTATTTAGTATTGACCAGTAGGTGATTAAATCAAACGCATAAAATAAAATGACCATCTACTTATATCAAAATAGAATAAAATAACTGTCTGCATAGAATTCAATTGTGTAAACATTAATGGTAGTTAATTTACCGCTATTTATAGTCAAATGTCAAATATTGAAATAAGTAACCATCATGTTGAATATTAAAGTGAACAATAAATAATTGAGTGTTACCGAATAATTTGGAAAAATGAAAAACATGAAAGGGTATTGGTATCTGTATGGGCATCAACTTAGATTTATTTAAAACTTCTGAGTAGCGAAATATTGAAAAGATAAGGCATAGTACAATTTTGTTATACATAGAGTTACTATCAAACGGATATTATGATTGCCAACAATAGTTCGTCGAAGCGGTAACTGGGCTTAGATCTCACCCTAAGGTCTCAATTTCACAAAAAAAATTGATATTATGATTTTAATTTTCCGTAGAATAAATCTTGCTGTTCTGTAATTGAAAGGTGGGAGAAAAGGTATAGAAAATCGCCCTCCTTGGTTAACAAACTATATACATATTTGTTTCACTATAAATGGCATTGTCTCCATTGTAATACATTGTATACATGATTTTTCCAACAATAATAATTTACTATAAAAGGCTATGTCATGTTGTCATGTATACTCAATCGTGAACCACGATGCCAAGCTTGCCAGAGAATAGTCTCGAATTGAATATCACACCAAGAATGTTGCATAGTTGGCTACCATGCGGGTATCACCTCCGAGCTATGACCTCGTTCAATTGGCGTGGCACTCAAACCATTTGTGAGCATTAAGCCCAGTAGACAGTTAGTGACTAAAAGATACCAACATTTTAATCAGGTTTGGTGTACTCAAGCAGCATGTGCGGGGACCGATATATCTTCACTAGTGTCCAGTAAAGGACTTCTTCAACTCCAAGCTCACCCTCAGCTCTTGCTGCATATATATCCTCACAGATAGCTATCAACCTACACGAGAAGCATGCAACAATATGTGATGTAGGTTACAGCAGGATGTATCTTAAAGAGGGTTATTGACAATCTCGCAGGAGCATTAGTAATGTTTAATTGGCTCAACAAAGTGTCAATGGAAGAATGAGGAGTACCTGTCACAAGAAGGTAGGTTTTCATAGGGAATTCTCATCCTTAAGTCAGAGCACTGGAGTCTGATGAAGCGCCCAACAGCTAGAACAAAAGTTATGTAAAGCCCCCATATGCTGAACTTGCTGAGTGTGTCACCAAGAATACCCTCTGAAGAAGCAGTATTACAATATTAGAAATATTATGCAGAATATGATTAGCCAATATAATGACCCATG
This sequence comes from Astragalus glycyphyllos, assembly GCA_963573325.1. Classification (NCBI taxonomy): domain Eukaryota; kingdom Viridiplantae; phylum Streptophyta; class Magnoliopsida; order Fabales; family Fabaceae; genus Astragalus; species Astragalus glycyphyllos. Next base: position 62,289,152 of record OY754309.1, read on the forward strand.
GTCATTTTATTTGGAGGAACAAGAATATGCCATGGCTAACTTACGTGGTGGTGTTTCCTCAGAAACTATGATTGCCATAGGTCCCGTCAAACCTCTACAAAGTCCACTTAAATTTGATGGATTAATATCTTTGAAGGCCCACCAATCGAACTGCTCACGATTTATAATGAGATCAGCACTAACAGCACAATCCTGAAAAAAATGATTTCCAATTTTGTAATTGTAATTTAGGAGCATTGTGAAGCAAGGAGTACAGAATGCCTACAACAATCTGAGAAATGACCCCCCCCCCCCCCCCCCACCCCCCCCCAAAATGTGATTAATCGTTCTTTCAAGATTTTAGTGATTTCCAATTTATATCCAAAAATCCAGTAGGTTTGAAGGAAAGGTTCCAACGTTATTAGAAAGATTACAGCAGTAAATAACATCATAACAAAGGTAATTGTCTTTTAGACACCAACTGGTCACCCATGGAATGTCAGTATTCCATAATACATGCAACTAATAATAGGAAGAAACACATGGAACAGTTAGTTCAAAAGAAGAAAAGAGTGTTAACTGAAGATAAAAGATTACCTCTTCCAAAGGTCTAACGTCACCTGAACCAGTGACACGGAAATATCTTGGATAAACATTGTAAATCCTAAAGCTGCTCATAGATCCATTAAGAACTTTTTGAACATCAGACTGTGATGGAAGATATTGAGGATCAACGGTCTTTTCATATTTCACAACTTCTTTCCCTTTTGGCCTGTCCCTTAAAAGTGTCCAGGTGAAAAAAATTTCCATATCGGGATACCAATCAAGAGACTGAATCAATGTAGTCCGAACAACAAGTGGAACAAGCCATAATGTACTAGCATCAGCTTGACAGCATATCAACTGGATATCATTCTTATTATATGCATCCAAATAGCCAAAGGGATCAGGATTGACATCAGAACTGAGTGAATCCCACCGAATTCTTTCACATAGAGTAGTTTGATACAAATTCAACCTTCCACTTACTGTCTTGATGTCAACCTGAAAGCTAGCATCTTTAATGGGGTTTGCAATGTTTGTGGGGTTGCCACTGCTATACATCTGTAGGGAAAAAATAAAATAAAATATATACTTTAATAGTTTTCTTATATGCTATTATGCTGATTGGAAAAAAGCAATGGTCAAGTATGTAACATAAGCAGGATCAATGCATTCAACTTCAATAACACGTACACGAGTTCCCTAATGATGTCACAACACAACACCGGCATTCCTAGACAAAATTATTGGGATTTTAACATTGTTATTAATTTTTTATATTTAAAAAAAGAACATTTTTATTTGAACACAATTTTAAATACACACCAAGTGGAAATTAATAAATAGCGAGCAGTAAATTAAGAAACAGTAATTAAAGTTAATCAAGCCATTCATTAAAATCATACTTTAACCAATCTTGGATGGTTTTGTAGGTTCTCAGAAGATGATTATGGATATTTATAAGATAATGATTTTTTGTTCTTGTATTTAGCAACCCCATATTTTGTTAAGGGGTTTAAGCATCATATGTTTGGGGAAGAATGCCATGTGATGTGTGACGGAATCAGCCAGACAACTTGGGAAATAGTAGGAGTAACTGTCTGATGGCAGTTATGGTCAGGAAATAATTAGGGACAAAATTATGTAATACTTATTACCAAAGTTTTAGTGGTAGCTAGTAGGCAGTTAGGTCTAGAAAATAACTTCTACTCTTAATAATTACTCCCTCTTGTCCTTTTTATGAGAAACAAATAGATGTATTCTTTAGGTCCTAACTATAAGAAACTGACCCATTTTCATGTGTTACCTGGTAAATTCTTTTTAGTACCCTTACTTTATTATGCATGTTAACGAGGCACCCATCAACTCTCCATGCAAGTAACGGGACACAAAGGATACCATATTCAACTATTTAATATCATGGGTATTTCTGGATTAAAATGTAAATTTAAATAATTTAATTTTTTCTTGGTGTTGATGAATTAGTTGTGTTCTGATAAAAAGGACTGGAGGAGTAGTATATGTGATAGTATGGCCAGAAAGGAGGCAACAAGAATGCTTCTTGTCTGTATTTTGGATAGAGAACTCTTTGTAGGAAACTTGGTCCCTGGGATAGCAAGTGTGTTGTTATTTCTATAATTGGAGAATGAGTCTCTAGGACAACAATTTTATTTGTTGAAGTCCCACATCAACTAGAGAATAAGCAAAATGTATTGGCTCAACCAAATATAGAGTCAGAAATTAGAGGTGTGACACAAGGAATCTGTGAGCTATTGTGGTTGAAAATTGTATTTGATGATTTGAAGATAAAGTATGAAGGCCCTGTGAAGTTGTTTTATGACAATTAAATGGTTACCGCCTACCAGTATGACTCATAATCTTGTTCAGTATGACAGAACAAAATACATTGAAATAAACCACACTTCATTAAGGAAAAACTGGATAGTGGATTGATAGCAACAACCAACATCCCTTCTTGCCTCCAAATGGAAGATATTTTAACATAGGTCTTACCAATAGAACGATTAAGCCAACTTGCTCGTAAGCAGAGAATGATAGACATCTATTCACCAGCTTAAGAGAGTGTTGTAAATATGTAATTATTTATTTGGTGTATATTTGGTAATTTTTAGTGGTTATTGTACTAGGCTCATTAGTCGGGTCTATTAGGTACAGTGTATTCTACAACAATCAGATTAGTGCTTTTAATCTCGATACTATTGATATAATATTCAGTGTATTTTTCCACAGAATGTTACAATATCAATACAATATTCAAAACACTCCTAATAAAAAATATCAAAATTTGGGCTGTGTTCGATTAAATTATTCTACTTAATATTAATATTTAGGTAGTAAAAGAATAAATGATATGCCATTCAGTTATTAAATGTAGGTTCATATACTAACATCTATAAAGCAGAACTACCCGAATGAAATACATATCTCACAACAAAATTAATCAATTCTGAAATTCAGGGCTTTTATTGTTTCCTTACCAGCATTGGAGCCCATATAACACAAATTAATACGAAGAATAGGCATATCCCATTGCAGCATTTGGTCATTCTCGTTTGTTTCTCCCCTTGCTTGTGTGTTGCTCTGTTCAAGACTGAATCACATTTGACAAGGTATAAACTCGCATTTATGTCCTCAAGCTACCAAAATGGGGAAAAAGGTGCAAGTTTAGTAATCTGAGTAAGCAGAATTTAGAAGGAGAAGAAAAAACATAACTTGAAAAGGAAGCTATTCCAAATGAATCAGTGAATGTGGCAGTTTATCAAAGTTGTTGCTAAAAAGTGTCAAGTGATGGAAATTTTACTTTTTGGAAGAAAGACAATGACTTTAGAAATAAATAAATATTTACATATACCTTTAGCCAGTCATACATGGTGAGGGATGTAGTTGTGCACGACCAGTCAAGTACACATCGTAACTCATAAAGGAATGGCAGTGCACGATACAGTCTATATCCTAAGTAATTGATTCGTGAAACTTCACTGGTCAAAAATTGCCTATACAATGTGCTCTTGTGAGGAATGCCATATCGGATTTGTACAGCCTGCAGTGCTAGAGAAACTGCTTTTGCAAGAAATACGGAACGGAGAGCTAACCGAGCTGCATGTTGTCGGGATGGATCCAATTGCCAATCATACTCTGTAACTGAATATGTGAAGAGAATGAGGTTGAAAATATAGAATATCACTTTCCCAGTGGCAAATGAGCAGAGGTATATGATACGATCAAGCACAATCAAGAAGAAGATAGCCTGAGTAGAAGAAGCATATTCTGTTAGGAGTCTATGTGACATGCCACCTCTAGCTAATTAAATAAATAAACCATCTGATCATCCTGACATATGCATCAATCAGAGAGACCAATAGATGCCAGTAAAAACTAATCACTCTCTTTTGAAGTGCAATGAATTATAAAAAGGAAAAAAAAATCTAAATGCCTCATTCCACTTAGAAAACAAAAAGAACCACAAATTGAACCATTTCAAAAGTTCGAGACAATTTTCCAGCATAACAAATGTCACAAACCAACAATCCCAAAAGCTTAAGCTGTCACGACTCAAGAATGGTTTATCGTTACATCTCTAACATGCTCCCTCATGCAAGAACCCTTTTAGGCTTCTTGAAGCACGGCAAATGCACACACAAGTACCCTTTTAGCCCTGTGCTGAAATTTAACTTTTTATTGGAACAATAGTAGTGGCAAGGATCAATCTCTAAAAAACTGAGAGAAATCTGAAATTAGGTTCTGATAAATCTGAGTTTTTCTGTATATTGATGTTAGCTATTACAGTGGTATTTATAGTAGTGCAGTTGGAACAACCAAACAGAAACTAAATGATCCAGCTGTCAGTAACAGTACTAGTGACAAGTGAATGTCGCTAGTACATGGTTTGACTTGAAGCTTTTCAAGGGAGAGCGAATGTTGCTTCTGAAAAAAAAAAAAAAAGAAGAATTCTTTGGAATTCTTGAAGGGGAACAACAGTCGTTGGGTTCAGCATCCATCAAGGAAGAGCATGATGGAGCTTAAGAAAATGCTGAAATGGATTCTGAGTTTCTGACTAATCAGTATTAAAGGATTAATCTGATAGGAACTTGTGTATTATGGGGTGCTCAAGTCCCATATCAGGTAGTATGGGATGCTTGGTGGAGTATTAAATGGCTTGGCTCTTCCCCTTTGATAGATAGCTTTTAAGGGAGGGTTCCCCAAGTGCTTAGATACTTATCAATTGTTATCAGAGCTGTTTGTCGGCATCTCAGAGAACCCTACCCACGAAGGGTTTTGACCGGCGGAGGGTTCTGATCAACAAGAAAGTTGAGTGAAGTGCCATCGAGCAAAGTGTCCTCGAGCACAGCTGCCGAGGACGTCGGCTCTCGGGGGCTGTGCTATGATAGGGACTTGGGTATTATGGGGTGCTCAAGTCCCATATCATGTAGTATGGGATGCTCGGTGGAGTATTTAAATGATTTGGCTCTTCCCCTTTGATAGCTAGCTTTTAAGAGAGGTTCCCCAAGTGCTTAGATACTTACCATAACCCGAGTCGGATTATCCTGGTCCAGAACAAGCATTGTAATAGGGGATAACAACCCTGCACAACTGACAACTGACTGATTAACAATCAATTCAGTTAGTTAGAGTAGTTCAATTATGTTCCGCTTCTGTACTCAGCTTCGGTGCTGGACTTTGACCAGTAATCCTACTCGGATTATCCCGATCCAGTCCAAGCATTGTAATAAGGGATAACAACCCTACACAGCTGGCAACTAACTAACTAACTGATTAACAATCAGTTAGTTAGAGTAGTTCAATTCTGTTCCGTTTGGGCGCTTGTGTATTCATTGGGGCCAATTTGATCTCCTGGTGGGCTAAGAAGCAACCAGCACTGTCAAGGTCCAGTATTGAAGCTGAGTACAGAAATGGAACATAATTGAACTACTCCAACAATTGTTAATCAGTTAGTTGCCAGCTGTTCAGGGTTATCTGTTACAATGCTTGTGCTGGACCGGGATAATCCGAGTAGGATTACTCTTTTAATAATCAGAAACCTGGTTGTGACGAACAAAGGGTGATAGCGCGAACCTTATCATATGAGATAATTTAAGATACTTCAAAATAAGATAAGATATTCTGACAATCTCTAACAATAATTAATAGACAACTGCATAAATGTTGTCATACTTGACCTGCTTCATTGATATGTTAGGATAATTCTTTGGAATTCTTGAAGGGGAACAATAATTATGGGTTACTACATCCTTCAAACGAGAGATTGATGGAGCTTTGGAAAATGCTGAAACGAATTTTGAATAATCAGAAACATGGTTGTGACGAACAAAGGGTGATGTCGCCAACCCCTATGTTCAAGGGCTGTGAGACGGCTGTGAACGAGAACTCCCTAGGCAGTGATCTCAAGTCTAAATATTTTGATGAAAAAGAAACCGACTGAGTGGAGGCAAACGCAGAGACAACCCAATAGAAGGGAGCCCAGCTAAAGAAACCTGTAACACCTAGGATCAAGAACCAAAAAACAAAAGCAAGGATGAATGGAAGATGGATAAAGGGGGAGTAAGAACAGTAACAGAAGCAAACCTTCAACTATGTGAGTAGGTCAGGGTTGAATTTGAGGGGGGTGATATTGTTAGGGTAGAAGATTGGGAAAAGCTAGTTAGTGATAGTTACAGTAGTTGGCTGGTTGGTTAGGAAGAATTAGTTTACATAATAAATAGGAAGATAGGAAGATGCATGGGGAGAGGCGGAGCATTCAGATTTGTACACACTGTATGAATATAGCAGTGGTTCTGTTGTAGAAGAGGAAGCCTTTGGAGGAGAGAGTATTTTTCTCCTATTATTTCTCATTTTTTTTAATTAAATTTCTTTGGCTGCTAACATGTTGAGTTAAGCTATTTTTAGTTAGTAAAACTGTTGTCAAACTTTTCCAGGCCTGTCAAAAGAATAAAAAGATAAATGAAAAGGGAAAAAATTAAAGACATACCATCAACATAAAGACATATTCTTTTGGAAACTGGTCTTCAAGCTGATACACTTCGAGAAACTCACTTTTGTTTTTTATGACAGATTGGTAGAAGATGGCAACAAGAAAGATTACAATCAGGTCTGCACAAAACATGTAGGCATACAGGTCAACTTCTCTCCTACCTCCACCAATCACAGAAAGAATACGGTAAGGGAATCCCACTTCTTCGACAAAACCTGCATCCTGAGCTTTGAGGATTTCCTTGGCAACATCAGATGTTGGAGTTAAAGATTTAGACCATTCTGCTGAAGAACAATCAGTTACAGGCGAGGCATACACAACTTCAAAAACAACCAAGGCAACATTGGAATTCTCTTGACTTCTTTCGATGCTTTGAATGTTAACCCTACTAGCAAAAGGGCAAAGATTTGGGTTCTTTTCCTGGCACTTATCATCGTGGACAACTCTGAGCAACTTATTAATTCCGGATTCAATCCTCTCTGGCTGAATTCCATCCTCTGGCCAGAACTTGACATCCATAGACACCTGAACAAAATAAGGAGGTGATTCTGCTCCCTGTGTGAGGGATTTCCAGTACCTGAAAAAGCTTCTGACTATCAATTTTACCACGTTAGCCATCTGATTTAGCAGATCCCGTGCTCTCACTTGCCAGTTATAACTAGTGGCATTATCTTTTGTGTGAAGATCGTTCCTCTTAAATTTGAAGTCGGTAGAAGACATCCATTCGCCATCTTTGGGCGTTATGGAGCTTTGGATGAGGGTAAACAAATAGACAAGAAAAAGAGGTAATGCACTAACAACAAATGAAGATGTGACCTTGTGTGTTGGGAATCCTAATTCTCTTAGCAGGCCAGGATCAATACTCAACCCACAGTGCTGGGAGATAATTTGGTACAGATATTGAAGTAAAATATAAACTTCTGTATAGATCAATATGATAACCCAGAAGATGTAACTTGGGCCTGTATTTACACATAAAGCATACAAATAGAGAGCTCCAAGATACACCATTGATAACAAACTGAAGTTCCATAAGAACACAAGAACAAAGCAGCAGTAACATACTACATCATTATTGGAACGCATTTGGTACCATATATAACGAAATATCCTTCCTAACTGCAGACTTGCAGGATCAGAGCTCTTATCAGACTGCACAGATGAAGAACGATCCAAATATATACGCTGAGTTTTCTGACTCTCCATCTCGTCATATATCCGATCCTCTGAGTTTGTATGTTCATTTGAATCAGAATCTTCTGGTGAAATATTCAGAAAGCTCACTAAGTTATTGACTGCCTGATTTCCAATGGACTGTACCTGGGAAACACCATCACCTATTAATTGTACAGCAGACTTCAACGGGTTTTCTTTTGCTTGCCCTTTAGCATTTTCCTTTTTCCCCGAATCACTGGAAGTATCAATATCTATTTCAGATATTTCACAAAGAGGTGAATCCACTGAATGCTTTATGTATTCCTCTGTTAATGGAGTTTCTACATTTGTGCAGGCAGATGATTCATGCGGTTCAATTGGAAAAACAGAATCCTCTCTTATTGTATGATCTAGTCTGCCCAGAACCTGGTCTTCTTTATCAGCGACTCCAATGTCATTAGTTGATGTAAGAGAAGCACTCCTTCTCCTTCTTAAACCCTCACTGCTGTGAGAAAATCCATCAATGCCATTAGTGGATGTATTCGTGCTATGAAGTTGTATTTGCAGGTTCAGCATTTCAGATTTCATCTTTTCCACCTGCAAATTACGTTGTCGTTTTTTCTCCTCACTTTCACGAATTTGTTGCAATTGTGCAGTTTTCCATGCAGCTTTTTTCTCTTGCTCACGCACAATAGCCCCAATTTGCTCTGCTTCCAGGTAGCGACACACATAATCAAACTCTTGCGAGGAAAACATATAAGACTGAAGTGACACCAGCACAAATATGATAATCTCTACAATTGCAGATCTTGCAGTAATCCGAAAACCATAATCATATTTATAAAAACCAATCATCTCATAAATGTAATTTGCTGTCTCACACTTCCCAGTACTTGGTCCCCCAACAAAAGGAGACTGATAGGCAAGAGAAAGTATAATAACAATAAAGTTGTATATGCGCAAGAACTTGAATATTTTGTTTTTCTTCTTTAGTATTTCAAGTCTCATGCGAAAGAATACCAGAGCAAAGGCAAGATAACCAAGATGCAGAATATCATACTCTAGTGTTCCGGTAATCAATATTAGTATCAGCACAAGATCTAACAGATGACAATAGCAGTAAAGCCTCAAATAGTCAAGAATGGTCCACATGCTTTTAGTTTCAAAAGAGAGATCTTTCCAGACAAATGTGTTCCTACGTTGAGACATAATCTGGCGGTATGTTGATGATCCTGAAAAGCTAGACAGGCGATCAGCACGAAGTTTGAAGCAAGCCAGCATAAAGACAACAAAGTAGCTGATCAACATCCGGGGATCATCAACAACAAGCCCTACATCAGAAAAGGCAGTTAAATGATTATGTCATTGAAGGTTCCAATGCAAAAAGTAATATTAAATAGTATGTGCATATTAAATACACTGGTGGAAAAAGCCCTTATAATTTTTAAAAGTGATGCGATAACAGTTGTTTCCATTTGAGCCACACAGGGAGAAGTTCCAAACAGGAAGAAAAAGACCAGAAAAGTCAGGTATCTCAACACAAAAGTAAAAAAAATCAGTAAACCAAATGATTTGGCAAAAAGAGAACTGTGTAGTGTCTTCTATACCTGAGCCACTAGAACCCAATATTAGGCACAAACATGAAATTATTTCAGAGTTGCAATTCAGAGAAGGAAAAGAGGGTCCTACCAAACCAACATTTCTCACAATAATGGAAATGCAAACTTGAAGTTTTCCAGCAGTCATGGCAATGAATCTCACTTGGAACATGGGAACCTAGGGGTAACATATCCTTCCAGATGACAAAATATTCCAGGATGAGAATGGAAGCAAACAAAAAGACAAATATGGGCCAGACTTTACGTATGATTTGCCGATTCAGAAGAATACAAGAAGCAAGCAGTGCAATATACAGCATGGATAATGCATTCAACAAGGCAAAGCTTGTGAGTAGTAATCCAATCATGTTTATCTCAAGACTGAACAGATTAAACATATTCTCCATCCAAAATTTCAGATATATTTTTAAGACAGTTTTCTGTGTTTCAAATCGCTCCTTTCTCAAAGAAACAATACGCTTTTTGTTCCACTTGTGACTCTCCTTGTTGCTTCCCCATATAAACCCGAATGAATACCTACTAGTACTACTGTCAGAACCTCCACTTTTAGAGGATCGAGTACCATGTGCTTGAGAAAACCCAGGGGTTGTACTTTTCGGCGACTTACTAGGCGCCCCTTCTTGTATTGCAGTGGGTGGGTGTGAATTACATGATGGCTTACTTTCCTCATTGCATGTAGTAACACCATCAAGTGCATCTTCTTCTGTAGAAACAAACAAAGGACAAGGTTCTTCCCACTGTGCTTTGCTTAGAAGTGTATTTGGCATTCTTTCTAACCAACGGAAGACATTGTATTGAAGAGTACAAGCCACAATAACCAGCACCTTTCCCCTCAATCCTGATTCTAGACCCCAAAAGCCTGGGCTGAATACACGGAAACCCAAAAAGCGAGATATATCAGAGTACTTTTGCCCAGGAAACATTTTAGCTTGCTCACCCCACATCTGAAAAAGATACTCAGCTGTCACCAGAAAACCTGTGTATACTAAGAATGATTTGGATGGGATACTAGAAGTTTTTGGTAAAACGGAGCAGAAGACAAAGCCAAGAAGATACAAGAAACCAAATGCACTGATTGGGGATAAAGATGCATAAAACAATGCAATAAACAAGATCTTCTGGCTATGCCAGATAAGCAATCGCCTGATAAACCCAATTGCCCCTGGCTCTAACTGATCCAAGTAATTCTGTCTGTTCTGCCTCCTTTCATAGCTATAAAGTTGCATAACAATCAAGACTGCTAGAGACTCCCAAACATTGTCAAAAGAAGATGCTTTTGAGTCATATCCCAGATAAAAATAGAGATCTATCATCTTGGACAAACACATCTCCAGGCTTGAAAAGCTGCTCAAGATGTATATAAAGATAAAAACCGAAATTGCATACACTTTCAATGGAAGCCAAAGCTGTTTTTTAGTCCTCTCAACAAGTTGTCTTCCAATAATCCACAGAAGGAGAAGGAATATGTAACCAAATGAAGTGTAATTAGGTCTCACCATGTATACCGTAAAAAGAATAGTGAGGAAAGCAATGTAGGTGCCACATGATCGGTATATAGAAAGGAACTTCTGCCCAATTGCGCTGAGGTATGATGCTATTCTTCTTTCTGTAAAAACAATGAGGATGAAACATGGATCACAATCAACAAGATAGCAGCTTCAATATTGTCACGGTGCAAAGACAGATTCTCTGGACATGATTTTCTAGTCTACTAGTAGTGGGAGCATGTATGTCTGTACTTAAAGAACCCTAAGCACACCTACTGCAGTATAACTTTTTCATTATCTAAGCATAGCCTGTTTAACAACATGCAGGTCATAGAACAACTTTTGGTATTACTCGACCACAATGTCACCAACACCTAGTTGGCTTACAAATGATGATCTAGATTTATTCATTTCCCTTTCCCCCCAAGTTGCTTTTGAGTAACTGATGTAAATTTATATGCTCAAGAACTTCCTACTATTCATTTCCATATACAATCTTCAAGATAGTATATCAACAAGCTTTAACTAATGACTTATCTATATCGTTAAACATATATGTATAATACACTAAGTCAAGAAAATAAAATAAATTTCAAAGTACCATAAGAGAAACTTTCATCACTGTTTCTAACAGAGGAGGAAGCATATACAGACAGTAGAACAGATTTGTTAAGCCCAGCTTTCAAGATGCCAAATCCAATAGGAGGGCTAGGGGCGTGCTGTATGATTGCTGAAAATGAAAATAACATCTCAAAACCATGGTTATGAATTGTGCAAAAGCAAGCAAGCAAAGCTACTTCCAAGAAATCCCAGGCACTATCTTCTTCAAGGAGACCTGCAACGATTCACAAAACATATTGTGAATCTTCCATTTCCCTATTACTTAACAAGTGGAAAGGCATATTGATTTGGCATTGCTATAACTTAAGAAGCATAAACCAGCTAAACCCATTTCACACCTAATTGCATTGCAATTTCCATGCTTACAGAGCCTTTCTTCTCCAATGCAGAAGAGATCAAATTGATTTGAAGAATATACAAGAGTGCAAAATGAATCTCACAGAGAAGAATCAAAGCTTGTCTAAGCTTTCTGCTGATATTGTGGCTCAAAAGATATATCAAGAAGAATAGCACTGAATGAAAGACATATGAAAGCTGATCAATACACTAGCATAAGATACTGCCACATCATAAATTATGATTATATTTATGAGTCACAAGAAACAATGTAAAAGATTATATTCCATGCATCATTAAAATCAATTAATGTAAAATGAACATGAAAGGGTTTGATAAAACATACTATACACAGCATGGATGAAACCAGGTTTTATAGCAATAAGAAAGATCAATGCCAGCATAATAGCCCGCGAGCATTTGCGCAGTCCCCATGCTATTGTTGCGACAATCAATACTTTAGTCTCTCCATCCACTGTTAGATAAAAAATATTAAGATGACAAAACAGAGAATAAAGATACATCTAATCTAGTAAGCCAAAAAAAATTGACAGAAAAATAAAATAAAACAGAGAAAGGATAAGGAGCAAGAAATCACAGAAAAATTTAGATGGTCAATCTAGAGTGGTCATAAAATAACATCTAAAAATTTTGAGATAGTGAAAAGAGATATTACTAATACTATAAAATAATAAACTATGTGCAGTCCCGAAGAAGTGAGCACCAACTGGGTAAATACACAATTTTCAATGGACGGAGCCAATCACAAGTCAAAACAATGATATTGAGAGTTTTACAAACCACAACAATTCGAAGTCAGGTTAATCGGTGTCCCCCTTCCCAAATATGATACCCAAACAATTGGGTGTTGTAAGAGTACATGTTAAAATAGACTTAGGGCTATTTGTGTAATTTCCTAATAATTAGTTAGCTGCCTTCTATTGTAAACACAACTTTTTTTTTGAAAACAGGAAAGTCGACTAGTAATACTCCGAATTAGATGAAGGAAAACAGATTTAATTAGAGTATTCGGACTGTTTAAAAGTATATGACAGGAGAACTGAACAACCTGAACCGGCCATCTTCATCAACTTTTCCCGATTCATCTTTGTGAAGCTGGTTTAAGCTCAGTGATTTAGAACAGCCACAAGGTAACCCTCTCGAAGAAGAATGAACGAACTCATTGTAAACACAGCTTGTAAAATTGATTAACTCAGTTAAAGTTAGTTGCTCGTGTGCACAGGATAGATAGGCTTGTGAGTACACATGATAAACCACTGATATACATTTCTGTAACAGAATTGAATTAAGAAAACAGAAATAAAGAAATCTGTTATTCTCTCTTTAGATTCTCTTTAGATTTTACAGGTGTGAAAATGAAGAAATATGATTTTCTTGTTGATTTATTTTTTACACTAATTGTAGAATACAGAGCAGGCAAGTAAAATGAAATTAATACTTATACAAAGAGGAAAGTTAAAATTAATAATCAAACATTGACTGATACAGAGAAAAAAATTATTCCCTGCACTATTTTTTGGATAACTTGTTTACTTGGCTTTCATTGGTGTTCAGTCGACAATTTTCAGGATTTATAACTACATATGTATGTGTGCATATCTGTATGTCCAGGAACATGCACCGATCCGGTTTGAACTTACCAGTGGCTGATACGCAGCCAGATCCTGGTACCAACAGGCCAAAGTGATTTCAGCAGTTTCCTTTGCACAGTGTATAGTGATTGGGAGCTTTATATTTTCCATTTTTCCTTATATTATCCTTAAGAAGACAACACTTTAGAAAAATAGAACTTGGAGGATTGTTGAGAGACCAGGGGACAAGAAGCTTGTTGGTTGCAGGTGGATCTGTACAGTCACAAGTACAAATCAGATGGGGTACTCTTGATAGGTACAAGGCAAGACTAGTGGCAAATGGATACACCCCGACTTATGGCATTGATTACGAGATGTTTGCTTCCACAACCAATATGAATACAGTTTGTATTCATCTCTCTCTTGCTGCCCACTATGGTTGAGAACTACACCAGTTAAATGCCAAAAATGCTTTCTTGCTTGGAAGCTTGGTAGAGGAGGTGTACATGGAGAATCCCCCGAGATTTGGTCCCACAAGAATGTAGTGAAGTATCAATCAAACCATTAGGATCAAACTTGTTTGCTACCATAGAAAATTCACAAATCTTTTAAATATTATAAACCATTATCTGATCAGCCGCAATGATTTTTAGGAGTTAAACTTAGCAAGAAAAAACAAAACGGTGATCAATTATGCTGATTTTATTATGAGAACCACTGCATCTATGGATTGTGATCGATTGTTCTGGTTTTATTGTTGTTCCTGTATCTTTTAAATTCCTAGTAAATGTTGGGTAATGCCTAATTCTTTGTTTCCCTTTTCATTTTTCTATTTTTTCGATTTAATGTATCTCCACGCCAGTGTTTTAAAACCCAACTCGGACCGATCCAATCGAGAACCAGACCATGACCGGTCCGAGGTTGGATAGTTTGTGCTATTAAATCGAGCATGGCTTGGCCAAACTGATTTACCCGTGCGAATCGGCGAATCGTTTGGTTGAACCAGGTGAAACCCCAACTGATCGAGTAAGCGGGGTGCTGTTATTATATTAAAAAAGGCAGCCAAATGGAAACAAACCCATGCCATAGATATGTGGTCCCACGAGATTTACACGAAGCCATCATCGGATTTTGTATAGAAATGCTGATTATAACCAATATATTAATTTATTATTGAACCTGATCAACACTATTTATTTGATGATTTTTGCCCTGTTAATGCTTTAGCTTCCCCTTCACCAAGTTGTAAATTGTAATATAAATGTTGACACAAAAATATATTTAAAAAAATTTATTTAATAATAACTTGAAAAATATATTTGTAATTCTTAATATATTATAGGCAAAATAGCTCCCAAGATCCTTTAATTTAATTTTATTTTCCGATGCAGTCCTTTAGGTTTCTTTTTTCCCAATTTAGTCCTTTAAGTTTTAAAGCGTTAACAATGTTAACCTTTTTCCCAGTCTCTCTTCAAGTCCATTAAAAAAATGTCTAAGTGGCAGTTAAAGTTCTTATGTGGCTGAAGATGCTTGATTATTCATAATTTTTAATTAATTTTGATTATAAAAATAAAAGAAATCTGCAATCAATCTTCATCATCAATCTTCAAAAACCCAGATCCGCATCTTCAAAAACGAAACGAAATCGTCACCATCATCAATCAATCTTCAAAAACAAAAAGAAATCGTAAAGCGAAATCGAAATTGATTTTCTGCATCTTCATCATCAATCACAAATCTGGAGATAAAAACCCAGAAAAACACATTTCCAAAACGAAATCGAAACCCAGAAACCCACAACAAAATCGAAATTGAAACTGAGAAACCCAAGACGAATCGAGGAACCCTGTGTAGATGGAGTGGAAATCATTTAGCAGAGGATTATGGTCGACGCTTTTAATGAATTTGATTTCACAAGCTTGCCTCTATTTCAATATACACAAGTCTATCTGCATGTTTTTAGTGAGTTCCATTTCACAAATCTGAAGCCTAAAGAGTGGAGAAATAAAACAACTCTGCATTAAAATGAAATGCAGCAAATGAAACCCATGTAGTGAGGAAATCTGGATTTTAGTAAAATGAAATCTAGGTTTCACCTCCTTTTCTCACATTCTTCACGTATGGTAATTTTTTTCTATTATTTCTCCCCATTGATGTTATTGATTCACTCTTCTTGTAATTTGGGGATTTTTATTTTGGGGTTTATCATCTAAAGGAAGAACAGAAGAACATAAAAGAAAAAAAAATCTCATTAATTTTTAATGTCAATAAAAAAAAGTAATTGAAAATTTTTTTTTTAACTAAATGCCTATTTGGATTTCCCACATCACCTTCGTGACATCCATATCAGCACCTTAACGGACCACGTAGGAGTTTTTAAACAGAGCCTGACGGAAACTTAAAAAAAAAGTTAACGGTGCAGTCATTTTAAAACTTAAAAGACCAATCTGGGAAAAAAAAAGATAAAGGATGAATTTAAAATTAAGTTAAGGGACCTCGGGAACAATGAACCACCAGTTGGACCAATGACCCAGTACCATGACCGAATCGATCACCGGTCCAGGTTTTAAAACTATGCTCCAAGCAGATGACTAACCTAGCAATGAATTAATTTCTTCATACTCTGTTCTTAAGTATATGACAATATATAGTACAAAAACTATAAATTAAACAGGGATGCAAGTTTTCCAAGAAAGGGGTAAGTCAAGGTTGTTGTAACTGATTACCTTTTACTGACGAATATTCGTTTGAAGTTTGCCCACCCTCGTCAGACAAGCAGAGGAAAACAGAATTGTTCACAAGATTTCCCAATGCAACCAAAATTCCAAGACAAAATTGTGCAAGCAAAAAAAAACCAGGTATTGGATAGTGCCACAGACCCACCATTTCCCAGATTTTCATGTCCTGTAAAGAAAAACAAAACATTCACAACTATTCAAATGAATGCTTGTCTGTTTACCAAAAAACAGAATACCTGTCTGCTAAAAATTGCAACAATTAAAATTAGAATTACCCGCCCAAGTTTCCAATTCAGAAATGTAAATGCCACATTAAATATATAGGTGCTAACAGCCCACAGCAGAATGAAGACAAGAAGCAGGCCATTCAATCGGTGCAGACGAAATAAGGAAGGAAATGCATAGATAATGTAACCAACGTAAGCAAGTAGCCCAAATGCACATAAGCTTGCAAAATGGAAGCTCCAAAAGGAAAGGGCTAACAAGGATACCTGTAAAAAAGTTGAATTTGGAAAATCTATAAGCAAACTGTTTGGTATTAAATGAATCAAATGCATATGATATTTGAAATAAGTAGCCCACACTTCACAAGAACTAGAATAGATATACTCTGTTTTACTTCTATTCAGGTAGTAGACGTGTTTTCCAAGATTTGTCACCATATTCTGAGATTTCCATTAAATTGATTCTCTTGACTATTCAACCAAAACTATATCATATGCGAAAAACGTACATGTGACACCGTCTCTTGTAGACATTTAGTAAGCACGTCTAGAACCAAAATAGAAAGGGAAAAAAAATAAGAGCACAAAGTTGGCTCTTTATACACACCTATAGTTAAAAAGAAATCTTCCGCACTCCCTTGTATTCTCACACTAGTCATGGTTCCTTCATACATGTTTTTTATTTCTCATAGCTATGATCTTATCTTCTAACATTTTGATATCCATAACTTCCGTCCAATTTTCATGTGTAATAATGCCTGCCTCATTTCTAGATCTTTTTTTTGTGTGCCAAAGCTTGAGGGAGCATTTGGAAGAGTTTATTTAGGCTTATCTTATGACATATGTACTTGAATAAGCATTTGGAAGAGCACTACACTGATGAACAAACTTCTTTACCCATAATCATTCAAACAATGTGGGGACTCGTGCAATATCGTAAACTACACCCTAGCATCGATGTAGCGATTCTTGCTCACTTGGCATTGTTCTCGAGTCATACAATGTATTGCTCATTGCCTTAGGGCAACAGCCTAACAATATCATTACTTCACATTCTTGCAAATCCTAATGAGGTTAAAGGCAACTAAACATTTATTATTCTTAAATTTGGGCTTACGGCCTAGCTTAACCTCACAAAACAGGCTTGTAAGCTGAGGATTGTCCGAGCCTTAGAAACCCAGGCCATATCTACAGTCAACGCGGGACTCTCAAAACACCTCCTCGCACTCAGAACTAGACATCTAAAGCATGGAAGTTACAAGTGGAATAATAGGGATCTCAAAACAATGATAAGATGGTTAACAGCTTAACCATATATTGATTTAATTAATCACTCCTCTAGGTGATTTCTCATAACTCTGTAAATATTTCATACAAAGTACTAAATTGTAGATCGCAATTATCCAGATAAAATCAAAAAATAAACATTGGTTTTCTCAAAGTTGCATGTACCATACGATTGTAAACATTTGGATTTACTTGTTTAAACAGATTCACCTAAAAAGTAATCTAATCCAAACATGCAACACGCACCAATAAAGGAAGGACTATAACAAGGAGTTGCAGTTCTATCATCTTTTATCATCAATAACAGAAACCAGATTATAATATGTTTCAGGAATATATACCGGGAAACCATACGTGAAAAAGTTGATGCTAAAAGTTCGAAAAACAGCTCCTCTGAGTAAAACATTTGTGTGCCTCACACCAGATCTGCACATTAAATTCAGGCACTCAGCAAGATATGATATAGAGCCACAATCCATATCCCCCCACCCCCAACTGGTCACAAAAGTGAAGGAGCAGAGGTAAAATAAAAAGGATAATCAGATAAAAACAAGCAAAATTGACACATTAGTTATCAGTAGCCATATTTCTTTCAACCTTACTTTCGTGACACCAACCATTTAAAAGAATTGCCTAGCAACAATCAACAATGTGATACCACCAGATAACGAGTTGAGTATTACTTAATCCTACAATAGAGCTTCACATAGTACGTGATTCAATACACTTAAGTTAACTAGTTTGGTTTGCTTATCATATTCATTTCCTGCTGATATGTTTCCACTAATAATTACAAAAGTGACACCTTCGTTTTACCTTATAATGTACTTCCAAGAATCGAAAAGGAAATGACAAAAACAACAAAATATTGATTTACCATTTCCTTCACAATTTTATATATATATATTTAAGTGAAAACAAGGTAGCGCTTTTGTGAATATTCGTGAAAACATATCAACTGCAAATAAAAAGCAAATGCAACGAATTATTTCCTCTTTGCCTGCAAAAATATGCAGAAGATGTTGAACTCATGATTCATAGGATGATTTTATGATAACGGTACATTAATTGTAACTATATGCAACATATCTGTATACGAAACATTGGTTTTATGGTGGCGAAATGTTTGTGGATCTTTATGGCATAAATATGAGCTATACATTGCTATGTATATGGTTATTAGCCTATGCAAAACATGACAATAATTTGTAAAATAAAAGCACTCAAACAATGGATGTGAGAAGATTTTACCACCTCAGCTGAAACTGTCAAAGTGCGGAGACGAAAATTGTGCATAGGAGAATTTTGCAAGAAAGGCAATAAAGACATGTAAACGCATAACTAATTGGGAAATCTCCTACTCAGTTGTCCTTCCAAAAGTTTACATTGAAGACATTACCCTCCTTTAATAAAAGCAAAGACTTGAGATAGCAATAGCATAACCTTGAGAGATAAATTTCATGGGCTAAGGATAGCCATGCAGACATCCCACAAATTCTTATCCATACCATACTTATACAACCTAAACAAAACTTATTTTCACTTAATTACCTTGATTCACGAATGAAAAACGAATGCTTAGAGGGAAGAAGTTGCTCAGTTAAGCTACAATCTGTCCTGGAAATAATAAAACCCATCTCCTCCAAATCAGATTTAATGAAAGACAGCTGCATCACAACAAAGGAAAAATTATATGACAAAACAGTGTCAGGATATAAGGTTGACTTGGTGTTTGGGGTGGAGGAGTTAAGGAGTGGAGTATGAGGAGGGGAGAGGGTTCAATCTCCACCTCCTAACATTAATTCTAACATTTGCCTTTCAGAAAATTTTAAGAAAAAAGGAAACAGCATCAGGTTGGTGCATAAGTGAAGACAAATAAAAAAAAAAAGAAAAAAACAATTTCAGTCACACAATATTTTATTTTGTATAAAATATATAGATATTGATTGTTCTCCATGTTCAAAGAAGAATGGCAATTGTTCATATGGATTGCAACTGGATGACAGATGTCATTCTTCCCACACCATTATCGTCTGTGCTTTATATTAGTTAAATTAAGGGATCGAATAGCACCTTAAAACCTTGTCATTAAAAGCCGATTAATGCACAAAGAGAGAATTACAAGAGTAGAAAAATGCATTAAGTTCTCAACAACATAGGCAGCTTGTCAAACTTTTTTACATTCTACATGTTCAGCTCTACTAAATTAAGAATCAAATATACCACAAGTGATGGGTGTGGTGTGAGACTGGAGCTGCAGTACCGAATATTAAAATGTGAATGTCCATTAGGTATTTAAGTAGCCTCTTCCAACCATCTTCAGTTAGAACCAATAACTAAGAAAACAGATACTTACCATTATATAGTAAAGTATGAGCGAAAGGCTGGAACAGATTTTGGGCCACTCAGTCTTCTCGGATATTTTGTAAAGACCAATTAAATCAGCCATCCATTGTATCACACTTGGATATTCCACAGGAAGTTGATATATGTAAAGCAGGAAAATATTAAAACCTGCATATAGCTGAAGAAGCCTCCACCACCTTCAGGATCACAGACACAGACATAAGCCCAAAGGACATTAAAAGAGTGTCAAATACCACCTAAAGAGATGATGAACGAGCATGAAAAAGACATCCATATAAAATCACCTGAAAAGCCCAAGAAAGTTGCTCGTCAAAGACCAATCGACGAGACCAGCACAGCTACCGACAAAAAAAGGCAGTGAGGTCCATGAAGGATGGCTAATTCCAACAACTAGCTGAATAGCAGGCAACAACAAGCAAGATGCCACCCGAAGATGAGAACCTTCAAACATAAAAACAGAGAAAAGAATAACATTATTTGCATCAAGTAACACTGTTAAGAAAATAGTATGGGAGTAAAAAGAGTACAGAGGAAGGTGGGGAATGGATATACACACACACACACACACACATAATACCAGCCCAACTCAACAGCTAAACCGGTATCTGCGATTATGTATTGATAATACAACTATGAACTATATAATGGTTCTATATGGTAATTGTTACGGAAAGAAGCTGTGGAATCAGATGATTTCCATTTAAGCCAAAGAAAAATGGAGTATATGGAATGTGAGTTGAGCAAAATGCCTGTTAGCATTGGCTTGGAGGTCATAAGTGGATATCATACTATACTACAAATCGCACAACTTAAGCATATTAGATTAGATGTATAATACAAAAAGTGGACAGACAGAGAGAGAGAGAGAGGAGGCCTAATCGAACACCTTTGATCCAAATCTTGCATTTGATCCTTCTCCTCACAGGCCCTTACATAGCCTTGATGTTATGAATGACTTTTATTTACACAAGGAAGCCTTTGCGGAGAAACCACCTCATTTTGTTATTCAAGGGGAGTTTGGGTGTGTTTGTTGCCTTACACGTTCTTTGTATGGAATGAAACAACTTTTTTGGGTTTGGCTTTGAAGTTTGAGTGAACCAGTTATTGACTTTGGCTTGAAAAGGAGCAGTAATGACCACTTTGTCTCTTACAGTCAATCTTAGGGAGGGTGTAATCTCATGGTCGCCAATGTTAGTGATATATTAATAACTACGAGTGACACTTACAGCATTTCCAAACGCGTGAGTTTTTCCTTCAAACCAAATTTGAAACAAAGGGCTTAGGAGTTAGGTCCATATACTTGGGAGTAGAAGATTCATTCTGAATTGCTAGCATCGTCAAACTGAGTAGTAACTCAGTTGTAAAAGCGGAAACCATTTGTTGAATGGGTAACTCTTGAAAGGAAAATTTTCTCATTTCTCTATTAAGATTCAATAAACTACAATACACATGTCCTACGTCTCTGTTTTCTCTCTATTTTCTGAGCTCTCATGTTGCTTGCCGGTTTAAAAAAATTGGTGCAGCCCACCAAATCATATTTTGTTCTTTATCTCTGTTTTCTCTCTATTTCTTAGTTTAGAGCCAGAGCATTGGAGAACTCAATAGAATTCTTGAAGAGAAGGGACAGAAACCACAATATTCATTTTTGTTTATTGGATCTGAGCCTCTCTGAGGACAAGAAGAGTGTAGAATGAGTTGAGGGGATCAAATACATTTGGATTTGTAGATGAGGCAGTAAGGGATTGATCTGGATAGGGAAGACAGTGACAAACAACCCTCATGCGATATCGCAATGTCACGAACAAAGATGAAGAAACAGCTGGGGGTAAACCTCGATAGCAATTGTTCAGACTGTGATGGAGATGACCCTCCTTCTTGGAAAAGGAAGTAGAATCGCCTGTTTTTTGAAGGACGGGTGCATTAGGTTGGATTGCCCTCGCTCTCAAAAATTCGTTTAGGTGCAGCAGACAACAAACAGAGAAGGTCAGTTCACCTTCAGTAGTATGAATGAAAGAGCAGTGAACAGGGTTCAATTCTCGAGGAAGATGCAGAAGTTAATGTGCGAAGAATTGTTGAAGCTTTGATTCAGAGATTTGAGTGAAGACTGAAGAGGCATGGGTAATGTGTTCAAAGACTTACAACCATGCATCAATCAACTATATACATTTAAATATCTAAAATATTGGTGGCACGTATGATTTTGATCACAGAGGAACAACTTGGGATACTTTTTGAGGCTTGAAGGCGGAGGAGATCAAATGTAAGGTGTGTACCGGTGACTAAAGGAAATCACTAGGGAGTGAGAAATCCTTTGGAAGGAGAAGTAACTCTCTCTGTCAATATTTGAAAAACCTTTTAAGATTTGCTCTCTCTCTCTCTCTCATAACTTGTTTGCTTGCCGGTTCCTAACAGTTGGCTCTCTTCGCAATTAGACGGGCAAGTATTAGCACAGTTTAGCGTGCTTGAGGGTATTCAAATCCTTTGCACTATTAGGTATTAAACTTTACTACTAACCTAGTTTACAATACATAAGACGTGCTCCAGCATCTGAAACACTTTTTTATTTGATAGAGCACAACAGCATAAATTGATCCATGTAATCAACTCAGTGGGAAATGTTAGGTTGTTTTTGCATAACACTTCCCTTAGTACTGAATACTTATCTAAATTCCTCTCAACATACAAAGCATAGCAATACATGCGCTTATGAGTTATGAAGTACGGACATGTTAACTTCATATATTTCCATCATATACTAATACTCAATTATCATGTGTTATGTAAAATGTTCATCATACAAAGCATAGCAATACATGCGTTTATGAGCTATGAAGTATGAACACATGAACTTCATATATTTCCATCATATGCTATTATTACTCAATTACCATAAAATGTTCATCATACATTAAACTGTTAAAGAAGCTCCGAAAACCACAAGATTATTAATATGAAGAATCTGGTAATTTTAGTTGCCAAAAGTTTGCATTATACACACTGTAAAGAAAGCAAGTAACTAGATGAAACAAAATTAAATGCGCTGGTTTTGATTATTTTGATACATCTCACCAATGTTGGTGCATGAAATGATGAAACAGTTAACCATCAATTTCATACAATGTTAATATTTTTGTATGGCACCGATTAACTGAAGGCAACCCTTACTTCAATCAACCAGGAAAAAAATTGTGTTCCTTACCACAAACAATACAATGATGATCAAAGATACTAGATATAGATGCATTAATTAGCACATATCCTTGAGAGATGACAATCATGTATGAAAACCAGATATTTCATATTGCACATTGACAATTAGAGTGTAGTAAAAATATCAAACATAGCAATCAAAAGACGAGAAAAAAATAAACAAAAGGGTCAAAATAAACTACTTACAAACCTAAATGTTCGACAATTGACATGAAATGACCCTGATATGAATCTTGCCATCTATTCAGAAAAAGCCTCTTCCCATATATATCAACTACAGCAACAAGAAGTGCTAGCAGTTGTATAACCAAGAAATAAATTACATACGGAGATTTCCAAGACTGGACTCTGCAAGACCACACCCCAGAAACAACAAGTCAGTATGTTATCAACAAAACCAATTAAATAAACAATAAATGAAAACGAAATCAATCAATCTCACGTCATAAATCCAATCAGATTTGCCCACCAAGAATCTGGTATACTCCATGACATTGGCTCAACAGCCCATATTACAAGATAAATCAATTGAAAAAGTACTGCAGCGGCAGAAAAGATAACAATCGGCCACAGTAACAAAAACCTCCTTCGGAAATGAAATCCTACAACAAGAAAAACAACCTTATTAGTAATGAAATATACAGCCTAAATACAGCATGAGTGAGCTTAACACAGTATACCAATAAACAGAATCAATAACAGCAACCCATTTGATCCTTGTATTTACGGTATAAAATGTTAGATTTAACTCAGTTTGGAAATAATCCATGTAAGCAGGGGCAGATCTAAGTATATGTGAGGGTGTGCAAGTGCACACGCTTAAAAATAAAATTAAGCCCCTACTTTTTATATAATTTTTATTTTAACTCTGAAAATAAAATTTTGCAACCTACTTCACAATTCTAACAATTAAAGAAATAATAAACTTACAATTTAGTTCCAGAACTTACACTGTCTCTTCTACCTAATTCGTAAAGTATATAAAATAATAACTAGTCTCTAAAGTTCGTGAAATCTTTCAAATTAGACTCTAAAGTTTTAGTAAATTTGCCTTATTAGTCTCCGTAAAAGACTATTTATAAAACTTTAGGAAGTAATTTGACTGATATCACATACTTTTACAAACTACATATTATTTTCATAGACTTTAGGATCTAAATAGGAGAGGGTGTGTATAGTGGCGGATCCAAAAAAATTCTTCCATGGGGGCAAGAAAATAATATTTTTATAATATTCCACTTAATAAAAATATTAAATTTTGTGATAAAATGCACGTGGCAAAAAAACTGTAAAAAAGATATCCAGACTTTTACAAATTGCAGGTGTCTCCTACGCATTTTCATAGTCTGAAAATGTTGTATGATATTTTCGTTATCAATATTATCAAAAATATCTCTCTCAATATATGTACTAGAATAAGTTGGGCTTGTATGTTTGAGGAATTGAAAATTGGTGGGGGCAAACTCTATTTTTTAATGGGGCCAACTTGAAAAATATTACATATATAAAACTAAACTTTTTTTCTTCAGAGGCATTTGCCCCCATATTGGCATGCATACATCCGCCATTGGGTGTGTAAACTTAAAGACTAAATTTACTCTGCAATAAATTTGGAGTAAGATAATTTGATTCCTTAATTTTAGTGAATTAAGTGAGGATATTTGAAAAAGAACCTTTAAACAATCCTATGAACTAACAATTTTGATAATGAATTTTTTTTCACCCCCTGACCTAGGGTTCTGGATCCGCCACTGCATGTAAGGAGGTTGGCCTGTTGGTAAGGACGTCATTGTCACAATATGATAAAATTTAAAAATAATAGTCCAATGGTTTAAGCAAAAATATCTAATAACCAAACAGAAAGAACAAAGAAGCTTACCTAATTGTGATACATTGTACAGAATTAGAAGAAAGGATATCAAATCAATAAGAGAGATCAAACTCCAGTTGATCAAAGAAGCTGCAAGAAACAGAGCAGATAAAATTAAGCAACATACTGCAACAATGAAGTACATATTCATATGTGTCTGCATAACGAAAGCAAACATAAATATCAAAAAGATTATTTGAAACAACATAAAAAAATGCTTAATATTCTTCCTTTCATTGTTCAGCCAGTCTAATAATACAAGGCCATTCAAGTTTCAACATTCGTAAATAAAACCATACTGCCAAACTAACTCTTACTTCGAAATCAATCACTAATTACTAACTCTAACTTCAAAGTTTCTACAATTTTTCATTATTTTAATTTAACCAGTCCAAACTCTCAACATAGTACAATCTAGTGCTTATGATGATTTGAATGAATTTCTATAGTTTGGAATTAATAACAACATAAAAATCAAATCAATCAGTAATTATGAACAACTTATGCTGTAAGGAAACTATTAATGTCAGCTCGGCATATACAAGAAGATTTAACAATAAAAAATGTTAATCAATGAACCTCAGAAGCTCACTCTTATGTACTGTTTCGAAAACACAAATTGCAATGTTTTTCGTACCTGTTAGAAGCAACGAAGGCAGCACGAAACCCGCTAGAAATTTTCCCATTGGATTCAGCGGCAACACGAGGCGATCACATCGAGATTCAAACCAATTAGTTCGTAAGAGATTCAATCCTTTTTATCGAGAAATGAGTTTCTTGAATCACGAAGAAAGTACTTTCCGGCGCAGAGAGAATAACTCGCCGGAAACTACCACCAACTCGCGAAAACCGAAATGTTTCTTTTCTTCGCGCTTTGCAGTTTCAGTTTGTGCCCCCTCCTCCTCAGGTAAAATGCTGATAAAACAATCAGAATTTCGTTGATAGATATTTTCTTAACCAATAAGCCAGCAAAAATAAACAAATATATAATAATAATTAAAATAAATAAAAAGGTTTCCTAAACTTGCACACAATAGAATTGTGTTTAGAAAAGATTGTCGAATTAAAAATTGTCCACAATTTCTTCAAGCTTTTTTTTTTTTTGATTGCACTACTATTAATCTATTATACTGTTATTTCAATTTTAAGATGTTGACTCTACGGTGCCCAGCCCGCTCCGAGCCCGCACCCTCACACACACATATAGAAAGAAAGAAAGAAACTACTAATATTTTGGATGTTTTTAATTCACTAAATGTATAATATTTTAATTAGTAGATGAAAAAAATAATGTCTTTTTAAATTGAATTATAATGTTTTCAATATTATTTATTATTTTTTGTTGTTAAAAAATATATTAAATAATCTATTTAATTAATTCCGGTTCAACCCCCGATTCAATCGGTTAAACCCAAAAACCCCTGAACCACTACCTCTTCTGGTTCAATGTTCGGTCCGATTTTGATTACCTTGATGGGAATAGACACTATAGTACCCTGCCCATACATGTGCGGCCTCGGGTGCGACCATTATAGTATCCTGCCCATAGGGTACCCATTGTCATCCCTACTCTTTGACGTAGAGAGATCTTATTTGTTTGGGTAAGGAGAAGCTTGTTGAGGGATGGTTTGAGGCTTATGTGCGTAGGGATTTGGGTGATGGTCATCGAGTAGATTTTTGGAATCACCATTGGATTGGGCATCAACCTCTTAGTTTGGATTTTACAAATCTATTTGCAGCTTGCCTGAATCAGATTTTAATGGTGAAAGACATGGGAGGGTGGATCAACAATGAGTGGCATTGGAGTTTCCCTTGACATGATTCGGTTGACCACGTTGTATTGGAGGAGAATCACATCTTGTATTCTATTGTTTATGAGCTGAATATTGAGCATGGTAAAGAGGACTTTTGAATTTGGGTCTTGAATTCTAGCAAGAATTTTACAGTAAGTTCTTGTTGTGATTAGATTGTTTCAGTTGCTACTAGTTCTGCTCTGTTAGCGATTTTAGTGGGGTTTTTAGCGATCAGCACTTCTATCTCCTCTAAAGTCATCATCTTTGGTTGAAGGGTGTTTAAAAATTCCCACCCCGTGCATGCATTTTTACTTCGTCGAATGTGATTTCTTCTATTGAGGCGGATGTATGTCCAATGTGCAATGAGGAGTGTGAGGACTGTTAAATGTGTTGTAATTCTAGTTAATGTCATAAGTGATGTTGCAGCATCATATGTTGCTAATAGTACTGTAGCACTGAACGCTGTAGAATTGAACGTTCTAAGTTAGTTTGTTAGATTGTAAGTTGACAATTATTATTGTTAGCTCTATTCTGTTAGAGCAGATGTGATTGTTGTATAAATAAGCCTAAGGGTCAGTGAATGAAATCAAGATTTTTCAGAACTATTCCTATACTTGTAGAATCATTTCATTCCATTTTTTCATAGTTCAATTACGTAAATTATCAATTATTGCTCCTACATTTGGTATCTAATATCTAATTACGATCTAAGTCAAGAACGCTTCGTGAAGATGATGAAAAACATTCTGAACAATTTTGAAACCCAACTGATCTTGGAGTGACGTAAATTCTACTGACTGGTTAACTGCCTCATAACGTTGATGGGTTGGTTGATGGAGAAGGAGTTGGTGTTGCACGTACAGTTGGTGGCGCACGTGGATTACGATTTCAAATTTCTAATGAACCGTTGTTTGATTTTCAAAATGTTTCAATTGATTTAATTGTTTTATTGATTTTAATGTTTTTAGTTTTTATTTATTTATGTTTTCTGTTTTTATCAATTAAAAAATTTAAATGCTTATGTGTAACTTCATTTACAATTAAATAATACTAGTTTGTATGACCCGTGCGCTGCACGGGTATACATTTACTTTTAACTTAAAATGTGACAATTTTATTTAGGACTTAAAACAACATAAATTGTATATTTTGGTGTATTATGTGAGATATTAAATAGTTTGTACACTATCTAAAATAAAACTATTATGTTATATAATAGATATATGTAAACGTATTATTAACATATATTTATACATATTTTATAGTAAGATATATATTTAATTGTGTAATAAAAAGTATATATTTCATAATCTCGTATTCTCTCATGATATTTATTCTATTTCGAGAAAAATTATAAACGTGAAAGACAAAAATAAATAATTAGGAGGAATATAATTAAAAATCTGGTAATTAATAGGAGGTTAAGATTGTCTAATATTTTAGTACATTTGTTTCTCAAAAACACTGTAAATATTCAAATTATTGGCACAAAAAAGATGTATTCAAATTAATTTGTAAAAAATTGTCATGTTTCTCAGTTATCGTTTTTTACCCAATGTAAATATAACATCTAATCAATATTATATTCATGTAGATTTTTTTAAAATTTAATTTATTAAACAGTTAGCAGACATAATGTTGTGTTCAATAATCAAGATTAAATAGGGATATTTGAAGACCAAATAAAAGAAAAGATAAGTATAAGGTCAAAAGGGTATTTTTGGTTTTTCAGAAAAGGTTAGAATTTTGTTGTAGTGACAAAATCAGAAGTTAGTAAAAAACAAACACTTTAACCGCAAAAGAAGACTATATCAATTAGATTAGAATTAGTGAACAATTAAAATAATAAGTAGAATAATTGTCAAGTTGTCTTGCAAAGTTTCAATTCCCAAAGACTAAACGGTAATCTTGCAAAAAGAAAAAATTAAAATGTCAAATTGTCTTGCAAGTTTAGTCATCAAGATACTTGAAGCATTAAAGATGCCTATTATATTCATCTCTTTCCGTGGTTATTTGCTTGAGAAAATATACAGAGACATATCTTTGGTAGTACCATTTCATAGAATTCATGAACACGAAAGTAACATAAAAAAGAGAGGACACATTTGAATGGAGTTGAATGGAAAAATGGCATGGTCAGTCTGTGACATACTATTCCGGTCAACTCTAGTGACCCAAAAAAGATCAAGTCAGGAAAGGGAACAACCATCAATCCATCATACATGCATAGAAGTTTAAGTCAAACTGTACATTTTTTTTAGGTGAAAAGTCAGACATATACATTCAACTTTGAAGTGTAAGCAAATTTCCCGATGTTGGTGTAGAAGTCAGAAAAGTGGTACTACTCATTGGTTGTTATAGTTTTATATCCTCTTGAAAGGTTGAATCCAGAAATCTTAGAAATTTCTTCTTCCACTTCACAGAGCATAGACCTTGTTGCATCTGAAGCATAACTGTAAAACAAAATGGAGATTGAGTGTAGGTGTTTGGGAATTGAAAACAACGGCAGGTCCACATTTAGAGAAACAAAAGTAGCTAAATAGAGCTTATTCCCTAAATTGAACAGAGTAATGTGACAGACACTCGCATGTAAATGTTGGTGTCCTAGTAAAAAGGAGAAAAAAGATAAGAATCCTTGATTTGATCACAACAGATATTTCAGTAGAAATGCATTTTGAAATCGAAAGCAAAGAATACTTGCAAAAGTAGTATCAAACTTTCTGTTTAGAGTAACAAATAGGCCCGTGAAATCCCCAAAGGAACATAGGAAGTAGCTGGAGGGTGGGAAGCCAAATGAAGCTAATTATTAATCAAATCAAAATACTACAGAAATAAAGCCAGAGCCTTGTCATAGATAGATGTTCATATGTCTACATGTGTGAAAAAAATGCTCTGAGGAAAAACATACAGCAACGCATGTGGCAAACTAAAAGTAAGGACTTAAATATCCCAATTAAGGCAGGCAAGGTAAATTCCATTACATAATATGATAGCAGACCCTTGGTTAAAAGGGTATACTATAGGAGGAAAGGAAATGTAACTACTAGCTAGAGGGGCATTATTGTAAATTTAGGGGGGTAACTAAATGTATAAATAAGACCATAACTGCATACTGTTAGTTAGTTAATGAAGTGGTAAACAGAAACAGAATCACAGTTCACTGGAACTCAAAACCAGAAACAATTGATTGTAACCTCTCCATGATTCATTGAATTCAATACTAAAATTCCCTCTTGAATCAGTTGAGTGTATCAACTGGTATCAAAGCAATTCGATCTTCGGCTTGTTCATGGTGCGCAAGAAGGCAGCTTCAACCACGATGGATCCCAGAATTGAAGAATTGGAACGCAAATTTCAAGAATCTGAGGCGCGCAATCAACAACGTCTCAACGAGACGCTCGCTCGTATGGAAGCAATGTTCGCAGCGATTCAATTGAAGGAATCGGGTCAAACTGACCCGGGTGACCCGAGAGCGAAGGAAAGGCCAAATCATGGCGACGGTGATCGAAGATTTCGCAAGGTTGATCTTCCGGTGTTCAACGGCGACGATGCCACCGGTTGGCTCACGAAATAGATCATTTTTTCAAGGTTCGAAGGATTGAAGAGAATGAGAGGTTAGACGCAGCGTTAATGGCGATGGAGGGTGAAGCGCTGGCGTGGATGCAGTGGTGGGAGGCGAATACGGAGGTGCTGTCGTGGAGGGGCCTTAAAGAAGCGGTGCTCCGCCGTTTCCAACCCACGGTGGTGAACAATGCGTTCGAGTTACTGATGAATATGAAGCAAGAAGGCACTGTTAGGGAGTATCGCAAGAAATTTGAGACGATTGCGAGCCACATCAAGGTCCAAGATCAATCCTTGTTTACGGGGATGTTCTCCAACGGTCTTGGGGAAGATCTAAGGGCGGAGGTGCGCCTGCAACGGCCACAGAATCTTGCAGAAATGATGGATGTAGCTCTGCTAGCAGAGGAGAAAATTGGCGCTGTGGGAAGGTATGGGGGTCGTAATTTTGGAGGATTCAAGAACAATAAGGCTGATGTTCATACCAAACCCACTACAGAGGCAAGCACCACTGTCAAGAACACTGATACAGGGAAGAATGCTTGGCCACTGAACGCCAAGTCAGTGGGTGGCAAGGATATTGAAGAAAGGCGCAAGAAGGGTCTATGTTTTACTTGTGAAGAGAAATACACGCCTGGCCACATATGTAAGAACAAGGTTCTTAAATTGTTGTATGTAGAAGAACTGGTGGAGGAAGAGGAGGAGAAGAAAGATGAAGATGAGGAAGAAATTGTGTGGGAAGCCACCATGAAGAGCCTCCATTTGTGTAGCATGGCAGGTCTGTCTTCCAAATGCTCCTTCATGGTGAAAGGTTTGATTGCATTACTTGAGATTCTGGTATTAATTGACTGTGGTGCCACCCATAATTTCATATCCAGCAAATTAGCCACTAAGTTGGGGTTGACAATTGAAGACACCTCACCATATTGGGTAAAGATTGGCAATGGCCAAAGAATAAGAATCCAAGGTGTGTGTAGGGGGGTCAAGATGATCCTACAAGGGCTAGAAGTCATGGTGGATTGTTTCATCTTTCCACTAGAGGAGAAGATGTGGTACTAGGGATTGATTGGTTAGAAAAGTTGGGTGATGTCAAGGCCAATTTCAGAGACATGACATTGAAAATGAAGGTCAATGGGGAAACCAAGTGCTTAAGAGGTGATCCCCAGTTGTCTAGGAGGGAGGTGAGTGCCAAGCAGATCAGGGAGGAGCTGCAAGATCCTGAAGAGTTGTACATTCTGGATTGCAGAAGCTTGGAGGTGGCTGATGCAGGACATATCACCTTACCAGAGGTAATTCAGTCAGTTATTGATGAGTTTGATTCTCTGTTTCGTGAAACTGGAATGCTACCACCAGAGAGACCAATTGACCATGCCATAACACTCAAAGAGGGAGCCAATATACCTAACTTGAGACCCTATAGATACCCTCATTTCCAAAAAAATGAGATTGAGAAGTTGGTGACTGATATGCTCAGAACTGGAATCATTAGACCTAGTACAAGCCCTTACTCTAGTCCTATTATATTGGTGAAAAAGAAGGATGGTAGTTGGAGGTTCTGTGTTGACTACAGGGCACTGAACAAGCTCACTATACCTAATAAGTTCCCCATTCCATTGATTGATGAATTGCTAGATGAGCTGACAGGAGCTACTGTTTTCACCAAGTTGGATCTTAAATCTGGTTACCACCAGATTAGGATGAGGAAGGAAGACATACCTAAAACTGCATTTAGAACACATGAAGGGCATTATGAGTATATGGTCATGCCTTTTGGGCTAACCAATGCCCCTTCAACATTTCAGGCACTAATGAATGAAGTGTTGAGGCCATTTTTGAGGAAGTTCACATTAGTATTCTTTGATGATATCATCATATACAGCCAGAATTTAGGTGAGCATGCTGAGCATCTCAGGAGAGTGTTTGAAGTACTCAAGGAAAATGACTTGGTGATAAACAAGAAGAAATGTGACTTTGCAGTAAGTTGTGTAGAGTATTTGGGGCATGTGGTGACTGCTGATGGGGTAGCTACTGACCCTAAAAAGATTAGTGCAGTGAATGATTGGCCTACTCCTAAGGACCTCAAGAGTTTAAGAGGATTTTTGGGGCTAACAGGTTATTATAGGCGATTTGTGAAGGGGTATGGTGTCATTGCAAGGCCACTAACTGACTTGCTAAAGAGAGACAGTTTCAGTTGGAGTACTGATGCTGAGGCAGCATTCCAACAGTTAAAACAGGCAATGATTTCACTACCAGTTCTAGCCATGCCTAATTTTGAAAAGCAGTTTGTGATTGAGACTGATGCCTCAAGCAAGGGGGTGGGAGCTGTGCTGAAGCAAGAGGAGAAGCCTATTGCTTATTTCAGTCAGAAACTTTCATTAAGAGCTCAACAAAAATCTGCTTATGAGAGAGAGTTAATGGCCATAGTGTTGGCTGTACAAAAATGGAGGCACTACCTATTAGGACAGCATTTCCTAGTACGAACAGATCAGCAGAGCCTGCTATTTCTCACTGACCAGAATCTGTTAGGGGGAGAACAGGTCAAGTGGACCTCCAAGTTGTCAGGATTTGACTTTGACATTCAATACAAACCTGGTTGTTCAAACAAGGTTGCTGATGCATTGTCAAGACAAATGATTTTTGCAACCATATCTCAAGTCACATTACCAGAATGGAATGAGTGGGAGGAAGAGATTAGAAGCTGTCCTACTCTTCAAGCTCTAATCCAACAGGTGGTACTCAAAGAGACAGGCTCCAGTAAGTTCTCAGTGAAGCAGGGATTGCTCTACAATGGTACTAGCTTGGTGCTTCCAAGGAATTTCTCCAAGATCCCTACCATCTTGACTGAATTTCATGTATCCTTGCAAGGGGGGCACTCAGGTTTTTTTAGAACATATAAAAGAATAGCTGGGGTGTTCTATTGGCAACGGATGAAACAAGACATAAAAGAGTTCATTATGCAGTGTCAGCAGTGCCAGCAGAGCAAAACTCAAACACTCGCACCAGCTGGGCTATTGCAACCATTACCTATTCCTCACAAGGTGTGGAATGAAATCTCTATGGACTTCATTGGTGGTCTCCCTAGAGTAGGCAAGCTTGATACCATACTGGTGGTGATTGACAGGCTCTCTAAGTACGCACATTTCCTACTATTAGGGCATCCTTATAGTGCTAGTGATGTTGCTCACTGTTTCATATCAGGAGTCAT
Organism: Astragalus glycyphyllos; assembly: GCA_963573325.1. Classification (NCBI taxonomy): domain Eukaryota; kingdom Viridiplantae; phylum Streptophyta; class Magnoliopsida; order Fabales; family Fabaceae; genus Astragalus; species Astragalus glycyphyllos. The sequence goes on from OY754309.1 coordinate 62,322,746, forward strand.
TAAACTCCATGGCTTCCCAGAAGTCATTATATCAGACAGGGACAGGGTATTCCTTAGCCATTTCTGGAGGGAATTGTTCAAGCAAGCTGGCACTAAGTTGAGGTATAGCACTGCCTTCCATCCACAAACTGATGGACAGACAGAAGTGACCAATAGATGCTTGGAAGTATACCTAAGATGCTTTGTGGGTGATTATCCTAAGTCTTGGCCTAAGTGGATCGCATGGGCAGAGTTATGGTTTAATACCAATTATAATGCTTCTATTGGCATGACCCCATACAAAGCATTATATGGAAGAGATCCAAACCCCATTGTTAAGGGTCCTGCTATCCCTTCTAACATTGAGGAAGTGAACACTCTGTATGAAGACAGAGATGCTCTACTGGGACAACTCCACAACAACCTCACCTTGGCACAACAGAGGATGAAAAGACAAGCTGACAAACATAAGAGAGACTTGACCTTGGAGGTTGGTGACTGGGTATATTTGAAAGCTTGTCCTTATAGGTGGAAATCACTAGCTGCTAGAAGAAATGAGAAGTTGAGTCCTAGATTTTATGGGCCCTATCAAGTGATTGAGAAAATTGGATCTGTGGCATACAAGTTGCAACTACCAGAGCAGTGCAAAATTCACCCTGTATTCCACATCAGTAAGCTGAAGAAGACCGTGCCAGGGCAATATCAAGCACAAGCTATTCCACTTGCACTCACGGAAGAAGGGGTACTGCAACCAGAAATTGAAGATGTTCTGAACCTGAGGTACAACTCAAATGGTAACACTGAAGTGCTTGTGCAATGGAAAGATCTACCTACATGTGAGAATTCATGGGAACTTGCTGACAAGATACAGACTGTTTTTCCTAGTTTTCCCCTTGAGGACAAGGTGAAAGTCCTAGGGGGGGGTATTGATAGCAGACCCTTGGTTAAAAGGGTATACTATAGGAGGAAAGGAAATGTAACTACTAGCTAGAGGGGCATTATTGTAAATTTAGGGGGGTAACTAAATGTATAAATAAGACCATAACTGCATACTGTTAGTTAGTTAATGAAGTGGTAAACAGAAACAGAATCACAGTTCACTGGAACTCAAAACCAGAAACAATTGATTGTAACCTCTCCATGATTCATTGAATTCAATACTAAAATTCCCTCTTGAATCAGTTGAGTGTATCATAATATCAAATATGTTTTGAACCATATGCCTCAAGATCAGTAACCTGGGCTTGTGTCCAACTTTTGGGCAATCCCAAACCTAGTCAAATCTGCATGACATAGATGTCCTCAAGTACTTATTCTTCTAGTTGATTAAATGTCAATCTGCATCACGTGCAATACCATGAGAGAATCTTGCAAAACTGCAACTATATGCATCAACACAACATTGCTAAATCATAAATATGTTGACATAAGCATGAGAATCGGTAATCTGAGGAAGATGCAGATGCATATTCAATGTCACATTAATATGTGAGTTGGAGAAAGATTATATGTATGTGAGTTGGATGAGGATCCATATGAAAAGAAGCTACATAGATTTATCAGTAGGTCTGTCGATTAAGCATGATTGCAACACAACCATAACTTATCATAGTCCTTAATACACATATGAAAGACTATAAACATAGTCCTGGACATTTGTTACAATTAAAAGATGAAACGTACAGAACCAATCGCAACAATGGATGTCCATAAAAATAGTATTTGAAGCTGATATTTTTAGCTAAACCAATTACTGCCACATGCATGTCCTCTCAGAAGATATTTTAGCAAGCCGAAGAAAAACTCGTGCCATACAAAAATGTATAAAGAAACTGAAACATGACCATTTACCTTAGAATCAGGAGCAGTAGGATCAATTCTTCTAGTACACACACATTTCTGATCTGGTTTCATTCCCATTGATATTTTGGGGACAGGACTTTCTATTTTCTGCCACTCAACCCCATGAATAGGGAACCCTATGACAGCAGATTGAGAAAGAAAATTCTAAGCTTCAAATCACGAAATTTTCGCAATGCTCATCTAATCTAACTGCTTTAAAAGTGAAATTTGAGGTCACGGCAACCTAAATACCAGACTGGCATATGATTCACTGTTCGATTTCTGTTTCATTTGATACTAAATTTTTATAGTTGTTATGACATTTTCTTGCTTCAGAATTTAAAAGTACCACAATTGAATATGAAGGCATACACATCACGTGAGTTGTACATTAGATTCTGATATATACATGTGGTATATTTCTTTTCATGGACAACATTCTGGTAAAACAAATCTATAAAACATGGAAAGTAAGAAAACAACATTATCACTATATAATTATAATCATATAAGGGGCAGTTTACAAAGCATGGAAAGTAAGAAAAAACTGGTAAAACAAATTCATAGAATGGAATCCAACTTGATAAAGGTTATTTAGGATATAGTTGATTGATTAGTAAAATAAAGTGATTTAAATTGATATTATGTAGTGAGCTTGACACTGGCCCCAAATTTATTGTTGCCGAGTTTCAATTTAAGAGCAATATCACTCTCGATAGAGTAAGACATATTCTTATGTTTTTCGCTCTTACCATTTTTGTCTCTAGCTCTAGTTCTTCCCCACCATTTACCAAATCACTCCAATATGCAACTCCTGCACAAACACACTAAAAGCATTTGGAGCTGTATGTTTTACTAAAGGATCTTCATCAAAGAATTGATATGTTGTGACAATTCAACCTTACATGTAAGAGGTGAAACCAATAAGGAAAAAAAATAACAGATCCATAAGTATGCAAGAAATAACAACAACTAATATGTGTTATTAACAGATCCTTGGATGTAGAAAATTCTCACAATGCTTAACAGCTATTATGTGTTATTAAATAATCAACTACTGTGAAAAACAAAAAATCTGTCCTACAACAATAAGAGGTAAAACTAATTTTGCTTCTCATAATCTATATTAATTTAGATGCTATAGAAAAAGAGGGCATTCGAGAGTTTAGTCCTGAAAGCATCAAGTAATAGAAGGCAGACAGACATTCAAGTATTAAAGTTTCAGCAGCTATACATTTAAGTCTCTAATTCCACTTTAAATCCACCAATAAGTCTTTTATAAGAACTTATTATCATTGTTTCATTCTCGACATATGCAGAACTACAATGAAGAAAGATTCAATGCTATTATCCAATATCTAACACAAATTATGATGTAAGAATCAATGCTACCTTGCCGCTTCCCGTCGCCGCAGTCCGCCGCCGCTCCCTGTCGCCTAAACCTTGATTTTAACACTACCTATCGTGAAAATCATTTACAAATTTGTCAATCAATCAACTAATCATGAAAGATAATAAAAAGCACAAATCAATCAACTACAGGCACAAAACATGCTCCTCTACAAAGGTAAATTGTGAAAGAACAATAATACAAAAAGAATAAGTGATAATACTATTCCGGATAATAATATATAATTGAAACTCGATATCTTTGAATATTATCCATACTAAAGATGCTCACAATAGACATTTGGAAAGAATTAAACCATAATAGAAGAGAAAGGGAGAGAGTCATTGTCAAGAAGTTAAAGACGAAGAGAAAGAGGAGAAACCGATAATACCTTGTTTGAGAGAGAGAGAGAGATCAATGGTTCTTCTACATATGCAACAAAAGCTTAAAATTAAAAATCATTAAAAATAATAAATTTGAAGAAAACAAATTTAAAATAATGGAACCTCAAATGACCAAAACCCACTACAAAAATGGTATTAAATGCAAACAAATACAGATCCAGTAAGAAACCAAATGCAACCAAATCCTTCGTAGGGTTTTCGTTTGAAATTCCACTCTTTCTGTTTGCCCTTTCATCTCTTGCGACGTTTAGGGTTTTCGTTTTTTCTCCTTCATTTTTTGGTACACTGAAGGAAGAAGATGATGATTTGAGAAATGAGAGAGGAGAGAGATCGAAGAGACAGAGAAAGATTGCGAATTTTGGGGGTAGTAAATTAGGCTAATTGTTTAGCATAGTGCTGACTCAGTGTTTTAATGCAATGGGAATATACCAGGTCTGATGTTGAGTTGCTGTGAAAGGTGATAAGGCTGAAGAAGAACTCGTGTGACTTGCTTAAGAAGAATATTTTTTGAATTCTGATTAAGTGTGTATCCACAATTGTAGGAATGGATTAATTACTAATTGAATGACATTTGTTGCCGGCCATTTTTAATTACCTGATTGACGTTTCCTTTTTTGGTTAATGATCATTACCCTGAATCGGTGTGGGTTAGGGTGAGGAAATACAAAATTTCTCCATCAAACACAAATACACTTTTGCACCATTGATTTATTATATATCTATTATGTGGATGAGATTGATTACTTGTTACTTGTTTAAACTTTATGTACCATTTCCATCCTATTTAATATAAAGTCCTCATAGTTCATTGAATTTACTTAAATATATTTTCTTTTTTACTCCATTAGTTTAGTTTATGTAATTTCTTTGATCGAAATATTTGTTTTTTTAACACCTTTTTTGTTTGTGAAGTTTTTTTGTTTTTGATGCTTTAATTTTTTTGGACATCTTAGTGGTGGTTTAATTTATTATTTTTCGGATAAGTCGTGGTTCAATTTGCTATGTTGTCAGCATTTGTAATTTTTTTTTTCCCGATAAACAATGATTCATTCAAAAAAGCACTAGGAGTGCTCAAAACCACAAATACAAAGAATGGGTCACAAGTTGTTTATACATGAAAGTGCGTTATTCCACCATAAAGACGGAATAAAAGAAGACTTACTACCCACCCCATAAATGAACCAGCACCAAGATAAGAACTTCACCTGGGCCACAATCGAATCAAACTTTGGTTCATCCCACTAAAACAAACACCGTATGGGATAGCTAAAGACACCAACAACTTGTCAACCAAATAAGATGTTTGACCACCCTCTTTGTTTTCTTGCCTTTGTAAATTTTTTATTCATGGTATTTCGACAATATATAATAGGATAAAATAAGTTTTTTGGTCTCTACAAAATAGGGTCTTTCTAAGTTTAGTCCCTACATTATCGAAATAGGCGTTTTGGTCCTCATCTTATTTTGCTGTTTTCATTATTAGTCTCTGTCGTTAATTATTACTAACTGGGCTGACAGAAATCATGACTGGACACGCCACGTGGACGTTTTAATTAACGTGGCGTCCACGCGGTATGCTAACGCATATTTTTTTATATTTTAGTTTAAATAAGTAAATATTTAAATATTGAAAACAAAAAAAAAGTAAATATTTAAATTAAAAATTACAAAACCAAAAAACCCAAAAATAATTCCTCTCCTCTCTCGTTGCAACTGTTCCTCTCCCCCATTTCTTCAATCGGCAACCATTCCCCCCTTCAATCTCCAATTGTTCTCTTGCTCTCCCATTTTCATCTTTAATTTCTGCAATTGTTCTCTATTTTTCGTTAGGCGATGCAACAGATTTGGAAACGAAAACAAGGCAGATCATCAATGTTATATCATCAGACACAGACCCTGCGTTTCTGCTACTGCATTTTTCATTTTGCGATTATGTTACTGCGCTTTGCATTTTGCATGATAGCGATTTTGTTTTCCTATCTGTGAGTTTTGCGATTCTGGGTTTGGGGTGTTGAAATCTGGGTTAAGCAAAAGAGAAGACACAGACTGTTGCTTGTGAAAAGACACGGTCCTCCATTGCTGTTCCAAAGAACACTTTGAATCTCAGATCTCAGATATTCTCTCACGATGCTTTTCTCCCTCTCTTCTTTTTCTGAGAGATGATTCGAAAATGTAAAAAGGAGATTTTGGAGACTTTCAGTTTGTTGAAGATGGGGATTTGAGATTAGGTTGTTGAAGAAAGGGAATTTGAGATTTGTTGTTGAAGAAAAGAAATTTGAGATTTTGGAGACTTTGATTTTGTTGAAGACACATGTCAGTGTTGTTGATGGAAGAAATTCACGCGTGTTGTTGTTAATGCTGGATGAAGGTCAGAAAAGTTAATAGTGCCAACTTTAAACAAGCAAAAGCTTTGTGGTTATAAAGTAATAAAGACAATAAAACCGGTAAAATTGGCTATAGCGGGTCATTTATGGATTTGTGTTTGATGAGGAAATTTTGCATTTCCCCATGCTAACCGGCACCCTACAAACGATCGAGGGTAGGTAGATGGAGAGGGAGAAAATTAAGCGTTGCAGATTTGAATTTGCGCTCTCAATCAGAGAATAAGGCCTCACGAGCTAATAAGCTCAAATATCAAATATCCAAAAATTTTGTTTAGGTTATCTCTCGATCGCACCTGGTGTTATCCATAGTCTTTTTTAGTGATTCTTTGGGCTAAGTGGCGTTTCAGAACATGCTTGTTTACCTCATTTTGGAATCACGCTATTTTGAGTTCAGTAGCGCGTTTCAAAATAGGTTGTTTTTCATCGATTATTCTTTATACTTTTATTTATTTTTACTTCTTTTGTCATCCACACTTATTCCATATATTTTCAGTAGCTCCAACATTTTTTATTGGCTAAAATGCTCCTGGGGTCCTTTAATTTTATTTAAAGTAACGATTTAGTCCTTTATGTTTTTTTTGTCCCAAAAGATGTATAACTATGACAGATTGGCAGTATTGCTAAAAAGATGTGTAGTCATGACAAATGTCCAACGGATGCTTTTGTCCGTTAAATTTTTTTATTTTATTTTGTGGAAGATGTGTAGTAGTTATACTAACGTCATAGTAGTAATCTACAAGTAGTAGTATAGTAGTAGTATAATAACATAACATTATGGGTTGATCAATATATTATATTATATTATCATTTAAACGTAAGTTTGATAGCTGATTAGTCGTGATGCAGGCATAGTTTAAGTAATACTACAATTAAAAAAATTGTCCAAAAATAAGAGTAATACAATTAAAATGCCAGCATCTTGATCGGGCCAGCTAATAACCCTGGAAGCTTTTTAGCTAAAATAATAAAATCATGAGTATAAATAAAATAAGGCAAAGATGTTTAAAGATAAGTCTTGCATTTAATAACAACGATTAATACATATATTTTGGAGATTCAAATACCATACTAAAATTTGTTAACTATGGTCAAGAAGTCAACAATGTTGACACATCAGCAGAAGACTCCACATCAGCAGAAGTCAACATGGAGTCCAATTTTGTAACTTAATGTATCTAGTCAGTGTTCATTTATTCTGTACAGATAGAATAGAGGAGTCTATCTCCTTTCCCTTTTTTTTCTCTAATAGTGTATATATACTCAAGATCTGAGCATTGAAGAGTTAGTTGAAGTTTAATCAATTCTGTTACGTTTTCTCTCTAACAGATTCTCTCTTCTCCTTCATATTCATGGCTTATTCTGCAATTCTGATATGGTATCAGAGCTCCTAATCGGGGCTCTGCCACCATCGCTGTGCATCGAAGATCATCACTTCAACTCCAGATTTCTTCAATTACGATTCGTTTTTTCTCTATTCGTCTCTCTTTCAATTTTCGATTTGATCAATGGCCACCGTAATTCCAGAGAATACCGAGAGCACCGGACATGGAAGCGGATCAACGAACAACGTCAATGGATCCTCCAACACCGGTGTCAAGCCATACCAAAGTGACATGCTCAATCCTTACTTCATGCATCCGAGTGATAATCCTGGAACAGCGATTGTCACTCCGGCGTTGAACGGTGACAACTACCACACCTGGTCTAGGGCAATGACGATGGCTTTACGATCAAAGAACAAACTCCATTTCATTGATGGAACATTATCGAGACCTGATGATGAAGATCGGGACTCCATTGCTTGGGATCGATGCAACACCATGGTTATGTCATGGATCAACAGTTCCATCGTTCCTGAGATCTCGCAAAGCATCCTATGGATGGACACTGTTGCTGACGTGTGGAAGGATCTCAAAGATCGCTTCTATCAGGGAGATATGTTCAGGATCTCCGATCTACAAGAAGAGATATACATCGCGAAGCAAGGCGATGACTCAATTTCAAATTACTACACGAGGCTGAAGAAATTATGGCAGGAGTTTGAGAATTTTCATCCTGCACCTATGTGTGATTGCGATTGTGGTACAAAGTGTAACGCCGCAATCAAATTCAAGGAATATCGTGAGCGCAGCAAGGTTCTACGCTTCTTGAAAGGTTTAAATGAGCAATACTCTGCAGTTAGGGCACAAATTATGCTAATGGATCCATTGCCCTCAATTGGTAAGGTCTATTCTATGCTGATTCAACAAGAGAGGCAAAGCAACAGTTCAATTGAGGAACCTAAGGTTCTGGCCATTTCTGGTTATCAAGGATATCGAGGAAGAACTGGAAATAGAGGAAGAGGTGACCGTGGAGGCAGATTTAGTGGTGGTAGAGGAGGAAGAAGTTCAAAAACCTGTTCCTATTGTGAAAGAACAGGTCACACCGTTGATGTATGCTACAAGAAACACGGATATCCACCACATTTTCAACAGAACACTGTCAACAATTGTGCTACAGAAACTGTGACTGAGATTGAAGAAGAAAGCTCACATCATGAAGAACAACCAGCTGCTGTCAAGCAACCATCAACTTCTGGAAATTTGGGATTCACTCCAGAGCAACATAAAGCTATTCTAGCATTGCTCCAAGGCTCAAACACATTGTCTGCTAACAACATCCACTACACCACATTGAAATCAGGTATTATCTGTGCCATACCAAACTCCAAAAAGAGCAAATTCTGGATCATTGATACAGGAGCCACGATTCATGTGTGTTACTCTAAAGACCTTTTTAAATGCATCAGGCAAATTAAACCAGTCACTGTTACATTACCAAATGGAACACAAGTAGTTTGTAGCCTTGCAGGGACCATTTACCTTGATGACCACTTAATACTTAGTGATGTTTTGTACATCCCTGAATTTTCCTTTAACCTCTTATCTATCCCAAAATTAACTGATGATATTGATTGTGATATGTATCTTAACAGAGGTAAATGTATGTTGCAGGACAACCAGACAGAGAGAGTGATTGGGATAGCTGAACGGAGGCGTGGATTGTATCATTTAGTCTACCCTTGCACCAAAGCCTCATCTACAAACAACTCCACAGAAATAAAGAATCTTCATACGGTAAACATCCTTCACACCCTAAACATTAGTAGTAGTAATGATGACTGTGAAACTTGGCACAAGAGATTTGGTCATCCTTCATTTGAAAAACTGCATCAAATAAGCAAAATTTTTCCTATAGTAAAATGTAATACATCTACCATACCTTGTGATATATGTCATTTTGCCAAACAAAAGAGATTGCCTTTTCCTAGTAGCTCAACAATTTCAAAAGAATGTTTTGATATAATACATATGGATATTTGGGGACCCTTTTCTATTCCTTCTATACTTGGTTACAAATATTTTTTAACTGTTGTAGATGACAAAAGTAGATATACTTGGATATATCCGATGAGATTGAAATCTGAAGCTTCTGTTTTAATAAAGTCATTTGTGTGTTTAGTTGAAACTCAGTTTAGTAAAAGGGTAAAATGTATTAGATCAGACAATGGCAGTGAGTTTTCCCTCAATGATTTTTACAATGAGAAGGGAATTATTCATCAAACCTCATGTGTGGGAACCCCTCAACAAAATGGAGTTGTTGAGAGGAAACACCAACATTTGTTAAACACTGCCAGAGCTCTCATGTTTCAATCCAAACTTCCAAAAATATTTTGGGCCCATGCTGTTAGCTAGGCTGCCCACATAATAAACAGAATTCCAACAAAATTTTTATCACAAAAATCCCCTTTTCAAGTCCTTTATGATTCTGATCCTACTTTCAATTCATTAAAAGTTTTTGGTTCTTTATGCTTTGCAAGTACTCTCAAAGCAAACAGAAAGAAACTTGACCCTAGATCAAGGAAATGCATTTATTTAGGCTTCAAGACTGGGGTCAAGGGACATTTACTCTTTGATTTACATAACAGAGAAATTTTTTCCTCTAGAGATGTGCAGTTTTATGAAAATGTTTTTCCCTACATTCAAAAATCATGTGAGGATTCCACATCTCAGACAGATTCCAATACACAAGCCTACTATTCCTCTGTTCCCTATACTGATGATTTTCATCTCCCTAATGATTCAAACACAGTTACTGAGACAACACAAACTTCTCACAGTTCTAATCCAAATAATTCACCTAACCATATTGAAACATCACCACACCAACCTAACACAATACCTCCTGATCCAAATCCCATACAACCAATGCCAAATAATCCCCAAACTCTGTCACAAAATGATACTGTGAGAAGATCATCCAGAATCACTAAACCACCATCCTTTCTGCAAAATTATCACTGCTCACTTCTAAACAATACAATCCACAAGTCTGAATCATCTACTCCACCATCTTTCTCCAAAGGTACCAAATATTGCATTTCCAATGTTATTACATATGACAGGTTATCATCTAACCATAAACAATACTCTTTGCATTTATCTTCTGTTTCTGAACCAAACTCCTATGAGGAGGCAATGTATGATAGCCATTGGAAAGATGCTGTTAGGGCTGAATTGGATGCTTTGATGAAGACCAAAACATGGAAATTGGTGCCCTTGCCTACTGGTAAAAGACCCATTGGTTGCAAATGGGTCTTCAAACTCAAGTTACATGCTGATGGTAGTGTAGAAAGACACAAAGCCCGTCTAGTTGCAAAGGGATTCACTCAAACTGAGGGCATAGATTACATGGAAACTTTCAGTCCAGTGGTCAAGATGACTACTGTGAGGCTTCTTCTTGCCATTGCAGCGGTTCAAAACTGGCATCTCTGCCAACTTGATGTCAATACAGCCTTCTTACATGGAGATCTTCAAGAAGATGTTTACATGAAGCCCCCTCCTGGCCTGGCTGTTCCTCAACATAATATAGTTTGCAAGCTACAAAGGTCTCTCTCTATATGGCCTTAAACAGGCCAGCAGGCAGTGGAATGCCAAACTTATTGACACACTTGTTAATACTGGTTACATTCAGTCCAAGTCAGATTATTCACTGTATACTCATTCTACTGATACTGGTTTCACTGTGATACTAGTATACGTTGATGATCTCATTTTGGCAGGGAATGATATGTCTGAAATCAGCAGAATCGAAGCTATTCTTGACAAAAAGTTCAGCATCAAAGATTTGGGTGATTTAAAGTGCTTTCTTGGCTTTGAAATAGCAAGAAACACAGGTGGTATATCCTTATGTCAAAGAAAATATGCATTGGATTTATTAGAAGAAACAGGTCTCCTTGCTGTCAAGCCTGCTTCTACTCCCATGGAGCCACAGTTGCAATTACATAAGGAGATGGGGGAACCTCTCAAAAATATCACTGCTTACAGAAGATTAGTTGGGAAACTGGTCTATCTGACTCACTCTAGACCAGAGATATGTTATGCTGTTGGAAAACTCAGTCAATTCTTAGACAAACCCACTGATGCTCACCTCCTTGCAGCAAAGCATGTTCTTAGATACATTAAAAACAGCCCTGGACAAGGATTGCATTTCAAATCTGATGCTGAACTCACTCTAAAAGGTTCCAGTGACTCTGACTGGGGAGCCTGCCCTGATACACAAAGATCCACTACTGGTTTCTGTTTCTTTCTAGGAACATCTATTGTCTCTTGGAAAAGCAAAAAGCAATCCATTGTGTCTAGATCCTCGTCAGAGGCTGAGTATAGAGCATTGGCTCAATCTACCTGTGAGGCACAATGGTTGCTGTCTGCCTTAAGGGATCTTCACATTGCTCATCCTTCCCCTGTTATTATCTATTGTGACAACAAATCAGCTCTTCATATAGCAGCTAATCCGGTCTTCCATGAGCGTACAAAACATATAGAAATAGATTGTCACATTGTTCGTGATAAAATAAAGGAAGGGACCCTTCATCTGCTGCCTGTTACTTCAAAAGAACAACTAGCTGATATCATGACTAAGTCTCTCAATCCTGGTCTCTTTAGAAGCCTTCAACATAAGCTGGGATCCATTGACATCTTCTCCAGCTTAAGAGAGGGTGTTAACTATGGTCAAGAAGTCAACAATGTTGACACATCAGCAGAAGACTCCACATCAGCAGAAGTCAACATGGAGTCCAATTTTGTAACTTAATGTATCTAGTCAATGTTCATTTATTCTGTACAGATAGAATAGAATAGAGGAGTCTATCTCCTTTCCCTTTTTTTTCTCTAATAGTGTATATATACTCAAGATCTGAGCATTGAAGAGTTAGTTGAAGTTTAATCAATTCTGTTACGTTTTCTCTCTAACAGATTCTCTCTTCTCCTTCGTATTCATGGCTTATTCTGCAATTCTGATAAAATTAGACTAATAATATGCCGACAATAAATTAATTAAGTCACACAGATTTGCTTGAGATTGCAAGAAGAAGAATAATAATCCACGAAAATATCAAAAAACCCTTGATAAACTTCAGCTTCATCCTTAGTTCGTTCTCAATGACTTTTGAATCAGAAACATCTTTTTGAAGTTGATATTTTTCTTGCAGTAACTTAATAATAAATTCCTTTTGGCATTCTCTCATTTCTTCATCAATCCAGTGAAAGTAAGAGCACATTTTATGACCACAAACCTGCATGATTAAAGGAAGATTAAAGTTAACTGGAAAAAAGCTTAAGGAGAGAATGTTAGAGTATTTAGAAATATTTACCCTATATAAACCACATCCATAAAACCTCCTTCCATAGTTCTCAGGTTTTCTGCATGTTTCCAGCGGTGACTCAACATTACAGTAACAAACTCTTATCATCTTTCTGGAGATTGAAGAGTGTGTTGAGGATGAGGCTTGCTTGTTGGGATCTCCACCCATGTTGTTGTGAGACATTGTTTTTTTTTTTTGTAAATGTTACTTTGTATTTAAAAAAGGGTGAAGATGATGAATAAGAAGTGAAGAACAATGGTTACAATTGTGTGGGAATGAGGATTTGGGTCGGTTGAAGATAGGGGAGAAGAAGAGGTAAAGGTTATAAAGGGAAGCCAAGAGTGAATGTTACGCCTAAATTCACCTAGATCATAGTCGCCAAGCATACACTGTCTAAACCTCGACACAAACTTTGGATTCTTAACATGACTCGCCGCATTGCGTAGTATGTGCCACGCGCAAAGCCTATGATGAGCACTAGGAAATACACATTTAATAGCTTTTTTCATTGACAAAGCACCATCAGTAATAACAGAAACCGGATGCTTTCCCCCCATTGCTTCAGCCAACTGTCGCAGCAACCAAACATATGTGTCTTCAGTCTCATCCGAAATTAGCGCACTTGCAAAAACAATACTCTGATTGTGGTGGTTTACACCAGAAAATAGAACTAATGGACAAAGATACTTGATTTTCTTATATGTGGCATCAAATGCAACAACATCCCCGAAGACAGAATAATCGCTCCTACCGGTGCCATCACACCAAAATAAATTCTCTAACCTACCGTCATTGTTCACAGTATGCCTCCAGAAAAACAAATCATCTTTTGCACGCAAACCTTCAAGGAAATCGAGCGCAACTTTAGCATCTGAAAAAACAGATTGTCTCTTTCTAGCTTGCTCATTGTACATGTCTCTCTTAATGTATCCAACATTCTGAAATCCACCAGCCTGATCAGCAAAATACCCAAATATATGAGTAGTCTTAATACCAACTTTCCGCATAGATTCCATTTGAACTTTGTCATACTCAGTCATCTTTCTATGTGCCGGTAACATTGCGGACAACTTGTCCATCATTTTGTGGTTATGCATGTCATTTAAATACTTAATGTACCACCTCCCAGATTTAGGATCAGAATGCACCATGCACCTAGCAAGACAGCCACATCTAGTGGCAGACTTTTCCTGGCGTTTCCTTGTTTCCAATGGCTTGGGTGTCCTTTGTCCTTCTCTGTGACATAAGAATGTCTTTTGGGTAATTTCCCTATCAGTATTCCTCATCACCTTCCCCTTTCTAGCTGCAAAACCATGGATGCTAGCATACCACTTGTAAAACAAAAAGGCAACATCAGTATCGGGAAAATGGTATTTGATAATAGCATCAGCAGATATGTTATGGAAGTTTATCCCTGCCAAATCATCAACACCATTTACAACATTTTCTTCATCAAATGTACATCCACCAACAACATCTTCAACTTGTACTGTGTTTTCAGCAAACTCAGAAGCTGCTCTGCTTGTCTCCATACCATCACTTTCGGTTCCATTCTCAAGTGAATGCTCTTCCAAACTCTACAATTATTAAACATGTCAACAGAATATAATTAAACAATGTTCAACTATAGTTTATTTTAATTTAAATAACATTGACACTTTGGATAAAAATGTTCAACTGTATTTTATTAAGTATTCATATTTGTATCTAACTCTTCAACATTTCAATTACATAAGTATTCAACACATCAAAATACACACCTCATTCATATTTGTATCTGACCCTTCAACGTCTTCAAGACCATGGAAATTTGATGCACCAGTAGCCATCTCGTTCTGTTGCTCTATAATAATGAAAATACACAAAAACCAATATTTTTCAATTTCAATTTCATTAAAATAAACTATATTAGAAAATCAAGTGTGAACACACACATCAGGTCAACAATTTCTCTAACAGCTCCAAAAACTATTAAGGTCATTTTAATAAAATAAAACCTATTTTATCTATTAATTTGACATAACCAACTAACGCCTCATTTGTTAAGAAAATCCAAAGATGTTTACATGAAGAGAAGTAGTGCAGTAACAGAGATGTAGAATAGGGAAGATGTGCAGCAACAAAACAAAGAAGCTGATGCGAATAGAGTAGAAGTGTCGAATGGAGAAGAAGTGCATAACCATTGACCCGACCCAGAAACAGCTAAACGGGTAATAATTACAGAACCCTAAAACGGATGCGATTACGGCGTCGCCGCTTCTGCCGAGTATACGAACTAGCACGGCGATCTTACGGTGCAATCGCAAACAATCTTAAAACGAAAACAAACTACTCGTTTAAAGGAACCAATCTTCCAAAACAATCATACATCTAAAGAACCAGAAACCCATACCTTATAGGAACCGAATAAGTTGTTCATACAGATCCAAGAATTCGAAAGCTTCGTCCCTTTCGTCTTCAACCTCTTCGTCCCTTTTGCAGAATCCCTCTTCGTCTTCAACCTCACTCTCTCTTACCTATATTTTTCTGTATGCCACTTTTTTCTTGTGAAAGCAAGGAAGAAGATGATGTGTAGAAACCCGAAAACCCTGAAAAATTTCCCATTTCTCAGATCTGAAATGGTGGGTTGTAGAGAATAGAGAGAACGAGCGTGAGCAGTGGAGAAGACATGCTGAAAATCTGTATTTTTAGATTTATTGGTTAATTTTAAGAAGATCCTAGCTTCAATTTTGGGTATTCTGGGTATTTTTAAGATGACCCTAATATAAATTAAGTAACTTCAATTCTGGAAAATCATGAAATTCATGGGGTAAAACCATAAAACAACTTAAGTTTGTGGTGTTTTTAAGAAATAAGGATAAAACCGGAAATATGGGCTATACCAGTTCAAAAATGGATTTGTGTTTGATGGGGAAATTTTGTATTTCCCCACCCTAACCCACACCCCCTGAATCAGCTATTATTGTTTACATCTAGACCATTCAGTTTTCAACATAGTTGGATGATCTTTCCTGCACCGTTGAGATTGATTTGTAGGCTGCTGACTTTCCTAAGTGGCATGCCACGTATTTTATGAAAATTATGCGAGGCATTTTCTGTGGTGGGTGATTTGGACGCTGACATGGACACTTTCATGATTTATAATACTTGTGATATTATTTGCCATGTCATTTAATGAAGATGGACGCCATGTCAGCAGTTAACTGTCAATGTGGCGTCTGTTAGCTTAAACTGAAGGCAGAGACCAAAATGAAACGAAAATGAAAGATAAAGGACTAAAGCGGACCAAAAAAATATAAAGGACCAAAGCGAAACATTGAGAAAATATAAAGGACCAAAAGTACTATTTAGCCATAAATATATTACAAACTTTAAATTAGAAATACTAATTTTTTAATTATTTTTTTATTTTATATCACTTAAATTCGTATTTAAAGATAAATTTAAAAAAACCCACTTTTGAAGTCCCTGTGGGGAGGCGACTTCCGAACAAAAAAAAACACGTTGAAAAGTCGTTTTTTAGGGGACGACTTCTCAATAACAAAAAAAACTGTACACATTTATAAATAATGTAAAAAGTATACTATTTTTGATTTTTTTTTTGTATTATGAAGTTTTTTTGGCGTTTTTTTTGGTACCCCTCCTTAAACTCCATATCCCCTTAATCCAATTTAACCAAAAAATACCCCTATATTTTTTTACCAAAATCTGATCAGACCCCACAATTTTATGAGCTTCCCGGAATTATCTCATTTTAAGGTAATTCCAGAATTTTTATTCGCAAATTTTCCGAAAATACAGTATTTCCGGAACAGTAATTTGGCTTTCGGAAGCATCAAAATTTACGTAATTTCGGAATTAACCTAATTCCGGAATTATCCTGTTTCAGGAATAACCCTATTTTCGGAAGCTAAAATGTGTTCCGAAATTACTCAGATTCTGGAATTACCGTGTGTTTTGTCAAACTGGGGAGTATGGGGTATAATGGGGGTAAAAAAAAAAATCCCTTTTTTGCCTATTATTTTTCCTTTTTTATGACATTAATTCACGGGACTTAAAAAAAAGTCCAAAAAAACAAAAACGTAAATATAAAGCGAAGCAGGTGCCGGTGGTACTCCATTTTTCACTTCGCAGTTAGTAGTGTGCAAAACAGGACCCGCAGAAATCGTTCCAAAAGAGGAAAAAATAGAAATTGTTAGAAGATGGTAGAATGTTATGGAAGCACGGCGTTGTTACTCAGCTTCATCTCATTTTCTACAATCGCTCTTGCTTCTTCTTCTCCATGCTCCATCACTGGTTAGTTAGTTATCATGCTCATTCCTTTCTACGCGTTCTCCTCTCCGTGTTTTTTAATTACCAAATATTGTTCCTCAAACCAAACAATTCATCTTGCATTTGCGATGCCTCTTTGGTTAGAATAGGTTGCTTATGACCTTCATATGATGAATTACCATGTGTGCCTCTTTGGTTTGTTGCTTAATTATCAGAATCAATAAATATGCAGGGATACCGTTGGTGAGAAATGTTAGCGAGATTCCTCAGGGTAATTACGGTAGGTCAGGTCTCTCTCACATGACTGTTGCAGGTTCAATCTTGCACGGAATGAAAGAGGTATCCAACTTTATCTTTCTCAGCATTTTTCTTCCCTTTTTACACATATTTGAAGTTCATAAGTTTTTTGACATATAGAATTAGTTTATTGCAAAATCGATTCAACTCTTTTGTGGGCTTTGCCATGCTGGTAGTTTATAGCACTATGTTCCCCTTTGGCTCTTAATTCATAGAATGGAGTTATTATTACTAAAATTTTAAGATTAATCAAACCTGTTGTCAAATTGTCTTGCATGATAGATTTCAATTAGTAATTGTAAGGAGGAGTTTACTGTGTTATGGCCTAGCTTGGATTAACTTCTAATTTATTAGTGTTTCTCAACTGAGATAAGTATTTGATTCATAATTTACGGAACAGTTCTTTTGAGTTTATGGGTTCTTGTGGAAAAATGTTAAATGGAAGAGCTTATAAAAAAGTTAAGGTACCAAGCTAATTTCAACGTAGCTGGTAATTTATTGTTTAGGAGACTCATAGTCATTGCAATATTATTTCGACTTTTCTTTTTCGAAGTGCTTGTTAAAAGTTTATCCAAAATGGCTTAATGGGTAGGTAATACAGTATTATGCATGCCTTTTGTTTATTGGAATTGAAGTTTTGTTGTTGATAACTATGCTATCTTTTCTAGTTAGAAGAAGCTGGCTTTTGACTAGAATTCATAGTCCAAACAGTTCATTTTAAGGTGTTGAATCATGTTTGTCAGGCATCTATGTGGTCAGTGATGGTTCAATCTGTTTATATATTATCATTTTTCTTAACTTTTCTGGAACAGGTTGAAGTATGGCTTCAAACATTTTCACCAGGAACACACACCCCAATTCACAGGCATTCCTGTGAAGAAGTTTTTATTGTCCTCAAAGGAAGTGGCACTCTTTATATTGCATCAGATTCACATGGGAGATACCCTGGAAAGCCACAGGAGCACTCTATCTTTCCAAATAGCACTTTTCATATTCCTTTTAATGATGCGCATCAGGTAAATCATTTAAGTATTGTGAGATTTCTCCAGCTTGATTTGGTTTTGGGGAAAAATATTGAGAATTCTATCTTATGACCCAATCCTGTGAATAATTTCTTCTGTGCAATTAAATAGTCTAAGGTGCACCTTTTGATACGTGTGTTGTGCCTCGGTATTGCTCAAAAAATATTAGGGTATTGCTCAAAAATAGCCACCACATTTTGCCAGGTGCTGCCATGGCAGTTTTCAACAACAAGGAGATTGAAGCATTATAAAATTCCAAGTAAATGGGCCAAGAACAATTCAGTAAAATATCTAAAATAAATTTGTGGAACGTGCTATGACAAACTTCTTTGTGCTAAGCCACTGAAGCAAATGGTTGTGTCAACATTCTATACCTCATGCAAGCCAAATTCTAGAATACTCGAAAGACCCACTAATGGAGAAAATAATCAAATATTGAAGAAGTTATAGGAAACATATATTTAAGTACTCACCCCGTATGCATCAGCAATCAGTGAATCACTCTGAGCCATATGATATTTCCAACACTCAGATGCGATTTTTTCTTCTGGCCTACCATCCGAGTCCTCTATTTCAATGTAGACTTCTGCTTCACATGATTCAAATTTTCATGCAACTCATCCAATAAAAACTCAAGCCATTATTAGAAGAAGAAAAAAGTAAACCATCACTCAAACCACACACAACATTCATAAGAAGCAGAAGTTCAATAGCTTTAAAATTTTAGTACTGAACGTCCTAAAACTGTTTAGAATGTACAAAGTAATGCATGCCTGCAAAAAGAAAAAAAATGTACACTTTTCAGAGAGCATTAGCAGATAAATGCAGTACATTCTTTAGGTAGTTTACAACTCAACATATTTCCTACTTGTTCTTCTGTGGTATTTTTGTAAATAACTATGGAGGATATGCATTGCAGCTTTGGAACACCAACGAGCATGAGGATTTACAAGTTCTAGTTATAATATCTCGCCCACCAGTTAAAGTGTACGTGACCTCTATTCCCATTCTCTTTCTGTTTCTTACTAAAAAGGTGATAGTGGTAACTCCTGTCTGCTCGAAGCTCTTTATTCGTATTGATTTTAGTACAAAAGCATTCTTGGTTCCAAGTAATTTGTAGATGGTAGCCCTAAAAATGCAAGCATCAACCTTGGCCTTTCAGTTTTCCCTAGTTATATTGTTTTTCACATGCTGCTTAAATTTTAGTGGTGTTTTTTTATACAATAAAATATGAATGTGTGCAGTGAATTGCATTCTTTTGCCCACATCACATAGTCTTTGCTTTAATCTGTTCTGGAGAAGGAAAATAAGATGCTTAGTTTGAAAATTGCTTTAGGGTATGTTTAAGAGGGGTTTTTGCGAGGGGAAGGGAGGGGAGGGCTTGAAAAAGATTTGTCTATATTTAAATATGTATTTGAGATTTTAAAACATTAAAAGAAGAAGTCGATGGATATCAATATAAAATTTTTAATCACACTTGATTTATGTTTAGAGACATTCTCCCAAACATACCCTTAGAATTTGATATGTTTTGCTTTGGTTCTTTGAAACTTGAACTGCAATATATCACATTGGTCTGGTGATGGTTTCAATAGTAAACCATATTGCGAGTCCATTGAGAGACTTTGTAGTTGGTTGTTCAACTCAAAGTTTCATAAGTTATTTTTGAGCTGGAATGCATCTCTTATATTCGGCATTGTCCACAAACTTATGAATGTTTTGGTGATTCATTAGGTTTATATATGATGGCTGGTCCATGCCTCACACTGCAGCGAAATTGAAATTCCCCTACTACTGGGATGAACAATGTTATCAAGAGTCACCCAAAGATGAGCTATGACTTCTGTCGCTGTAAAGTATTTTCTTAACCATAAGTTTAAAAATGTTAAGACCTTTTCATATTGTTTTGTCTAATATGACCATTTCATCCATCAAGACTTGATCATTTTAGCAGACAAAAGGCTATTTAAAGGGATGTATCTCTTTTACTGTATTTAAAAGGGATGTGTGCATATCTTTGGTACTCAAGGCTTATATTTTTACCGTTGGATACCAAATCTAAATGCATCTAACAATCTTTCCCGGGCCAATAAGACTGCCAATCTGTTCAGGTACCATATAATTTCTCTTGAAGAGAGTGAATATCTTAATTGAGATGAAGTAGACTTGATATAAATGTAACTTATCATTTTCCCCCTTAAATACTTATCACTACTATTTAACAAAAACTATTCAACAATTCATGCATTATCACTGCTAGTCAACATTCAGCAACCCATGCTTTGAACTTAGAAAAATTTGGTGAAGAGTAAAGGAATGACACAACTCGCTTCATAACACAATCCCACGAGTTACCTTCCTTTTGGCAACCAGATTCAGAACGCAAATTATCGAATCAAGTCATCGTATGCATCAATAAGAAAAGCTGAAATTAATAATTGCCCCCATGATTTCAAATTCAAATGCTATATTGAAACCCAAGATGTCCAGGACTCTTAACAGCTTTGGCAATCCTCCTCATCCATGTTCTTGTCGTTCTTTTAACAAAATATGTTCATAATCCATATCAATAAAGACATATATGTTGTAAACAAAAATACATATGCTATCAAAAATAAAGACAAATTACGCATTGCGGTCATGTGGTGGGTCCTAAAATCAACATTTTATTAAAAGTTTTAATTTTTATCAGAAATTAAAATAAAAAAACTTTTTGTAATCCAACGCTACACAAGTTGTCAAAGGCAATTTAAGGCAATAAACTTTGTATAAGATATTTATGCAACAGCTAGCATCTTAACGTTGTTTTTAATGAAAAGATAATCAATATTAAGTCCTTAATAAAGACTGGATAAATTTGTCAAAAAAATATGTTGATTTGTTTTTCAAAAAATTTGTTAAAAAATATGGCCTGGATAAAAAAGAAAAGGATAAAAAAACTCCTTACATATTACTAGCACTTAATTAATTTGTTTTTCTTGCACGTGTTAGATAATCCTTTAGTTTATTTTTATTATATGAGTAATTTTGATCCCCTTATTTTATTTTGGGCAATTTTGGTCCCCTTAGTTTACTAAATGTGCAATTTTGATCCCCCTATTTTATTTTGAGCAATTTTGGCCCCTTATTTAACAAAATGTGCAATTTTGAATCCTCTATTTGTTTTGGCTTAAATGCACTTTTGTTCCCCCTATTTTACTAAATGTGCAATTTTGATCACCCTATTTTATTTTGGGCAATTTTGGTCTTCCTAGTTTACTAAATGTGCAATTTTGATCCCCCTATTTTATTTTGAGCAATTTTGTTCCCCTTATTTTAGTAAATGCGCAACTTTGAACCTACTATTTATTTTTGTGCAATTTTGGTCTCCCTATTTTCCAAATAATTTTTGTATAAATAAACTATTTTTGTATTTTATATTTTCAATAGTTAAATATTTATTTAAAAATAGAATATTATTTAATTACATAAAATAAATAAGCTATTTTTATATTTTATATTTTTAAATAGTTAACATTTTATTTAAAAATAGAAAATAATAAATCATTTAAATAAATAAACTATTTTTATATTTTATATTTTCAATAGTTAAATATTTATTTTAAAAAAAGTATTTAATTATATAAAAATAAGTTATTTTTATATTTTATATTTTTAAATAGTTAAATATTTATTTAAAAATAGAAAACTATTAAATTATTTAAAATGAATAAACTATTCTTATAGTTTATATTTTAAAATATAAATTAAAATAGGGGGACCACCTCATTTATTTTATTAATTATTTTGGTCCCCCTATTTTCTAAATAATTTTTGTATATATAAACTATTTTTGTATTTTATATTTTCAATAGTTAAATATTTATTTAAAAAGTAGAATATTTTTAAAATAAATAAGCTATTTTAATATTTTCAATAGTTTAATATTTATTTAAAAAATTGAAAAGTATTTAGTTATATAAAAAATAAGCTATATTTATATTTTATATTTTTAAATAGTTAAATATTTATTTAAAAATAAAAAACTATTAAATTATTTAAAATAAATAAACTATGTTTATAGTTTATATATTTTAAAATATAAATTAATATATTAAAATAGGGGAGCAACTCATTTATTTTATTAAATATATTTAAAATACTTATATTATTTTTATATTTTAAAATATAAAATATAAAAATAATTTAATTATTTAAATTAATTAACTTATTTTCTATTTTTTAAGTTATAAAATATAAAAATAGTTTATTTATTTTATATTATAATTTTAAATATAAAACTAATTTATTTGTTTGAAATAATAAAATATTTTTCTATTTTTTAAAAAATGACAAAATTTTAATTGTTTAAAATAAATAATTAATAAAATAAAAGTAAAATTTTTTAAAAAATAAATTTGGTGGCATGTCAAGTAGGCTTAGTCAAGTGTCATGTCAATTAAAATGTTGACACATCAGCATCTGAGAGTTGAGAATTCTAATTTGGTCAACATTGCAGAAATTTAGAAAATAGGGGACTAAAATTGCACAAAAATAAATAGGGGGCTCAAAAATTGCGCATTTTGTAAATTAGGGGAACCAAAATTGTCCAAAATAAAATAGGAGGATCACAATTGCGCATTTAGTAAAATACGGGATCAAAATTGTCCAAAATAAAATAGGGGGATCAAAATTGCACATTTAATAAAATAGGGAGACCAAAAGTGCATTTAAGCCTAAAAAAAAAGGAAAACCTAACTAACAACCTTTCCACCTATTTAGGCAAAATAAAAGGAAACCATATAAAAATATCTTAGAAAATCTTTTTTTTTAATTTTTACATGTCTAATTTTTTTGGTACAATAACATTATTATTTATTAAAATCAAAATGAATCGAAACTAAACCAAAATAGAAAATCCCAAGTAGGTAGCTCAGTTGGCGAGTTAAAGAATACCGAAGGAGTGCACCAAGGGTTCAATCCCCGGAAACTAACATTTGCCCCACCCGCACTAACATTGCCTATAAAAAAAACCAAAATAGTAATAAGTGATTTTTTCTTCAAAATGGAAACAAAATATGCATTCCTTAGGGAAACAAATTTCATTCACAAATATACTCTTCCCGCTGTCGTAATTAGGAAAACCCAAGTATCAGCCTTTCCCAACTATTTAGGCAAAACATATGGAAACCATATAAAAAATCTCTTAAAAAAAACACAAAGCACAGGGAGTTTCTCAATTCTTTTTGTACAAAGATTTCACAACACTACCAAATAGCAACAAATATGGCAACTACGTTAAATATGAATAACCTTCTATATTACATCCTCCGAGGATTGTTCTCTTCCCTACAATCCCACCAACCTTATTTTTTGTCACCACCAACATTCATTCTCTTACCTCCCTCAAAAAATTCCCTCAACCAGCTAGCAAACAACAACAAGAATGGCTCCAACTCTTTCACCTCCTTTGGTTGCTTGACTGCTCTCATTTTTCCAGCATCAACATAAAAAGGAGACAGGATGGCCTTTGGAATTGGAAGAACCCCATTACCACTCCATGGCCTCCTGTCTTTCCTATTTCTCTTCTCGTTCTTCTCCTTCTCCTCGTTACCTTTCAACCATGCTGCCCCCACCGTCACCGTCACCACTGCAATCCGCCTCGATGTGGTTCGAAAACCAGCTCCCGACGTGCCTATCTTCCGGGAAGCTCCAGCCTTTCGCAATGGAGACACATGCAATAAAGAGAGCATCCACATTTGCATGACATTGGATTCAAACTACCTAAGAGGTAGCATGGCTGCTGTCCTCTCCATTTTACAACATTCCACCTGCCCTGAAAACGTTGAGTTTCATTTCCTTTGGGCAAGGTTTGAGCCTCAGGTTTTTCTAAGCATCAGATCCACCTTCCCTTACCTCAAGTTCAAGATCTACCGCTTTGAATCCAATAGGGTACGTGGGAAAATCTCGAAATCCATTCGCCAAGCGCTTGATCAGCCTCTAAACTACGCAAGAATCTACCTTTCTGATCTACTCCCTGGTTATGTAAAAAGGGTCATATACCTTGACTCTGATATTGTTGTTGTGGATGATATTGCAAAGCTTTGGGAGGTTAACTTGGAGGGCAAGGTATTGGCTGCACCAGAATATTGCCATGCAAATTTCACGGATTATTTCACACAATTGTTCTGGAATGATCCAAAATTGTCTCGTACATTTGAGGGTAGGAACCCATGTTATTTCAACACAGGTGTGATGGTGGTGAATTTGGAGAAATGGAGGGAAGGAGGGTATACACAAAAGGTGGAGCAATGGATGGGAGTGCAGAAGCAAAAAAGGATATACCATTTGGGGTCTTTGCCTCCTTTTCTATTGGTTTTGGCTGGAGATTTGAAGAGTGTGGATCATAGGTGGAACCAACATGGGCTTGGAGGTGATAATCTTGAAGGGAAATGTAGAAGTTTGCATCCTGGACCTATTAGTTTGTTGCATTGGAGTGGAAAAGGGAAACCTTGGTTGAGGTTGGATTCAAGAAGACCTTGTTCTGTTGATCATCTTTGGGCGCCCTATGATCTCTATCGTCCAAATACTCATTCTTTCGAAGAATGAATATTGAGTGGATGTATGGAGGAGGGGGAGGAGGGAGAGGGGAAAAATAAAAAAATAAAAAGGTAACTCAAGTTAATCACATATGGGTCATTATTGGAAGCATAGAAACTATTTAATTATTAAAAGGAAGAGAGAGTTCAAGTAGAGAGGGGAAGAAGAAATTAAAACAAGAAAGAGGTATGTCATTGTAAGTAACAATATTCATAATTTGTTAAAACTTTTTTTGTTTCTATTATTTTGATCCTTTTCAGGACACTCTTGAGGGGGGGAAGTTATAATGAGTAGTTTGATATAAGAGATGGGGCAATGGTGTAACCAAAAATAAGCTTTTTGCAGTTTGGTGTTGAAGAAATTACACAGAAGGGAAGACAAGCCTATGTTCAAGGGACACCTAGAAGCCATGCAAGGTGGTTGTTATGTGTTTTATGTTTTTTCTGTTTTCTGGGTTTTTGGGGTTGATAAAGAAAATTCATTGGGCATTGGTTGTGGATGATGGTATCATTTGCATCAGTGACTAGTTGCCGGATCGATGAACCTCGTCCATATTTAAGTGTCCATGAAATTAATATCTATTAATTTTAATATTCTTTTAATATCTTCATAGATTTTGTACATTGTTTTTCCAGCTCAATTGCTGTTAGAAGATTTTTGCCGTTTCAAGTTATGTTTTTGATTGAATCATTTGCTTGTAATTTATAGTGATGGTCTACAAATTAACTTGATTACAGAAAAGATAAACACAAATTAAACATATAGTTAAATTTAAAACCTTATAATCAAATTATTTCATCTTTAATCTTAACTCGAAGTATCGAAGAGATGAAGTAGTTTATGTGGTCTACAAGTTTTGTGATTAGAGAAAAGATGTTCAATACCAAACGAAACAAACGAACATGAGTAATTTATAGTGATTGTTGATATCATTACTCTTGTGATTATTTTGTCATCAAAAAAGTTTTATGGTTATATATCCAATATCAAAGAGATGGAGTAATTTATGATCATTATCATTTAAATTTTATCATTAGTGCCTCTTTCTCATTGCTATACACCGTTAGTCTTCTTTATGATCTCTATTTTAATTACATTCTTGACATATTACACTGAATTTTCGGAATTTGAATTTCAGATTCAATACTATTAATAGTATTCATACCACGTAACGTGATCGCTCCGTGCAAATGCACGAGTATGTTACTAGTTAATCAACCAAACTCTCACAACGTACAAGAACACAATTTCTTTTATCATGCATATCTAGAAAAAAAGGCATTTGCTAATATTGTTAATTTGTTTTAGATATTGCTTGCAATAAAATTTATGCCGAATCGATAAACCTCGTCCATATTTAATTTGTTTATTGAACAACTCATGCATTATGCGACCAAACTGAATGAAATCAGACTCTAACTTGAATAAAATTCCATAAGGAATTCAATGGAACCAAAATTAATCTAAAAAAGTGTTTATGCCCATCACTTCTAGAACAGAAATCTTAAATTTGAAGTTCAAAAAACCTTCAATCTCAACAATGGCGATTTTGCTATAGAGCACCAATTGAACGATTCTTGAGCCTAAAGTGCTCAAAATTCAACAAGGAATCAAAATGCGACAAGTATTTTGTTCGTAAAAGCGCTTAAAACTCAAACATTGTCAAAAAGCAATTCTTATCTATAAAACATGTTTTGGCTCTTGATTGCTCATTTCTCAACCAATTTGCGTCAAATAAATTGCATTCAACTCGTATTGAGTGTAGAAATTGAACTATAGCAAAAAAATTCAACAAAACGATGCAAATTCGAGAAGGATGTGAAAACCAAAAACTTTCATTCGTGTTTTTGTTTTTCATTCGTTCTCGAATTTGCATAATTTTTGTTGAAACCTTTTGCTTTAGTTCAATTTCTGCACTCGATACGAGTTGAACGCAATTGGGGTGACGCAAATTGGTTGAGAAATGAGCAAATAAGGGCCAAATCACGTTTTAGAGATGCGAATTGATTTTTCACGTATTTTGCATTTTAGTCATTTTTTAAAACAAAATGTTTACCATATTCTGATTCTTTGTTGAATTTCGAGCATTTTAGGTTCAATCATCATTATTGAGATTAAAGGTTTTTTGAATTTCAAATTCAAGATCTTGGTTCCCGAAGTTGTTTTGCACACAAGCACATTTATGAGCTAAATATTGATTCCTTGCGAAATTTTATTAAAATTAGAGTCGAGTTTCATTAAATTTGGTCGCATATTACATGAGTTATTCAAGAAACAAGAAATCAAAGTGTTCTTAATGTTATTGAGCACATTTATACCGTTCTTCATTTTTCCAGTATTTTCCTTTAAAATGACCAAATAGAAACAAATACGAAAGATAAAAGACCAGAGTGAGAAAAAAGAAGACAAAAGACCAAAATGAAAGATGAGATGCCAAAATGGGTCAAAAAAATATAAATGACCAAAATAAAACGTAGAGCAAACATAAACAACTAAAAATACTGTTTTGCCTAAAAAATATTAACAGAGACCTAACGACATCGTTTTCGCTTTAGGGTTAAAAAGAAGAAAAGAAACGACACAGTCAAGAATCAAGATCATCCTCTCTCAATCGCCATTGGTGCCTCGCTGGAATCCTCTCAGTTGCGACGTCGCACTCACTAAACCGCTCCCTCGTCACTTCTTCAGCCTCTACTCAGCCGTGTTGTGACAATTGTAAGGCTTGCGAGTCTAAATTTGGTGAGGTAAGTTACTTTTCACATTCGGTTTTCAAGATTAGGATGCTCTCTTCTGTATGCGTCTCCAACTCTCTCTCCCTTAATTTGCTTAATTATACAACATTTACTCACAAATTTTTTATGGCTTATTTAATTATATAACATGTTCGTTAGTGTATTGTTTAATTTATTTATTAATGTTTAAATCAAATCTGATTATTAGTATGAATCTTTTTGTGTTTATTATCTGCATATCTAGTTTTTATACCAAGAAGACACATTAAGCATTTGGACCAGGAATCAATACTAGAAATGAGTATTTGATTTTCTTGTGAAGGATTAGTTAGAAAGTATCCATAATTCTGCTAATAATATTAGGACATCTTAAAATCCCCTGCTTTTATATCTTTTGATCAAGATAGATTGGTACATCCTGATTGGGACTTGGGAGTGCTACTGGAAATGGAATTGGTGTTGGCTGTTGCTGAATAGCGAATATGTTGGTGTTGGTGTTGGTGTTGGTAGCTATCATATGTTTTTTTACTACTTCAATTTTTCTACTTGTGGCTAGGCTAGATGTTCCTGAGTTTTTTATAATCTTCTAGGTGTTAAATTTAAATTTTATGAATTATGAAGATCTTATATATACCGATTTGGCCACTGAATCAGTCCCAAATCATTTTATTGCTTGAACGAAACAAAAGAAAAGAAAAGATAGAAGTACACATCAACAAGTGCTAGAAAGATTGCTTGCTCCAAACAAGATTCACAGTGCACACACAGACCAAAAACAAATCCCTTAATACTTGTGCTAGACTAAACCAACAGAGAAATGAAAATCCCCCAAGCATTGCAAGGGATGTCAAGTTATAGAATAGAAATCTTTATAAAAACACGTCCCTTCCAGAATTAAGTAGTAAATACTGCTACATAGTTTATGGAGCCTTGCCATAGTAACTCATAGAAGGTAACATTCTGTATGACTGGCAGCATGAGCAGCATCATTGCAGATCCAGGGATTGTTTTTTAAACAACTTGGCACACCAAGAAAGCACAACAATATCAATAGCGCAACTAGCCACATGTCAGATACTGTTTTGAATAGACCAGCAATATAACAGATACAGGATGTGGTAGATTAATCCACAAACATCCAATAAAATTGACTTGTCGTTGTCACAACCAACAGCAAAAAATGGAAACGCCAATCTACTAAGGCACCAACAACCTGTACTAAATTCATATATGCCCCCCCAAACAAACCTGTTTAACCAGCATATTATGAAGCTGCACTTAATATGATCATGTATTCCAGTGTTCTGAGTTCCTCAACATGCTATCACCTATAGACTGTGCTATGCGCTCTCCGTTTCTTCTCAAATCTGTATACAGTCATACAACCTTAAAACCAAAACATCCTGCAGAGTTCAATAACAGGATGAAAGATCATAAGACCATCCTGAACCCTTCATTGACATCACTGCCCAAAACCCATCAAGGAAGAGCACTTTCGGAAAAAAGAAGTGTAGTCGCTCTTTTCTTTTTAAATCAGTATTCTCAATTCGTACATAGAACTATGCCTCTTTGCTTTAGCCACAATCTGGGTAATTGTCATTCTTCCTAAAACCACATATCCTGTTCCATTTTTCGCAGTCCATTCTGTTACTAGGTTGCTGTAACAATTTCATGCATTGTTTTCA
The DNA here is from genome assembly GCA_963573325.1 of Astragalus glycyphyllos. Lineage (NCBI taxonomy): Eukaryota > Viridiplantae > Streptophyta > Magnoliopsida > Fabales > Fabaceae > Astragalus > Astragalus glycyphyllos. The sequence goes on from OY754309.1 coordinate 62,352,014, forward strand.
ACATCGAACTGGTGGAACCTTAGGTTATGGTTCAGTTGATATAAAGTTTAAACCACTAGGACCGGAGGTCGAACAGCCCAAATAACCAGTAGAAAAGGCTGGTTCAAGGTTTAACCATTCGGTTTTTAAAACACTGATTTCATTTCATGTGATTCATTTAGCTTAGGTGTTAGGGTTTTAGAGGAAAGGCTAAGCTAGGTAGATAGTTCTCAACTTGCACTTTGTCTTTCTTATATATATGAAGGTTGGTTTGCACACACTGCAGATTTACTTCCCTAATTCCCTTCTTGTTTTAATTGTTTAATAATGAATGAAATATTTGTCCATTTAAAGGCACCAATGAATGAAGTATTATTGGTTTCATGAGATTGTTTGGTTAGGAATAATTGATTCATTTTTATACTGAATTTGTGACATGTAGTCAAGGGTATTAAACATGCCATATTTACGTCGCAGCTTGAAGCATGGATCCAGAAGCCACAAGAATTGCACGGGAATCTTTAGACTTGGCATTTCAGATGTCCAACATACTTGACACAGGTTTAGACCGGCACACACTTTCTGTTCTTATTGCTCTCTGTGATCTTGGAGTCAATCCCGAAGCACTTGGTGCTGTTGTTAAGGAACTAAGAAAAGAAAAGCCTCCATCTTCTTTGTCATGAATGAATTCATTTATTAGATGCCAATCTGGTTATGCTTGCTTTAGTGCCTTACTCATTTGATCCATCCTATGTATCAATTTTCTGTTGTATTAATTGTTGCACATTTCAGTTATGGACCAATTTACAAACTGCTATTTTGGGTAGCGTGCAGTTGGATTTGCAATTTCAAGCCAAAAATAGCTCAAACGGCAGTGTATTTTAGGGGAAAAGATTCGGTGTCTTTAAGGTGGGAACAACACGTCTTTATGTGATTTTTTTTTATCAAATGTCTTTACGTGATTTTGTGTCTATATCTCTCATCTAAACTTTATCCCTCATCATAATTCATTTTTCTTAATTCATTTTTCTTTCTTATAATTCTCTCTAAAATAAGCCTAAAGTTACCCAAGGATGGAATGGTAAAGTCACTGAATCCAAATCCATATTTAAGCTAGTGTTGTCAAACGGTCTGACCTGTCCAACGTGCTAGATGACATAATTGGGTTGGACTGTGGCAGCCCAAATATCTACTCAGCCCAGCCCAATGTTGGGCCACCGGGACATTGGGGTAATATTTTTTTTTTTTGGCAAAAATCTATTTTAATTCCACAATGAATTAAGGCCGATACAAAACTAAATTCAACAAGTGAGCATGATACAAATCACAAGCATATACAAAACTTGGCTAAAAGTTAGTCTAATTCAACAAATCAACCTGTTATAAAATTTAATTCCTTGTCATGGTGCGGGATTCCACAACAAAGTCTAATTTAGTGTTATAAAAAACAACCAAAATAATTCAACTACATTATGTCTTGGTAATGCAAAAAATTACTAATTACTAAGCAGTAGTAATCAACAAAGTAGAAGTCTTAATTTTGTATTAATTTTTTGCGTCTATCTCTCTCTTTTAATACATTATGTCTCATCTTATTTCCCTCTATTTTCCTCCATTTTTACTTTTCTCTTCCGTAAAAAATACTAAAGTTATGTACCCAAAAAAAAAAAATACTAAAGTTAGAAAAAAAGTATAAGTTGAGAAGTTAGATGTTCCATTTTGGAGTAAATATTGGTGACAACTAGTAATATATCCGTGCATTCGCACGGGTGATACCGTACTTGTTATAAATTGCTATGAAGTCATAAATATTTTAAAAATTGTAAAATTAGATAAAATAGTTGATATGCATATGAAAGATGAATTGAGAAAGTATGTACATCATTTGGCGCAAATATCTATGTATAATTTGTATTTGCAAAATTTGGAGAATATTGATCATATAATATACATTAAAACAATTTAACCCTTGAGGTTGGATCCAAAATTTGTCTTCATTGCATACCTGTGCCATCAAAGTCACCTTAATTGACACTTTCACCATTCCCATGGAAGTTATATCATAGGTTAAAATAGTTCTGCACATAAACACAACCTTTCATTCACTATAGTAACTCTCAATTTACAGTTTTGATTCCAAAAGTGAATAGATGCAATTAAATAGCAATAGTGCACAATTTAATTAAGTGAATAGATGCAATTATGTTTTCACTAATATATAGACACCACAAAGCTTAAGAAAGCCATTAAGCCCAAAGGTGTTTCTACTCCTATCAAGACATAGTTCTCATGCACACACAGGATTGCAAACATAGAATTATGACCAAATTCTTCCTCTTTCTAGTGGAAAGGCATAGTTATTTAATTTCTTCCCCATCTCTTTCTCTTTAGAGCTTAGAAACACGCATTCCTTAGTTTCATGTAATCAAAACCAATTCCATTTCCATATAGATTAGTGTGAATCAAAGCAAGAACTTGGTGGCGAATGCAAAGAATGAAGGTTTTTTTTCAAAATTTTTGTTAGATGCGAATGCAATGATGATGATGCAAAATGATGCAGATGTGATGATTAAGACCTTTTATTTACATAGAAAAGAGAGAAGAAAATGATGTTTATTGGTGGCGGTTCAAAACATTTTTGAAAATACCCGCTATATGCCACCTCATATAGGTGTTTATGAGGGAAAAAGGAAATTACTTTCTACATCTTTGGTAAAAGAGTTTCGAAAGAGGATGCCTAAGCTAATGCAACACACAATTTGCGTGCCCCCGTGTCCTACAAATGGGTAAAGATCGTAGGCTCTAAAGTCAACGACAAGGGTAATCCTCCCATGTGGGTTCTGGTCACTGCCTCACAATGGCAACCAAGAGCTAAAGTCTCTCTCATGAATACACCCACAATCGTAGAGAGCTACCGATTGTGAGGTATCATGAAGAAAGCGCGCTCTTGGGCGAAACTTTCATGAGAGCCAGACAGACAACGGTCTACGAATGGCAGTCACTACTTATTTCCACTCTCCTAGGGTTCTTTGCAGACCTTGGGTTTTAGGCCCCACTCAATGCTCACAAATATAAGGTGTGCAGTGTGTGATGAGGGCACAACACCTAAAAATCTACCCAAACCCCACCTGCAAAGGGAAACCAAAACAGTCCAGACAATATCAAGCAACAGCATGTCGTCTACCCTAGGGTTCAATATCATTTCAACATAAGTATACTAACCTAGGGTTCCAACAACAATCGCAAGCATTGCTTACCTTAAGAAAGAGAGCCTAGAGGAGGGGACATAATAGGATTAGGGGAAATGCATGAGCTTACCTCAAGAAAGGGAGCAAAGAAGAGGGGAACATGCTAGGATTGGGGAAATGTATGAGGAAAGCATATAAACGACGAAAGTAAGAGGAGAAGAAGAAGAAACTACTCTTATTTTACTCAAAAAGCAAATATAGAAGAGGAAGAAGGCCAACACACAATGCACGCAAGCACAACATCACAAGAATGCACACGACAATTCTAAGAATAATGCAAGCATGTTTTTAAAGGCAAAGGAAAGAAAGAAGAAAGGGAAAGGAGGAGAGATATAACAAAGCATTCAAATCAACGAAATAAATCACATGTCGAATCGATTGACTCGACCCACTAAAGAAAGGTCCCCAGCGGAGTCGCCAGCTGTTGCACCCCGAAAAATCCCTTGAAGGGATTTCTCTTCGCACAACGTGAATTGGAGTCGCCACCAATATTTTTTTAGAGGTAAAACATTGAAAAAAACCTTTCTTGAAAGACAGTGGTCCTTGGAACCACGAGATTTGAGTTCGGGGGTCGGTTATGCATGGGGAAGTTATGAGCACCCCACACATCCTTTCTACTGAAAGGGAACCTCGATTTGACGTGTGATTTAAAAGGTTGATTTAAGAAATGCTTTGTTTTTATCTCTCTTTATCTCTCCTTACTTTATGGAAAAACTTAAGGAAAATTTAATCTTTTGCGCTTGACGGGAGGGCACCGTGCCTACGTATCCTGGGGAGGGAATCAAAGCGACGTAGTTCTTGTTTTCGAAAATTGTTTTGTTTTTAGAAATTGCCTTATTTTGGAAAAGGGTTTGTTTTTTTTGAAAAGAAAATGATTTTCATTTGTCGTGCTTGACGGGAATGTGACCCGCTCCTACGTATCTCCCAGTGCGATGGAGAATTCAAAGCTTACGTAGTTCTCGGTTGTCGAGAAAAGGTTTTTATTTTTTAGTTGTTTAATTGTGAAAATTGAATGTTCATAGTGATCAAACAACAAAGGTTTCGAGTGATCACCACTAGCATCCCATTATTGACGATCGTGCAAGCAAAGGCTTCGCATTATCCTCAACAAAGTTTTTAATTTGTGAAATGAGAGTTCTTTTGAAAAATGAGTGTTCATGATAATCAATTGAGCAAAGACTCCAAGTGATCACCACTAGCACCCCATTGTTGACAATCGTGCAAGCAAAGGCTTCGCATTATCCTCAACAAAGTTTTTAATTTGTGAAATGAGAGTTCTTTTGAAAAATGAGTGTTCATGATAATCAATTGAGCAAAGACTCCAAGTGATCACCACTAGCACCCCATTGTTGACAATCGTGCAAGCAAAGGCTTCGCATTATCCTCAACAAAGTTTGATTTGTGAAAAATAGTTTGCAATTGTTTTGAGAAGAAGTGAAGTTGTTTATCAATGATTATGTAAATGCAAAAAAATGTTTTGAAGTTGGAACGTTACTAACGAGTAACAAATTGTTCTTTGTATGCAACATGGTTTTGAAGTTTTGGAGAGTTACTAACGAGTAACAATTGGTGGAAATCAAAACAAGTAAATTGTGAACACCAATTCAACATTTTAATGCACCACAAGCACATAAAAAAGTATATCAAGCATGGAGTACCAAGCTTCAATTCAAGAATGCATGAGTAGGCAAGGATGCAAGAATAGGTAAGAATGCATGAATATGCAAAATGCATGTGCATCAAGGTTAAATGAACCTATCTTTTGCCGAAACTTCACAAGCTTCAAACAACAATTTACAATAAACTCAAAGAGCAAAGAAAGCATGATTAAACTTGAGGATGCATCAAGGTCATTGGAGACCAATCATGTGCGCAAATTCAATTGTTTATAGACCCCTTTTTGCTCACATTTCACAAGCACATCAAATGGGAATTGAATTTTTAAATGCTTACAAGCATAGGCATCAAGGTTGAAGTAACCTATCTCTTGCCAACTTAGCATAACCCAAGATCATTTGTGGATCATAAATGAACCAAAACCCAAATTCATTTTTCTCAAATCACAAATTTCACAATTAACAACATAGGTTTGAATATTTGCAAGACCAAAAGTGACCAAAAGAGGGCATTAACAAGTCATTTTTGTAACCAAAATTGATTAATCAAGTTAGAAAACTAGCATTTGCATTTTCAAACAAGCATTGCACAAAGAAAATTGAATCATCTTAGGCAATCCTCATCACTTAAAGTGAAGTACACTAGGCACAAGTGAGAGTTCTCTTGCCAATCCTCAACATAGAATAACTTTGCAAACAAATTACTAACAAGCAAACCAAAGTTTACAATCAAAGCACAAGGTTGTGTTGAATCATCTTAGGCAATCCTCAACACTTAAAGTTAAGTGCGCAAAGGCACAAGTGTGAGTCCTCTTGCCAATCATCAACATATAACAATTTGCAAGCAAGATACAATCAATTAGCAACAATATTTTGCAATCAAAACATCAAATCAATTGCGTTGAATCATTTTAGTCAATCCTCAACACTTAAAGTTAAGTGCGCAAAGGCACAAGTGTGAGTCCTCTTGCCAATCATCAACATAACAATGACTTGCAAGCAAGATACCATCTATTAACATCAAAATAACTTGAGAAAACGTTTTTGATCACAATTGCAAACCCATTTCACAAGAAAATTAACAAACCCTAATTCTAATCATGATTTGCGAAGCATCACATCATTTTATTCAACAAAAATGCAAGATCATAGTGAAAACAACATAAATCACAATTTATTCAAGGGTGAGAAGCATCTCAAGCACCCAAACCTCCCACAGTGTTTGTCAAAATGCTTGAGACACCTCTCACCAACAACAATCAACAAATCAACAATATAACAACACTAAAACGCATGAATATGGTAGGATGCAAAATTAGAAACATGATATCTACATTTTGATGCAAAAAAGTTGAAGATGATGCTAGGTTTTAAGAAGTTTACCTCAAATCCAAGCTAAGGAATGACTAATATGAAGAACAAGACCACAAATCAACTTGAATCTTCACCAAACTTCAATGAAACCCACGAAATGCTTGCTTAAAAATGCCCTTTGATGATGAAAGCTTGAATTAAATTAGGAGAGAAGGAAGATATATGAAGTAGGAATGGAAATGAGGTGAGAAAATGGTGATTTGGTGAAGGAGAAGTGAAAAATTGATGGAGGAAGAGGGTGATATGATTTCGGCCAAGAGAGGGAATTAGGAGAGGGAGTTGTGTGCTAGGGTAGTGTGAGTGAAAATGAAGCCAAGAGCTTTTTCCTTTTTTTTGAGGTGAGGTTAATAGGGTATATATAGAAAGCAATTAGGTTTAAGGGTAGTTAGGTCATTGTGCACTAGTTGTGCTCTAGGATTTGATTTTAATTTTGAATCAAAGGCTAGGATTGAGGCTCACATGGATTGAGGACATTGAGAAAACACAAAATGAGAGAATAGAGAGGGGGTAGGCGACATTGGGGGTGTGGCCTTGGTCACCAAGTTTTGCTAGTTGTCATCTTGTACTATTGTACTATTATATGACCATTCCATTATCCCTTCATTTTTGATTATTCTTCTTAGGATAATTGTACAAAAATACACCCAATTTAGGCCACATACTAGGAATCTTAGGAATATGCCATTTTATGTGTCACCATGACCAAAAATGTCATAAAAATCACATCTTGGAACTTTTTGTAGAATATTCCTTTTTGATGCCTTTTTTGAATTTGAATTTTGTGCACAATGTATGCATGCATGCGCATACATACATACATGACCAAAAATGCTTTGCCTCAAATAAATTTCTCTAAAATTGCACAATGATTCTTGATGAGAAATTATCTTATTTTTGACAATGACCAAAATACCCTTTTGCCCTAAAAACCTTGTTTTTTAACAACAAATGCATTTCCACTCTAACAATGAATTTAAAAGCCCTAGAATGACTTTTAAAACCCAAAAATGCATGCACAATGCTCTTCACTCTTCAAAATAAAACCACACTTCTCAATTTATTTATTTTTGAGGAAAATTAGGGTTTTAAACCTAGATGGACAAAATTAGGGTATGACACCTGTTAAAAAAGACTGCTAAAAAAAGTGGAGTAATAAAGTAATAAAACCTGTTAAAAAAGACTACTAAAAATATGCAGTCTGCCATCGCCACTTCTGTTGCCGCTCCCATTGACGTCCCCTGTCGCCGCTTCCAATTTGATTAATAACTTCTAATAGCTAGACAGTCTGCAGTAATCCAACAATAATGAAAAGATATCCTATCATGTATTGTTTCCCCTTTCTCTGGAGTTTTTAACAATTAAAGCTTAAATGGGGCATTCAATTAATAACACTACTGCAGGTCTGCTACTTTTCACATGAAGCCAACTTCTAACATAGACCAAACACTACAGACATAATGGTACCCTGAGCACCCAAAATAATTGTAGAGCTAGTTTGGCATCAATTGCATTTGAAATGAAAAAAGTCTTGCAATAGACATGAAGCAGTGGTAGATGAGTTAACTAATAGGTGATAATTAAACAATAGAGGTAGGTAGATTTGAGAGATTTACCTACTAACATTTCAGCTTTATAATTTCCATTCAGGATGCTTGTCCGGTGTGGGAAACTCTCCAAAAGTCAATGACTCGAACAACAACTCTAAATAAATCCTTTTTGGGATTAAGGGTCTTGAGAGTCCGGTGTTGTCAATAGCGTCTACAGCAGCACTACACCGCTATAGCATAGCGGAATTTGAACAAACCGCTATTATCAACAAATCCTAAATAGCCAGTTCATGAAAAGTTTAGATAAGTTTTACTAAAGGAACAACACAAATGATATTTATCAACTATTATTAATCTTAACATGTTTATTATGTTAATGTGTAAATAATGAGAGAGTGAACTACATTTCAATCAACGAAGAAGAATAAAATCAGAAACGAACATCATAGCAGAAACTTGCCAGCTTGGTTGACAGAATCACAATTAGTAGTACCAACTGAATCCTAAAACCAACTTGCTTGTAAAAACACTAACAAAATCTGAAATTTGTTGATGATGAAAACCCTAACATCAGAAACGAAGTTCAATCCCCAAACCCAAAAATCCCTAAAATTGGTAAACCCAAATGTAAATTTCTGAATGGATAAAAAACTGAATCCTAAAACACTAAAATCCCTTTAGTTGTAAAATTGTAGATACTAACAGAAAGTAACATCATCAACTTGCTTGTAATAACACTAACAAAATCTGAAATTTGTTGAACATGAAAACCCAAACATCAGAAGCAAAATCCGTAGACCCAAAAATCAGTAAAAAGGCTAAAACAATGACAGACTCTGGAAACAATAACAGGGTCTCAGAAGGAAGAGTTACCTGTGAAGAAGTTGAAGTGAGCAACGAATAGAGAGAAGGAAGATGGGTGTATTGAGAGATTCTGTTTCGAGTTGCTTGTTATTCAATCGTTCCCGTCGACCGTCTCTGCTCGTCGGCCTTGGTGGATCGCCGTCTCTCGACTTCTGCGTTCTCTCCGCTTCTCGTCTCTCCCGTTTTCTTTCTTTCAATCTTCGCTTCTCCCTCAAATTGTCCCTTTTGAAATTTGAATTGTCATTACCGATGAAAATAGCCTGTGGCTGTGACAGTCTACTAAAAAAGTTGGATTTAAAAATTATTAAATATTTTTAATGGAAGTTTAAGTTTCGGACAAAAAGGGTATAGTCATACAACATATGGAAGGAGGGCAAGATAGTAAATAATAGATAGATAATAGATATTTTATTTTACAATTTTTCACATCATCATGAACGTATATACAACTAATTTGACACAACAAATTGTAAGTTGTAAGTTATAACTAAAGCAGATTTTTTATTATGAATTTGTCCCTTTGCTTTCGACGGTTCTCGATTCTAGTTTTAATACAAACAACCATCGAAGTTAGCTCCACGGTTGTTGACACCACCCACGCACCCACTCGTTAACTCAATTCTTTTTGTCCTCTGCATTTTCTACTTCCTTACCCTATGAATTTCTTCAAATCCGTTTTCTCTGACGATCCAGATCCTCCTCAATCCGAATCCCAATCCCAATCCAACAATGCAGATTCAGATCCCGATTCAGGTGACGGCAATAGCTGGGACTTTGGTGGCCTGATCCAAACCCTAACAGCCAAATCGGAATCCATAATCGAGACTTACCGTCGTGATCTGCAAGAATTCAGCACCGGTTTAAAGAACGAGATCGAGGTTGCTCATGATTCGGTTGGCGAGATTAGAAACACTGTCATCAAAGGAACGGCTCAGATCATATCTCAAGGTAAGGATGCCATCCTCGCCGTCCATCTCGATTCTGATTCCGACAAACGCGATCAATCTCCAAGGGGATTGGATTCGAAGCGCTATAGTAGGTTTGATGCTCAGGTTCGTGCAATTCAGGGTGATGTGAGCACTTACACTGAGGTGCCTGAGGATTTGAATGAATTCAACGAGTGGAAATTGGAGTTTTCTTTGGATGGGAAAAGTGAGGAAATGGAGAGTCTTTTGAAAGAGAATGATGCAATGGAGAGTGTTTATAAAAGAATTGTTCCAAACACTCTTGATCATGAAACTTTCTGGTATAGATATTATTATAAGGTTTATAAGCTGAAGAAAGCTGAGGATGTAAGGGCTAGGCTTGTGAGGCGAATGTCCGGAGAAGAGGAGGAGTTGAGTTGGGATGTTGAAGAAGAAGATGATGATGCTGATGTGAAGAAGGAGTATGAAGGTGAAGCAAAATCACAGCTTGTGACCAATAAGGAAATTGGTGGTCAAAATATGGGCAAAAGGGTAGATACTGATTTGCAAATTGGTGCCTCTGGTACTAGCAATGAAGGGGAAACAAAGAGATTGAGTGTGGAAGAGGTGCAGCATATTTCAGTTGAAGAGGAGTCTAAAGAAGAAAAGAGAGACAATTTATTGCAGAGCAAGGGAGTTGAGAAATCTGAAGTTGTTCATGAGATGGGTGGTGCAAGTGAGGAAACTAAGGAAGAGGCTGGTGTGGATAAAGCATCAAAGTTACAAATGGATGATGCTGCGAACAAGGATGATTCTGCAGACGAGTCTGATGAGAAAGTGGTAATGAAAAGGAAAACTGGCGAGGGAAAATCTTTTAGTAAAAATAACGAGTCTTCTGTTGTTGAAGGCCGGCACGTGGAAAATGAGGAGGAGGAGGAGGACCTTGAGTGGGATGATATTGAGGATCTTAGTGGCATTGATGAAAAGAAAGCAACTGAGAGTGGTAGCGGTAGCACCAGCAAAGATGATTTGCGCAAGCGCCTTAGTGTTGCAGAGGAAGATGAAGACTTGAGTTGGGACATTGAAGATGATGATGAGCCTGCTAAGGCTTGACTTATTTGATGCATTCTGTTCTGATTTCTCAATAGAAATATGTGTAAGTATCATTTTAACGAAATGAGAGTTGCTTGTGTTTTTTAAATTTTACTATTTAGGATAGAATTAGTATTGTGATCAAACTTCTATACCTAAAATGCATGAAAAGCAACTATTTTTATACTATGTTTGAAAATAATTACACAAGATTCCACTTTCATGAAATGAAAAAGAACAAAAAGAAATTACATAGAATTCAATGCATCATCAAATGTGTAAGTCCATCTAAACCATGTGTCAAAAATATACACAATATCACAGAATTGGCTACAGAAATCCATCATACCATTTTCCATTCATTTTAAAATCAGTTGGCTATAGCTCCTTCAGGTGGAATGTTATGCTTTGTTTTCGACAGGTGTTCTCTGACAATATCATTAAGCTATGTTTCATAAATGATTGACCAATTAACCTTCAGTAGGCACTTATCCTAGTTTGGGCATGCTTACTCAATTTTGAAGGTGGAAGAGTTAGTAGCTTATTTCATGAGCTTTGGGTGCATTTTATAAATTTTAGTTCTGTATACACTGTATGAACTGTAGGTGTTACAGCAATATGATTGTGTATATTTATGACACTCTAGATGGTTTTGGCAGACTTCCACAATAGAGATGGGATATTATTTTCTCTGTGTACTTGTTTATATTACCACAATAGAGTTTAGTGTACTTGTTTATATTACCACAGGCTGATAGTTTAGTTGGACTTCCACAATAGAGTTTGGATGATTTTTTGATTTCTATGTAGTTTTCTTTTTGTTCTTTTTCACGAAACTCGAATCTTATGTAATTATTGACAACATAGTGACTGAGATGATGAAATAAGATTGTTAATTGTAGGCAAACAATGTGTGGTGCACTTCTCCTTTCTGAAGCTGCTGTTAAGGTATCTATAATAATTGGTTGAAGTTAAGACTTCGTTTTCCTGTTTCATCCACCTATGCTGTAAATGTGTCTATCGAAATTGAATTATTTGTTTTTGAAAGACATTTTGCCTCTGGGGAAATATTGTTCAATCACAATCCAAATGTCATTCAAATTCAAGTTATTGATAATTTGATGCAAGACTACAACTATCATTAACCCCCTGGGTCTGCACTCTACTGGGTTTTCCTTTTGTTGTTAAACTTGACTTGCACATATTTAAACCAAAATATAGCTCGAACTTTAGCCAGATTTCTACTTCTATGACATCCTCCGTGTTTAACCGATTGGTTAGGATCATTTATTACTCAAAAATAATAAGCTTACTAACTGAAAATTAAAAGGCGGGTCATTTGATACTAAAAAAAATAATAAGCTTACTAAATGAAAATTAAAAAGCACCAGCAAATTGGGTTCCTCATATTTTATGTAGAATGTATACGTTATGCTCACTTTATCATGGAACGGGATGAATAATCAAATTAAAACAAAATAATCTAAGGAATTTCCTGTGGTTCTTCCTAAGAAAAGTAAGTGAGACCCATAGAGCATAACCCTTCAACTGTATGAAAAGATTTGACTACTAACAAGGTGAAGTGTTGTATATCATAGTAGGTTACCGTGTGTTTGGGACCATTGTTCTAATACTCTAAATGTGGGATTATGGTGAAGCTACATGTTGTAGCTTTTGCGGTGTGAGGTATTCTAGTTCTAGAGTGAAACTAAACTTGCTTTACTGAAAGCTAAGGAGTCCATTTCCACGTACAGATTGTGGATTTTGACTCATTTATATAAAGCCTGTTATTCAGAATGACTCACGTTAGTAATGCAGAGGAGGGGGGTTACTGGAAATATTTAGAAGAATGCCTCCTGCTGAAATTAAATAGACATGTAATTACGAGATCAGATATGGCTAATTGTCCAACAAGTGTAATAGAAAACAGTTAAGACAAGGAAAAATTTTAGGTGTGGTTCCATAGGTGTAGTTGGTGTTGTTTTTCAATCACACCTAAGTTTTGTCCATAAAACAATCCACAAGTAAGACTGAACTTGACATATAACAATATATTAAGTAGAGATAATTATAACTATGCATCCTTGCGACAATTTGATTCGTCTAAAAAAGGTGATTAACTTAAATATTAACTTAAAATATCATTCGTACAAACTTGTATCGTCAGAGATAATTCACACTCTTCAATTTTGAAAGCTTGACTACTCTACTAAAGCTCTTACCGCGACTGCCAAACATTAAAAAACTGTAATCAACACCACTAAAATCTAACCTATCCAAGAAAGGGAAAAGGGTGTAGGAAAGGGTGGAAATAACAAAAAAAGAATGAACCAAACTCCTCTAGCAGCACCTGGTGTGGGACCTGTTTGTACAACAAAACAAATAGTTGGGGCGTGAAAGTCATCTTTCTTGATGATCAACATTTCTTTGAACCCAATGCTGCTTCAGAGCGTTAAATTTGCTCTTACCCTTCAACACAAATGCTGGGTTCAGAAGTGGACTCTCCAATGCGTGGTTCAACAGGGGAAGGTAATGCTAAAAGCCTTCCTTTTTGAGCACGTGGTGGAAGATGTTTTGCAGGTTTTCTGGCTGGCACATTCCATGGTAAGAAGACACCAGTCCCACCACCAGCAAGTTTGCGAGGATTATATGCCACAGGACGCATAGGGGTCAACATCATCATTGGTCCACGAAGCATTCCCCAATTGGACATCATGTCCATTCCTTCATAGCCACTCAGAACTCCATTTGGCAAAGCATATGGGTTAGCAATTGCAGGTTGCCACAGAGTCATTGAATTTGTCATGGTTGGAGTTGCTGATTGGCATTGATTGGAATCTGGTCTCACTCTAAAGAAGGTGATGCTTACCCTTCTGTTTGGAGATGGACACATCACATGTCTTGCTGTATCAGCACTGTTTCCTCTCATCACTAAAAGAGACCTGCACAGTTAAGTCATTTTGTTATTTCATGTTACTCATCATTTAGTACTGTATATCATTAGTTTAATTTCGCTGCGCAAATCACAATGAACAATTTTAAATAAAACAAAGACAAAAGTAAACTAGGTGCAACTTTTACTACAATCTAGGTAGCCATTGATACAAACAATCTGGTTTTGTCGTTCCCTTGAGTACCTGCAAGTTTGGTAATCAAGTAAAGGCAGAAAAGTAATCTAACCCAATAATGTGTGTTTTATACGAGCATATAGTTGCAGCCTTTATAATGTTTGTACTTCACACTATTCACTTACATGCCGTCCTATAAATGATGAAGGCACGTCTTCCATTGTATCTAGCAATGTGCTGGAATCTTAATTACTAAATGGAAGATTAGGACTGCAAAGAGAATAAGTTCTTTGATATGTACCCCTTCTTCAATGAGAGCATGAGAGGTCCCTTGTAGTTCCCATCATTTTCACTGATAAGGATACGCCCAAAAGCCATGGTTGATTCAGAGAGAAGAAGAGTGGACACAGGTTGATCCAGATGCGGTGGTTTCAGGAATGGCTGAGAAAACTCCCCCTAAAAAATATAAAATTGTATGAATATTGCTACACGGTTATAGTTCTTATATGATTATCTAGGTAGAACTTAAAGTGGTGCAACTGAGGAAGGATGCAATATTTACCTCTTCAAAAAAGTTGATGATACACCCATTTGGTCTTTTGTACTCTGGAAGCAATTGCCATTGAATAAGATGATCAATGACACGTTGCAGAAGTGCTGGAATTGGCTCTATATTGCCTGTAAACAAAAATACAAAATAAAAAACAGTTATTACAAAGCATCTCTATAGTTTAGACTTATTTATGCAATATCTGAGATCATAAGAACAAGATTATACTTTTTTTAGGATACAGTAAAAGTGTAAAACTATTGGATAAAAGTAACATAATGTCGTTTACTAAGTTCTTACTTTTTGCGTCCTCCTTTATCTTTCCAAATATTGGAACACCCAGCTGAATCAGCTCTCTCTTGTTCCCCTTCATCTGTTTGTTAAATAATATGAAAGTTTCACCTACAAATGTGCAGGAAGATTCGGTTAGTGTTTTAAAGAATGCAGACAACATGACAGCTTTCATAAGTCATTATCTGTGTTAAAACCTGACATGTGATTGATGACAAATAAGTCAAATAAATACAAAGAAGAAACAGAGTCACAATAATGTCAAGAGAGATACCAGTTTAAGTATAAGAATATTCGATTCATCATCATAGATAATATGAATCCTGATATTGCATCTATTATATTAATTTATTGTTAACTAAACTAAAAGAGCTTAGTTGGAAAACTACTTTAAATTAGCCAAAGTTGTTACATAAACTCACAAATAAATTGGAGCTGCCATAGATGGCCTTACTATTTGATAGGTCTTAGTCCATAAAAATGATATTCTCAGAATTATCCTGAAATAAAATTTTACAAATGACAAAAAAAAAAGGTAAAGAGTGCCAATGGTTTACCAGACAGTTCCCCATTCTGGCCAGCAGCATGGAGATCATTCACAAAATCTGTCAGCTTGCACAATTCTGGATCAGTGAAAATTTCCTCATATAACTTCAACCCTTTCACAACATTCACCTGCCAATTGCATTCAGCTGTTAATCTGGATGCTTCTTGATGCGTAAACTAGTAGCGATATGAGAACTGAGAACCTTCTGAATTTAAACTTTTTATTAGAGAAAAGAATGTAATATTGATTTGTGAAATAAAGAAAGAACTTGCCATGTGCCCCTTCACCGACTCCTTTGCCGCGAAACCTTTTGTCAACTTAAACTGTGAATTTCGCCCTTCACACTCTTCATGATTGGAACATATATCAATGTTCACCGAATTAGCCTGATTTTCTTGAGATCCTGCACATTAAGTAAACCAAAGAAAAGCCATGCAAATTTCAATTCTCAGCAAGAAACAACAAAACTAACATGGCTTATAAAGATAGTTGAGTATTTCAATTCTCTTGAAATGAAAAGATAGCGTATTACTAGGGAAGTTAACTGCACAATATGATCATAGAACTTCAGTTATCTGGCTTTGCATATACTACTCTGACATTTATCTTTTCTTATTACTACTTATTACCATACTAGAGGAGTATGTTAACTGAAACTTTACAAATAGTAACATGTTTGAACAGTGAGATTGTTGAGAAACACTTGTCGTTTTCCTATAAAGTCATTATTCGATGGATTGGTGTCCACCACCAATGTGAGGCCAATATATTAACCAAAAGGGGCAGGCCTGTGGAAGCACCAAGCAAGCACTAACACAGTAGTTACTTGTCTGTTCTCAGAATAAATGCACCCGGCTGACCCTACATTCCTTTGTTTTTGTTTCTTCAGAGAGGCTGCTATTAAAAGGTTGATGGCTTTAGAATTATCAGTTTCTTAATTATTTATTTTCTCTTTAATACCTTCAGTTCATGCATCCTTTTTAGACCCAACATTGGTCATTAATGCGTAATGTTTTAGCAAATAAACTTTCTCCCAAGAGGAGTTTGACCCGCCAGCCAACTAGGACAGGAAATACAACAGAAGTCACAAATAGTTATGAAACTCAAATTGGCATCTGTCAATAGTAGTCAAGAAAACCCACCTACCCGAACCCGGAAACATGTGACGTAACAAACAACATCATGCAGTCGCCTATCGTGGTCCCATCATTGCACATACTTCTAGATCTATACGACTACTAGTATACTTCAAGCTCAACCTTAACCTTGTGCTATTTGTCACTTCCCAAACTAACCATAACACCCGACGCACCCCAAATTTTCTCTCCCTCATTCTTCTCATCAAAATGGTAAACCTCAATTAATTAAATAAATATACTTAAAAAATAAATCAGTTATATTACAAGTCGTGCATGCCATTTAGTAGGCTTGATAATTTTAATTATCTCGAAACCAATCCGATGTTAAAAAAGAAATATCAATAAGGTATAAATAGAAAAAAGCCCAAATTTTATAGATTTTAATTACTAGTATTGACAGTATAAAAGTGTTTACACTATAAATAAAACAATAGTAAAAACTGTATGAGTGACTATTAAAAAAGTCTAAATAGTTGTATATTATTATTTTATGACATGTCATTTCGTGATTAATTAGCTTTATAAAAGATCTATTACACAAACAATTAATATTTAAAAAAAAAACATGAAATTGAACAGTCTTGTCAAAAAAAAAGAAATTGAACAATCGTCCAAATTAAATTAGCCAAAAAGTTAAACTAACAAAGTCTATTATTGCGTAACAGAAAATTGACTTCAAAAACGTGAAATAGTATGCGAAAACAAATTCAGGTAGGAGAGAAGTAGCCCGGTTCCATTCCTTCAGTAAAGTTAGTTTTTCAAATTTTCTTTTCCAAAACTCAGAAAAACAAAAAAAAAAATAGTTCTTTTCAAGACACGCCACATAAAGTCGCTGTTTATTTCAATGAAAAGGTGAAAAAAGATGTAAAAAAAAAAAGCTTTGTTGTCATAAATAAATAAGAAAAAAAATCTCCATTGCCGACCATTTCTTCCGGCGAAACTAAACTAAACAAAACTATAAGAAATCTGAATACTCCGACTGAAAAAACAAAACCGGAACTCATATTCAACTACCCCGTGTTTTGGATTTAACGAAAAAACACAAATCTCCGTGAACCAAAAAAATTTCCAGAAAACAAGGCTGAAACCTCAACCGTACCTTACTTTCCGATCTCACTTTGGAAGCCAAACGAAATAAAAAAAAGTGAAAAGAAAAAAAAATTGATCAACACAGTAATTAATTTTTTTACCTGAATCCGTAATCTCGCTGTCGGGAGAATCATACTCTTCATGTTCTTCTCCGCCATTTGGGTCACCTTGGATCACTTTCTCATCGATTTTCTGTTCATCAATCACGACAGCGTTGTTTTCATTGACATCTACGATCTCGTTTCCATTGTTCTCCTCAGCAATGATTTTATTGTGAGCCACTTTCTGGACTTTCTGAAGCTGAAGCGTGACATCGGCAATGGAATGATATTTCTGCATCTGAAGGACAGGGATCCAGTGAAGCCTACGACGATGGATGGCAGCGAACACAGAACTATAATCAGCGGAAGCGGAAGAGAATTGAGCGAGGTGAGCGCAGAGAGCGTCGATAATGGCGTTGGCAGCAGCAAACTCGCCACGATACCAAGCGAGAATAGCATCTTTGGCGAAAGCGTCAGAGACTAGCATTGGAGGAGGTTGAAGAGGAACCGATGTAGGACCCACGGAAGGTCGATCGGTTGGTGATGCTGGACCAGCCGCCATGGAAGGAAGGCAATTGTTGTAATGTTATTGAGTGATGATCTGATCCGAGATATTTGGGAGAGTAACTAATGCCGAAATCTCGCTTTCGAATTGGTTTATTTGATTGGTTCAAAGAAGAACGAAACAAAGCTTCGCGTTTGAGAGAAGCGAAGAGAAGAGAATAGGAAAATGGAATGGGAAGCGTCAAGAGAAAAAGGGGTTTTAGAGACAACTACTCTCTCAAATGAAATGAAATGAAATATATTATGAAACAAACTTCTCATGCTGATGCTACTATACTACTGTGTTGTGTGCCCACTTCAATTCCCCACAGCTTCCTTCTCCCATTCTTAACGTGGCAACATCACACACCATTTGACGTGGCTATTATATTACTATTTTATTATTAGTAAAACACAATAA
The DNA here is from genome assembly GCA_963573325.1 of Astragalus glycyphyllos. NCBI lineage: Eukaryota > Viridiplantae > Streptophyta > Magnoliopsida > Fabales > Fabaceae > Astragalus > Astragalus glycyphyllos. The sequence goes on from OY754309.1 coordinate 62,370,328, forward strand.
TTACCTTTTTTTTACGATAAAGAATATATTACTTTTCAGAATCACTTTATTATGGTTAAAATTAAAAAGGCAAGTTGATCCATCGTATCGCTGAAGATTACTTTTATACGATAATAATTTTTTGGTGTTTAGTTTTATGCTATAGTCTATGATGCTCAGATACGATACGAGTATCGGACATTATACGAATTCAATATAGTGATACGTACTTCTTTTGAAAAAATGTAGGATACGATACAGTTAGGATTCGTTTATAAAAGAATAAATATTAACAATAATAGAAAATACATAGACTCGTAAACTCGAAGAAATATACCTACCACAATAAAATAGATAGGCACGTCGAAACTAGCGAGTTGCACTTGTGTAACAAAGATAGGGATAGTTGTTTTCTATCTTGTGCTTGTATGACTCAAGTTATACTTATGACGTATTGAGGAAGTATCTGAAATCGGAAACCCAAACATATCAAACATGAAAACAAAACTGAAGTATTCGCACGCCATTTTTTTTATAAGCAAAGTGGTTAGAAATTAGTGTGTTAGTAGTTAGAGGGGATGGGAGAGCGGGGTTCGAACCCCGTACGCCTACATTACTTTAAAATATAGTAATTGGTGTGCATCACAGACTATAGTAATCTAATGCTAGTATTTATTTTACACATTAATTACTACATTTTATATTAATGTCTTACGATATTATGAGTTTTTTTTAGAGCAAATGACCATTATGAGTATATAAACAATTAATTATAATAATGGCTTACTTAAAACAATTTTATTGCTAAATATGTTAGTGTTTTGTTAATAATTTGTTTGGAGTATTAAAAGAATCATAATGCAATACAGTGTTTGAGGAAACACTAATGAGATCATAAAGAAACAAATTTTAATAATGAATGAGAGAGTATCTCTGATAACTCGAATGATTAGATGATACATTGATTTGCCAAAAAGAATAATAAATAAGAGTTAAATAAAATTTTAATTGAGGTTTTTTAGTAAGAAATATAGATGGTAAATCTAAATAAGTATTGTCTTTATGCTGTTTTTTCTGAGTTGTATAAGTACGCATTGTACCCAGCTATATAATAGTATCCCTATATTTTGCTTTCCAAAAAAAATTAACAAATCTCTTCATTTTTTGAAGCAACAAATCTCATTTATTGGAAGGTCTAAAATTGGGACTTTAATAACCTTACATTTGGATTGGCATTGCTACCGCAACCAAACTAGTTGAAAAATTGTTTTTAGCAATGTTTTGAAAATAGATATCGAACTCGTAAGAACTTTGGGCTATAGTTCAACTCTTTTAAACCATTCAAATTGAGATTAAATCCCAGTGGCACGGTTAAAATAACTGAACTATAAATCGTGTTGGTTCATGATTCAATTGATTAAACTGCTCAATTAGTTCGTTTTTTAAAATACTGGTTTTTAGGTTTTAAAACAAGAAATGTTACTATTTGCCGATTTCATCTATAAGTATACTTTTTCTTGCTAAATAGTAGAATGTAAGTTTTTTTTTTTGAACTTGAAGTAGTTGAGGTTTGGGCCTCATGGTATTTTTTCCTAAAATTAATTTATTATCAATGTGTTTCTCGCATATTAACTTAACTATTGTTGCAAAACGAGTCACGAAGCACGCTCATGCACTTCTAATAAAAATACAATAAAGAATGGGTTGGTTCTGGGAATTAAAAAAATACAAATTGGTCAGTTGGTTTGTTTGGTGTAATTATATTTTAATAAAAAAAAACGCATCAGAAGTGATTAAACTACTAGTATTATTCATGTTTCAGGGTGTTCACTGTTCAGTTCTGCCGTAGTAAAAATCGAATACAAATTAATTTTAATTAAAATTAGGTTGAATAAAAAAACATTTTTTATTTAGATATATTAAATTAAATGAGTCGAACAATTTATTTGATATGTGGCTAAAAAGAGTTTTGGCCAGTCTTTTACCAGTAGAATAGTTTGGCCAAGTATATTTGCTTGCGGAAGAATCCAGATCGCTATTATTTCTCCAACGAGATCGTATTTGGCTCACTGACCTAACCATATATAAGGATGGATGATTATGAAAGGAGAGAGAAAGATCGAGATGATGATGATGATGATGCATAATCGAGAGGTGATCGAATTACCAACGTGGATCTCATGGTCGTGTCTTACTTGTGAGTTGTGAGTTGCTGAAATTATTTCCTTGTTTCAACTTATTCATTATGTTACATTAATATATTAATTACTTTGATGTTTATATTTACTTATTCTGACACTGACTTTAAATTGTTTTGCTATGCAGCATACAAACTCGGTGTTGGGCGGTGCGAAATTTGATTCTAAGCACAAGTGTAGATTATAGTGTTTCGTTGAAAGTGTTGGGACACTCTTGTGGGTAGCTAGCGATGGTTCGAACAAAATAAAAAGTTGTTTTACTATATTTTGAGATATTATAATAATACTAAAAATTGACAAAAGTAATCAAATATAAAACCGAAATTCAAATATGAAACTAAAACCTGGCCATCTCTAAACTTGCAAGATACCCTAGAAGATTTAGCTATCCAAAGTCATAAAGAACAATAAAATAGAAATTAGAGTAATGAATTACAGAGATAAAAATAATCAGGAAATTAGAGAAGTTCTTATTCTGAGTCTCTTTTTTCCACTCCAAAGCTCTCTCACGGTGTCAAAAACTAACACCCAAACATAAATCTCTTGAGGGATTAGTCTCTTCAGTTGCGCGCAGATGATACCAATTTTATAAAAATAAAAAAAAGTTAACCAACTATATAATCTGTACTCATATTATTTCATTTAAGATTTTGTACAGAAATTAAGAAATATAATTAATATTTAGATTTAATAAAAATATTAAATAATTCCTAATATATCCTTTTTTTGTGAAGACCTAATATTCTTTTGTTCTGAATTGAAATCAACACATTGAAAAGAGAAATTAAGATATTATTAAAAATAAAAAAACACGTTAATCCGAAAAGTACATCAATAATAGTCAAATTATAAATAGTCAAGAGTATATAGCCTGTTTGTTGCAGCTTATTTTTTAAAAAAATCACTTAAGACGACATGTTATCCGTTTGTTACAAATTCTTAAGACGACATGCATGTTCTACGAGCACAAAACAACTTCTCATTTTCTTAAAAATCTCTAAAAACTAATCTCTAAATTATTTAACAACAAAATCACCTTTTTTTAATTCGTAACAAACGGGCCCTAGATAAGACAATTTTTTTATCGATGATAATACTTTTTATTGTTTCCTTGGTTTCGTTAAATTAATGTCTAATAAAACGAGGCAGAGGGAGTATAAAAGGAATTTTTATGCACAATACATAGTGTTTTGGGACAGGTCGCCCATAAGACACTTACAAACCACTTTGCCCACTTAAGGTCTTGTGTTTGAGAGGCTGTATATTGGGCTTAGTAGGTCGCCCATTAAGGACCTAGCTAGTATCCCATGGATACAGACTCAAGATAGCCTGCTTATTAAGCTTAGCAAGTTGTCCTCTCTAAGATACTACGACTTCATTCAAGTGCAACGAAGTAGGTCGCCGATAAGGTGCTTATGAGTCACCCAACGTTCACTCAAATCTCATGTTAAGAGGACTAACTAGCAGGTCACCCTTGAGATGCTGTGCAACGAAGCAGATTGCCCATATGGCTTGGATCTACCACACCGGCACAATTAGCCCGACCCTGACACGCCATGGATCTCGCCCACATCATGGAGCTCGTCCTCCCAAGAGAGGAGACCTAACCCTAAGCGACCTGGAAGTAGTCAACTACTCTGCAATGAGCGCTCCTACTCGTTACCCTACTTAATTAAGACACATTATGACAAGCAAAAGGCAGTTCATTCTTATACACTAAAACCCTACTTCTACACGATTACACATAGGCTAAAAGTCGAGATTAAATAATTAAAAAGGCATGTTTCACTTTTTACATATAATTCAAAACAAAGCTTGAACTTCAATACTCTACTTTACAACCAACTCGTTAGCCTTTTTTTATTTATTAAAGAGATAAATCCATTGAATTGATACTGTGATGCCCAAATTAGTATTTAGCATTATGAAATTGGCAATACCAAAATAAATGACATGGCAGAATAAGACCTTTTAGCCATATAACTAGCCATCGTTTAGGTCCTCACTTATGAAAAATATAGTATAAAGTATAAACTACTATAAACGTGTCGAATTTAATTTTTTTAAAAGGCAATGATTGTATATTAAAAGACAAAATATAGTTATATAATAAAATCTTTATAATAAAGTAAAACTTTACTTTTGAAGTTATTTTTGTACAAATGGAGTGGCAAACATCATTCGTAAACTTATATATGTTAAGTAAAGATTACGGGTTTAAATAAATATACATGAAATATATATATATATATATATATATATATATACTTATAAATAAATGTTAATAATTATAATAAAATGCGTGTGTATATATATAATATAAAAAATTATTAAAATTTTGTTAAGTGGAATTTGAAATTAATTATTATAAGTTAGCACTATAATTGAAATACACTTGCCCTACCTTAAAATAGGAAAAATGGTAAGGGCATAGGAGGGCTGATGGGAGAGGCAGCGAGAATCTCAAATGGCAATAAGCATGCTGGGAAGGTAATGTGAGTAGGGGGGTCACAGGAACAAGGTAAAGTCACCAAAATAACTAGACTAGACTAGAGGCTTTTATTTGAACATGTCATTGTCAACATCTATATATACATTAGTACATGTGAGTGATGTGAGATTGAAACACTGTTTTTGTTGTTGATGTGCGGCTTGCCATGGTGGACTGGTTGTTGTTGTAGCCTACCCAGAATGCACTGCGGCTACCCATTTACCTGTGTTTTCTTTCTACAACAAATTAAACCACCTCGCTGAGTGTAATGCATCATTTCTTTTTATATGTCAAATTTCATTAATAAATCTAGCTTGAGGATCACCGTAGAACCACTTTACCCTCCTTCTATGAAGGGTTAGAGAGGACACATTATCATTTACTATAAAAACTAGACAAAAAATGTATCCATTGTTTGTTTCGCACTCTCCAAGGAAGAGAGACTACACCAGATTTACAATAAAGATATTTGCGAACTAGACACCCTTGTGTACTGCATCGGCTTAGTTTATAAATATCCAAAATTACTTTTTCTAACCTTTTTACGCCAATTAATTAAATGGAATGCTTTCTTTCTTACTAGATATTTGTTGTCTCAACCAACATGGAATAACACAAGTGGTAGATATTTGGGCTTCTTAACCTAATGAGAGAGGTCAATCCCTTAAATAAATCTCAGTACCTCGGAGGATTAGTCTCTACAGTTGCTCGCAGTGGATACCTTAGTTTAAAAAATATATTTGCTGTCTCATATTAATTGTTTTGGAAAAATATTTTCTCGCATCTCATTTTAGGGGCTGAGAGGTGCAAAGAAAAAAATAAAAATAGAGAACTAATAAAGAATGTGAGAAAAATATTCAAATTAAAAAATTAGAAATTATGATTGTGTAAAAAAAAATTAGAGACTATGAGTAAATTAGGATAAAATTATTTATAACCTAAAAGTTTGAGAGCTTTTGATTATTTGAGCTTTACCAATAGATAGATAAGATGTGGGCATAAGGCAAATGTTGCCGCTTCATGAAACCCAAAGAACCACCAAAGGTGTTATCCACTATAGTGTACTAGTATTCTTTTAATTCTTTAAATTTGCTAAAACAGCTGGTCATTTTTGTATTTTTTTATTTTCATTTTTTATATCATCATTTTGTTATCACAGCATAATATTTTTATTAATTTGATTAATATTGTCTTGAACATTTTTATATTTTATTTATATTCGAATATACTCGTAAAGTTTATTAGATTAGCTAGTTTATAAACATAAAGTTTAATTACCCTAAATCAATTCAAAAGCATTTATTGGCCTAATCATCACACTTTGGATTATAGAAAAAGTGAAAGGAATTTTTTATTTTTACCTGTGAATTATTTAAAATGGAAGGAACGGAAAAGTTTCATTTTTTATTTGTTGAAATACTACTTGACAAAGGCATGCCACATTTTTTAGTTAAATTATGGTTGTTCATCGCTGACTTTACAGGCTTTATTAGATTCTTTTTCTCCAGATAATTTAAGCAATTATTTATTATGTGACTAACAAAATGAGATGAATATTAAAAAACAAAACAGGACGAAAATGAAAATTTAAAATTAGTCGCTATAGGCTCTATTTGGTAAATCTAGCGAATGATTGGATAGTGGATAGCTGATAGCAGATGAGTTACCGAATAATGGATTGGGAATATGCTAGCTAATAAATATAAAATGACATAAAAAAACATGACAAAATATTTATAAACTTTTATAAATATAAAACATGACAAAATATTTATAAATTTTTATTGATATAAATTCATGGTAATTAGACTAACATTAAGATATTTAAAAATTAGAATTTTAAAATTTCTATTTCATTATTCTAATATTTTTATTTACCTATTTCTAAAAAAATTGTATAATTTGTATTATTACCTATTTTTATGTACCAATTTCCAAAAAAGTTGTATTATTTAACAGATATATATATATATATATATATATATATATATATACTATTTAGTATTACCTAATCTATTGCTAATGTACTTCAATATAATAATCGACATGTGATGATGGTAAACTGGTAAAAAGGATAAAAATAACAAATATAATTAAAATAAAAAGTAAAAATATTCTATGCATTAAAAATAGAGATTTAAAATTGTGTAGTTTATTTTAATGAGAATATAGAAGGAATTTAAGAATAATAAGTGAGATGTTTTTTAACAAAAAAGTGAACGTTATACGCTATAAATAGCGTATTTTAAAATTGTTTAGTTTATTTGAAAAAAGGCTACTTGAAAGCGTTTGAAAAACTGATAACCACTACCTGAAAAACAGTAAACGTTATAAGTAGCATTTGAAAAAACACTACTTAAAGTAACGTTTGAAAAAAATGCTAAATATTAATGCTTATGAAACACGTTTATTCATTATCTGCTAGTCAAATTCGTTATCCGTTAACATATGGATCTTGCCAAACATAGCCATAGATAGTCTTTTTTCTTGGCGCTTGAGAGTAGCTTAGGTGAGTTAAGGTGAGCTGACCTTGAATTCAAGTGAAGACATCATGAAGAGAACAAAGAAAGAGAGATGGATTCACATTCACTGCGCAAAAGGGCTTGATGCTTCATCCCATGACCCCACCCTTTTTTGAAGTCAAAAGTGAAAGAGTTTAGGGCACACACACGAGAGGCTCATGTTACAACTTAAAAGTGCCCCAATTAGGATGGAGAGGACAGAGGCGACCACTATATTCAATTCTTGCTGACCTCATCACTGAAGCATAAACAAATAAGAAACCCATATAAAATATAGATAAAAATAATTGAAACGCACAAATATTATAAAGTCAATTTTGTCAATTTTTTCATATTCATCCCGAAGAGATGTGGCTTATTTTGTTTTTGTCTAGATCAGAGTATCCACTGCCGGCAGTGACTAATCCCCTCGTTGGATTGGAAACACTTCGAAGGATGGGACAGCTGGCCCAGAGATTTAAAACTGCTCCATACTCAATGTGAGTATCGTACCCTCAACACTTAGTTAAGAGATGATGAACCCCAACCGCTCAACCACATCCCCTGGTTAGATGTGGCTTATTTTAATATATTCCTTTCAATTTTATATTTTATTTTAAAAAAACCATTACTTATTGTCAAATAAGCCGGTGAATGGTTAGAAAAAATCTTGGGAGTCATTCGTGATGTAAATGCCGGGACAAATAGAGAAAGAAAAAGTGCAGTTCATATTGGCTAATCATTACTAAACCGTTTACGACGAGAGTCTTCATCATAATCAAGCATATCCTTGATGCTGTTTATACTTTCAATAGATAGTCAACTTTCTTTGCCCCAAAAATGCATTCTTATTGTTTTTTTTGGGTACTATTGCGGTGTGCATTTGTAGCCTTCCAAACATATTAAATTCGACATATATATAAATTTTTTTTAAGAGGCCGATAAAATGGTCACATATATAAGAAACTAGTATGTATCACTCGTGCCAGCACGGGTATACATTTCATTTTAATTTAAATTTTGAAATTGTTGTTTGGGGATTAAAAAAGAGCTAGTTGAATGTTTACGTATATTATGTCAAAAAAAGTGACTACTTTGGACACCTTAAAAAATAAACCCACCATGACAAATTTTAGTAGGACACGTTTATTAGATTAGATAGTATACTAAAAAATATTATAGTTAAACTAAAAAATCATAGTTTAATATTTTAATATAAAATTTAGTCCTCCTTTTATTTATTGATATTCAAAAAATAAAATTAAGAATAAAATATAACAGTTAGCACATTTTTATTTTTTATTAATATTTTTAATTAAAAAACACATATAATGTACTCGGACAGCAGAATGGTCCCCGTCCCCATCCTCATCCCAGAGTTGACAGGGGAATTATCTCTCTCGTCCCCGTCTCCATATGGAAAAATTCACCATTCACGCTCCACTGTGGGTTGACCCCGTCGAGATTCCCACGTACAGGTAGAAAGCACTCGTTTAGTCGACTGTGAGACTGTGAGGGAAGGATGAAACAATACATCCATCCATAAGTATACATAACAAAGATCCTTTGGTCACTCTAAGATCTTCCTCATGATCTTCATCAAACTTCCACCTTGAGTAACACCAAGCTTTGCTATCTCCGAACCTTCATCGCAGAGAAAGAGAGTCAGTAAGTTGGAAAAAAGTAGATTAAAAATACTTTATTACCAGATATTGAGATGTTTATTATTACTTATTTAAAAAACAAATTGTTATATTTAAATATTATGATTTAATTAAAAATTGTTATATTCCCCATATCTTCTTTTTTAAAAGGGACTTATTCCCCATATCTTATTTGCCTATAAAGCTCCATAATTAATGAGGTATAAAAAATTTCTAGAATTGACAATAATTTATGATATTTTATTTTAATATGAAATATATTATTTTTATTAAACCTTATATATTCATTCTATTGTAACATCTATGACTGAATAATTAATAGTTTTTTTTGACAAAAATAATTAATAGTTGGAGAATGGTAAATATTTTACTTAATAATTAATAAAAACATAATGATGCATTAGATTAGAATTTTTTATCATACGTGCGATATACAATATTAGTTGGAGAATGGTAAATATTTTACTTAATAATCAATAAAAACATAATGATGCATTAGATTTGGTTTTTTTTATCATATTGTTAGTATCCAACGACTTTGCCAGCGACTAATCTAATTTTGTAAAAAAAAAACTAAATATAGAACGATCTATTGCAATCTAATTAGTATTACTCACTATTAGGAATAAGATTGAGAGTGATGATAAAAAAAAAGATTGAGAGCAAACAAAAGGAATACAGAGCAGCACAGCTTTTCACATCACGTGATAGGGTTTGAGAGAAGTCCCAAATTTAGTGGGATATAGTGACTGTGCGAAGAAACAACCATTAGTTCAAATTTTATTTTATCTTAGGGTTCTCTCTTGGTGAAAGCTGTGAAATTGTATCCACGAAACCCTCTTGCATTGACGATCGAGACATTGTCTCTAACAGTGTAAGTAATGTTATGGATTATGGTTTGTTGGAAAGTCTTAGCTTAAAACTATGAACGCTATTGAAAATTAAGATTTACGCTTCACCTTAACAACATTTGATTTATCTTTGAACTTTTTAAGCAAGTCCTAATCAATCATAATCCCTCAAACATGAAATGTTTTCTCAAATATATTCTCGATGAGTCCCTCACATGAACTTTGAAAAGAACATACCAATGAGGTCAGATATGTTCCTAGGAAAACCCATAGGATTTATATTCAACATTATTCAATAAATAAGTATTAGATATTGTTGGATATTCAGTAGTATCCCTATTTAAAACACTAAAAGCTCCTCTGAGAATTCAAGAAGCTCTGAGCAAGACTCTTCAATCAGGCTCACTGCATCGTGATTAAACAGAACAAAAGTTGCAAATTCAATATCATATATATGACACACAGCTTCACAATAACCTGAGATAAATTTATATATGACTCACAGCGTCACAATATCCTAATTGCACTACTATTTATGATAATTTTAATATTTGGATTTGAATAATTGTATTCACTCTATCCATATCATATCCATCATTGCTTAGTAGTTACTTACACGAACCCAAAATTAGTACTTAAAGCAAGTTGAATGCCATGTGAGCACAAATGAAACATAAAATTGAATTCTAGTTTTATATTTTGCATCCCCAACATGTACTAAAATGAAAGTGCAATGCAAAAGACAGAATATTGGTAAACGGAATAAAAAATTTAAAGTTGAAAAGAATGGGGAAAACCAATATGCAGTTATAAGAATACTTACGGAATGAACCCAAAACAGGTTCAGTACCTATGTTGTAACAACCCGGCTACCTTGTTGTTCTTGTGCTTCTAATAGTCTCCATCTTCTCTCGATAGTGGTTCCGTCTGAAAGGATTTTCAAAGCTACAACAGTGATCAAAACATGGGAAAAACCACATTGTTATAAGGGTCACAATAACACTTCCGTAACTGGACAACCATAGGTGTACCTTCATCGCTGCATCAACACATTTTTGTTACTATTATAGCAATATCTCACTATTTTCTACATCTGCTATTCTGGGTCTGATTATATATATTGGGGAGTATACCTGTATACAATACAAATGTATAAACAACTATATCCTTAATTTCTCACTATGGAGGTTGACTATATTGTAGGCACAGTCTTCAATCTATTTTTTGAAATGAGATGATTGCAAAATTGGTAAACTTAGGAAGTACTCCAAAACAATGATGATTTCAAAAACTGAATCTTTTTAGCCATAAAGATACTGCACTGCCAAAATTCCTCTAAAGCTTTATGATCACAGAAACGAAGGGGAAAAAACCATTTGAACATGATTGAAGAAAATTGCAAAAACTTCAAAGAATAAAATTATTACCAAGCAAAAGCAAAGAAAACGCATTTAGTTTGACATGATAAAAAGACAAACTTTACAACAAAAGAAATAGAATCAAAAACAAATCACGGTAAGGTGCTGAAGAAGTTGTGGTGGTTTAGAACGTCGGCGTCTTGTGGCGGTGGAAGTGGCGAATATCGTTCTTCATCCTTCACACAGTATCGTGGCCAACTTTGTTATGATGCTAACGAAGGAAGTTCTTCAGAAATTTAGGGAAAAATGAAACCCTAACGAAGGAAGATAGAAGGAGTGATGGTCCATGGAGAGAGAGAAATGCAGTGCTCTGTTTCTTCTGATTTTCTTCTTTCGTTGCTTTCCGTTTTGAGTTGATCAAGATGAAAGAAGAGATGAAGGACAAACTTTTGTAGTTTATCAAAAAAGATTGAAATTTTGTGATAGAAAATGAGAGAAAAAGAAGGAAGAGGAATGTGCGAATGAGAGATGAAGAGAGATTGTTGAGAGAGAGATTGGATCCACAAAATTAGCATTGTATTCATTACTGGATCCACAAATTTAGCATTGTATTCATTACTTGTTTTTGTTTTTTTTGAAATAGTCAGCTGTAATCAATGTTATTAAAACCGACCCGGTGATCGACCCGAGCAGGTCACTGGGTCATTGGGTCAATGGTCGAACCGAGGGGTCACTAATTGACCCGCATGACCCGATATCAATAAATTTGGTATTAAATTAATGAGAATTAGAAAAATGTAAGATAATATTTTTAAATTTAATATAATTTTGAATTAAAAACAAATTTGAAAATCAATAAAATTACTCATATTTAATAACATTCTAGTTAATAAATATATAGAATCTAAAATCTATGGAAAGTGATACAAAATATTAGATGTCAAATAAATATGATATATAAATGTAATATATAAGTATTAAAATACATATAAATAAATATAATTAGTAGGTGTTAGCCTGTAATTTCGACAGGCTTCATTAAAGATGGTCAACATGGCCTGACTTATATTTCGACGAAGACCAAATTATTTCGACAGAGAAAATGGTCATGCGCAAGGAAAACTCGACAAGATTACGGGGAAGTAAAAGCAAGAGAGAGGAAAATGGACACAAGCTTTCGACAGACAGAAAGCAGAGCAGTTATACGCTGAAGGCTAGCAGTTGGTCGAAGCATGACAGAGCGGTTCTGGTCGAAAGTAGGAGTAGCAGTTACTTATTTTCAAATTTCTAGGCAGTTACTTAGTCAGTTTTTCCCCCTCTTTTCCTTTGTATAAATAACTGTTTCTGAGAAGAAACAGGGGTCTCAAATCACAATACACAACCCGATTCCTGAAACTCTAACTTCCAAGCCAGAGCGAAAAACGAGTGGAAGAATCGCTGTACGTGATCGTGTACCACTTTTATGATTCGATGCAATTTATTTGTCTGTTCTTTACGATTCCTGCACCATTTACTGCTTCTTTTCTTTTCAATTCTGTTAATCATTTGCAAATCGTCCCCTTTTCTACATTTTCTGAAACAAAAACTATGAGCAATTCAAAGGCAATTGCTTTGAGATTTTTCTAGTTTGATCTCACAAACCTTCTAATAAAACTAGTGATTGTTTGCTAAAAACACCAGCAAACAAATTGGCACGCCCAGTGGGACATTGCCTTTGATTTTGTTCATTTTCGTACTCTCTTATTTGTATTCGCTGTTGTATGCACTTAAGAAGTGGTAAAATGGTTCGTTCTAGTACGAATAATGCGTCTGGTTCCAACCCTGTGGTTTCACAAGGGCAAGGAACAACAATGGATTCTGCGAGCATTAGCGCAGGACCATCATCGTCGATAACCGTTCCTTCATTATCAATGACCAATGTTGGTTCAACGCAGTCAGAAATGGCATCTTTGCCTATGTCTTTGCCGTTAAGTGCAGGGCTTCATAGCCCTTACATAGCAATGGGAAACGGTTTAGACCCACGTTTGAATAACGTGCATCTACCCCCATTTCCTTTGGGAATGTATGGCATGCCTACTGGAATGCCACATATTTCGACCTTTTCCCCTACACATGTCTCTTCTGAGAGTGTATTTGGTCGAAATCCCCCAGCATTAACTAATACATCTTTGTTGGCCTTAAGACAGCAAGTAGACGAGAGTAATCACGATATGGTTAATATGCTTACCCAACAAATTGGTACAGTTTTTAATCCATTGATTCAAAATACCAATAGCAGTTACCAAATGTTGGCAAATCAGATGAGTAGGATTGCGGACTTCTTTGGGGCTCCAGCGGTTAATAATAGGCAAGTTCCTATTATTGCGGGTAATGCGTCGCCAGTTAACCCCCAAGAAGCAGTTGCAGTCGAAGCGTCCACAACTGTAGGCGAACTACAAGGGGCAGTAAACCACGTCCCTGAAGTAGTTTTGGTAAATAGACACCAGAACGCTGATGAAGTTGTTCGACAAGTGCAACAACACAATGTTGGCGCAGAAAACAATATAGCTACTTTAGTCGAAACTATTTTGGCGCAGAATGGCCTTAACATAGGTTTACAAAGGCCTAACTTTGTATCACCATTATGTGAATACGTATTACAAACTGAGTTACCAAGGGGATGGAAAGTTCCCAAGTTTACTAAGTTTGGTGGTGATACAAATGAGTCCACAGTCGAACACATTGCTCGTTTCTTGACTGAGGCTGGGGACTTAGCACAAAATGAGAATTTGAAGATGAAATATTTTCCAAATTCTCTAACTAAAAATGCTTTCACTTGGTTCACGACCTTACCCCCTGGTTCTATGTTCACATGGGGGCAATTAGAAAAGGCATTCCATGCACAGTTTTACATGGGCCAGTCGAAAATTAGTCTTAAAGAATTGGCTAGTGTTCGGCGCAAAATGCCTGAAACTATTGATGATTACTTAAACAGATTTAGGCTGTTGAAATCTCGTTGCTTCACACAAGTCCCTGAACATGAGCTTGTCGAAATGGCTGCTGGTGGCCTTGATTACTCAATTAGAAAGAAATTAGACACATCTCATTTGCGAGATATGGCTCATTTGGCTGATAGAGTTCGACAAGTTGAAAGGCTTAGAGAAGAAAAATCTAGGTCGAATAGGTATCATAAAAAAGAAAAAGTGGCATATGTTGAAGAAGAATTCGACGTTACATATAGTAATATCGAAGAAGAGGAGATAGACGTGGCTGAACTTAAGCCTGGTCCTCCTTATACCTGTAAATTATTAAGGCCTGCGAATGGGAATAACCCTGTAGAGCCTAAGAATGATAGATTTATGCCTAAGACTTATACTTTTGATGTTACTAAATGTGATGAAATTTTTGATCTTTTAGTAACTGATGGTCAAATATTAGTGCCTAAAGGCCTTAAAATACCAACTCTTGACCAAAGAAAGAAAAAGGGTTATTGTAAGTTCCATAATTTTTTGGGACATAACACTGACCGTTGTGTGCTCTTCAGGGATATTGTGCAAAAAGCAGTTGACGAAGGAAGACTCAAATTTGCTGATAAGAAAATGAAAGCTCCTATGCAGATTGATGTTGATCCATTGCCTAAGGCTGAAGCTATGTACTCTGAACCTGTCGAAGCTGATGTAGGCATGGTGGATGCTCAAATGGCAGACCCTCCTAAGTGTGTCAAGACGGCCACCGAAAAATTAAAAGGTTTTATGTATGCTGAAGGTAAGAAACAGGAAGTGACCCTAAAAGAATATGATGGGAAGATACATGCTGTGTATCCAAAGGCTGAGGAAGAGTTGATAGATTTCCTCAATCGGTGTAAGTGGAATAACTCTGAAGTTATGCTTTGCCCAAGGTGCAGCGCTGTCTTCGACAAAGAAGCAGCTAAAGCTGTCGAAGGTTATCAGGATCAACAACAACGTAAAAGAAAATGGCTTGACAACAGGCCAAAATTTGACTTTGCAAAAGGAGATCTTCCTGGCTATAAGGCTAATGTGTCAACAAAGCCTTCAACAAGCAAACGACAATTTGCTAACGAGAAGTCCTCAGCGAAAGGGTATTTGAAGCTGTCAACGAATAAATCCTTTGTCCCAAGTGCTAGTGCTCCTGTCGAAGCGTGGGTACCCAATAATCAACGTGCTAAAGCTGTCAAGCCAGGTACTGATGCTGTTAAGTTTAATTATAAGAATAACTATAAGGGTAAGAACCCCATGACTAGAACACAGTGGCGTCGTTACCAAAGACAACAGAAGAAGAAGGCACACTTTGACATTAACAAGGTTCCGAGTCATTTGGCTAATAATCAAGTTCCACGCAGCATAATAGTGGCGAAGAGTGAGGTTCACAAAGCTGAAGTTGCCACAAAGGGGAATGCTGATGTTGCCAATCATGTGTGTGCAGCAAATAAGGCCAAAGGCAAGGCTGTGGTAACAGAAAAGCCAAGAAGGCCTGCTCTTGAAAGAATATTTCCTCCATTGTCAACAGTGAAAGAAACGAATGCTGATTTCGACATGGATGAAGACATGGAGCCGGATTTTGATGATTCTGAAGATGATTTCGACGTTGTTTGCAACGTGGTGTCAATACTGCCTCTTGAGTACGATGTTATCACAGTACCAAATGACGTTGAAGAGGATTTTACAGAGGATATGGCTCATCATAAGCCAATGTGTTACTATGTGATGAACAATGGTTGTGTCGAAGACCAAATGGCTACCTTCGAGAAGCCAGATATGAGTATGCAAAACCACTTGAAACCCCTGTATGTCCAAGCCAAAGTCAATGGTGTTGGAATTAACAAAGTGTTAGTGGATGGTGGAGCCGCAGTGAATTTAATGCCACATGGTCTTTTGAAGAAGATTGGTAAGTTCGATACTGACCTCAGGCCACATAACATTGTCTTAAGCAACTATGAAGGCAAAACTGGCCATTCTTTGGGGGCCATTGAGGTGGACTTAATTGTTGGTTCCGTAAAGAGGACTACATTGTTTTTAGTGATAGCCTCTAAAGCGAATTTTAATTTACTCCTTGGTAGAGAGTGGATCCATGGAGTTGGTGCTGTCCCTTCAACTTTGCATCAACGTTTAGTAATGTGGAAGGAAGATGGTTTGGTAGAGTATGTTGAAGCCGATCAAAGCTACTTCCATGCTGATGTGAACCAAGTTACCAAGGAAAATTTTGAGAAACAAATGGCGAAGATTGCGCCATGTTCATCTTCTAATGAGGCATATGTTCCTGCGGATAATGTTTTTGCCTCAGCTCATCTTGACCCAAATTATGGTTTTGTTTGGGAAAGAGAAATAATGGGAGATGATAGTGTCTATCCTGATGGTGTTTTTCGACCAACGGGGTGGAACATTGGTTCTTGAAAGTGTTCTTATGTCAGTGCCCAATGCATGGGACAAAATTACGGCTTATATGGCCGAAAACAAGTTTAAAGCGGCTATGGAGGCCGAAATTATTCAACAAACAATGGCTGTCGAAGCCAGTGAGTTACATGAAGAAAATGGCACAGTCATAGATGAAAGACTTGACTGCATTTATGATGATGATCCATTAGGTTTTGAAAAGGATCCTAGAGATTCGGCAAAGCATATGCAAGCTCAAGACCCGTTAGAAGAAGTTGATTTGGGAAATGACTCAATAAAACGGCCAACTTATATTAGTGCGAATATTGATGCTTCTCTGAAAACCCAAGTCATCACATTGCTAAGGGAGTTCAAAGATTGCTTTGCTTGGGATTACGATGAAATGCTTGGGTTAAGTCGAGAAGTAGTGGAAATGCAATTACCAATTCGACCAGGGAAGAAACCAGTGAAGCAAGTGCCAAGAAGATTTGCTCCTCAAGTGTTGGCTAAGATCAAAGAGGAAATCGAAAGGCTATTCAGAAACAAATTCATCAGAACTGCCAGGTATGTCGAATGGTTAGCCAATATAGTTCCTGTAATAAAGAAAAATGGGACTCTTAGAGTTTGCATAGACTTTAGGGATTTAAATAATGCAACTCCCAAGGATGAATACGCAATGCCTGTGGCAGAAATGCTAATAGATTCAGCAGCAGGATTTGATTATCTTAGTATGCTCGATGGTTATTCTAGGTATAATCAAATCTTCATTGCTGAAGAGGATGTGTCGAAAACTGCTTTTAGATGTCCAGGGGCATTGGGTGTTTATGAATGGGTAGTAATGCCCTTTGGCTTAAAGAATGCTGGTGCTACATATCAGAGGGCCATGAATTCTATGTTTCATGATTTTATTGATGATTTTATGCAAGTATACATAGACGATGTGGTGGTTAAATCTTCCTCAGAAAGTGGTCATTTAGACCATCTTCGCCGTTCTTTTGAAAGAATGAGGAAATATGGATTGAAATTAAATCCATTAAAATGTGCCTTTTGTGTGCGTGCAGGTGATTTCTTGGGTTTTATAGTGCACAAAAAAGGCATTGAAATCAATCAGAATAAGACTAAGGCAATTATGGAAACGAAGGCCCCTTCGACCAAAAAGGAGCTTCAGTCGTTGCTGGGAAAAATCAATTTCCTTCGAAGATTTATATCAAATCTAAGTGGCAAAACACAAGTTTTTTCGCCATTATTAAGACTGAAGAAGGAAGAAGAGTTCAAATGGGAACCAATGCATCAAGCAGCCTTCGACGAAATCAAGTCTTATTTGATGAAACCACCAATTTTGTTGCCTGTTATTAAACACAAAGTGCTCAAATTGTATATAGCAGCTTCTGATAGAACAATAGGTAGCATGTTAGCACAAGAGGATGATAGTGGTGTCGAAAGAGCCATTTATTACCTCAGTAGGGTCTTAAATGATGCCGAAACGAGGTACACTCCTATAGAAAAGTTGTGCCTTTGTTTGTATTTCTCGTGTACAAAGTTAAAGCAATATATAAAACCAGCTGATGTTTCTGTTTATTCGCATTTTGATGTTATTAAGCATATGCTGTCGAAACCAATAATGCATAGCCGAATTGGTAAATGGGCTTTGGCTTTGTCAGAATACAACTTAACTTATCAACCTCTAAAATCAATTAAAGGACAAGTGGTTGCTGATTTTATAGTAGACCATTCTGTTGTCGAAGAAACATTAAGTTTTGTAGACGTATACCCCTGGAGGTTGTACTTTGATGGTTCAAGCCATAAACATGGAGTTGGGATTGGTATTTTAATAATATCTCCTACTAACATTCCAACGAAGTATAAGTTTAAAATTCGAGATGTTTGCTCCAATAATGAAGCTGAGTATGAGGCTTTAATAGTAGGCCTTGAAATTTTACTAGAGCTGGGGGCAAGTCATGTCGAAATAAAAGGTGACTCTGAGTTGGTTGTCAAACAATTGACAAGAGAGTACAAATGCATTAAAGAGCACCTTATCAGATACTTTGTTGTTGCCAATGCTTTGTTAAAAAGATTTGAGTCTGTTCACTTAGAACATTTACCACGAATTGATAATCAAGTGGCAAATGAATTGGCACAAATTGCTTCAGGCTATAAAGTTTCAAAACAAAGCCTGGAAGAGTTAATTGAAATAAAGGTTAAAACCATTTCTAATGACTATTCTTCGTCACTATTGTCAACACCAAAAATTGGGGGGGCAACAAACGCAAACGAAGAACTAGTCGTTGTCGAAAAACGTCAATTTTTTGGTGACTTTGACTTAGCAGAAATTTTTGCTCTTGACAATATGACCAATAATGATTGGCGAAGGCCTATTGCAGAATATTTGCAAAATCCCACAAGAAATACCAATAAAAAGGTAAAATACAGAGCTTTGAGCTATGTGATAATTGGAAACGAATTGTTTAAAAAGACTCCTGAAGGAGTACTATTAAAATGTCTTAGTGAAAATGAGGCATATTTAGCAGTTTCCGATACACATAGTGGAGCATGTGGTTCACACCAAGTAGGCCACAAAATGAAGTGGTTATTATTTCGACAAGGAATGTATTGGCCAACTATGCTGAAAGATTGCATAGAATTTGCTAAGGGATGCCAAGAGTGTCAAAAGCATGCTGGGATACAACATGTACCTGCAAATGAATTGCATGCCATAGTCAAACCTTGGCCATTTAGAGGTTGGGCTCTAGATGTGATTGGAGAGATAAAGCCAACTTCGTCGAAGGGCCATAGATATATCCTTGTGGGAATTGATTACTTCACCAAATGGGTTGAAGCTATACCTTTAGCCAATGTTGATCAAGAAGCAGTGATAAGGTTTATTCAAAATCATATCATTTATAGGTTTGGAATTCCAGAAACCATCACTACAGATCAAGGATCAGTTTTCACTGGTAGAAAAATGGTAGAGTTTGCTTCTGAAATTGGTTTTAAGTTATTAACTTCGACACCATATTATGCGCAAGCCAATGGTCAAGTAGAAGCTGCCAATAAAGTTATTATTAATTTGATTAAAAAACATGTTGGGCAGAAACCAAAAATTGGCATAATACCCTTGATCAAGCATTATGGGCTTGTCGAAATTCACCCAAAGAATCTATCAACACTACTCCTTATAGGCTAACATTTGGACACGATGCAGTGTTGCCTGTTGAAATTTATCTACAATCAACAAGAATTCAAAGACAGTGGGAGATTCCCTCTGATTATTATTGGAATATGATGCTTGATGAATTGGTTGATTTAGACGAAGAAAGGTTATTAGCTTTAGATATGCTTATTCGACAGAAAGAGAGGGTAGCTAAAACTTATAACAAAAAGGTTAAGTCTAAAACCTTTGATTCAGGTGATCTAGTGTGGAAGGTCCTATTGCCTATGGATAAAAAAGATAGAGTCTTTGGTAAATGGTCCCCAAGTTGGGAAGGACCATTTAAAATTTTACAAGTTCATTCAAACGGCGCATATGAGGTCGAAGAGATTGGCGCTGATGAAAGAATTTTGCGTATAAATGGCAAATACTTGAAAAAGTATAAGCCAACGTTGCAAGAAGTTAAAATAACGCTGGAATAAATATAAAGAAAGCGTAAAAACATGGCATTTAAGTTGCCAAAACACTGTCGAAAGCACAGAATAAAAATTGCTCAAGAATAAAATGGAAGAAATTTCATTATAATGTTGCCAAGTTACATGTGCCAAAGGAGGCATTTGTGAATTACATAGTGCCGAAAGGGTAAATAAACTAGGCATAAATAAAACGCTGAATTGCAGTTGGTCTTTTAAGACCAAGTAACTTCTCTTTTGGGTGGTCTTCTTCGACCACGTTGACGCTTCCCGTTGTTCGGGGGGTCATTCTTTTGTCTGCGCGTTAGGCTTGTAAGCCTTTCAACTGGGCGTTTCCTTGCTTGGTAAACCTCAGGAAGCCCTTCAGAGAGGAGATATTGATAGATCTCCCTGCTCCCACTTTGAGTCTCCCGCATAAACTCAGAAAGTTGCAAGATCAAGTGACATGAAGAAAAAAGGAGCAAAGCCATAATTCGTAGAGATCAAAAACCATCACTTTGAACCTCCAGGCAACCTCACTGCAATTATGAGAGATGAGGTTACGCGGAAGACTCAAAGCAAAGGGAATGATCCTTGAACGAGAAAGGAAAAGAAGAAAAATCATGGAGTGGAGAAGATGAGAAACAAAACTCTTCTATTTATAAAGAGAAGTATGAAAGAGCGTCAGTTGGTTACGAGTTTGGCGTTCCGAGAAGTGAGGCATCGCTTTAATTACGGCGTTATTAACGTAACAGAAAATGGTGGAACCATTCAAAGTTAGAACAGAGAATCAGTAAACATAGTCAAAGGCCGAAATTACAGGTTGTTCAAGCTCAAGGTTTGAATATCGAAACAACACTTAACAGTGGTGACATCAGGTATACATCTATTTTACTCAAGTGCAAAGTTATTTCGATGGTGAATTCAAAAATGTCTTTCTCTTCTTCCTCTTCAAGTTCAGTCGAAAAAGACATTTTTGGGGGGCAATTTGTTAGCCTGTAATTTCGACAGGCTTCATTAAAGATGGTCAACATGGCCTGACTTATATTTCGACGAAGACCAAATTATTTCGACAGAGAAAATGGTCATGCGCAAGGAAAACTCGACAAGATTACAGGGAAGTAAAAGCAAGAGAGAGGAAAATGGACACAAGCTTTCGACAGACAGAAAGCAGAGCAGTTATACGCTGAAGGATAGCAGTTGGTCGAAGCATGACAGAGCGGTTCTGGTCGAAAGTAGGAGTAGCAGTTACTTATTTTCAAATTTCTAGGCAGTTACTTAGTCAGTTTTTCCCCCTCTTTTCCTTTGTATAAATAACTGTTTCTGAGAAGAAACAGGGGTCGCAAATCACAATACACAACCCGATTCCTGAAACTCTAACTTCCAAGCCAGAGCGAAAAATGAGTGGAAGAATCGCTGTACGTGATCGTGTACCACTTTTATGATTCGATGCAATTTATTTGTCTGTTCTTTACGATTCCTGCACCATTTACTGCTTCTTTTCTTTTCAATTCTGTTAACCATTTGCAAATCGTCCCCTTTTCTACATTTTCTGAAACAAAAACTATGAGCAATTCAAAGGCAATTGCTTTGAGATTTTTCTAGTTTGATCTCACAAACCTTCTAATAAAACTAGTGATTGTTTGCTAAAAACACCAGCAAACAGTAGGTAATAGGTTTTGATAGAAATAAAAGAAATAAAAGGTTAAATATTATATAACAAAACGTGGTTGCTCAAATGGTTAGTGTTGGAAGGGGCGGGTGTGAGGAAGGGGGTTCGATCCCCTGATTCTTCATTTTTGAGATATATTTCGAAATTAATTTTCAATAAAAGCTGAGGTGGATGCCACGTATTTATTTGGAGATGTGTGTGGCTTTTTCTGATTGGTCCTAGTTGTAAGCCTATGTGGACAAACCCATGATTTATATTACTTATGATTATGATTATGATAGGA
Organism: Astragalus glycyphyllos; assembly: GCA_963573325.1. Taxonomy (NCBI): domain Eukaryota; kingdom Viridiplantae; phylum Streptophyta; class Magnoliopsida; order Fabales; family Fabaceae; genus Astragalus; species Astragalus glycyphyllos. The sequence continues at coordinate 62,392,294 of OY754309.1, forward strand.
ATTGAGAGTGTTGCATATCGAGTTCAAAACAAATATTTAACTTTACTATAACTTGAGTAAACATTTCATGTAGGTATTTTTTTAATAGAAAAAGTCAAATAATTTTTGCCGTGCAGAATCTGTACTAACTAATCTAATATATTAAAAGCAAAATTACACCAGAGGACCTTTAAGTTATTTATTTGTAACAAGTTGGCCCTTTAAGTTTCTTTTGTAACAAATAGGCCATTTAAGTTACCTAACGTTGACACCGTTGGCCCTTTTAGTAAAATGACATATCGTTGATTACATCAAAATATGCTTGGTTGCATCAAAATACATAAGCTAGAGTAATTACAATATATAAAGTAGCATTACATCAAAATACATAAGCTAGAGTAATCACTAAAAGGGTCTATTTGTTACAAAAAAAACTTAAAGGGTCAACTTGTTACAAATAAATAACTTAAAGGTCCTCTGGTGTAATTTTGCCTATATTAAATTGTGTGAACTTTTTTAAGTATTTTGAGATTTAACCCTAAACAAATACTTAAATCCACCAGGCTAATAATTAAAGGATCATGTTATTTAAACATTCAAAAATCTATATATATATATATATATATATATATATATATATATATATATATTTATTGGCTTTATATCCTTAAACTTTTAAATAATTTGTAGCTTAGCAAAACCCTCTTTAGGAAAAAAAAACACCAAAAAAGAAAAAAATTACTCTATCTTTTCACTCGGATAACAAATATTTAATTTACATGACAAAAGCATATATAGAAAAAATAAATTAAAAATATTAAACTTTTAATTGAAATTAAAGTAATTATTCCTTTCGATTTTCATTTTAAATAACTTAAAAAGACACTTCCTACTACTTTTTTCCTTTTACTTTTATGAATACCAAAAAAACAGAGAATAAATTCTCAAATAGACTTTACCAAGAAGGCATTTACAAATTTTATAAGACAAATATCTCTCACTCACGTCTCTTTACTTTTAATATGCTCGTGCCAACTCTTTAGGAGCTTTATCGTGGGAATAGAGAATCAATAGCACAACCCAGAGAAGTAGTGTATGGTTCAAAATTCTACTTGCAATTGGATTGGACCATATAAGATAGGTAGTTTGTACCAAAATAAAGGTAGAAGCAACCATTCATCCATTTGGGATGAACATTACAAGTGCATGAAGAGATGACTTGTTGGTTGATCACAACCATTCATTTTACTTAGTGGAAAACTTTGGAAGATACTTATTTCTAGAGAATTTCCCCTTAACTGCATGATAGCCAAGAAAACAGGGAGAATGAAACAAAGATGAAATAATGTGCACCCAAAAGTAACAACTAGTTTTGTGAAGGATCAATATCATCCATCATGCCATATTGCCATTGTACGGTAAACGTCACAACATAGATTATGCTTTATGCTAAAGACAAATTTTATTTTATTTTATATATAAGAAAATTTAGTTGAGGGGTAATACCCTAATACAAGATAAGAAAAACTTTCAGGCTCTTTAAGAACTTTCGAGTGGAATCTATTATGGTCTATTAGACCTATCTTTTTGGGTTAAAAGAAAATTTTCAATATTAAAAATATACGTATAGATATTAATAGTGTCAAGCAATATGTGTTCATTTTCTAATCATCACTTGATCTCTCAATGAATAATACAACCTAACCAAAATAATCTCAGCGCAACCTCCACAAAGAGGAGGGCCACACAATCCATTTTAGACGTCCTAGCACTCTTGGAAGAAACTAAAAGGTGACTGCAATCGCAAATCAGGACCCTGGGGAAAATTATTAGCGCCTGATATAAAAAATTAAATAAGAAAGAATGACAAATAAATGAAACTTTCATAAGGCACGCATGCAAGGAACTAAGAGCAAACAGAAGGGTGCTAAAGGCACACACTTTTGGGGTTCAATCAAGAAAAACAACAATAAGCATAGAAGCATAAAAAATGTTTAAGAAGCCAACAAGCTAAATACACGATACGTAACAAAGCGAAAAGAAGTGGAAGAACGAAAAAAAGTTAGGGAGTGGAAGACGACATACAAGAGGAAGAGCGAGCACGACTAGGGAGAGGACTGCGATGGAGATAGAACGACTAGAGAACGGAGCTGGGTAAGAGAGAGAGAGAGAGAGAGAGAGAGAGAGAGAGAGAGAGAGAGAGAGAGAGAGAGAGAGAGAGAGAGAGAGAGAGAGAGAGAGAGGTACACAGTGAGAAGAAGAACCATGAGGAGCAAGGTGAGATCAGCAAAAGGCATGGATAGAGAGAGAGGGGGGAGGGAAAATGTATGCATAACAAGAACGTTACGATACTTAGATTTGTGTTAAGTGAAATGACATTTGGAGTTAGATGTTTGAAGATCGACTCCAAATGTGTAACAAAATACACATCTCGAGTCAACCGTTGGAACACCATACTCCAAATGTCATTTCAAATACATTTGGAGTCGGGTACCCCACTCCAAATGTAGCGAGGGAAATCCCACTTATCAACATAATTGCAAAATGGTGACTGCGTCCTCTTGGATTCGGGTATTCAAACAACTAATTATAAATTGTTCTTCTTAATGTATAGATTTCACACTAGTGAATACAATTCTTTTAAACGACTATGAAATTGTTTGTTTTCCACGTATTTTTTTTTATAATGTCATATATCATGTTAACATGTATTAAACTTCCTTATTAAATTATTCATGTTTGTATATAAACTAGTGTACTTGACTCGTGTTTACACGATTATACAATATCTTTTTGAATGATTATGAAAGTGTCTGTAGATCATATTAGTTTAAATAAATGAAATGGTTAGTATAAATATTATCAAGATAAAAACTAATAATTAGATGTTTTCTTATAAAAAAAGGTAATAAGATGCTTTAATGATTAAGAAAATATATGGTCGATGGTTTAATTACTCAAGTATTTCAAACGACCAATATATAAAACAATAGTTAATTGTATCAAGTGTTTCAAAAGGGTAAATACAAGAAAATTATTTAAACCTACTAAATATAACATCTTAACTTTAACTAACACGAAAGGGGTTTTTTTATTTTGGTTTTTAATATGGGGAGAATTTTTACTTGAGAAAATTTAGGTGCAAATATATATATATATATATAAAATGTTGTGATTATAAAATAGTACATATATACAACACCTACAAAACTATAAGCATAACTTTTCTCACTTTTTAATAGGGAAAGATTATAAGATTCATGGTCATCATTTTTCTAGCAAATAGCAATATAGATATATCATGGAAGGTGACATCATTTGACCATGTAAATGTTGAGCGGAGGAACGGATGGAAGTAAATTAATTTAAACTTTCAATCAATTAATATATAAGTTTTAGTAGAAGAAAAAAGATTCATTTTTCACACCAATTAGTGTGTCGTATATACGACCCTTCTTAGAATGTAGATAAAGTGTGTACAATAATACTTTTTTGGTCGAGACCAAGGTATTCACCGTCGAACGCAGTGACTAATCCCTTCGCTGGATTGGAGACACCTCGAAATGTGGGACAGTTGGTCCAGGGATTTAAGTTGCTCCATACCCAAGGCGATGATCATACCCTCGACATTTGGTTAAGGGATTTAAAGTGTGTGTACAATAATACTGATAATGCTTCAAAAAAATAATATTGATAATATTAAATATTAAATATCTATGCATTGATATAAAAGATTCTTTTTACGATTTGGATTTAAATCATTAATATTATTAGTTTTTTGACATCATTATTAATATTATCAGTAAATATCAAAATATTGTTAAAAAAATATATTATTTTTTTGTGGTCCTTCTGACCTCAAAAATATATAGAGCCCGTTTGAATTAACTTATTTTTGAGCTTATGAAAAATAACTTATAAAGATAAATAAATTTTTATGTTGATTCACAAGTTGTCACTAACAAAAATTATATATCCTTAATTTGTTTTTCCATAAACTACCTTAACAAACTTATGTATAACACATAAAAGTTCATTTATTTACCTAATTTATTTTGCATAAACTCAAAATAAGATCTATCCAAACGGGCCTATAATTTAAAAAACAATTTGAATGTCCTCCAAAAAAAATAATTTCAGTTATCCACACTTAACGTTTCTCCTTAAAAAAACATCTATGACCTAACGCTGAATCCGAGAGATCAAACTGTGAAATTAGTATTATATTATACTGTGATAAAATACTAGTATCACTTTTGTTTTTGTAACACAATTTTAAATGTAAGTCTTATAGAGTTAGACCTTATATACAGGGGCGGTTCTTTGTTACGGCGGTGGCCCTTCCCAAAACATCATGTGAAATTGCCATAATACCCTTGTTTTTAAATATCAACTACTAAATATATATATATGAATGTTGCGCAAATATAACTAATTGAATAACTTTGCGTGATGGTTGTTGTTGGTTGTTGACTAAGTGGTTACGAGTTCGATTCCCTTGTGGAGCTGCTTTTTAAATTTTTCCTCTTTCCTGATGCTTGGTTTTTATTATTCTTGCCAAAAATACATTTATTGGGTATGGAACCCATTACCAAAGAACAATTCACCAACACTTTACCAATAAGCCATCAGATTTTATTGTAACTAAATTTACAAATATATAAGTAAAATATGTTTTTATAATAAAAAATTTTTTTTACTTTTGGTCAAAATAAAAATATTAATTTTACTCAATGTATAGGTGATATGTAACTATATTAATATATATGGTATTTTTTATATTTATACATTTATCGGGTATGGAACCCATTACCAAAGAACAATTCACCAACACTTTACCAATAAGCCATCAGATTTTATTGTAACTAAATTTACAAATATATAAGTAAAATATGTTTTTATAATAATTTTTTTTTTTACTTTTGGTCAAAATAAAAATATTATTTTTACTCAATGTATAGGTGATATGTAACTATATTAATATATATGGTATTTTTTATATTTTTTAGAGTATAAAGTTTATTCATATTTTTAATATTATCATATCTCTTACTCCCTCCGGTCTTTATTATAAGAAAATTTTTGATACATTTTTTGTCCTTATTATAAGAAAAAGATGCACTTTTCAAAACACATTAATTGCTAAAAAAAATTTTATACCCCTATTTAATGTGAGATATGTTTACTAAAAAGTTACATAGTGGGAATAAAAATTTAATACTAATGATATATTTGGAATATGACTTAAACTACATCACATTTAGAAACTTCGTTAGTCTTTGTGATTTTTGTATTTTTATCTTATAATAAGAACCGGAGGGAGTATATTAGAATTAGAAATTATGAATAAATGGTTTCATGAGCGGCCCTCCCGACATTTTGTTCAAGATCCGCCACTGCTTATATAGCAGTATTGATTTTCTTGGGTTGAATATTAATATTAATATTTTAATTTTTGTTCTATAACATGGCATGGAGTAATGCGTCAGATTGAAGCAAATGATGCGTTGATTGCCAACTTCAACCGTTGACATTAATCATCAATCAAGCCAACAACTATTGATGCTTCATATTATCAAGCATGAAGCATGGTAATGGGCTCGTTTTGGAGAGTTTGGCTCCAGTCTCGCCACCTCTAATTTTTTAAATTCATTTCAATTTCATTAGTTCTTCTGAGATTCTTCTTGTGACAATAATGGACCCCAAATTGCTACTGCAACTGAGTATTTTTAATTGGGTGAAGCTTAGGTACGGTACGTCAAGTACTGTTCTTACTATTCGACAATAAAAAACAAGCATGTATGTATGCAACTGTGAGTCGTTACTTTTTTTAATGAAGCCATCACCTTCCCAGCTCTCGTGCCTCTTCAATCTGCGGCACTAGTGCCGCAGATTGGAACTTGGTTCTTTGGTGTTGGTGGATGTTGGTTTCGATGAAACGTGAGTAACAGTGTTTCGACGAGAAAATGGGAGAGTTAAAAGCACAACACAGGTGGTGCATTTTGGGAGTTAATGAGCCAAACGTGTACCGTAGATCTACGAAGACATTATTGGAAAGAGAGTTGATGTTCAGTACGAAACAAAAAAGTAAGAAAAATGACATTGTCCCTTCTTGTAATATATAGTGGTTGTAGAATTGTCACATCATTCTTAAAACTTTTGTTTCGCACCGTCAAGCATTACTCTTTTGGAAATTCTTAAGATTTCTAAAATGATATGTACATTTGTTGTAATATAATAGGTAAACACTAAAAACAGTTTAGGGTGTACAATATATGAGTATTTCTCCTTTTAATATTATTTTTTGTTCTTGTCTAGAAGCGGAATGATCGACTCCTTAGCAAGTTAGGGTTTACAAGGTTTTAATTAAGTATAATTCAGTAAAAAACTTACTAAATTCAGCAACAAAATAGTCAAATTGCTCATTAAAAAAAAGTAGTCAAATTAGTTGTTAGTGACATTAAAAGTTGCAACGAACGTTATAATGAAAGTCTCATTTATAGATTTTAGTCATTATTGGTCAAAAAAAGAAAGATGTTAAGTCATTAATACAATATATTTGGTATAAGTGGTAATTGCGTTCCATTCCTACTTATTGGGCTTCAGTGAACTCGTATTCTTTCAAATGGGTTGGGCTAATGACTTTTTCAGTGTTGGGCTGACTAGTTCCTAAGGAACCCCTTTTTTGCTAACATGCACACCCTATCCCTTCTTCCTCCAGAATATATTTTCAGAATATATTGTTTGTCATCGTTTCCTCTCTGTAGCAGTTTTTTTTTCTACGTATTGATAGTGTCCGAAAATATATATTTGAGTTCAACTTTTCAGACGCTCCAAAAATATATTTACGAATGTTCAAAAAATTGCTTACATAGATAATGTGCTTGTGTAGAAGTGGAGGAACCAACTTCTTAGCAAGCTAGGGTTTTTGTGCGTAAGAGTGAAGTGCTCTTTTCCTTGTATTGGAGGGGTCTTTTTATAGGATTTGAACGGAGACGCTTATCTCGAAGTGATCAACTCCTCCTAGTCTCTTCACGCCACTTAGGGTTAGGTCTCCTGCCTTGGTAAGTTGGGTTGGATCTCAACGGAGCAGGCTAGTTGTGTTGGCGTGACAGGTCCAGACCCAATAAGGGCGGCCTACTCGAATACAGTATGCAGAAGAGCAACTTACTGATATCAAGTGTGCAGGAGGATGGCTTACTCATATTTTGTGTGCGGGAGGGCGAATTACTCGTATCCAGTGTGTCGGCGAGACTTACTCATGCCGAATGAGTAGAAGGGAGACTTACTTTTAGTTGACCTGGGGGACTTACTCATGTGGGATATTGGGTTCTTATGGGGCGATACCCAACTATCTTAGTACAGATACATTTTTGGAGTTTATGGAAAGTGGAATCCAAAAATATATATTTTTGAGCAAATACAAAGTCATCATTCAAAAATATATTTCCCGGCCTTTTAAATACTTTGAGTATCTTCCTCCATGTTCAGAAATTCAAAATGACATAGAGAGCGCTCTTAAATTGTAGTGGGAGGTTCCAACAACTTCTACTTGTTGTAGGATAGTTGGGCATATTCAAGATGCACTCATGGATTGGGAGGTACCCATAGAGGCTAGGGAGATGTTGTCATTACCTTCTCCATACTTCACATACACAATCTCATGAAGGTAGCTCAATTGACAAGACTCACACCCCGAACTAATTACTAACTGCTAACATTTGCCTATAAAATCCATAGGTACTCAACCACCACTCGCATAGCCCAATTAGCTGTCGACTCCATTTCTCGGGGGCTGGGGGATATGTACGTGTTGTTATATTTCTAAATGTCATAATCTATTTTTCAGAATTTGTAGTTCACTACTAATTAATTATTGAAAAATAAGACACAATATAGATTCTCCGTTGTTAGTGAAATGGATAGAAGTATGACTAACAAAGGAAGGTTAAGATGGGATGAAGTAATGATTGATAAGAAAGTAGATCCAGATGGAGGAGAAACCATGACGAGCACTTCAACGGTCACGTATAGAAGATTCACATCACAACAGAGTTGCCAAGTTAGGGTTTTGGGTCAAAAGAAAAGTAGATTTAGAGAATAGTACTTAGTTGTACTTCGTGAATTATCTTGTTTGTTGTTTGACCATTGCCACTATGAACTGCGACGTGTAAGTGTGTAGAGTGAGTTTAAGGCTATTAGTGGTCTCTATCACACTTTTTTTTAACACTGGACTGAAAACTATATGGATCGCACCAAATTTATGAGATTCACATAATTTAGTATAACTTATTTGAAATTCAACTAGTAAGGGAATATGTTTTGTGAAATGAGTGTGTTAAAGAGTGCTAGTGACACACTGCTAGCGACACATTCTTTAACACTAATTTCCCAACACAAACTCTTTTAATAATGACTTTCAAATGAGTTATACTAAAAGATGTGAGTCTCATATAAATTGACTGAGATCCATATGAATTTCAACTAAAATAAGAATGCATTCAAAAGAGTGTGATAGAAAGTGTGACGCTAAGTGAAAAAATACAAACACCAAAAAGTTGAAAATTACACTACGTAGGCTTGCAAAACATGGTATGCTATGACCTTATTTTTTTCACACATTTAGTTCCCCAATACACATATTTAATTCAAATATGAAATACATGAAATAAAGACTAGGCATAGGCTTGCAAACCATGGTATGCTATGACCTTATTTTTGTTTCTTTCTGCATAATATATATTTAATACACCACCTTACTAATAATACTACTAATAAACCTTACTCTCTTCTCAAGGATCCAGTTTTTCCAATAGTTGTTGTGGTTCTGATCTTCTTCTTAGCACGAAGAATATAGTCCTTAAAAGGATCTTCATTTTTCACAATAGTAGTAGTACGACGATGAACCTCCTCATGATCTGGTGCAGCTGCAGGGTAATTACTCTGACCCCTACCTATAAATGAAATGGTTCTGATTTTGTTCTTAGCACGTACAATGAACTCTTTGAAAGTATCATTAATATCCACCGATTCCTTCTCATGATCATGTTGCATGACACCAACTTTTGTTGTTTTTTCTGAATATCCAACATGAGTTGAAGTAGCACCTTTTGATTTTCCATTCTCTATAGGGGTTGTATAATTAAAATTGATAGGAATTGCTCCTCCTGATGATGATGTTTCTTTGTGAACCTTGTGATGTGGAGGTGATGATGGAGATTTTGAATGACCATTGGTGATTTTATGATCTTGATTAAAGCTTGAGATGTGTTGGATTGCACGGACAGTAGGATTGCTTGCAATTGCTTGACGAAATTTTTTGCACATAGAAGGACTTGAATTCTTGTTTTTCTCCATTGAAAATTGTGCACTGTACTCAAAAGAGGTTAAAGCTAAGAAGATTATGGGGTGTATAAGATTGTTTTGAAGTTTTATAGTGTAAGTGTTTATCTATATTTACGTGTGAAAAGGAAAGATGTAAAGGCATAAACATTTTAAAAACTAAAAATAAAGATTTGTTTTATCTATTTTTTAATAGTGTTTTTATGTGGGAATCAGATAGTAAATGAAGAAACCAAGTTGATTAGATTCCTAAAATCCACTAATGAGGTTGCTTTTTCTTGATTGTCATGGCAGGGATCAATTCTCACTTCTTTTCACCCCTATTTTCTCCACTTAATTTGGAACCAAACTATCACACTACAGAAAATGAAGGGAGAAAAATGAAACTTGTCATGAGGGATTTTCAAAGGCTTGCCACGCAGGAAACGGGATGTTCTATGTGAATGTCAAGATAGGAATAATAGCAAAAGAAAAGCACAAGAATCCATGATATTAACCACAAATATAAAGGTATTTTTTATATGATTAAACTAGCAAGTAGCAATGTTTACAACTGTATTACTCCTTCCATTTCTTTATTCTCAAAACAAAGATTCCCTATTTTCCACTTAAAAAATCCCTAACTTGTACAGCATTATCTTATATCTTCTTTTCCACAGTTGGTTAATGTTTATCACCATCATTAATATAGCAAGACAATGATATATTCCAAGCTGTTCCCTTTTCACCCTCTTTATACAAGGAGCATCAGTGTGTTAAGGAATGAAGATTAACAAAATGTTTCTCACTAACTTGCATTGTACAAGTCATAAAAGAAAATACACAGGATAAGTTATATCATGTGTCAGTGTCCGAACATTCACTTGGTGCTCGTTTGATTGCGTATTTGAGTCCATCAAAAGTGGGAAAGCAATTTCTTCAATATAACTTTATCTCCAAAATTGAACAGATTTATAGTTGAAGCTAGCTTTCACGATTGGTAGGAATTGATTATGTAATTCATTAAGGTATCACCAAGTGTTTTCTCATCTTTGCCTATTAGTGTCTATTTTGGTAATTGCACAATCAAAATCAATTTTAATACTATAAACTAACCAAACATGAGTTGGTAAAAATCATATTTTCGTGAATGTATCCAAGTATCAATCATGTTGTATTTAACTCACTTTTGGTCAAAATCAATTCAGGTGAAATTAAATTGTCACTGCAAAACAAGATACACACTGAGCAATAATTTGGACTTTTGGAGTAACATGCAACTAGTTCACATAATAAATATTTACAATTTTAGATGCCAAAGAACTGACCAATAATCACTATCTTAATATTCATTTTAAAGCCGTTGGTTTCAAAGTTGCTAATGCGCAAAGCCTGTGAAAATGATGGATGAAAAGTTGCATAAATCTAGCAATCACCATTGACCAAATAGTTACTCTAGGATTCTCAAGGTATGATTCCTCTTTCCATGCGGCTTTATGTAGTTGGACTTCCACGTATGCTCAAAACTCAATGACGGAAAGTCTTCACGGCCTTCTCTATCTGTCTCCGGCAAAGAGGACAACTGGTCAAGTGAGAAGAGCAGGTTGTACAGCAGCACATATGCCCACACCTGACATTACAATTTACAACATAGATCTTAGGGATTCACATATATGGAAGCATGCTGGTCATTCTCAGCGCAATCACTTCCTATAATAGTGCCATACAGTATGCAGATAAAGATGATAAGATTGATAGCTTACGGAACAAAAACGGCATTGTATTCCCGCTCGAGACATATTACACACAAATTTGGCATTGAGCGATCCCTTTTAGCACCATCTGGTAAACTGTCATCAATTTCACCTGAGAAATAATCATAAATTTCTAGCAGTTATTGAAAGTCATTGGAAACTTAAATATAATAGATCCATTGCAATATACCTCCATTATCTTGTCCAGATCGCTTAGCAGCTGCAGCAAGAACCCTGCATAAAATTGTTCAGATTATTAAGAATAAGAAATAGGAGGTGCATGGCAATATTGAATGGAGTGGAATTGTATGTACAGGACATACTTCCACTTAAACCTGAGAGGTGAAACTCAGGTTCATAACAACATTGCATAACTGTCTTCCTAATTGAAAAGGTTTCAATAGTATTCAGTTTGTCACTGCTAAATGAGAAGAATCATCAATGATGTGTACCTCTTTTGCATTTCGCCGCGACGCCGTCTTTCCAAGATGTACCGAATAGCATGCTTGGCTATTAGATAAGCACCAAACACTGTCAAGCTGACAGAAGCATATTTATACCACCTAATAAAAAATTTAGTCAGTAAAAAATATCTTGTAGACCATAACGCAATAGCCAACTATGAAGTAGAGCAACCTCGCCCATTTCCCAAGATTTGCAATGAGTTCATCCATTGTTTTGGGAGAGACATAAAATGGCCCTTTGGAGGGTCGCTGAATTCGAACGGCCCCAACATCATCTTTTGCAGCCTGATCAGTGATCAGAGTGTAAAAATTATTCTTTGTAAAAAAAATATTGAACAGTTTGAAGAAAACGACAAAGGATTGATATTAGTAGACACAAAATCGTATCAATGTATCATAGTTGATGAATTGAAGATAGGAAGTAAGACCTCATACAACAATAGGAGTTGCAGTCTTTGTTGTGAGGTTGTTAAACTATAGTTTTAACTTTTAACATTTAGAATTGTGCACAATACCAAGTCCCAAATCCTGGTCAACTAGCTTGTGGACACGTTTCTGCTTAAACTCAATTTTTTTTGCGATTACACTCAACTGAAATCACAAGTCAACTCAGTATCCTCAGTCTCGTACTCATGTCTAACCGATTACACTCGGCATAAATATTTAAAAACTTATATTTTTATGATTTAATATGATAATTTATGTAGTTTGATACAAGTGTGACACTTTATTAAGGTGATTTTCTATTTTGCTTTATTGTGGAGTTGAGAGTTTGAATTATTGGTGCATTAATGGTTATTATATAAGTATATCCGTCATGTATACATTACTTTTAATATTAGGTAAACTCATGCGAGCCTACAAGTCGAGTTTACGAATCCAGTTCACCTAAGCAAAACGAGTTTCCTTGAACTCTCGATTTTGACAACCTTACTCACCTTCTCTTCGAACTCATATGCTGCAATGCGTTTCATTTTGTGAGAAACGGTAATGACTATGACTAGAATTGAAAATTAATTTAGAGTTCATTTTACTTAAGCATTCAAATGATCAATACAAGAAGCTTCTCCCGTCGTTTTGTACCATATTTCAGAATTTCGACGGGAAGCATTTGATATGATGGAAAGCAGGGCAACAACGTTTGTTCATTTCATTTCGTACTTACCAACATAATTCATAATGAAATTCTGTAATATATTATATTCTTGAGAAATTAACAAGCTACATTCTCAAAACTAATGAGATTACCTCACCAACAACAGTCAAGGAAGTTCCAACTGGAAGTACCCGTTCAATTCTTTTAACTCCAAGCATCTGAAAACATGATTTAAATTATGTCGGTTTACAAAATAAGAAGAATGGAGGAAGATGTTCCACAAAGTACTAATGCTCCCACCTTGAGACCTTGGAGATAATCTAATGTTCCTCGTACAAGTGACCGACCGGACTCTTCAAATGCCTCACTTCCAACTGGTAACACAAAACCAGTGGCATTCCGAGCTCCAATTACATGCACACGATCAGTGCCATCATCCTAAAACATAAAATTGAAGGAACTGTTATCTTATATATTTATCTCATGTGAAATTGATTTTCACTTTTCACTCAGAATACATATTCTATCAACTTTTTTTACTATCATTTTCATTTTTAGGCTTCAGCAGGGGAGGATGTTCATTTCAAAAGCTTAAATATTGGAAGAAGAAAGCATCACATCATCCTGATTATTATGATGACGACAACACAGCATTAGAGGAACAAAGACAAGGCACACACCAGATACCAAGGAACCTCTTTACTCATAGATAACATTAAAGCAGAATCTTGTATCCAGGAACCGGCATCATTGTGTTTGAGAAAATGTTGCTCAGCCTAAAAATAAAATTGGAAAACAAGTACAACATCAATTGCAAAGGGGAAAATTGAGATAAGCAACATCCATGTAAAAGAAGAGATAATTCATGCCCTTCATAAATTTATGTCTACATACTGTTTCTTCAACTATTACACCTCTTAAACCACTAAAGTCGCAGTTGACAGGGGTTTCAGAACCAACTCTTCCAGAAATTGTAACAATCAAGGGTAATATATCTGCATCTAACAGTTGTGCTGAAAAGTGAAGAATCCCAAGCATGATCAGAAACCACAGCAGCACAGATTGTTTCATCAATTATCAAATAATTAACAAGAAAGTACATCTAATCTCTATCTTCATATAACAAGTACTATACTAAGTGCACAAGAAAATTGAATGAATAATAAGTTCCTGAATAAGAGAGATAGATACCTAGCTCCTTTAGCTGATTGACCCGGGTAACGGATTTAAGAATTTCTGCATCCCTATAACAAAATAATAATAATAATAGCTGTTATTATAAAAAAAAATAAAAAGAAGCAGAAACGCGATTGAATTTGGTTATAAATAATAGGTACCTGCCACTGGTTCTACCGAGAAGGTAAAGAGCAGCAGCACTCAAACAGCAACTGACGCCACCCCAAGGAATCATCTTCTTCAACACTAAGTTGCCAGAGTCATTGAATTAGGTTGGTGTGAATGGGTTTAGGATTAATTATTTATTCCACGCGAAAATAAAGATGCAAGGAGTGAAAGTGGAGGCAAGGAAGCGCAAAAGAACCGAATACTGGCTCACCCTGCCAGCTTGTTACCAGTTAATTCCTTTCCTTTCCTTGCCTCACAAAATCAATCTCATCAACCATCTCTTTTTTAACAACACTAACTCTACTTACTTACCATCCTACGTCATTATGTGATGGGGACTTCCAATGAGAGAGAAAATAATAGATAAAAATGGTTTTTAATAGTGGAGCCCACGGAGAGAGAGCCCTAGTAAAATCACTCCTCCTTGTTAAGGATTACTTTTATTTTCTCCATAATGGTATTCTCTATAGCAAACACTCTTTAATAAGCAAAATAGAGTTTAAACACCACCATTATGGATGCTCTTAGAAATCATCTGATCAATTTATTGGTATCCACATTAATTTCACTTCATCGAAGAGAGTGTCGGGAGAGGAGATCCTAAGAAAGTGTGTCACAAGTGTTTATTGAAAGTTGAGTTATTTCAACCTAAAAAATCGACAACAAACTAGATGGTTAACACGTGCAAATATGTAATTAATTATGTTCGATAGATGGTTAATAGATATATCAGATATCGAAACTCATTAATCATCAATGTAACTTCAACAACCACGAATTTCAACGTGATAAACCAATATTTGAACACTTAAAAGAAATTTTTAGATTTGAGACACCTTATCCAAAAAAATCCGATTTAGAGCTATTTAACCTTATCTGAATTAATTTTTACCAAGTTGTTTAACTTTATTCGGATAAGCTCATCTCACTAAACTGTTGGGAAAAACCCAAGTCCCACATTAACTAGAGATATGGTCTTAAAAGAGTTTATAAGTGGGAGACAACTCTCACCCTACAAGCCGATTTTGTGGGTTTGAGTTAGACCCAAACCACATTCTAAGATAAACACAGATACATCTCTATTTTTCGCTCACTAATCGTATCATTATGAGACTTGACTTATCTTTTAATGATCATTTTGTGAGGCCTATTAATACACCTTCGATTAACACTTAGGTCACAACTCGAAAAAAAAATTCTCCCCACTAACAAAAAAAATGTTTTTAGTTTGTATAAAGTAAAAAAGGCCCATATTATTGTGATGAAAATACCAAACCTAAAGATTTTCACTTTAAGAAAAAAGATTTGAATTAAAAAAAATTATTTCAAGCCCCGCCGGCTAAAAAAAAATTCTTGGCTACATCTTCTGCTTATTTTCGCTATTGATATTGTTACTTCAATTGTATTTAGGGTAGACATGTTGTATCATGAGAGATTTGCACATATTAGGCAAATAACCTTAAGAATTTATTTCCCTTTTTTTTCTGTTTTGCAGGTTGGCTCGCTTGCGTTTCTTTGAGGGTATATCACTTTTTTTTTTTGATAAGTTTTGAGGGTATATCACTATATCATGCTAATTCAGTTTATTAGTCTATGAACTACAATGTATGACATAACTTATTTTTCTGCAAGTATGCTACCATTTAACTATGCACATATTTAGTAATTATAACTTTTGCAGAGTATGATTGTGGGAGCTGAAATCTGTTGCACTGATAATCTATGCAGATGTATGTATGCTTTGGTCGCAGTGATGAAGAAAGGGAAAACCTGATAAAATTTCCACCAAATCAGTCAGTTCATTTAATTGCAAAATTCTACCTAAGACTATACAATTTATCTCACCACAATAATATCAAACAAATGATTATCTTACTTGCTTAGATAATTGAAACCAAGTAATACCCATACCACAGTAGAAATGACTGATGATCAAGCCAAACACGTCCATAATCTCGTGCTTCAAAGATCAAGTAAATGTTCAATCGCTTTGAAACCAATAATATTACTTTGCTTGGCTATCACTTCACCAACATCCAACAAATCAGATATATCCGTTATCGCATTACCCAATTACCTGCAGTCTCGCGGCACCAATTGCTCTTCAA
Organism: Astragalus glycyphyllos; assembly: GCA_963573325.1. Lineage (NCBI taxonomy): Eukaryota > Viridiplantae > Streptophyta > Magnoliopsida > Fabales > Fabaceae > Astragalus > Astragalus glycyphyllos. The sequence continues at coordinate 62,408,360 of OY754309.1, forward strand.
ACTGCATTCATTGTGATCATGTTTTTAGAGACAACAATGCTCAAGCTAGCCTTAACACTGCCACCACAAGCAATGCTACAGCTCTAAAGTAAACTTCTTTTAGGCTCTTATCCACCTTCTGAATAATTTCCTCATCTTTTAATCCTATTTTTCCAGCATTCTTGCTTGTGTTTGCAATTGTATCCTTTAGCTTATTTACTCCCCAAGAAAGCCAAACCAACCCAAATCCAAACCCTGTGTTGAAAAGCTTTGATGCACAAAAGGAAACCCTTCCGCAAGCTAGCTTACAGATCACTGATAGCAGGACGGCAAGGCCAGTACCGGCAATGCCAACGGAAAATTGTGTGAGGAGCTCAGGAAGTTCAGGGCCAGATTTTTTCAGTGACAGAATTACTGTTTTTCGATGATGGCTCTTGTCAGCCATCAAGAACAAAAGGCTCTCACATGCATGTAAGTAGTTTTTCTTGAAGAGATCCCTTTCCCTGGCTACTTTCTTGTTCTTTTTTTGCGATGGCTTGCCTTTGCCTTTCCCAGGACTGCTAAGCAAACATTAAATTTTAGTTAATATATTTCTTGAGGAATAAATTACTTTGAAAGGAATGACTCTGACCAATTTAGATAAAAATAACTTCCTAGAAAAGCAGATTTTGCATATCTCAAATTCAAGACGAAGGCCAACTGACAAGGATAGCATATTTTATGTACCTTCTTAAAGGAACAGTCAGTGTAGAATGAATATCCGATGTGGAGGAATTACTTCTGGCCTCAACCTCATTCATATTCAGCCTGTCCATGTAGATTCCCAGCACAAGTCAGTCGCTTAGATACATAGTTAACAAAAATAGAAGGTTGAATATAGGGAGGATATAATATACTAATATAATATTAATCCATAGATTAACAGTATTGACCAAGAAGTTACTGATTATTAATTTCTACTGTGAAAAGGTAATTCAAAGTAACCCAATTAGTTATGATATTGAAGCCTAAACAGGCCCAAATGTACATACCTACTGAAGTGTGGGACAAGCATAGGTCGTTTTTCACCCTTATGTGTGTGTTCTGATAAGTATGATTCAGCCACAATAGCAAGAAGATTTTTCATCTCAATTTCTGTACCCATAAATGTGATTTGACCATCTGGATGAATTGTAACTTTTGAACTAAAGGCTGAATCTTGAAAAATATCAAGCAGAGGCTTTGAGATGTAGAATTTGTTATCTGGGTAAATGAGAGGTGGCATTGGTCGTTGAGGTTCAACAATGCCTGACAATTGCAAATTCATCGAATCAGACAACGAATCTTTATGCACTCCAGCTATCCCTACTTCAGTAGTCTCAAATGTGATATTCTGCAAACTTTTGTCATGCTTAGTGCATTCTTCGACGATGCCAAACCTGAAAAGTACTGGACTTGGACAGCTTGCTGCAACCAGCATATCGGGGAAATAGTTAAGAGAAAAAAGTGACATAAAAAGCATAGGATTTAGCACCATATGTCAATATTAGGCATTCATCTCAGCTATAGTCAAGCCTTACCTACCACCAGCTTTTTAATTCGTTATACCACATTCTAGCAACTAGTAACACAACCTATCTAAGAGAGAAAACCAATCATCCGTAATCTTTTTCTTTTGGTAATTGGTTTCAACATTTCACTATTAAATTAACACATGAGAGAAAGATATTAAATCAATAAACAAGATCCATATACAAAGCTGTCCATTAGTGTATAAGTTTTGAGAAATAACATATAATGAAGAAATTATTTTAAACAGGTGCAAACCAATGACCCATAATAAAGAAGGGTTCCTATCCTCCTTTGACTGGTAGTGTTGCTCGGTAATAATCCCTTCCCGAGTAGATAAATCGGTGCTTAAAGGGTAGTCGATAGCTTCCTTATAAGGGTGTGTGGAAAAGAGTCCCTGCAGATAATCCTTTACAAGGCCCTCTGCCTGTCCCTCTTGGATTTCAAGAATGTAACCGCACCTTGACTGATGTAATAATATTCTTAGAGTAACTTGCAATTGCTACTATAGTGCTCATGAAGAAAACTCATTGTGATCAATGAAGACTACAATGATAGTTTCTCAACTCTCAAACCCCAACACACCCAAATCCTTTCACTTGCTAAATTTAGTACAGTCAGTCTATGATATAACTACTGATTTACAATACATATATTGAACCGAGAAACCAATACTTGAATACAATACAAGCCACTATATGACAAAACTGTAAGTGTGTTTTTAGGATTATTAGTTATTATCCCAGAACAGAACTTTAAGTGGTGCAGCCAGGAGCTAGGCAATTCTAAATTTACAGATGATTAGTGTTTGAGATAACAACATGGAATAAGGTATTCTACTAATATTAAATGGAAACGAGCAAAACATTATGCAACATTGTATAAGGAGTTAACCATCAAAATGACTGAAACAAATATCAAATAAATACACAACTCAATGAGTTCAGTTGCGTACACACCTTGGACATCAATAGTCATGGGGCTTAGAACTGACAAGTCAACATTGACAAACCGATTGGAATGAAACCACTCTTTCTGGGTCATTCTTGACTCCTCACATGGATTTATCCTAAGACTAGAAGACTGAAATTTGATAATTTCTGGTCTTGGTACAAGAGAATGCATCAATGGTTGACAACCCTGTATCGAATAAACAAACGAACAATGTTAAGCATTAATTAAAAAGGTAAAGCATACAATTTTATTGAACTTCAAATTACTCCACCAAGAAAATCAAAAACCAAATTTTTAGTTATATTACCTTCGTGATGGTGTCAACCATGGCCAGTTCTTGATGCAAAACAAGCCCTGAAGGGCATCCATGAGAAGGCATCAAACACAGTTTCTGCAACATTTTTTCTTGAGAGAGAGAGAGGGGGGGAAGGAGGTTTTGGAAACCAAAATTCCCCTTTTTTGGTGGCTCTCTCTATTACGAGTTCACAACAACACCATCAACTTATTTATCTCTCCGTAGAGATTTTCCAGTAACTGGATTTTTGAATGACACCGAAAAGATTGAAATTATAAAATTTAAAATTTAAAAATAATTTTGAGTGATCCCAATTTTAATGCATAAGAATCCGAAGCTGTTGGTATCTAATGTGGGAATCCTCCAGGCTGGTTTCTCGTAAACGACGACAATCGGGGTCGCCGTCTTTACCTTGGAATTGTTAGGTGGCTTGCTACTGTGTATGCTCAGTCTCTGTTACCTTGTCATTTCTAGTTAATCTGAACCGTTTGTTTGCATTTGGTGTGTATCTGGAGCGTTGATATCATGTTTTGTGGGTCTCCGTGCCTTACAATTACCTACCCCACCAACTCCTTGCGCCACACAATCACCCCGTGCGTCGCCTGCTAGTTTTTAGTTTTTTTTTTCTTGAAAAGAAAAAAAGTTTTTACTTTTATCTTTGGCGCAAATACGGTCATAATATATTTATAAAAAAAGATTTAAAATGGTTGTTGCACATATTAAGCGCTTATTTCACTGCCAAGTGGCATAATCTCATCGGACCATTGTGTCACGTGTCTCTGAACGCCACATCATCATTAACACATGACACTGATATGTGCCACATCAGCAACCAATGAATGGCTACCACGTGGCACTGGCGTGGCATAGTGAAGCATAGTGTGTTACAAAAAAAATATTGCAATTTTGGCAATCATAGGGATCAAATCAAACTTGGGACTCTTGAGTGACTGCCCAATCATAGAAGATAGATTAACAAAAAATCATTTCATTTTTGTTTTGATCCAACAACAAATCTATATAGATGAAATGATGAAAAAATCATTTCATCTTCATCCCTATGATTTATTGTTCACAAAAAATCATTTCATCTTCTATGATTGTTAACAGAATATAGATTTGTTGTTGGGTTAATGTTTTTGATTTGATCCAACAACAAATCTATATTCTGTAAACAAAAACTTAATCATTTCATCATAGTGAAGCATAGTGTGTTACAAAAAAAATCTATTTTTGTTTAAGGCACATGCAAACATGTGAACATTAACCCAACAACAAATCTATATTCTGTAAACAAAAATAAAGAACAAAGACACGAAAACCATTTCTTCATCTTCTTTCCCAGAACAACGCTTTTCTCAATTTCATAGCGTTTTTCCATTTCATTTGAAGCTGGAGAATCGTTTCCATAAACGCGATCTTCATTTCGTTTTAACCATAATTAAGTTTCGTTTCTTGAGATTTTGTTTAGATCTGGAAAACAATATGATATGGAACCCAAAAACGAAATCCACAAGCAAATTCAGATCTCGATTTCCTTCATAATCGTTTTTCTTTCCAGATTTGAAATTACATACTAAATGTCGAATGATTCTTGAAATTACTTTAGGGCTTCTTATCTCTCAATCGCGAGTTGAATGCCAGATCTTTCTTTGAATTCTATTCCGTGAATCTTTTGTCGTTGATGAATCTTGAAGCATTTCGTGAAGAACATAACATGCAGGAGAACTGAGAGAGGAGAACTGAAAGAGGAAGATGAATCGAGAGAAAAAGAAGGTGCGCAGCAGCTTGATGAAAACACGTTGCGGATGGATGAGATTGATGATGATGAAGACAGTGTAATGGACCCGGGTTGCGTGATGGGTCTTGCGTTATTGTAGATGGGCTGGTCTTCTGTCCCCCGTTAATTTGTTTGTATTTTATTTTACCACCCCCTTTATTTCTAGGAGCTTGCTTCATGATGTATCGGAGGATGTTTATTTGGGTTGGACTGGTCTGCTGTGGCCCACCCATTTTTCCTTCTTTGTATTGGTTTTTAGGCTTAGCCCAATGTTTAATGAAACCAATTCAGTTGGAAAAAAAAAAGAATTTCAGTTTTTTAAAAGGAAAACATCATTTTCAACATATGAACTTAACATTAAATTATATATGATTTTTTAAGAGGGAAAATCATTTGAACCATTTGAGATTGTTAGACTACATTAGGCAAATAACATTTTCAATATATGATTTTGAGTTAGTTAATTAGATTACAGTAAATTAAGTATCTACACTGACTGACTTTCTTGTCTACAGAGACTAAAGGAGTTTATGAATGTATTGATCTCAAAGCTAAAGTTAGCCCCGGTACAAATACTTTTCACATACATACATATATAATACCGACATTAATGCCAATCAACAATACCTCCAAGTGTAGTGGATCCCACCCCTTCCCATACTTCACTGAACCCCAATTCCTCATTATCAACACCTTCCATGTCGTAGTCCCACCAGCCACGACCATTTTTATCTGCTCAGCAAAAATAAACAGTAATGTTTATGATAAATTTCAAACCCATCCTCTATAACAAAATACATGTGGTACATGTAAATCATACAGTGATCAAAAACAAGTTTTGGCTTTTTGTTGCCAGAGTTATTTTCCATCTGTCTTTTTGGCTTCAAACTTGATCCACCACCAAGAACTACCACATGATTTCGAACAGGTTGGTTCTCATTTCCACCTATTAACATATAGAAGAAAGAAAATCCAGACAAGAAACAAAATATAATGATCCAGAGTTAACAAGTATTTTTTGCAGTTTAAAACAAAACATAATTATCCAAAATTGAAACCTTGTAGCCATCATTATGTTGGTAATTTTAAACGTAGCTGCAGACAGAGAAAGGTAGTGTCTATTTGTCTTGTCCTTTCTATTTCAGTCCATTCAATCTCAAAAAAACGTATAAAATGGCTTCATGGATATCTTTTCAGGCATTCTATAACATTCACATCAATTATCCAATAACAGTAAATTTAACCAGTTAATTTATCATAAAAACAAAGCAAATTATCCAGGTGAAAACTACCATAAAGTAATTCCCCAAAATCATGCCTGCAACCGCAGCACAATAAACAAGTTTGCAATCCTATAGTTTTAGGTGTCTTAACCTCACAAACTAAAATTCATAAACTTATGATCTATGCTATTGGTTTGCCTATAAGTTATCCATCTTGATAGGTTAGTGAGTCATATGACACCAAGCTAGCTACAGGAAAAAGACGTTTTTACATTACTCCTCAGCCACAATCACTACACAGCCGTCCCCATACCCATAGACAACTCTCTTGTCTTCCTCTGACCAATGTATAATGATAAATATTCAGTCAAAAAGGAGGTTGCCAACTATTAAAAACGTAATTGTCAAACAACAAAAACCTGAGAACAGTATGAGTTTCTCACTTCTCAGTCTTCTCACCAAGTTCAAAAATCAGGTTGAACAAACCCAACAAATCTCAAACCATGCTATATAGGGAAGTTCCCTAAAGAAGCATATGAAAATGGAGGCAAAGGCTGAAATCAGAGATACAGTGCTACTTGATCTTCCCAAAATGGGCCTAAAGAGGTTGTCAGTATAAATTGTTTTTCACAAGAATTTCAACCAAAATAGACTGAAGCATAATTCTCAGTTTTCACTATGGCATTAATAAATACTTAAGCCAAATAACTGCATGTGCAGTCATTGGTCAAGGAAGTGTAAGGCAATAATGCTTTAATTGGATCACTAGCCTTGATAAGGGTTTGAATTTCCCAGTAAGAATAACCATTAACAAAAAAGTAAATAACAATGTAAGTACTAAATTGATGATTTAAGAACCCCGGGCTCAAATTCATTAGGATAGGAAGGCAAACCTTCAAATGGGTTATTCCATCTCCTTGATTCTTGAATATCATCTGCCTGTGAATTTTCTAATTCATCACCACCCATTGGGCTAACAAAATCACCTTTTCTTTCTTTAGTATGCTTGAACATGTCAATAATCACCCTACTATCCAAGGTGGCACCATTTTTCTCTTTTTCAATTTGTTTGTCATTTCCAGCCTGCTCGCCCATTGGTATCCTTGAACCCAGAGATGACAGAAAAGGAGTTGATTTCCGCTATTAAAAAGGAGAAAATTTCATCAGAAAAATGTAACGATGAATAAATCATTATACTTCGATCTTTTTAATATTAGAATATACAACTTCCAAAAAAGCAATTATTAAATATTTGTTTATCATTCAAATGCCCAAATGTTCTTTTTTCAAGTTATCTGTATTTTTTTTTGACAAAACAAGTTATCTGTATTATATATAGGAGCATTAACCAATAATGTGTGTGCATTCATGTAACACCTGTTCAGCCATGTCTACACAGATAAAAGTAGAGTCAAATGATTTAAAAAATGATAGAAAATTACTGGAACCGTTTGAGGAGTCTGGGAAGGTTTTGGTAGCTTGCAGTCAAGGAAGAGTGGAAGTGAGACCTGTGTGGACTCACTCTCGCGTGAAGCTTGGTTTGTCACACTTGCTTCAGCGTAGCAAGGTCGCTTTTTGTTGCCGGAGTCATTTACCATCTGTTTCTTTGGCTTCAACCTTGATTCACCTCCAAGAACTACCACATGACTTCGAACAGTTTGGTTCTCATGTCGACCTATTATTTACATATAGAAGGGGATACATAGAAGAAATAAAACATCATGAGTTCAACTAATATTTAAATGTTCAATTTCAAAACATTATAGTCATCTTTATATTGGAATTTTTTTAAGAGCTGCAGACAGAGAAAATTAGTATCTTTTTCTTTCATTCCATCAAATTTCAACCCTCCGAATAAGATGGCTTTATGTATATCTTTTCACATTTCAGTTTTAACTCATCCTATCACATTTGCATCAAATATCCAAAAACAGTAAATTCATCTTGAGTTTGGGTCTTTAGTTTCCATTTGTAAGACTCTGTTTTCTTTTTTTAATCACAACTCTCATGTTGAGTTTGCTAGGAGAAATGCTAATAAGGTTTTCTCATTCACATTCTCTTGCGGGGGGTGGCCTTATTGTCAGCTAGTCCTCAAGATTTCTTTGATGTTCCCTGATGTATTGCCACTTTGATTATTAATGAATTGCACTAAGTGCGTTTTGTCAAAAAAAATTGAGTGAAAACTACTATTATATAATAGTTACAATCATGCTTGCAGCCACATCGCAGGAAACAAGTTTGTAATCCTAGAGACAACACTCTTGTCTTAGTCTTTCCTCTGAATAATGTAAAATTGATAAATATTCTGTCAAAAATGGAGTTTCCAACGATAAAAACAAGGAACTTGTCAAACAGTATGAACCTAGGAGTGTGAGGTAATTAACTTCTCACCAAACCAAAAATCAAGGCTGAACAAACTTCAAAATCTGAAGCTATACAGTCAAATTAAACATGGGGGTAAAGGATGAAATAAGAGATACAAAACACAATGCTACTCTTACAAAAAAAAATATGCAATGCTGCTTCCATCTTGCAATGATACAATAATGCAATTATTAGCCTTAGAAAAATGGTTCAAAATCATCCAGCAAGAATAAATAACAAAATGAGTACTAAATAGTAAATTTTAAGAACCCTGGATTAAAATTCATTAGGATAGGAAGGCAAACCTTTGAATAGGTTTTTCCTTTTCCTTGATTCTTGAATATCATCTGCCACTGAATTTTCTAATTCACCAACATCAATTGGAATAATAAAGTCGCTTTTTCCTTCTTCTTTAGTATGCTTGAACATTTCCATAATCACCTTATCATCAGCGGTGCCACCATGTTTCTCTTCTTCAACTTGTTTGACATTTCCAGCCTGCTCATCCGCAGGTACCCTCAAGCATAGAAAAGGCGTCAATTTTCCCTATTAAAAAAATGAAAAATTAGAAAATTTCATCAGGAACATAAGCACATGTTTCTGAACATGAACGATGAAAATTGAAAAATCAACACACTTCCATCTTTAATATCAGAATATACAAATTCAAATAAAAAATTAATTATTATAAACTTGTTTATCATTCGAATGTCCAATTTTTTCTCGAGTTATCAGCTAAGAGCACTGAGTAATAAATAACCTGTGTGCATTAATCTAATACCTGTTCAGCAATATCTACAAAGTTAAAAACGAAACTAAATTACTTTTTAAAAAGGAAATTTGATATGAAATTACCGGAACCGTTTTAGGAAGCTGGGAAGATTGTTGCAGCTTGCAGTGCGAAAGCGAAACATGCATGGACTCATTTTTGCAGGAATCATGGTTTCCGCCACTTGATTCAGAGTCGCGAGAGCTGGTTCCAGCAAGAATGTCATCACAAAGTCAATACAGATTTTCAAGATAAGGAATGAAATAGAAATGACTTACGAATCGGGTGAGAGAGAGCGAAAGATTGAAGCGATAGATCGCTGTCCGAAAACCCTAACCGGCGTCGGATTTTTTGATTTTGACTTTGAGTTCATTGCACTGAGAACTTGAACGGAATGCGAAGAAGCGAGGCGAGGGCAATGGAATTAATTCCTATGTTTCTTTTTTCTCTCAATAGTAAGTGGGATCAGAAAGAAGCTGAGTGCGAGTGTGAAAAGTGAAAAGTTGAGAAGCTTTTTCCCGGGAGTGCGAAATTCAAAACTCATTTGTACACCTCGCATAACTTTGGGGCTTTGATTGGATAGTTGTTATTCACACCCTACAAAGTAATCAGTAGCAACCCCACATATTTTTGAATTTGGATGCTCTCCTTCGATACACTCTTTCAATCATCCTCTAGTCTCTACACTCTCTATCTCTCTCATAAATTCCTATCATCTCTCTTGATATATTACTTTAGGTGTTTTAAGAGAAAGATAGAGAGTGTAGAGGATCCAAACCACATATTTTTAACAGTGTTTTAAAACTAGGACCGGTGATCGACTTGGCGATGATACTTGGTCCCTAGGTCAAGGGTCGGACGAATGGTCAATAGTTAAACCACTTAACCAGTTTTTAAAGAATATATATATATATATATGTGTGTGTGTGTGTGTAAGATAATATCGTCAAGCCTTACATTTTGGGTACAAAGTGTTTATTTATTTAAAAATTTGAATTTTCAACTAAGTTTGACCAAGTTAGATGCAAGTCCGATCCGCAACGTGGCTCAACTCGGTGATCCCTCCGGTTCGACCAACCTGACCGACCGGGTCGATTTTTAAAACACTGATTTTTAGACGTGTGTTAATTTGACATCAAAATACAGACACTGTATTAGACACCCTATATGTTTATCTTTATATCTCCAGTACTTTTTATCTTCAACTACAACTTACACCCATTTCGAAAAGTATCATTTCTCTACTTTCTACTTGACAAAAATAATAGTAAGTGTTTTTTTTGGTATTATTTTCCTTGACACAAATTAAATGGGATATTTGAAGTTTGTCTTCTCTTGATTAGAGAGTATCATAATGTGAAATTTGGCTTATAATTCGGCATGACACAATAAAATATGAACCCACAATACTCATCCATCCCTTTATTGATTTTGACGTAAAGGGATTGTTTTTATTAAATACGAGACCAAGTGTCGATGATATAGATATTTGTTCTTATTTTGCATAAAACAATGATCAACTTATCTAATAGACACCTGCAAAATTTATCCACGAAATGTATGATGATATTAATTAATCTATCAAATGAATTTGGTGTAGGAAATGGATAATTACTCGTTGAAATATGAGCATGTACTTACTCGTAGGGGTGTTCATCTGTTGGATTTAACTTATTTTAAATCGTATTAGATCAGATTAAGTTGTTACTGGTAAAGGAAAATATAACAATGTGGATGGAGCAGAGGAATTATAAATTGGATTGACTCATTTTCAACGTATACGGTATACCTCTACACTATGGTTGGTTCCTATACAAACAATGCTAACTAAGGCACATATTTACAAGAAAATATAAGTTTCATCGATTCCCAATATTATATCTCTTCTTCTGCAGTGCAGCTGACATGTTGCGAAGTCTATTTTTAACTTCAGTGAAAGATGGTCTAGCTGCAGGATTCGGACTCCAGCACTCTTCCATCAACTTTTTCCACTCAGAATCACAGCGTTTTGGAATCGAAGGCCTGAGGGTGTTATTGACAATACCTCCTTCATTAAATGATTATTGTAAAAAAAAAAATCATCATTAGAATTCCACATTCATGAAAGAAAAGACACGTCTCCAGAGAGATCTTAGAAAGAACCTGCGGCGAATCGTATGGTTTTGAATTATACATAAAAACCTTACCTATGATAGCACCACAGTGCATGTTAGCGTAAGGTTCCTCCCCAGTCAAGATTTCCCACATTGCAATGCCAAATGAGAAAATATCCACCTATAGAAAACAAAAATAGGCAGATGATCTCAATATTGCATTCTCCAGGAAAGTGCTTGCAAGTTGCAACATCCATCAGAAGTGCATGGTCAAAATTAAAGAAAAGAAGCGTGTTATTGACAAATGAAGTTGCTAACCTTCTCAGATACCCTACAACTATTACCATCAAGTAACTCTGGTGCCATCCATGGAAGGGTCCCTCTAACACCACCAGAAACAAGCGTGTTGCGCTTAATTCTTGATAGGCCAAAATCTCCAACCTGTAGATCATATTTTCTCCAACAAGATCAATCTAATAACTTCCTTTAAACAAGTTGTTTCTAAATGGAAAAAAAATATAGAGAAAATACATCCCGACAGTACAAATTACAAAACAGGCATAAAAAGGTAAGAAAAGCTAATAATCTGTATGGAAGTGGAATAAAAAGTAGGATTAACTTTGTATCAATAGTTGGATTCTTTTTAAGGATGAACGTAAAAATTAAAATAACTATAATAATTGTGTAATTTCTTTTCATTTGGCAAGAAATCAAATGTTTACGAACATAACTAAGTTAAAAGCTCATAAGTCAGGAGAAGAAGAAATCTTGTTTGTGTTATAAAGTACCTTACACACAGGTCGTTCAGGATCGCCAAGGTTGACAAGTAAATTATCACACTTCAAATCAAAATGAACAATATTTTTCAAATGCAAATATTCCATGCCAAAGGCTGCATCCATTGCAATCATGATCCTTTTACGACGGTCAAGCACTCTGGAAGTAGAATTTAGTAAAAGTTGTAAACTCTATATATAGTTAACAATTTGCAAGTCAATGTATGTGAGAGTTAGCTTTACCTCTCCTTCTTCAAGAGAACATTCCTCAATGATCCATGCACCATATATTCTGTTACAGTTGCCAATGTTCCACCAGGGCCATCTGGAACTACCCCATAAAATGCCACCACATTTGGATGGTGAAGAGCTGACAGAATCTTTGCCTCTCTCCAAAAATCTTTAGTCTGGGGAAACGAACGTGAGAAACAGTGTCAGACAAAAGAGGAGTTTATGTGAGTTTATGTCAATAGTCAGCAAAAATGAGATTTTCCAAGTCAATAAATTTGATTCCACATTCATAATGGAAGAAATTTTCTATACATAACTCTTTACAAGTAATAATAATATTATATAAATATAGGTTTGAAAGGAAAACTAAATAAAGGATATAACTTATGAAGACTTACCAACCGTTCTTGCTCTGACAAACTACCAGAGAAACAACTACTTTTTATTCTCTTAATTGCAACATCAGTTCCCCTCCACTTTCCGTGATAAACAGTTCCAAAGGTTCCAGATCCTAACTCTTGCAGTTCTTCAAGATCATTATTCTCAATAATCTGTGTTTTTACATATGAAACATTTGGGTTAAACATAGATACTTGTGGGTTTTGATATGCCTTCTTCTAATCCTCCTACTAAAAAAAACTTAGCGGAAGGCAAAGTGAACAAAAATAATATATAAGAAATAAGATATAAACTGGAGGGAACATTAGATTACATGTGGAATTAGGCCTACCTAAATTTTCTCATTATCAAAGGCTGCAATTAGTTTTCAAATTATTAACAACAATATAATTTATAGCTATGGGTCATCACGGTGCCTGATGATGCTACTTAAAGAACGATAACTTTGTAATATCTCTTAGGAAGTAAACCTCCTATTTCTAAAATTCAACTTCGACAAAGTGTGCAACATTTATCATAACCTCATTTGAATTTTAGGTAAATTTTGAGGTAAGCGAAAGAAATGTGTTTTATTAGTGAAACAATACTAAATGAAATTAGAGGGTTCATGATGATATTGAGGATGGAAATAAGAATATGCATTAATATACCAAAGTGTAGTGGTATTGTACCTGTAAACCATAAACTCCAGGCTCTGTTTCAGAAGTAGACGCATCATCACCAACATGCTTATTGAAGTTTTCACTATCGGCCTTTGTAAGCTATCAATGTAGATAAGAACGGCAAATCAGCTAAAAATAAGCTACCATGAACCATAAACAACAACTTCATCTGTAGATTCTCACCTTACTTTCAGAATCGGGATTAACACACTCTTCCCCTTCTTTTTCCAGATATGTAAGTTCAACTCCGCCCTCCTCATCAACATTTGAGACAACTTGTAAGCATGATTGAATACCTGAAAAAATACAATCAATTTGCTCCTTGACAATATCTGCTGATTCTGTCTTGTGGATACAAAAGTCATCTATGTATTCATAAAATTGTTGGGTAATGACAGTGTTTTCTTCCTTTTGGTGTTGATAGTATGCAGGATCCTCATCGGGGGCAACATTATCTCTCAGTGTAGAAGAAATCGTGTCTGGATACTGAATTACAAAATGCAAATACTATGATTATTTCATGCAAGCTTCGAGTTGATTTGATTTATAATATGATATATACTTACTGAAATAGGTAGAATGGACTCAGTGTTGGTTTGGGATTCCATAGGTCGTAACTCAAAAGGGCCAAGGGGAGATGATTGACTACCATTTGTCTCCGGCAGACCATATTGGTGATTCATTGATGAATTTTGACTCCTCATAGAAAACTCAGAAGCAACTGTGTCTAAAGGTATACCATGTGGTTGCTCCGTCATGTTTATAGTGGACTGTGAAGAGATAAACGGTGCGGAAGATACATTGCATTCAGTGCTTTGTAAATTTGGCGAAGATGAGCTAGAACCATGTTGGTAATAGATGTACTGCAAATGTCCGTCTCGTGACATAGCTCCAACTTTTTCTTCCAACCAATCAGTGATTTTATCTGCACAATGCAAGTTCTCTTTATTAAATTCTGACAACCTGTTGCAACTATTAGTCATTCCAAAAGTGGGCGAGTTGTGATAATCAGCCTTGTATTCGCTCCTATCGCTTATCTCTCCTGGTTGTATTGAACATTCTTCCAAAGAACAAGAAGTTTCCAATGACGACTCTTTCTCAACATTAGGATGAAACTGCAAATGACTTTTGTAATTCTCATCATTCTCCTGAAGTGTTGAGTCAGAAAGTGCATGCAATAGTGTGTACTGAGATCCCTCCCTATCATCAGGCATTGGGAATACACTTGATGACTCATGAGAATGAGAGACAATCTTGTTAAAATGATATGAACCTTCATTTATAACTAAAGGTCTCTCAAATATCATATCAGTTTGACTACAAATTGCAGAAGAGACAAATTCTTTACTGTTGTTTCGTCTGTGAAAATGAAAATCATTACTAGGCCTTCTGACTTGGTCAGACTCAGAAATATATTGATTACTAGGATGGTAGTTCACACATGGAGTCCCTTGGGCACAATTGTTATAATATGCAATTGGATCAACATAGCTGGTATTATCTACATACAAAGAGTTGTCACGTGGAACTTTTTCCATAAAAAAGGGAGTGATCCTTTCAATAACAACATTGTATGGTTGATCCGTAAATAGTTGAACATTAGAAATTTTAGGATCTTTAGGCTGTACACAAATAGGAGATGCGGGAGGCGTTTGATTAAATGACTTGCCTGCTACCTTTAGTGCTGTTAAAAATGGATCAGGTTTTGAGAGTGTGCCTGCCACATTTGTAGAGGTTGGGCTGCAGTCCTTTATACCTGAAGCAAATGCATATGTGGGTGATTCTCTTTGTGGACTATTGTAATCAGAGGTATTTCCAAACTGGCTTGTATGGCTTGCTATACTCAGCCCACTAGGTCTCTTTCGTGGACTTGGATCAAGCATACCATTAACAGCAACAACATAATGATAATCAATGTCACTTGGTTGACTGACTCTTGATTCATTAGAACTTGGACTCTCAGATTCATTCAAAGGTATGAGAAAAATCCTAAGTCGTTGAGAGCCTCCAGCTCTTTCAAGCTCTTCATACTCCTCAATCATATGATGAAGATCCTCATCAGAACAAACAGAAATAAGAGCATCGAGATCCTCTCCAGGAAGCTGGTATTTGATAATGTGAGTTTGATTGCAAATAGCAGAAGTCTTCCTTGTAAGTTCCACGAGTGTGATGTTCTTCCTGATTGATATGATTCGTGTCTCTCCACCCACATATCTAAGCTTCCCGTCATTTGGCCTTGGAAGTATTCTACCACCAAAACTACATAGAAATTTTATCTTTTTATAGAAGGAACCTTCTGAGAATACTGGTCCATAAGGATGACATGAATGAGGAGACTCAACACCATAAATGGATGGAGTATTTGGTCCTGAAGTAGATCCATCAGAAAACTTACTTGATAATTGTCTGGAAGATGTACCTGATGCCTGCCTGATAATACCATGTTCACAATGGTATCTGCTCAAATTATTAGGATAAGCCCTATTGTCTATTTCAGCAACATAGCCTCTAGCTAAAACATTATCCGACAAATCCAAATTACTATCAGAATCCATTCTCTCTTGCCCAGGAACGTGCTTTAGATCCTCGTATACCATCTGGTAATTGTTGTTACTATTACTAATATTCATATTGAAATTCAATCTGTTCGGCAGATGCTGCTCTACATCAGTTACGACGGGAAACCGTCTTAAAGCAACCCGGTCACGTAAGAACTCAGCAGAAAATTCTTCACCGGTCTGTAAACATATATTGCCTACTTCATCTTCATCATAAGGGATTTTTTCACTAGACCCAACACTCAATGTATCTTTACAATATTGCTTGCCTGAAATATTGGGATCCTCATTACTCATGGTGGAAGAGCATATAGTTAGCTCCAAAACCAACTCTCTCACTAAAGCATTAAAATCTCAATGCTCATCTATGTTTCCTCTTGTTGTAATTTACCCACTTGAGTCACAAAGTCATACAAGTAAATCCTTCATCCTACCACTTCAAAGCTAATTTTCCACATCACAATTTATTTGACACGGAGAATTGCCAAACGTTAAACACAGTACAACTGCTAATCTTAATGGCCATATACTAAAGGTGACATAATTACTAAGTCCCTCTAAACACAAATTTAGGATCCACAGAGAAAGTAAAATAATTATTTTTTCCCTTCACTAAAAATGTGGAGAACCTGCAAATTTTCTGGGCATTCTACATAATCAATCCATTAGCAATAAAAATATAAATAGGAAGGCTGAGTGCTGCCATTGCTATTTTCATATCCACGGTCCTGAAAATGAACTTGCACCCCCATTCCATAAACGTGTAACTTCAATTCTGGGAGAATAGACACATTACCAACAAAATACAAATCAATAGAGGGGATAAAATGAGACACATTTTCAGATTAAAAACTTTTTTTTTTAAATTGAATCAAAAGAATCAAACTATGCGATAAATTATAATTAAAGCGGGAGCATTTTTGTGTTTAATCAACTCAAAGACAAACAAAATATTAAAAAAGTACCTGTTTTCTTTGTGTCCGTTAACTGTAGGTGAGGGTGAATTTGAGTTCGGCAAAATGTTTGAATTGTGATTTCAAGGTTTTGGGTTGGGTTGGAAGAACCCAAAAGAGAAAAAATGGGAGTTGAAATTTGTTTTTGTTGGGAAGAGAAAGAGGGTTGGTTTGAGAGGAGATCCTTGGGAGAGAGAAACAGAGGAAGAGAGAGGTGAAAACATTCCATGATGGTCGGAGACGGAGATGTCGGAGAATAATATTTGCTTAAAATGGCTTGGAATGGATATCAATGGTTGAGAAAAACAAGGGAATAGCTACTCATCTTCTCTTGAGCATTCATTCGCGCTCTAGAGTCTATTCCACATCATGTTGTTTTAAATCAAATTTATTCTTTATATTTTACCAGAATTAATTATCTCTTTTATCTGATATTAAAAATTAAAAATGAATTATACCCATAAACATATTGAAAACAAAAATGCACGAGAAAATTAAAAATAAGCACTTCAATACATGTTCGAATATCATAAAAATAATTGAAGATTAGCATTATATACAATATTTAAAAAATTACTTGTGAGACTTTTCTACAAGTTTATAAATTTTTATAGATAAGTTAAATGAACAAAATAATGAAACATCTAAGATTGAAAAGTCCATTTTAAGAATGATGATATGTACACTTCTCGCCATCGTTTTTTTGTCTAGACCAGAGTATCGTCTCATTTTTTAAAATAATTATTTTTTTTAAAAGAAATCATACCATTGATGCTAAAAATGGAAACTTATTTATTATTTTTTGCTGATTTATTTGGAGGTGGAGAGATGAGGAAACTTTATCTTATTGAAAATGAGAGAATTGGAGGATTCATAGTAACGTAATATCTATTTTTTGATGCATATGTCCCGGTCTTGGGAGGCGTTTTGTTTCCCAGCTAGAAATTATATACATTTCACATGTTTAGGAATTCAATGACTTGGAATGTTATTACTAAGTATTTTCTAAGTCATTGGGAATAATTTACAAGCTTATTTAGTTCGTGTCATGCATTACTCAGAATAAACATTGTAATTATTTATTTTTTTTGAGAAAAAATATATATATGAAAATTTATTTAAACTTACTGACTTATTGAAGGTGAAATAAAAATATAAAATTAAAGTGACTATTATATATATATATAAATCAATGACATTATTCACACAAATAATACCGGTAGTAAGAAACAAATATGGGTCATCGTGTAAAGGTCTCGTCTCCTATGTTTTATTAGGAAATTCGTCTATAACAACGAATGAACTCAATGGTAATAATAAATTGAATTGACAGGGTTATGTTAGAATGTGGTTTATCAGATAAAGGCTCTCAGATCACCTTTCTAAGAATCCCTCATATATTGATAAAGATTTACGTCAAGATAGGGAACAAACGGACTGTCAATGAGTTTCTCTTTTGTGGCAAACCATTGACATACACCACTTGTTAAGACTTTTGGAAAATGGTTGAAAATCTCTATAGTGTTGTTCATAATTTTGCCAACGTTCGATGACATAAGACACCATCATGACTCATGCTAATAAAATTCAGTCAATTGTAAACGAGCTGGAACTACTTGTAACTAACAATGACTCAAAGAATATGCTTGCAAAATCTGGTAATGTTTGGAGGATCTATGGAGGAGATTAGGGTTGTAGCGTACTAGGCCCACTAGGATAAGACATGGAAGGCGAGAAATGCTTAAATTAAAATCAAGTGATATGCGCTCCCTCCATGAATCTTCTTAATCATTGTTGTCCCTTCCTCTACATAGCGTCAGCTAGCACGATGCTCTTCGAAGCTTTAACATTTGTGTGGACTGAGTAGAAGTGTTGATCTTTTATGACACTAATTTTTGTCTCCTCTACACTTCAAAAGGTAAACACATGAAGTTATAGTGATTTTTGTTGTTCTAAGCGATCTTGGTAAGGAAAGTTTTCGCGAGATAGAATTTATTTTAAAAGAATTTTTAAAATTCTATTTATTGATTTCCTATTAGTTTTTTTTTTTGACCAAATTGATTTCCTATTAGTTAGAAGGGGTGATTATTATTTATTAGGTGAACCTAAGATATAAACCATTAATTGAAACATTGAAAAAGTAAAATCGAATCTGAAATCACTAAAGACCAAAATAGCTCTTAATTTTTTTAAATTGAATATCTTCTACACACAAACGCATATACTAATCCCTGAAATAAGATAATATTAAAAAAAAATCAGAAAAAATTGAAGACCCCGGCAAGACTGGAGATATGAAAAGATTTATGTGGCGATCATTTTGCGTTGGGGAAAGGCGGGAAAAGAAGGGGGTCAAAATAGTAAAAAAAACAGCAAGCCCTCCCGAACATCGAATTCGAAATATATCAAAGCAAAAAAGAGAATCAGGAGATAGACAGAGAGACGGTGGAAAATGGCGAAGGGGAACTCCGGCAGCGATATCCAGCGAATACTCGCCGCCATCAAATCCTCCGAGGCAAGCTGCTTCCTATTCTCATTTCTATTTACTTACTTGTAAACTACACCGTGATTCTGTTCACAGATTTTAGGGTTTTACGTGAAAAACTCCAATCGATTTGTCTTTAATTTGAAACAGGTTGTTGAGGATCGTGTTCAATTGTTCACTGATCTTGGATGTTCAGACTTGAAGGAAGTATCCGAATCCGACCATGCCTCCGTCATGAACTGCTTTGTAGTATCCTTTCTCTATGTGCCTTTCTTTATCTATCACAACTTGATGCTACTTTCAGTGACTATTTGGATTGACTTATTTGTGCTTATTTACTCGCTTAAACACTTGTGGTACTGTTTGTGAAAGCTTACGCAAACTGCATTCATAAGCTATTTTTTAGTTTATTCCCATAACCTCTTTAGAATAGCTTATAAAAACAGCATATAACTTGTATGAAAAGAGCTGGACATTATTTACTCTTTTATTATAGAAATAGTTTATACATAGACACTTATATGATAAGCATTTGGACTATAAGTGCTCAATTAAGCTATCCCTCATCCAAACAAGGCCTAAATTGGTGTAAACTTCGTAGCTGTACAAAATTACAATAACTACTTGGAACGTCCTTACTAAGCTCTACAAATTTATTCTCATATATAGAACTTACATAATATCTCTATCTAATATTTTATATCATTTTTCTTGTTGTAATTTTGCACTTCAAACCAATTTTGACATATTGCTTCAGTGTTTTGGTCTTCAAGATTCATCTGAAAAGAGTTGCACAAATTCGTTAGCTTAGTTTCATTTAACTCCAATTTTGATGCAAGGTTGATTTGGTGCCCATGCTTGAAATGATAATATTTCATTGCAAATTTGCAATCAGGTAATATGTAAACCTTACTAGCTATTACCGTACTTGTATGCTACTTTTGTCTACATTGTTGCTTCACCTTAACTGCAAGCTCGACATTTTGGGAGAACTTCACATGTTTAGATGTTAGCCAGTGCATGCTAAATAGAAGCATTCTACAAGCCGCTTTAAAATACACGGATGTTAACCTATCTACTTGTTTACCACAGACTCTCACTCTTGGAGTCAAGGTATTTCTTTACCGCATATTTTTCTTACTTTATCGATATAAATACTTCAACAAACTTTTAAATCTCCCAACCTTTCTAGAAATAGATGCCTTTTTTTTGATAAAACAATCCCATTGATTAGGCTAGTATCTGGTGTGGCAAGCATCTAGAGATGACTCTTTTGTCGACAGAAGAATCTCAGGAAGATGAACATTGCTCCATATTTTACCAGGTAGGATTTCTTTCATGGACTGAAATCTCAAATAGTCTGCGAGAAGGTTCTTACTTTACTCACAAAATCTTCTGACTTGGGTATATATGTACATGTATATATACATATATATATATATATCCACATTTCATCTCGATCATTTTGTATGTCTCTCCTGTTCTAAAAGTAAAACCAACTCTTGTTGATTACAATATATTCTGTACTTCCCTAATACCAAGGAGGGAAGAAATGTTTTGTAGATGCATCTGCTGGACAAATATAAATGAATTGAAGTTTATTTTTTGCCTATACAGGAAATGAGGAGATAATATTTTTACAACGCCTTGGTTATTTCATAATAATGATGAATTAGTTTTTTTTTTTTGAGAAGCATTAGTGAGGAATTAGTTGCTACTAGTGTTCATATTAGCCTCTCGTTTTGAATTATAACAAATTGATTTCTTCTATATCACTGATGAGTCATGTCGTGATGAAATTATCTATGGCTGTATATGCACGCGAGCTTCAGTTTTAATTTACTACTTTTTGGGTGTCCTAAATTTTCTTGTTGTTTAAAGAATCCAAATGCTATTGTGGATATGGAGAAGTTTTAGTTATTGCCACGTATACTATTGATGATTATGCTGGTTAGTCTCCTTTGCCTTGGTTATGCAACATTTTAACCAGCTCTTAAGGTTGATGGTCATTCCGGCATTTTGCTGAGTTGTCTTTCCAGATCAATTATCTCTAACTTTTTCATATTGGATTATATCTTAGATTAATTTAGTGTATATTGGATTACTCCTAGGATTGTTTTCCATATTTCTTTATATTTCTTGATTTGTTTCCTTATTTAATTTAATGAGGATTAGCAGTCTAGTTTTCATATAAAAGATGGTTGCTGCTTAGTGTTCTTTATCAAACAAAAATCACTGTTCAATGACTTTTTTTTTGGGCTTCACTCCTTCCTTATCAAAAAGCTTAAAAGTTCAACAACTATGAATAGCATGATTCAAAATATTAACAACTTATTTTCTTCTCTGGAATGACTTGTTTAATAGGGACGGTTGAGAATATGGTTACTCTTAATAGAAAGACACATCTATTGATTTGCCAAAATCTTGGAGTAATTTGCTTGGTTTACCGTCTTCTTGAAACATTCATTTTCTAATTTTCTTAGTGACATCAATTTTACTTGAGTTAGTTATATTTATGTTGTGCAGCTTCTTTTGGAGGTCCTAAGATTTTCTGCATCAACTTTTTCAGCCTTGTTGAAATTCACTGACATTGGCGACAAGGAATTGATGGACAATGTTGAAACCTTCATTTTAGAAGCATTAAATCTAACGAAAAGTTCTATATCAGATTCTAAGGTAATGTGTTTCTCCTTGTATAAGAAACTTTACAATATGAGAGCGGTTTATCTAATTTTCATTAATCTTGCTATATTATTTAGAATTTAGTTTTGATGTAATGTCAGATGATTTTTTCCTTTTTTGCTTACATTATCTCATAATCATGCAGCTCACCAAGAAAAAAGAATCTCATAATCATGCATTTCCACATTACTGAAAGCATTTGACTGATATTAATTGCTTAAAAGTTAAAATATCAAAATCTGACCTGTGGCTACATGACTGAGTGGCAGTGCAAAAAAAACATTTGATTGAAAGTCAAATTTTAACTCGATGATTTATCAATCCTTTGAGATACCTCTGAATTTTGATCCTTATGAGATCTAAGTTTCAAAAAAGTCATTGAATGTTTAAATCTATTATTTAAGTATTCTCAGTTCTGTGTCGCTTATGGTAGTGAATGTTAGGAAATAAAGTGTAAGCACGAGCAAAAGACGTGCCAGAGATGAAATTTCTCTTATTCATATTTGCACTGCAAGATTGTGTTGCTAAGCATGGTTCTTTTCTGTTCCTAAGCAGAAAATTCAATCATTTGGATCGGAAATCCTGAAGACTGCACAAATGGTCATCGATGTTGTTGTAAAATTGTGCAAGGTGCGTTCTGAATTAATAAACTGGGAGGCTTGCGATGAAAAACAGTTGAGTCTTGACAAACCTATTAATGCTGGCCATGCTATCAACATAATAAAATATGCAATAGAAAAGCTGTCCCAAATCGGTGTTCTTGCTGCAAATGACGGTGGCAATTCAGTCAATATTCTTAATGTCTCCTGGAAAGGTGTTGTCTCTTTGCTTCAAACTGGCGGTGCACATTTTTCTGAAGTGAACATAGCAAGTATAGTGTTATCTTTACTTGCATTGATAACCGAGCCTTTGAAATGTGCTGCCGAGACTTGGTCATCATCACTGAATGCAACCATTTCTGTAATTGATGCTAAAAGAATCTTCGTGCCAGTAAAATTTTACCTGATTAACGCAGTTAAAATATGCTCACTGTATCCTCATCAGACCTATACACTGTACAGGGAGATTACAAACTGTGTTCTCATGATCACTTCTTTTTGGATTTTTGCAAGTTATGAAAATACTCTGAAAAATGCATCTTCAGTAATTACTGAGTTATTGGAGGAAATAACTTTGGATCTGTTGTTGTCTTTGCTAAATTCTGATAAACTAAATCTGGAACAGAAACTTGAGGTAGTGGAGTGGCTATTCAGTAATGAAGGGGATTCCCATTCCAGCCTTGATGGTCCAACCTTAGCTGATTGTAACTTCACATCAGTTAATGAAATATTTTCAAATAGTTGTGAAGGCACAAGCAGAGCAAGAATACTAATACTGGGTCGAGTTGTATTGTTTATTAGCTTCCTCAGATATTCTCCGAGGCTCAATGAAGATGTGAAAGTAATGATAACTCAGAAGCTTCATTGGTTTTTGGATATTTTAGTTGAGGAAAATGTATATTCTCATATGCTTGTTTTGCAACTTCCTTTACTCCATGGCTCTAGAAAAACTGCAGAACTAGTTTGGCAACCTGTGCTTACTACCCTCTTGCAAGCATTCAAAACCTTCACGATTGTGATCTCTTCAAGTACAGCTTGGGGGGAGTTGGAGTCTTTCTTACTAGAGAATTTCTTTCATCCTCATTTTCTATGTTGGGAGATTGTGATGGAATGCTGGTGCTTTGTGCTGCGACATGTTGAAAGACAAATGGCTTACAACATCATGAGCAAACTATGTTCATTACTTAAGTTGCTGGCATCCTCAGACTCAGTTTTCCTTCCTCATTCTCCATTCAGGAAATTGGCTAGATCAATCTGCCTGCTTTTAACCTATGGGGCACAATCAATGGTTGACGAGGTATACACGTCTCTTGTTGGTGATGGGAGATCAGAGTCGTCATTAATCTTGTGTTTGGCTCTGTTCGTAGAAGGCTTTCCTCTAGATTTACTGACAGATGATTTGAGAAACACTGCCATTCAAAGAATTATATCTGATTATCTTGATTTCATAGACAACTTTGATGAAGCATCACTGAAGGCATGCTCCTCTGGTTTGTTTGGCATTCCGGTTTTTATTCTTTCTGCTTTGAAATCACTGTAAGTATTTTGGTTCTGTAACATTTCATTCTGTTGATCTATGTCATTGTTAGTTGTGCAGTCTACTTACAATCTTATGATCAGGCTGAATTGATTTATTCTGCTTCTTAATATCAAAAATCAAAAACTCCTAAATCTTTGTTAGTTGTACAGTCCTCTTACCGATGGACTTAGTTTTTATTCATTTCAACGTGATTCCTTTTATTCTTTCACTGAACCAGAATTATCATATTGGTTCCAGCTTTAAGAATAGTGTTCCCATTTTCTGCAGCCAGATTGGACTACCTGGTATTGATGCAAGGACCCTAAAGTTTTTGGTTTCAATTACTTCCAACTATAAAAGTACTGTAGACAAAGTTATCAAGGACCACTGTCTTCGGCTTTTCGGTGAAATTCTAGGAATCATTTCATATTTGGCATGCATGTACAAATCAAATGATACTGAACAAGCCATAATGGAGATTGAAAATATCTTTATCACTGAGCCTCCAGCCATTTTGTACAAATGCAAACCAAATTTGGCGCATTTCCTGGCAGGACTATTTCACATGGAAATTTCAGAAAGTGATGATGATTTGGTAAAAAATAAAAAAGAAAGTGACGATGATGGAAAAAGCTGTGCTGGGTTGGAATTATATCACTTGCTCTTAAAAGAGCGACACTGGGCATTTGTTCACTTGGCATTAACTGCATTTAGATATTTTGCTGCTAATACGAGGCGTGATCTGCTATGGGATTTCGTTCCAGAGGATGCAGCACTATCATATGATATAGTTTCAGAAGTGGAGACAAGTAAGGGGAGATTTGTAGCTGAGTTTGGAACATTTCTTAGTAAGAAAATGACTCTTCTGACAGTTGCACCAAGTCCTGAACAGCTTGAGCTGCTAGGAAGAGAAGGTTTTGTGTTGAAACAGATGGTCCATAAAATTTCAGTAATTGCTGAACAGAGAGAGGAATGTGAGAGCATGGAAGTTGATGACCAGAACCACTCAAATAGAAAAAGGAAACTTCCAGATGGAATTAGCAAAGGAGTGGAATTGCTGAAAAACGGTTTAAAGATCATTAGTGACGGTCTTTCAGAGTGGCAGCTTAATCAACTTGATGCCCATGAACTGCATATCAAGTATACCACTCAGTTTTCTCGCCTTGAAGATGTAATTACTCACTTCGAGGAATTGGCCGGGAGCAGTGAGGTATGTTTATCTTATCTTCAGAGCTAATTCCGAATTTCTGAGGTTGATTAATTGTTGATGCAAGCTTAGTAGTATAGAAATATCATTAATCAACGGAATCTACTGTGAAAATCTGAAGTGACAGATCCTCCTAAGCAAAATTTAGTCCCCTCTAACCCCTTTTCTATCTTTATTTCTAGTTTTTTCTTTCTATCTCTTGCTAAGGCATTAGCTACTTGATTTCCTTCACGCCCAACATGTCTAACTTCTACAATCCAATCCCGTTTTAACGAATCCTAAATATTCAGCAGAACAGCATTTTAGCCTTTTTCTATCCAAGTCCAGCATTTTAGCCTTGTTACGGATAATCTTGACAGCTTCCAGTGAGTCAAGATAAAAAATGGAAGTGATTTTTCATTTAGTTACGATTACAAAAGTACATTACTTTAAAATATAGTATAATAACATTTTTGCAGAAATTGGCAAAATAGTATTTCAAAAAATCAGAAATTTCTCTAAGTTCTAAAATTTTCAGAAGTTTAACAATGTTGCAAAAGCTATTGAAAATAAGTGATTTTTTCTTAAAAAATTGAATTTTCAAGGAAAAATCTAAATAAATGAATTCAGTCATGTGATATGTCGAGAAGAATAAATACGAAGTTTTCCAAATTCAAGTATCATCCTTCAAACTTAACATATAGTTGATTCCTAATACAAAAAATTCTTTTATAAGTCAATCAACATATATATTATTCGTATGGTATTTGAAAATTTAAAGTTTATTTTGAAGATATAATTGATAAAATAGTATTTAACCTCTATAAACTTTACACTGACTGCGTCTAAGTTTTTGATGTTGTCAACCTTTTTAGTTGTTTTATTGGCGGTCAGTTTGTCAATGCACCACTCATCACGCCTAACCCATTTTTTCTTCTATTTCATTTCTTTTATAACTTGTTGACAACATCAAAACTTATCATTTTATCAATTGTTTATTATTTTTCTATTGTTTATTTGTCAATCCGTCAACTTTCATTTTATTTTATAACTTGTTTTTATTTGCGATGACCCAATCCGTCAACCAATCTTGTAATCGGGGATTTTGAATTTTCGATGTAGTAAGGCGTGTTACATAAGCAGTTAAGTCATTTTACTCAATGCTAAAAGCTGTTGATTAATTCAACTTACACTTGATCCTAAATTCCTAATGTCAGGAGTATTCATAGAGGAAGCTTGATACAGTTAAGACAGATGAAATCAACTTAAATTTTTAATTTCAAACGTACAATTGAGACAACTTAAAAACATATTTAGATTCTCTAAAGTCACAAACTCAAGCACTCATACGATCTGGACTGTCTTACTGAAATCAAGCAGTACACAATGTGACTCTGGTAAAACAACTACAGATGACCCAGAAAGCTACAAATGCTTTATCCATCAATTCATAAAAGCTAGCACAATTTTCTCAGGATGCTGCCAAAACTTTTTCTCTAACAGACTTGAGAAAAGCAACCAA
The DNA here is from genome assembly GCA_963573325.1 of Astragalus glycyphyllos. Classification (NCBI taxonomy): domain Eukaryota; kingdom Viridiplantae; phylum Streptophyta; class Magnoliopsida; order Fabales; family Fabaceae; genus Astragalus; species Astragalus glycyphyllos. Next base: position 62,434,937 of record OY754309.1, read on the forward strand.
TTTCTCTTGGTCAGGAGTGTTTTCCTTGATGACAGGAACATCCTTAAAATTATTAAACCACGAATCTAAGCGCGGGAATTTTTCAGCTTCCAAGACTTTCACTTGAAGCACATCTTCCAGAACCTCAAGAAATTTGACAAAAGATCCAAGAGCTATGTCGACAATGTTAATATTGTCTCCTCCAAATAAATTCTTTTGACCACCTAAAGACTGATCCTCCATCACTCTAAGCCGCTCCCATATACCTTCTATGGCCTCCTCTCGCTTTTCACCACCACTGCTGCGAAAGAGTGCCGCAATTGCAGGAAACTTCAAAAATTGACCCCAACATTTTTTGTTAGTTTCAATCAAAATAGGATCATTATAACATAAAGTAATTAATGAGAAAGAAGAAACTAAGAAACAAGGTTCTTCCGAGTGATAATTGGATTTGGATCCCACTCTAAGGTTTCGAGTTCAAATATTGAGTGTGACAAAAACTCTTTTGGGAGGGAGAGAACCACACGAACTAACATCGTGGCCAACCAAGTTTCCCAGCGTAGATTATCATTGATAAAAATTGATAGATACTACGCACCAATGACATGATAAAAAAAGCTAAAGTAAAATAATTATAGAGATTATAGCTATAAGATAAGCTGGACATGTGTTGTGCTATAGTAATAGTCATGATTATAATGTATTGGCTTGGAAAACATATAAATATGATTAGGTTTCTAAAAATATACCGCGTCATCGACATATTTAACCCAAAACCGTGCTTGAGCTCTCTCATAGGGATCAGAAGGAAGTAATGTGTTATGTGGCCATATCTCATCAATGTATTCAACAATGATCATCGACTCACATATGGGTTTTCCATTATGAACTAGCACTGGAGTTTTCTTGTGCACTACGTTATATTGAAGAAGTAGAGGACTCTTGTTGAAACGGTCTTCTTCTATATGCTCATATGATATACCTTTCGCATTTAGAGTCCATACTACCCTGAAAGTAAAAGGACTATACCAAAATCCATGTAATTTCACCTCTGCCATTCTACCTTGTGTTTTCCTTAGCTAGCACTAGCCCTTTTATAGTGGTCCATGGAATTTTCTAGCTTGCTCAACAAGTCAAATTTCAGAAATGAAATAAAACCGTAGGGTAGCTTATGTGGTTGACTGAAAGGGACATTGTTGGTGAAAATGTAGGCGTACGGGATTCGAACCCCACTTCCCCTCCCCCCTAACTACTAACACACTAATTTCTAACCACTTTGCCTATAAAAAAAAAGAAATGAAATAAAATATACTCCTTACAAAGTAGTATTAGTCAAATGAACAAATATGACGCGGCATCATTAATTATTGGGCCAAAGGTATAGAATTGAGTTAATATGATTTTATTTCTATTCTTATTGAAAAGAATTATTACATTTTTTATTTTTTTCAAAGTTTATGTTTAGAAAAACAGAATGAAGAGTATTTATTATTATATTTATCTTTTTAATTTATTGATTTTTTTTTTGAAAAATTTATTAATTAATTGATGAATTTTTACTTTATTTTTTTGCTAGTCTACGAGCCTTCCTTATTCTTTGCTCTTTTGGGGCGGAGCATCTCCTTCCACCGGCATACTTTTTTGGTATTCAACGATTTTTATTATTGTTATTTTTGGCAAATTTAAAATTTTGTATTAAAGATTAATAAGATGGGGCCTTGATGACACCTGATGCATGTACTTACTTCAGAATCGAATTCGTAAGTGCTTGCATCACTAACCGATAAATACAGCTATGTTTACTTTTATTCGGAGCTATTTCTGAGGTTGATATCCAAGCGAGTCCTCAAAACTAACATAATCCAATTCCAATGTGTATATCCTAATACAACACAAACTGTACAATATCAAGTCTCATAACTTGGCTAGAACAAGTTATCTCAACACATGAGATTAAAAAAATAAGAGAATAACTTCATCTTGAATTTCACACGATCATCCATGGTCTAGGGTTCTTTTCTCTTGCTTTTGCCTTATGTGGGCTTCACCTGATTATCTGAAACCACAACATATTTAAAGAATGAGATTACATAATCTTAGTGAGTTCCTTCGGGATTCCTCACTATAATAATACTTCGAAAGTCTTTTAATTTTATTACCGAGAACACATCCCTTAAATGATGCATCCTTGCATTTTATTATTGCTACAAACATGCCAATGGGGGGAGCCCACACTCAACCAATTTTTGTTGAGCTCAAAACTAAGGACTTTAGGCTTAGGCTCATGACACCCTTCCCAAGTGCGTCGTCATAACAGCCGAACCAGAATGGTTAAAGTATAAGCCTATTATTTTATAAATAGGATCATCAAACATCAAGCCATTGAGTATAATATAATCCAATTCGCTCTAATCAATTGTACATAAACAATTCGTTCAACTAATAAATTGAACCTTGTCACTAGTACTCCAATCAATTATAATTACTTTCGGCGTTATGTTACACCTCAACTCGAAGATTGAACCAGGATTTAAAACTTCAGAATAGCCCACAATCCAATCCCAGTTGAGTTCACCGAACCACCAGAATTAATCTCGATTGAATCAATTATAGGAGCCTCCCATAGTGACCCAGGCAATCTTTTTCGCAAAAAAATAGTAGATAGCGGATAGTAGATAAACTAGCTTATAGCGGATATATAGCGGATAAGTCGACAGATTGAATTTCAAGTGTTTGGTAAAACTAGTGGCTGAAGTAGCTTATATATATATATATATATATATATATATATATATATATATATATATATATATATATATATATATATATATGACATAAATAGACATTTGCAATTAATGTTTAGATATGAGAGAGAATACTCATTTAATGGAGGATAAATGAGAAATTTAATTAAAGAAACAACGGTAAAAATGAGATAAAAAATGAATCGCTATAAGCTAGTGTTGCCGAACACTTATGAAAGGCTCATCCGCTATAAGCTATTCGTTATAAGATAGCGGTTTGGCATTTGCCAAACAGAACCTTAATAGCAATTAGCATTTATACAGTAACTAATAAATGTAGTATGCAAGTTATTTTTTTTTAAATAATTAGAAATTCATTTAAGTCCTGAATTTTTCAGAAGTTTAAACAAATTTTCTTTTTGTCTACTTAGATGAAATGACAAATAAACACCACAAACACACACACACACACACACACACACACTATTATTGCTCACACTCGTGTTCGAACTCGGGAGCCGACATCCCTATATCGCTGATATTGCCAAGGCAACCAATAGTGAGGTACAGTTTAAACAAATGTTGCAAAAGCTATTGAAAATAAGTGATTTTATTTTGAAAATGAATTTCCACTTAAAAAACCTACCTAAATGAACTCAGAAGAAATCACGTGATACTGTTAGGCTGGATACGAAGTTATATCCCTAAGGCCTAACTCGACTAACAAATGTCGATACTGTTAGGCTGGATACTATATCCTGGATTCGAACTCAGAACCTCACTGTTGTGTGTAAATTTCAAGTGGCATTTTCCACTCCGTCTAGAAAAAAAATAGATACGAAAGTTATCAAATCAAATTCAACTAACATCACTAACATTTTACATATAGTTTTTTTTTTGGTCCAACCAAACTTTTTTTATTAAAATTGTTGATTAGCATTCCAATACAAAAAAATCCTTTAATAAGTCCATTAACAAATATATTATGTTCCTATGGTATTTTAAAATTCATAATTGATTTTGAAAAATAATTAATAAAATAGTAATTGGCCTCTTTAAACATTACACTAGTTGCATCTAAGTTTTTAATGACCAACTTGGTATAGCACAAGTGGTAGATACTTAGGCTCCTTAACCATATCTCATCCTCAGAGGATTAATATCTGCAGTTGCGCATGTAGGGATACCATGGTTTACCAAAAAATATATGTTTTTAATGCTATCAATTTTTAGTTGTTCTGTCTAACACTTGTCAATCCAGGTACTCATCAGCCGCTAACCCATTTTTTCTTCTATTTTATTTATATGTTTATTATTTTTCTGTTGTTTGTTTGTCAGTCAGTCAGTCAATTTAGCATTTTATAACTTTTCTTTTCATTCTTTATCTATTGATTTGCGATGGGCCAATCCATCAACCAATCTTTAGGTAGATGTGGAGTTGGGAGTATGAATGTATGATCATAGAGGAAGCTTGATACAGTTAAGAATGATGAAATATATCAGCTTAAACTTTTATTGCACACGTACAAATGCTTTATATATCAATATCCATGAAGTTTTTCTCTAAGAGACTTAAGAAAAGCAACTAATTTCTCTTGTTCAGGAGTGTTTTCCTTGATGACCGAAACATCTTTGAAATTATTAAACCATAAATGTAAGCGTGGGAATTTTTCAGCCTCCAAGACCTTCACTTGTGAAATATCTTCCAGAACCACAAGAAATTTGACAAAAGATCCAAGAGCTATATCCACAATGTTAATATTGTCTCCCCCAAATAAATTCTTTTGATCACCTAAAGATTGATCCTCAATCACTCTAAGCCGCTCCCATATACCTTCTATGGCCTCCTCTCGCTTTTCACCACCACGGCTACGAAAGAGTGCCACCATTGCAGGAAACTTCAAAAATTCACCCCAACATTTTTTTGTTAGTTTCAATCAAAATAGGATCATTATAACATAAAGTAATTAATGAAAACATATAAATATGATTAGGTTTCTAAAAACATACCGTGTCATCGACATATTTAACCAAAAACCGTGCTTGAGCTCTCTCATAGGGATCAGAAGGAAGTAATGTGTTATGTGGCCATATCTCATCAATGTATTCAACAATGATCATCGACTCACATATGGATTTTCCTTCATGAACTAGCACTGGAGTCTTCTTGTGCACTGGGTTATATTGAACAAGTAGAGGACTCTTGTTGAAACGGTCTTCTTCTATATGCTCATATGATATACCTTTCGCATTTAGAGTCCATACTACCCTGAAAGTAAAAGGACTATACCAAAATCCATGTAATTTCACCTCTGCCATTCTACCTTGTGTTTTACTAAGCCACTACTATCCCTTTTATAGTGGTCCATGGACTTTTCTAGTTTGCTCAGCAAGTGCTCAAATTTCAGAAATGAAATAAAATGCTCCTTTCAAAGTAGTATTAGTCAAATGAACAAATATGACGTGGCATCATTAATCAATGGTCTAAAGATATAGAATTGGTTTAATATGATTTCATTTCTATTCTTATGTTTTTGAAGCAATTTCTATTCTTAATGAAAAGAATTATTACATTTTTTAAAGTTTTTTCTTAAACAAAATAGAAAGCATAATGTTTATTTTGTGTGTGAATTGTGTGTCATCTTTGTGCAACTACAAAGACTAATTCTTCGAGTCGGGGATAACCACAATGAGGGACAAAGCTCTCACTCAAGAGATTTAACTTTGCTGCATTCCCAAAGTTGAATTCGAACTTAGGACTTTGTTTAAACTGGAAGAGACCCAAACTATCTCAGTCGAGCGCTCTTCGATAGCATACTGTTTATTATTATCCTTATCTTTTTCATTTATTAAATAACCAAAGAATTTTTACTGTATTCTTTCGTTCATCGTTCGTTTTTGTTCAATAGAGGCGAGGCGGTAGTATTTTTTAGTATCTAACCACTTTTATTATTTTAATTCGTAGATATAAAATTCATGAGATGCATGCACCTACTTCAGAAGCGGTATCGTAAGTGCTTGCATCACACTAACCATTAAATACAGATATGTTCGTCCTTTATAATATTGTGGTAAAATTACAATTGTTTTTTCGTTAATTTTAGGCATCTCGATGGGAGATTTTTCTTTTGACTAATGTTATTTAGCAAAAAATTTCTAGATAAATATAGCTAAAAACCTCCTTAGAACACCGGTTAACCATATTTTTTAGGTAATAAACTAACCTGTCTTTTCACACTGCCTAACCGAAAATCTTGTTTTCTTTTTGATAAGCTCTCGATGGGGGTTCTTATCGGGTTCATAGAGTATTTATATGGGTGGTTTTATAAGTTCATGGGTGGACTGTGAGAATCGATTCTTTTGCAAGAAACAATTTTTAAAAGTTCTTTCGATTTAAAAATAATTTTATTAGAGAGGAAAGTAACAAAAAGTTAAAATGTGAGGTAAATTGTAGGATCCAATGATCCATTATGAGTTCTAAGGAGTTGCACTATTAAAGTAAAACAAGTGCATGATATTTTTCACCATATATTTTGTGATATATTTCTTTATCACGTTTGATATTAGCCAACATAAATCCAAACATTTCTTCTGTCAATGTAAATTCTGGCATATAAGCCTAATAGCTTCAATCCATAATGATAAGGGATCAAGCATGATTCATATTTTTTAGCTTCCACCCAATGGTGGTTAAGCATTTCTCAAATGCCACCGTAAATTTCGACATTCTGCATTAGTCAAAATTCCAAATATTTCTTTTCTCGCCAATGTATTTTTGGCAATTCGAAACTTTAAACGATATATTTTCGTTAGTTCATTTTCTTTTTAGTCATTGTATTTTTGGCGATTCAAATTCTTTTCCGCTATTGTATTCTTGACATTTCTTTTTGAGTTTTCAACATGGAAGTGTAGTAAACACCACATTAGCTTATGAGAACAACTTCTTAACTAACTCGTAACTAACATAACTAGCCGTCTGACCCGTGCTACGCACGGGGTTGACTAATTTTTAGTTAGCAAAATTAAAGTAAAACCGGAAGGGGAAAACCTCTTTAATAAACCAATCATTCAAGACAACAGTTTTCTGTCCACTGCAGGAATCAAACTCGGGAGCACTAAGTCGACCCCGTGTCCCAGGGTAGCTTATGCCAGTGGACCAATGATGTTGGTTTGTAAAATATATAGTCAAATAATTGTGGATTGAAATTAAATTATAGCTATAAATTAAATAAGAAGATAATAAAATTTAAAAAGAATATTGACAAAAAACGTTGAAATTAAATATCCATAGATAATGGGAAGAAAATGTCTAAAACTTTTAATAACATAATCCATATTTATCAAATGTAAATATAAAAACTTAGCCCATAATAAGAAAGAAAAGAAGACAACACAATTAAAAACTAAAACACGTGGGTATCATGCATGGTTGTATGAAAACTCATGATAAAATAGGAGCAATTATACAAAGTTGAAAGAAGATGGTGGAGGTTGTATTATAAATGTGGCTGAAGTTCCCGTTGAAAGAAGATAAAAATTTAAACACCAGTTAAAATATGTTTTTAATACCGTTTGATGCGAAAAGACAAAAATAAAGAAGACAACACAAATAGAAAGTGAAACATGCGGGTATCGTGCAGGGTTAGATGAAAACCACAAATAAAATAGAATTACCTATAGAAAGTTGAAAGAGGGCGATGAGGGGATCTATTGTAAACGTGGTCGAAATTCCAGTAAATAAAAATTAAATTAAAAAACTATAAATTAAATAAAAATATTATAAAATTAAAAAGAAACATTAACAAAGACATTGAAATTCAACATCCACAGATAATAAGAAAAAAAACGTAAAGAATATTAATAACAACAAATACATTGAAATTGAACATCCATAGACAATTAGAAGAAAAAGTTTAAAAAAGTTTAATAACGTTATCTATATTTATCAAATGTAAATATAAAAACTTAACATATAATTAAAGAGAAAATAAGATAACATAATTAGAAAGTGAAACACGTACGTATAGGTATCGTGCAAAGTTTGATTTAAAACCAGCAATAAAATAGAAGCACATATACAAAGTTGAAACTATTTTTGAAGAAAGAAGTTCGCATATTTGAATAAAATAGAAGCACATAGAAACACTATTTAGTATCGCACTACATATCTTGTCACAAATTTTTTCCACCAAACGGGTTTTTGAGGAATGAGCTTTGTGTATCCGAACATGTAAAAATATTTGAATCCAAAAGTACCTCAACAAATTGTTTGGCATCACATTTTACGTATTTTGTCACGTATTTTTTTTATTTTTCGTCAAACAGGTTGTTGAGGAACAAACTTCACGTATCTGAACATATAAAATTTGTTCTGGACCCTAAAGTACCCCAAAATTCAATGTTGGCATCACACTTTACCTATTTTGTCACAAAGCTATTTTTTTTTTACCAAACCAGTTATTGAGGAAAAAACTTCGGGTGTTTGAACAGCTAATTTTTTTCTGAATCCTAAAGGGCCTCAACACACACGAGTTAACATCGTACTTTATGTATTTTGTTAAAAAAAATTTCACCATCGAGTATACCAAAGCACACTGTTTAGCATATCATTTTATGTATTTTGTCATGAAATTAAATCTTTTTTTCACCAAATCGATAATTGAAAAACAAAATTCGCATATTTAAACATCTAAATTTTTTCGAGACCCTAGAGTACTCGTTAAAATATTAAAAAGGAAAAAATGGAAAACATTAAAATTAAAAAGAGGACAAAACAAAAAAAGAAAAAGAAAAAAAACTAAACTTAAAAAAAAAAGTGCGGCAATTCCCGCACGGGGTTGGCTAAATTCTATCATACTAATATCTGATTGTGCTTGAATACAAATTTTACACTGGTCAACACTGAGTTTGTCAACTGTGAGAATCAAAATCTGGAGCACGGGATCGACTACCAGGCCCAAGGGTAACCTGTGCCATTGGGCAGATGGTGTTAGTCTGCAAAATATAAAACTAATAACTGTGAATAAAAATTAAATTATAAATATAAATTTTAATCAAAAGATTATAAATTTTAAAAAGAACATTAACCTTTGATGAAATAAGAAGAAAAAGTCTAAAAAATTTTAATAACATAATCCACATTCATCAAATGTAAATAAAAAAAATTAACCCATAATTAGAAAGAAAAAAAAGACAATACAATTAAAAAGTGAAACACGCTGGATATCAAGCATGGTTGAAGGAAACTCATGATAAAATAGGTGTAGTTATACAAAATTGAAATTTTTTTTGGAGATTTTATTGTAAATGCGACTGAAGTTCCCGTTGAAAGAAGATCATGAAGATTGTATTGTAAATGTGGCTGAAGTTCCCACAGGAGTCAATGTAGCAATGTTGTACTCGAATTTTAAATAAAGATAAAAATATAAACACCAACTAACGAATGGTTTAAATACCCGTTGGTACGAAATGACCAAAACATAGAAGAAAACACAAATAGAAAGTGAATTATGTGGTATCGTGTAGTGTTGGATGGAAATTACAAATAAAATAGAAGCACCTATAGAAAGTTGAAAGAGTACGATTGAGAGACCTATTGTAAATGTGACTAAAGTTTATGTAAATAAATATTTTTGAGACTTAAATATTTACGTAAAAATTTGCATATTTAAACATTTAAAATTTTTGAGACCGTAAAGCAGCTCTTAAAATATAAAAAAAGAAAAGAGGAAGAAAAAACTGAAGTAAAATCCAAAGTAAAAACCAAAGGGTGCTTTTAGGTTGAGGGAGCAAATTAAATCTGTCATCGATAACCACTAAAATTGATCGTAGGATATTGTGTAAAATGCTATGAGCGGTTAAGATTGAATCAATTTGTATTAAATCTCAACCGTTAATGAATTTTTTGTTGGAGATAATTTCCAAAATATATATTTGGAAGATTGCAATTGGTTAAATACGTATGACTTTGTTTATTTGTAAAAATGTTGTGTTTGGCCTGGTGGTTGGACTTCTTCTGTGTGTCTTTAATGGTTCTGAGGAATTTGATTTGTTCCCTCACTCTAAAAGCACTCAAAAACGAAAAAGGAAAAAAAGTAAATGAAAAAAGGAATAAGATAAAAAAAAACTGAAGTTTGGCGGGCTTTGGTGACAAGCCGCATAAGATATAAGATTACTTAATATGAATGCAATCATGCACTTATAGGGATTTGCATTTACTAGTTCTTTGACCCCGTGCTTCGCACGGGCTTACGGAATCTCATTCTTGCTAAGTATTCGAGGAAATAATTTTGGATGCAATTGTATTTTCAAATGAATCAGGCGGATGTTGATAATGCTTTATGTATCATGTTTTTTACGTTCGGCCATGTATAGTTATTGAAAGGAGATTACATTACACATGCATGGCTGTCATGTCTAAAACAAAATAATGTTGTTTTATCTCTTTAGATGAGAATGTATAACCTATTTATACAATAATAAAATAAGCCAGCAAGCCAATATCTCATTCTATTTGTTAGAATTAGGAGATGAATGACACAGAGGCGACATAAGAATAATTAGTAAAACTAAGTGTAGTTATGGTTTTAAATTAAATCAACGACATAGCTATAAAAATATATATAAATAAGAAAATTAGAATGGTTCACCTAGATCCCTAAGGATAGGTACGAAATATACGACGAACTAAAATATAGGCAAAATTACACTAGAGGACCTTTAAGTTATTTATTTGTAACAAGTTTGCCCTTTAAGTTTTTTTTGTAACAAATAAGCCCTTTTAGTGATTATTCTAGCTTATGTATTTTGATGTAATGCTACTTTATATATTGTGATTACTCTAGCTTATGTATTTTGATGCAACCAAGCATATTTTGGTGTATTTTGATGTAATCAATGATATGACATTTGACTCAAAGGGCCAACGATGTCAACGTTAGGTAACTTAAAGGGTCTATTTGTTACAAAAAAAACTTAAAGGGCCAACTTGTTACAAACAAATAACTTAAAGGTCATCTGGTGTAATTTTACCTAAAATATTTTATGATAGTTGATTAAATTTTTTTAAAACCTTAGATGTCCTATATTATTAAAAGAAATATGAAAATAAAATGAAGACACTAATTCGTAACTTGATTTTATTTGAGTTAATAGCATAATAACACTTTTTTTTTGCTATGATATTATGTCAGCTTTTTTATTATAATAATAACCAACTATATTTTATTACAATATTTTGTAAAAAAAATATCTTAAATATAAAAATAAAATAGGAGAAGGGTATCGTATAAAAATAATGATTTAGTAAATACTATTTTAAACGAAATACTAAAATACGACACTAATGTCAACACCAATGTAGTATATTTCTAGTACCTGTTGTTGCCAAATGACTAAAATAAAGATAATACACAAATAGAAACCAAAACTCATAAGTATTAGGTGCAAGGTTTGATGAAAACCACCAATAAAATAAAAACACATATAGAAAGTTAAAAAGAATAAGAAGGATTATTATTATTATTATTATTATTATTATTATTATTGAATACATATGAAGGTTGTTCTACGGTAAATATGATTGAAGTTCCCGTGAATAAAAATTAAATTAAAGCTTTCAGTTAAATAAAGTGAGTTGTGCACTGGTTCAATGGAACTGCTAACATGAAAGTGGATGTGATACGTAGTGATAGTGGATTTATTGAAAAAATGAGTAAAACTGGTTGTGTTGATACCTCAGACTTTGAGATTAATGATCGAATAGAAAGTACGTATACGCGATATAAGTTATTTAAGTTATTAACAGGAATGTGATATAATAAATTACATGAAATTGTGTTACTATTGTTCTAAACTATTAATATTAAATATAGTATTTGCTTAATTTATTTATTTATTAGTTATACCATACGACCCGTGCGATGCAAAAGGAGCACCAGGAGCACCAGGAGCACCAGTATTAATGAACGTAAAAACAATAAATTGATTTGGTTAGTCTTAAATCTACTCTGTATGTGGTGGTTGACAACTTGAAGCATCTGCGCCGGAGGCCCCTAATTCGTAATTTGATTTTATTTGAGTTAATAGTATTACATCACTTTTTATTTAAAAATACGCACCAAAAACACAGTAAACAAAAAAAATCCAAATCAAGAAGTATAAAAATATACTTCTTAAGAGGTTCTGAAATATAATAAAATTAAGAAGTATAACAATTGTAAACCGATAATAATAGAAATATAATTATATTGTTCTAAAAAGTAGAAGGTGTAAACACGCTTAACTATGGAGTTCTTACGGGAAGGGCTCCCGAAAAGAAGATGCATCTTGTTGGTATAGGTAGTCCAAATTAATTCTTTTAAGCCTTCCTTCAACTGTACAGTCCCATACCTGCACAGCCTCACGATCCCTCTCATTCTCGTGCGTATTCGGTTCATTCACGCGCCCTTTCGCATTGAAGCTGCCAGGAGCCGAGCCGCTCTTTGCCATGCCACATTTACGATTTATAACATCCCAGACTGCTTAAAGAACTGTTGACTGCTCCCACAAACCAACACGAGTCTTTTCAGCATGCGTTGTCCTCACTTGCATACTTTTTAGGAAACTTCCAAAAGGTCACACGTCCCACTACTACTTTAAGTCAAGCACGCTTAACTATGGAGTTCTTATGGAAAAGGCTCCCGAAAAGAAGATGCATCTTGTTACTATAGGTAGTCCAAATTAATTCTTTTAAGCCTTCTTTTAACTGTACCTGCATAGCCTCAGGAGAATTTTGGTGCGTATTCGGTTCATTCACGCGTCTCTTCGCATTGAAGCTGCCAGGAGCCGCTCTTTGTCATGCCACCTTTTTGGGCACTGGTGATCACTCCTCGCCCTCGTCAGTCACAGATGTCGCAGAAGGAGAAAAAATATAAAATTATTTAATTTTTAAGAGGATCCGAAAAATATAGTTATAGTAAATAGAAAAAGAAGAAGTACAAATACAAATAGATTTTGTAAAAAGTATTTACAATCAAATACTAAAAAACTAGACTGAAATAAAAATACAAACACTAATTTAAATATCCTTCTAATACTGGTTAATGTGAAGTGACCAAAATTAGGGTCATAAATTTAATTAATAAAAAATTAAATAATTATTATTCTTGTAAACAATATTAGCTTGTCTATACCAATATGAGTTGGTTCAAGTTGTAACTGGGCTCAGATCTCGGATTCGAATTTTGGGTGTGGTAAAAACTCTGTTGGGAGGGGAGAACCACATTGACCGACAAAGCCGGGTTTACGCGTAGCCAACCATAGTAGATTAATAACCGGCAAAGTCGGTGAAAACTGCACACCAAAAATACGGTAACAAAAAAAATTAGCATGTCTATCTTGTTTATTTTCAACTAAATTGTTTTAATTTTTGTTATCCAGTACTTTTTTTCAACCGTGACCGTTAAATACGTTTTCCCAAAGCCACACATTATCTCATTCTTGTTTTTGAGATTCATCCATTTCATTCTTTCAAATTGCTAAGTTTAATGTTAGTCTACTAATTAATTAATGTTAGCCTATTCCCGGTGGAAACTACCCACACTCCCACTAATCTATTCCCATTAAAAACTACTACACACTTCCACTCATTTATTTTTTTATCTCTCTCTCAAACTCCACGCTTCAACACTTCATCTTCTCAATTCCTCTTTTCACTTTATCTTTCACATTCCAGAATCTTCATTCATCTCCCACACTCTCTGTTCTCTTCCTTCATAAACAAAACTTCTCCTCACATCATCTAATCAGCTCAATCTCTTAATCAATCTCCCTCCCATTCACTCATCTCCCCCATTTCTCTCCACCGCCCACACAAACCCTTCATCTCTCAAACAGCCTTCATTTGTACCCCTTCTCGCATGCACACACAGAGATCCCTCATCTCCTTTAAATGACATTGTTCCTTCATCTCTCTTCTCTCAACTACATCGTTCCTTCATCTCTATGTGGTTCATCAACAGATCTGCTTCAAAAAACCTAGATTTACACATGCAACATGAGGAAGCTTCTTCACTTCTTCCATGTCTCTCGCTCTCTCTCTCTCTCCATGTGTAACATAGGTCTGTTTCTCTCCCAACAACAATGACAATAGTCAGATTTACGGCAACAACAGCAGTGACCAGTTGTGGTTACAACAATGACAATAGCGAGACTTACGGCGACATGTTTACAACAACGACAATAACGAGACACAGTATAGTATTCGTTCAACTAAGAAGCCAGATCTGCACTTGAAAGTTGTGATGATGGGGTAGTGTAGTATTCATTCAACTAAGAAGTCAGATCTGGACATGCAATATGGGTAAGTTTCTTCAAGCTCTCTTCACCGCTTCTTATCCCCTCTCTGTTTCTGTCTCTCTTCGTTGCCCACTCTGTAAAATTTTTCCCCAAAGTTAACATTTTTTTTAATGTTTTGTGCTTATTTTCTACTCAGGAGCGTGATGGAAGATTTTTGGTTCATGAAGATTTGTCTATTCCCAGTTTTGATGGATTTTGTTGATTTAATTTAATTTTTTTCATTTTCATTCGGTTTCATTATAATCTATTGTATGTATTTTTTCGAAAAAAATCTATTTGTAAATTCTTTGATAAATGATGGCAAATGAGAATGAGAGTGATTCTATTAATTTCCCTTTGTAACATGCAAATTATACTTGAAATCTCTGATTCTGTGAATTATTTCTCCATCTTTATGTTACTTTTTCTCTTTTAACTTGTTTTCTGTTGATCGAATGAAGATAAAAGAGAGTTGAAAAAAGAAGGAAGAAAAGTCAAAAAAAGTAGGCGGCTGAGTGGGCCAACGAAAGGAATTGGTTGGATGCGGTAACGAGAGGATTTCGCGCGAATAGGCGGTTGCAGCTTAACTGCAGCGACCTTATTCGCAAGAGATATGAGATACTCAAGAGGATGAGCCTTTGTGGAATTGAAAGAGCAAAAGGGAAAGAAGAGAATGAAAAAAAACTTTACCTCATCCTGCTTATTTCTAACCCAATTTTCATTGTCAAATACTTTTATTGAATGATAAATCAAGATAATACAAATAATATATGTTTATATGTTTCTTTATAATATTGTCTTAGGAGTTAAGATACGCATGTATCAATCCAGAGTACTCATATTTAGAAAGATAAACAAATGCTTTGTATATCAATTTATTTTATAAAGTTCATCATTTTCTTAGGAAGATGACAACCTTTTTTCTCTATGAGGCTTCATGAAGGCAACATATTTCTCTTGGTTCGGGATGTTTTCTTTGATGACAGAAACATCCTTAAAAGTATTAAACCACGAATGCAACCGAGGAAATCTCTCAGCTTCCAAGATCTTCACTTGAAGTACACCTTCTAGAACCTCAAGAAATTTGGCAAGAGATCCAAAAGCAATGTCTACAATGTTAATAGTGTCTCCTCCAAAAAGTTTCTTTTGATCACCTAAACATTGATCTTCAACAATTTTAAATCCGTTCCATAAATTCTCAATGGCCTTCTCTCGCTCATCACCACCACTGCTCTGATAAAGTGCTGAAACCTTTGAAAGCTAAACCCCAATGCCAGTGTCAGTTTTAATAAAATTGGATTTTTACAACATATTTCCTCCGATTCGTACTATAAGAAAATTTTGCAGGTTTTAGGTTCATTGAATAAATAAATTTAAAATTGCAAAATTTTCTTATCGTAAAAACCGAAGGGAGTATATAGGGAAAAATAAATATTTTATAGTTAGAAGTTAGAACTTAGAAGGTAAGTTGAACATAAATTGGGCAAGTGCCATTTTGACTACAATGGAAATTTCACAACAAATATTTTGCACTATCTATCTAATTTTTACGGTACAAAAGTGTTATGTTTCTGAGATCGTAAGACTAAAGGTATGTTTGGATGGAGGGTTTTGTGAGAACGTACCATGTCTTCATCGGCATATTTAACCCAAAACCGTGCTTGAGCTCTCTCATAGGGATCAACAGGAAGCAATGTGTTATGTGGCCAAACCTCATCAATATACTCCACAATGATCATGGACTCACATATAGGGTTTCCATCATGAACAAGCACTGGAACCTTCTTGTGAACTGAGTTGTATTGAAGAAGTTTAGGACTCTTGTTGAATTGGTCCTCCTCTATGTATTCATATGGTATACCCTTCAGTTTTAGGGCCCATACCACCCTCAAAACAAAAGGACTATACCACAATCCGTGTAACTTCACCTCTCCCATATCCTAGCTAGCTCCTGTTTTCCTAAACCAATTACAGCACTATTATGCTACACAAACTAACAAGAACTAACTAAAGGAACCACTGAGCTATTTAGAAATTGTAGATCAAAACATTAAACTCTTAGCACCCTCTATAAAACCCAGTAAAAGGGAATTTGTTTGTTAATTGTTCCTGCAAACCTTCCCCCTTATTTTTATAAGACAAAGATATGTTGATTACTTTATTCTAAGAAACTAATTTAAAGAATAAGCTGTCACCCTCTTCCCTACACACAATTATTTTGGAACCAGAGTGAGGCATACATCAAATTAAATTCATAATGTTCTTGATTCCCTCGTACACCGGATTCTATTTCAGAGGATCCAAAAATAGATGAATTTGTTCTTCTAATTAAATAAATAAATAAATAAATAATACTGACCTCAGCGCAAGATTATGGAGCAAGAGAGCTTCAAGTTCAACTTTGCACTTTAGTCATCGGCTAAAAGGGATAGCATAAAGAAGAAAGCGGAGAGAGAGACCTTTGACTTGAGTTTTGGGAAGAGCGTAAAATAAAAAACGTATCGTACACGTCAAAAGAAAATGTATTGTAATTTTTTTGTTTCATACACGAAGCGGTAAATGGAATGTTATCAGAATCGGATCGGTCATCAGGTTGATGGGTCTTTAGTCGGATCGTATGAGTTGGTCTATATTAAATAAATTCAAAAATAATAATATATACTAAAAAAGTATTTGTTAATATACTATCTTGTATACATTTATTAATAAAAATATATCTATGTAAAGGTTAAATATAAAAATTGTCAAACATAATTAGCAATGTTATTTTAATGGACTCTGTAAGTAATTTTTTTATGAGACATAAATATACTGTATGAAAGAAAGACATTAACAAAAATATTAAATTAGCACCACAGTATTAAATAAAAACTATCTAAATTAAAATTACAAATTAAAAATAAAACAAAATTATTTGAATTTGTTGTCAAAAAAAGTTTTTTTTTGTACAATCATAAATAATTAGTATTAAACAACTTATTATGGATAATTTATGTTGTTAGCCTACAGTGTAGGCCCATTATGTAAAAAAAATGTGTAGGCCCATTATACATGGAAAGTAAAACAGCCCATTATAGTTTAATACCAAACCCTAAATGTAAAACACTAAAACGTGTCTCCTCCTGCGGCAGCGGCTACAAAGGTCTTCTTCCTCCTCTCTCTTTTTTTCTTTTTTTCTCTGCACATGAAAGTTCCTCTTCCTCCCTGTTTCTTCTTTAAAGTTTAAACAGTAAAATCTTGCTGCGTTTTTTGCGTTCTGCTCTGCACGTGAAACGACTGTGTTTCACTTTTTTTTTTAAAAACGCAAAAAAAACTCTTTTTTTAAAAATGTGCAAGAACCAACCCGGTTCACCGGCTTTCGCATTGAGCCGTCCGGCTTAATCGATTTGCTTGCAGTTCCGTTTCAACATCTAGTACGGTACGGTTGAGTCGCCGGAATCCGGCCGGGCCGGTTTTGATAACACTAGGTAAATGTTACTGGAAACTCACCGTTCACGGACACAACTGTGGTTTCCACCGTTCACGGACACAACTGTGAGGTCCCAAGTTTGAACTCAGGAATATAATATTCAGCTTAACAATTTCGATATTTGTCAGCAAATTTTTTCTTCGCTTATTTGGGTGTTGCTAAGAGTGAGAAAGGAATTGGGTATTTTGGATTTCAATTGTTGATTTTATAATTACTGTTTTTAGCTTTGTTTTAATTTTGTTTTTTTTATTTCCAACATCTACCCTTACGTGGCACATTTTAATGACCTGAAATCCAATCCAACGTGCTAGCACATTAAAAAATATCACATAACCATGCACGTTAGCGCTGTTAGTAAAAGTAGAGAGTAAATTTGCTAACGAAAAATAATGTATGTATTAAAAGTGGCCAAAAAATTTTAGAGGGACTAAAAACAAAATTTGTTTTATTTATGGCTCTATATAAAATGAGGTGTGTAGATTTTTTTTTTGGCAACAAAAAATTATCCCTTTCCCTCCCTCAGTCCCTCCTCCCCATAAGAGTGAGAGGAGAGGGAAACATGTTTAACATTTTTTTTAACAAAATGTTTAACATTAATAGACTTAATCGTTATTATTTGAAAATCTATTGAGCTATTTGATGTTATTCTCCAAATTAAGATGTCTGAGTTTCTTTTCCCTATCAATCGTGAAAACTGGAGCAGAACTGATACTTGGAGCTCGTCGCCAAGAGGTGCTTTCGCCTTGAGCTTTGATGGCGTTGTTTCAAACTTAGGGGATGATGCTAGATTTGGTGGACTTTTTCGCAATGATTTAGGGAACTTCTTATTTGCTTTCACACATAAGTTGGATCGTTGCTGCATTTTGGAGGCAGAGCTATGGGCCATTTATCATGGGGTGTGTATAGCCTGGGGTCAAAGATATCACAATTTTGTGGTGGAATCGGATAGCTTTTTGGCTATTGAGTTGCTTACAACCGATACATCTGACTTGCACCCTTTGCATCAGCTTATCAGAGGGATTTAAAGCATCTTTACCACTCAGGACAAGATTAGTTGGAAGCATATTTCGAGAAAGGCTAATAGGCCTACTGATAGCTAAGGATAGTTTCACTTGTGATGAAGTTTGTTGTATTTTTGATTATATTCCTCCCTCTCTTAACAGTCTTGTTTTCGCTAATAAAAGAGGCTCGACGGTTCATCTTGATTAGTTGTTTTCTTGGGATTTTATGCCCCTTGTTTTCACAAAAAAAAAATCATTATTATTTGATATTGGAAAAATTAATGAAAAATACAAGAAACACGATTTAATGTTTGTAAAATAGTAAATAGTAATTACGTGGCCATTAGATTAAGAAAAAAGAGCTTGTCAAACGGCAATGTTTTCGGGACTAGATGCAAAAAAATTCTGATAACCGAAATACCAGAAAGACAATTTTAGAAGTAAGAAAGGTGCAAAGCAAAGAGAGGAAAAAACAGAAAAGAATAGAGAGAGATGGCGAGCACGAACAATGGAGGGAAAGAAGAGAGAAGAAGAAGAATTGCAGAAAGAGGATCAGATCGAATGGCCTTAATAACAGGTCGTATCAGTGCACTTCCTCCCTCATCACCTTCTACGACGTCCTCTCCAATGCACCATCGTCATGCCCAATCTGTTTCTGTTTCTGCATTTGATTCCTATTCTGATCATCAACCTCGCTTTTCACGCCCTCATTCAATTGCTTCTTCTGCATTCTCCGCTGATTTTCATCAACATTACACTGGTTCGTCCCTCCTTTCCTTTTTATATATTCTTCCCCTTTTCGCGCAATTTACATGAGATGAAAAATTGCAGTTTTCTTTTATTATCAAGGAAATATTATTTTTCTGATGGAATCTACACATTGCTTATTTGCATTTAATTGAATTTGTTGGAATTTTCAGGTAGTGTTGAAGATAGTAAACCAGAAGCCTCTATTGCTTCCACTAGGCTAAAGCATCAAGGAGGTTTTAAGTATCCAACCTTTGACAATTTTGAGACCAAAGATGAAAAGGAGCCTCATGATTCTGATACAATTTCAAAGGCCAACAACAATCAAATATCAAGACCTAAAGATTCATCAATTAACAAACAACAGCCAAAGAAACCTTCTTGGAAAAGGCACACATTTTTCTCTTCAAGAGAGTTGAATTTCTGCATTTTAGCATCTGAAAACACACGTGCCCTCAGTTCTCTCATAATAGCATTGCTGGTAGTTTTCTATTACAAGATTTCAAACAATATTTTAGCCTCAAGACCTCTTTACATGGTTTTGTTAACTGATATAACAATTGTGATTGCTCGTATATACCGCGAAAAGGCCGGGGTTTTGGCAGAAAGTGAGGGAGATAAAGGTGAAGCTAGTAGAGAAGGACATGGTTGGGGAGATGCTGTAAAACTCTTGGAGAGAGGTTTGGTTGCTTATCAAGCCATTAGAGGTGTTTTCATAGATTGTAGTATTTATTTAATAATTGTAGTTTGTGGCATCTCCTTAATTTAGCTTTTGGCTGCTTTAGTACTTTGCAATATTCTTATTTTCACTTTGGGTAGCTATCTTCTCCCAAATAATTTTGTTGTGAATTTTTATTTGTTTTTGTATGCTTGAGGACTATCGTTCAATTTGATTTCAAAGATGAATTAGGCATATATCATATTCCTATCAAATTGTTTGTTGAAACCTATGTATATATTCTAAGTTTATTACCAAATGTGTATGTGATCCATTATATGAGTTGTGTGTGCTCAAAATTAAAGCTTATTTGATGTGATGCCCAAAGAAGATAGCCAGAAGGTTTAGGGAAAAGACACACAAGCAATGTTTTAATTCATACATTAAGGGAAATAAATATTTTTAAAATATAATTTTGCAAAATTAATTAGAAGTAACCCTTTGCAGAGAGATGTTGTGGAGTGATAATATCTTTCCCACAAGTAATTGATTGTGGAACCCAAAATTTGTTTTTGAAGATAATTTTCATTTTCAAAGGCAATTTTCAATATTTTTTCTAACAATTACCGCTTGAGTGAATTATAAATATAAAACGACATAAATAAATATTTGTAATTGATGTTTAAAAATGTGAGAGTATATTCATTAATTTATGTAGCGTCTAGAAACGAGACAAATGCTATAAGCTCAAACGAGACAAATAAAATTATAAAACGAGACAAATGAAATGCTATAAACGATAAACTCAAACATTAATCTATCATCGCTAACGTACAGGGTCTTATGAGGGGACCTTGACATTTCACTTTGGTTCATAAACTTCGAGAAGGCAATATGTGCGCTGATATTCTGGGCTTCTGGCAAAGATGGGGTCTTCTTTGGACCAAGCTTTGCAGTCAGATGCTAGGAGAATAGAGTTCTCTGTCCCTAGTTTTCTTCTCTTTCTTTTTGGTTTTTCTTTTCTCATTGTACCAAAAAAATATTAATTTAAGTAATGTCAAGAAAAATGTTATAAGCTAATATTGTCAAACGTAGTACCACGACTTTATCTTCTATACATGGGCGGACGTACATGTAGGTCAGGGTGCGCAGCTGCACACCCTCAAATTTACAAATTTGCATTAATACCCCTATGAAAAAATATTTTGACACTTCTAGTTTTATTTTATGCAAATCCTGCTACTATTTTTCTCTTCCATTCTTAGCTACTCTTTCCTATTGCAGCTCCAGGAGCAGATGATTGTGTAACTATGAGGTAGTTTTGGTTATCGAAAATTAATATATGTATTTGGATAATTGGGTATATATTTTAAATTTAGCTGCCCTAATAATATGTTATTTAGCTACTCCAACAAACTTTATTTGTCTAATGAGATAAAAAGAATAATAACAAGTCAATTAGTTTAATTAGTGTCGTTTGATAAAAAAATCTATTATTATCACAAACAAAAATGGTGATTTTAGTCTTTTTATTTTACTATGACAATTTTTGTCCCCATTTTTCTTAATTTCGCAATTTTGCCGCTCAAAATCATATATTATTTGTACTTTTGGTCCACAAAAATCTTGAATTTTGGAAAAATAAGGGAATAAAATTGCACAATCCATGATTTTTAGCAACCAAAACTGCAAAGAAAAAATCACAAAGACCAAAATTACCAAATTAGAATAGCAAAATATGTTTAATTGGTTTACTCAATCGTTTGTTGTAAAAACTTTTTAAGGTAGGTGAGATAAAGTCAAACATTTTTTATTATGTGTTGTTTCGTGATTGACTGATGTTGTAATAAAATTTCTGCACGATAATATATATTAATTGTTAAATTAAATCGTTTGACCATACTGAACCAGGGTCTTAGATACCCCATGCTTCTATAAGCTATCCTTTGAATACTAGTTGCCACGACTTTGAGAAACTGAGAGAAAAAAGAAATGCACATATAAATTGTCTGCTTTTAACTATCCACAAATAAATTAGCTTAAACTTTTATTACATTAACACGGCAAACCCAAACAAAGGTCGATAATACAAAGAAATACACATATATCTAGATGTCTCATATTTTATAGAAAGATACAAATGCTTTGTACATCATTTTATTTTATTTTATTTTATTTTATTTTATACACTAAAGGCTATGATTTTTTTAGGTGCGCGCCAATATTTCTTCTCTGTAAGACTTTATAAAAGTAACATATTTCTCATGGTCAGGGGTATTATCTTTGATGGCTGAAAAATTCTTGAAATTATTAAACCATGAATGCAAGTGAGGGAATCTCTCAGCTTCTAAGATCTTCACTTCAAACATATCTTCAAGAATCTCTACAAATTTGACAACAGATCCAAGAGCAATGTCTACAATGTTAATAGAGTCTCCCCCAAAGAATTTCTTTTGATTACCTGAACATTGATCCTCAATAACTTTGAGCAGCTCCTGTACATTTTCTAAGCCCCTTTTCTGCTCTTCATCACCTTTATGAAGGTAGAGTGCCTCAACTGGAGATTCCTATAAAATTTATCCCCAATATTTATTTAGTAATAATCTAGGTTAAAATTAATTAGTTACATTTGATGGCAATTTGAACATCTACTTGTTGAACACACATGGTAAGAAAGTAGATAAAGAAACTTAGGGTTTGGTTGGTGTGTGAAAATAAGTTAAAGCAAGTGACATATTTTTGGATTGCGAATTTTCCTTGAAGGTGTGGCGTGAGATTTGTCGCTGGTTGATGTTCACGTGCCTTACCCTTCAACCTTAATTGATCACTTTCTCGAATATGGAGAGCTTTGTATTGGCAAGAAAACAAAGAGGGTGAAACATTTTATTTGGTTGACAAATTGTTGGTGTCTTTGGCTATCCGTAACAGTGTTTGTTTTAGGGGGGATGAACCAAAGGTTGATTCGATTGTGGCCAAGGTGAAGTTCTTATCTTGGTGCTGGTTCATTTATGGGATGGGTAGTAAGTCTTCTTTTATTACGTCTTTATGGTGAAATAACGCATTTTCATGTATAAACAACTTGTGACCCCTTCTTTGTACTTGTGGTTTTGAGCACCCCTAGTGCTCCTTTGAATGAATCATTACTTATCGGAAAAAAAAGTGACATATTTTTAACTGAGTTTACTAATTGGCATGTATTGTCGGTGTTACACAGTAAACCAATCAAAAACCATGATATAGATAATTTTTAAGGTAGTTCGGATATACTCAATCAAACATTTTTTATAACGTGTCATTTTATAACTGGATGATGATGTAAAAAGACATATACACCAATCTCGTGTATATAAATTAAATTCTTTCTAATTAGAAATAAAAAATAAAAAAACAAAAAAACATTTTCTCAATGTCAATACCATAACATCAATGTAAAATATGATTAGGTTTTTGAAAACTTACCATATCATCAACATATTTAATCCAAAATCGTGCCTGGGCTTTATCATAGGGATCAGCTGGAACAACTGTGTTCTGTGGCCAAATCTCATCAATATACTCTGCAATGATCATGGACTCACATATAGGTTTTCCATCATGAACCAGCACTGGGACCTTTTTGTAGACTGGGTTGTATTGAAGAAATTGAGGACTTTTGTTGAGCCTGTGTTCCTCTACGTATTCATACGGTATACCCTTCAGCTTTAGGGTCCATACCACCCTCAAAACAAAAGGACTATACCAATACCCGTATAACTTTACCTCTCCCATCCTTGTTTTTGTTTTCCTAAACTATTTACACCAACATCCTTATATAGAGTCATATGGCTTGTTCAACAAGCTCAAATTTATGAAATAAAATAAAATATCGTGCAAAGTAAGCAAGTAATTTTTTTTAAAAAAATAAAGAACAAACATCATGCGACGCCATGTGACTTTTTCATAAAGATTATATTATAAAATTGATAAAGTTATCTACATAAGAGATGCCCTTATTTCAAAGGGTATTATTGTGACACTAGTTTCCCTTTATGATTTTTCTGTGGAGGCGCACGAACACAATTTAGAATGATGTCCAGGGTTGGTTGGGCCTATCAGTGGAGGATAGGTTGGTGGGAGGTGATCATTTTCGAGCATAAGGGTTGGATGCAAATCTAAAAGCTAGAGCAGATTCAATTTCTTATTCTGGGCAACCACCATTTTAGTGTATTTGGGTTCCTAGGAACAATGTTATTTTAAGTGGAACGGTTTTCGATCCATCAACGGTTGTTAGTCAAGTAAAGTCATTGTTTTGGGGGTGGCTTGCTTGTAATATTGGTTGTTATTTTTCCTTTAATATTTCAGATTGGTGGGGAACCCACGGGCTTATTTGGCCATTCTTCCTGCTCTCTTTAGAGTACTTTTTTTCTCCTGGGTATTTTTTCCATTGGGTTTCTGGCTCAGAAGTTTTAACGAAGCCTCAAGTTATTGTACGGGTTAGAGTACCTCTTAATACAGTTTATAAAAAAATGTATATGTGTTATAATTTTATTCGTTGGGATTAAAATCGAGCTTTCGTACCCAAAAAAACTACTCCCTCTATTCGTTGGGATTAAAAAACACTAGTTGAACGACTTTGACAAAATAGAAATCATAGATAGATGATACAAAGAAATACACATATAAATTGTCCATAGCTTAGACTTTTATAGCATCACGACAAACCCTAACAAAGATAATACAAACAAATACACATATATCTAGATGTCTCATATTTTAAAAAGATACAAATTCTTTATATAACATTTTATTTAATACTAAAAGGCTATTTTAATATTTTTAGGAAGACGCCAATAATATTTCTCTATAAGGCTTTAAAAAAGTAACATATTTTTCATGGTCAGGGATGTTTTCTTTGATGACTGGTACATTCATGAAATTATTAAACCATGAATGTAAGTGAGGGAATCTCTCAGCTTGCAAGATCTTCACTTCAAACACACCTTCAAGTGCCTCCAAAAATTTGACAACAGATCCAAGAGCAATGTCTACACTGTTAATAGTGTCTCCCCCAAAGAATTTCCTTTGACTACCTAAGCATTGATCCTCAACAACTTTGAGTAGCTCCTGTACATTTTCTATGCTCTTTTCTCGCTCTTCGCCACCACTACTAAGAAAGAGTGCCCCAACCGAAGGAACCTTTAAAATTTAACCCCCAATGTTAATTTCATAATGAATCAAGATTGAATATTTAAAACAAAAGACTAATCTCTGCTTGTATTTAGGATCAAATTTCGCATTGACCAACACTGAGTTTGTCCATTGCGGAAATCGAACTCAGCGTCCCAGGGTAAGTAATTAAATCCTTTCTAATTAGAAATAAAAGATAAAGACATATATAAAACATTTTCTCAATGTCCTAGAAATGCTATTAAATTCTCTGAGTGCAAGAGTAATGTAAAAAACTAAATTAAGTATAAGAAAATTGCAAATATAAAATATGACTAAGTCTTTGAAAACGTACCATATCATCAACATATTTAACCCAAAACCGTGCTTGGGCTTTCTCATAGGGATCAATAGGAACTACTGTGTTCTGTGGCCAAACCTCATCAATATACTCCACGATGATCATGGACTCACATATAGGTTTTCCATCATGAACAAGCACTGGAACCTTTTTATAGATTGGGTTGTATTGAAGAAATTGAGGACTTTTGTTGAGGCGATTTTCCTCTATGTATTCATAAGATATACCCTTCAGCTTTAGGGTCCATACCACCCTCAAAACAAAAGGACTATACCAATATCCGTGTAACTTTACCTCTCCCATCCTTGTTCCTGTTTTCCTAAATCTTTTACACCAACCTCCTTATATAGAGTGATCCATGGAATCACATGCCTTGCTCAACAAGCTCAAATTTCTGAAATGTAATAAAATATTGTGCAAAGTGGAACATTTAGAATCACTTGATTGATCCAATGGCTACTAATAAAACCTTGAGCTATCCATGCCTTGGTACCTTTATTTTATTAGTAGCCATTGGATCAATCAAGTGATTCCAAATGTTCCACGTGTCCCATCTATTAAAAACTAATTTAAACAAAACTAACCTAAAACCTCACACAGTAAACACGGGTTCTGTTCCAAAACTGCTGCCGCTCCATTTCTCCAACACCACCGCTGGCCGCCTCTCCAAGACTCGCGCCGCCGTGCCGCACCCACTGCTCCGGTCGCCGCCTCACGCTTACCTCTCTCACGCGAACAGCACTGTTATTCTTCAACTGTTATGCGAACACTGTTATTGAGGCATTGGAAATGTCTTTGTTTATATGATGTTCTCCTCACGCTTACCTTTCTTAATTTATATTTGTTTATGATTTTATATTGTTATTCTTCAACACTTGAGCTAATATATGAACATTTTATATTGTTAAGAATAACAGTGTTCGCATAACATTTTATATGAACATTTTAAATTTGTTTTTTAATGTCATTGAAAATTTGCAAATTCTGAAAATTGCAACTATCAGTATCTTCAATTGAACCCGTGTTTACTGTGTCTTCACCAATGATGAGAAACTGGAGAATGAATCCCATAAGAGAAGGCGAACAACAAGACTCAGCAAGAAAAAGGAAGCTGCAAACTTAACACAGAGATGGTTGTGATTTTGAAGAAAAAATGGGCCCAAATCAGACCTTACCCTCTTCAGCATCTTTGATTCAGATGGAGAGTCACCAACAACACAACCTAAGCGCGGCGGCGGGTCGGAGTGTCACCGTCATCGGACTCTTCTTTTCAGCGTCGGCGGGTGATCGGACTAGTTTGACCACACGGTGGTTGAAGGCAGCAGTGACGTACGGCGGTAAGTGCGGTGGAGCGGTGCGGTGTGGTAAACAGGAAAGGGAGAGTAAGTGGTGATGGTTTTTTATTTAATTAGTTTTTAATAGATGGGACATGTGGCACATTTAGAACCACTTGATTGATCCAATGGCTACTAATAAAATAAAGGTACCAAGGCATGGATAGCTCAAGGTACCTAATCCATTCCCAGAAAAGTCCGAACATCCTTACCAAGAAAAACTATATAAAATCCATAAAGATATCCCCCTTCTTTTTTAACATAATGACCCTCTCATAAATAAATAAATAAATAAGATGAGTTTATCAAAACAAATAAAAAAAGATGATGCTCTGATGTAACACGTTTATTCGTAATTTGAAACTACAACAATTCAAAGATGACAACTGTGAAATGGAATATTATAAGTTCTAGAATCGTAGTCGTAAGTGCTTGCATCACTAAGAAAACTTTTTACAACTATGAATATGAAACATACGTATTACTTTATGATTAGTTATTTTAATGATTTTTTTTATAAATATCATTGCGATTTTTTTCAAACGAAACTAGCAATATACACGTGCTTACACACGGATAACGTCGTGTTTTTTTTATAAAAAAAAATAGACTCAGACTTCAATTAGTGCACGCATACGAAGACAAATTATTATATCTTATATCAAATTACCAATTTACATCAAGAGAAAAATACATATATTTGATGCAATTAAAATAAATTTTCCAAGTTAATAAGAAATGAAGTTGTATAACTTAAAATATTTGCTTCAATTGGCACGTTTTTATCGTTAGGAAGGTTAGATTTACCTGAACAATAAGAGAAGATAATGTGAGAGCCCATAATGTAACAAAACTTATGGTAGCTCAAGAACTACATCAATTTTACAAAAGGATACACCAATTTTATCATAATCATATTCATCTTCTAATAGGGACAATTATAAGACAGGGTTAGACAAGCTTGGAGTGGAATTAATGTTGAATAATCCTCTGACACATTCATCTTGAGAGGATTACAAATTATATTTTGCATTGAGTCAAAATTTTCATCATAGACAAGCTTGGAGTGGAATTAATGTTGAATAATCCTCTGACACATTCATCTTGAGAGGATTACAAATTATATTTTGCATTGAGTCAAAATTTTCATCATATCTAACACGTGCAATATTCTTTGAGGCCCCTCAAGTCAACACTGGAAGTTATTCACTGTGATCAACCAAAATCTAGTAATTAAACTTGAACCCAACCTAATAAAAGTGAGCATTGATTTCAACATCGCTTCTAATAAGGTATACCTATGCAACCAATGCACGAACATTAAATATATCTTCAATTTCGAACTAATCTTGTCGCTTTGCGACCATAATAGACTCTTCAACCTCATTTACAAACCTTTGATTCAAAACCCATCTTCCCAAAAAATAACCTATCATACATCTAATTGCGTGTTGATTAAACTCCATCAACATGCATGTTAAAATAATGCATTGGTTTCAGGTAATCATTCATCTCGATATAATCTCAATGGAGATTATTACGATTCAAATATGAGGGTGAACATCCGTTCTTCACTCTTTTCATCACAGATAGTCAATTTAGCAACATAATAGCAGTGGCAGAAGTGATAAAGTTGTCATTGTGTCCTTCACTAATAGAAGGAAATTGTTTAATTTCCAAGGAAACAAGTCTCGTCTCGAAATAATGTCAACGGAAATAGTTACCGGTTAAATATGGGTGCGAGGGTTGGTCCTTCGTCATTTTCTTCACCAGCAAACCAAGTAAATAAGTTAAGCCAACAAGTCAACTTTACAATGAATATTTAATCAACAAGTGAGAGTAACTAAGCAGAGTAGTAAGTGACTAAACTAACTTGCAACTTAATTATAAACTTGAAGCATGCTCTAATCATAAATTTTAATCTGATTGACTAACTTATATAAACCAAAAAACTTCATAATACAAAGAACTTAATAATTTTAAAAGCTTATACCCATCATGCAACATTCAAGGCAAATAGTTTTACAGAACTTAAGAATTTTAATAGGAAATAGTCATTGTAATTTTATGAGATATTTCAAAATGTACTTTTGCATTACTTACGATAAGCTTGTCGATAATTCAAATTTTCAATTTTCAATGATTACCGACAAACATAAGTCGTCAAAAAGAAAGTATGTCCGTCGTCGGTAATATTGACGTTGCACTAGTCTGAATTACCAACGGATAAGGCCGTCAGTACGAGCATAATAACCAACAGATAAGTTAAGAAACCTAAGCATATTTTAGCCACAAATAAATTTACTTAGACTTTTATTACATTAAACGACAAACCTAAACTAAGTTCGGTAAAACAAAGTAATACTCCATTTGTATCATAGCAACTAATACTTATTGTGTGATAGAGGAAGTACTACTAAAGGCTACAATTTTCTTACCAAGACCGTAATAGCCTTTCTCTATAAGGCTTCATAAAAGCAACATATTTCTCCTGGTCAGGGGTATTTTCTTTGATGACTGAAACATCCTTCAAATTATTAAACCATGAATGCAAATGAGGAAATCTCTCAGCTTCCAAGATCTTCACTTTAAACAAATCTTCAAGAATCTCCAAATATTTGGCAAGGGATCCAAGAGCAATGTCTACAATGTTAATAGTATCACCTCCAAAGAATTTCTTTTGATCACCTAAACATTGTTCCTCAACAACTCTGAGTCGCTCATGTAAATTCTCTATAGCTTTCTCTCGCTCTTCACCACCACTACTACCAAAGAGTGCCACAATTGAAGGAACCTTTAAAATTTACTCCCAATATTAATTTCAACTCAAATCAACATTAAATTCTTAGAACAAAGAAAGAAATTAAGGGATTAGGATCCTCTCAAGTACTTGTTGTGTCAAAGAGGAAAGAGAGTGACACATTAAAAAAGATAGTGACATATATGGCATTTATTAAATTATTGTATGTGTCACTCTCTCACCTACTTGACACAAGAAGTACTTGAGAGGATCCTAACTCGAAAACTTACCATATCGTCAACATATTTAACCCAAAATCGTGCCTGTGCTTTCTCATATGGATCATCAGGAACTACTGTGTTTTGTGGCCAAACCTCGTCAATATACTCCACAATGATCATGGACTCACATATAGGTTTTCCATCATGAACAAGCACCGGTACCTTTTTGTAGACTGGATTGTATTGAATAAGTTGAGGACTTTTGATGAAACGCTCTTCCTCTATGTATTCATATTGTATACCCTTCAGATTTAGGGTCCATACCACCCTCAAGACAAAAGGACTATACCAATATCCATGTAACTTTACCTCTCCCATCCTTGCTTCTGTTTTCCCAAACCATTTACACCAACCTCCTTATATAAAGTGATCCATCCATGGAGTCAGGTGGCTTGTTCAACAAGCTCAAGTTTCTGAAATAAAAAAATTAAATATTGCGCAAAGTAATTGTCAAAAGGAACAAACATCATGTGACATCATTCCATATATTTGGATCAGTAGTTGAGGATTTGGAAAGAAATTATCTGTGTATAAAAAGAAGACACATGGGGAATTTGGTACGATTAGATGGATCGAACGGACGAAACCTGAAAACATTTTCTATAGTTTTTCTGTGCCAATGTTTGACGATCCGCATCCTGATAAATAAGCATATCCGTTTTAAAATCCTTGTCGTAACTCGTAAGTGCTTACATCATTAAAAAAAATTACATCAACGAATATGAAACACACTTGTTACTTTACCATTAGCTCTGTTCATGATTTTTCAACAATGTTGATCACTGCGAATTTTTTTTCAAGCGAAACTTCACGGATAATCTAACATCATAATTGATCTTTTCTCCCTTTATCTCGTTCATGGTACCGGCGCATAGCTAATAAACTAATAAAACATGAGGCCGCAATACTTTTTTTGCAAAATATCTCTCGAAATCCCTTAACTTATTTATTTGTAACGAATAAGTCCATTAACTTTTTTTTAATGCATAAATCCCTAACTTATTTATTTGTAACGAATAGGTCCCTTAACTTTTTTTTGTAACGCATAGATCCCTTAATTTATTTATTTATAACGAATAAGTCACTTAACTTTTAAAAACGTAACACTGTTGACCCTTAAGATCTCTCCCTTAAATAAGTTAAAAGGGACAACAGTGTTACATTTTTAAAAGTTAAGGGATCTATGTGTTATAAAAAAAAATTAAGGGACCTATTCTTTACAAATAAATAAGTTAAGGGACTTATGCGTTACAAAAAAAAGTTAAGAGACCTATTCGTTACAAATAAATAAATTAAGGGACCTGAGAAGATATTTTGTCATATTTTTTTTTGCCGAGACCACCGCACAGTGACTAATGAAACATGCAGTAGCAATATTTTACCCTCACACTTATTCAATTCTTTCCATAGAAAAATACTAAAATCAAAATTACAGTTTAACTTTGCTAACGTGTAAAAATATTTCTCACAGCCATATGTTACCGCTTCATTCAAATGAGTAAAAACGAGTGTCTTGTAATACTCATTAGATGAGTAGATGAGTGACAACATGCCAATAGATACATCATACGTGTAAAAAGCATCTGATAAAAAAAAACTAACTAAATCTTATTGTCAAAAAAAATCTTATAAAATCATTATTTATCAACATTATGCATTGCAAATGAGAAAAACTTGACAAAATTTTACAGTCCAACCATATTATGCATGTGTATTATAGAGGAGAAAACTATAGGGTGTTACATACCCTATGACAACAAATCACTGTATGCATGTGTAAAAAAAAATTACGTGCAAATGTACAAAACAGTAAAAAGGTGCTGAGCACGGTAGTAAAATTACTTCCACTGCTTAAACATGCATGAGGCAGACAAATAAACCATGTTTTTTTTGGGTCAACTATTAAACCATGTTATTCAGTTATCTGTTGTTCACTGCTTAAGATAAGCGATAGTAAGGTAATAGTTCAGCAATGCCGGCCGGGAGAGGGAGTACTTGTGAAATTCTCAATTTTTTCTGTACTTCAATTGGACTGCCTAGGAACTGGTAAACAAGTAATTTGTGTGGTTATCAATTTGGTAAATGTCTTGCTCATAAACTCAAGAGTATTTCATTTCCTAAGAATATAGAGATAAAATAGCCATACGGTTGAGGTCACAGCAAAATTGATGGAATATACATTCCTAAATTGTCATAGCATGACACTGGATATGCGCAGCCAAACCATTCTCTTAAACATAACCATTAGGCTTCGCTCCTCTTGCATTTCTTTTCCTAATGTCAGCATCATAATGTAATAGGGCAGCATCCAGAGCCTGCACCATAATATATGTCCTTTTCTTTTAATCCTTTCCTTAAGATGCAACAATCATTAAGGATAAAAAATGTGCAGCTAACATTAAGAACGTTAACCAGAGGCTGCAAAGCAACCATGAATGCCAAAAACAAGAGACGCACTAGACAACCCCAGTGCACAAAAACTAATTTAGGATGATCACAGTGTATGTTCATGAAGTACTGAAAACTAATGATCAAAGTGTCAAAAATCAATATGCCTCTCTACTGTTCACAATAACTAACTTATTTTAGGATGATCGCATACAAAAAGGAAACACTGTCAAACGGAAATATGGTGTGCTCACCTGCTGCATTGGATGGACAACAAGGGAAACCTGGTGCCGCAGGTCTGACTTTACAGATACCTTTATTTCCTAGGATTAAGCAAATAAGAAACGAGTCACTTTAGTAGTTGCTGCTGAAACTAATGCCAGTGTCAATGTAAATTGCAATGATACAATAAAGGAAAAGACATTAGTCAATTGAGGGATGCTAGTAGACTCTCTGGCTAAATACATACCTCAAGTTTAGAATATATTTGTGATATGGCATCTTTCAGTCTTTTGGTCTGCATTCCATTTTGTCAACAATTCAGAAAGTTTCTCAATGAAATACTATAGACATATCTGCAATATAACGCATACGCGATGCACATTGCCACCAATGACATATACGATGAATAGTTACGAACATTATATACGATGCACATTGCTACCGATGGGCTTTTTATGTGAAGGGGGCGTGTTAGAATTATTAGACCCTTGATTTAAAAGCTAGGTCTAATGGGATAAATGGTTTGCTAACAGTTTCTTAGCCTAATAGAGTTCAAATCACATGGACATGACACAATATTAAACCCCAGCTCATTACCTTTTCCATGTCAAAACCAAAAATACGGATTAAACCAGCACAGGAGTTTTTATAAGCTAGTGAAATGTTGAAGGTAGCCAAGTGAAGAAAATCAAACCAACGATAAAAACAAAAGATATACAATGAGCTCAAAAATAATTACAAACAAGTTAACATCCCAGAGACATGAAATTGAACTTTAGTGGTGTAATATTAGATAGGTCATGCATAGCAATCAGCATTGAAAGATCTTACAGAACTCGGAAGTTTAAATTCACCTTATTAACAAGGGTTTGTGTTGTTATTGGATAGGAAGACCAAAAATGCCTCAGCAATTCCTGACTGCAAACCCAATGCTGGAAAGAAGAGCCAACTATTAACATATATCATGTACAGTATTGAAAACTAAACTACTGCTTCAAATAAAGGCAACACATGCCCAACACTCAACACATATATAGAAATTTCACAAGACTATCCCAGCTCTTTTTATCTTTTCTTTCCATCCAATCTTTTTCATTTTCTTTTTTTACCCTTCTCAAAGACCTCAGAAAAATTGCAGTTGACTCACATCTAGTAGTTTGTCCTTAGTTGTGTTTGGCAATATATCAAGGACGCCCTCCTGGGAATTTTTCCCAAGATGAGATTTGTTGCTTGAGATATTTTTGGTCAACCCATTAAGGACCTGGAAAAATGAATAGACCACTTTCATTTTCAATGCGGAGAATTATTCTTTTTGAATACAAAATAATCAAAATAGGAAATACGTCTCTTTGTAATATTGAGTATTTAAATTTGTTGATTATTAAAAAAAATTAGATTTTTTATTTTACTCATAAGAAGTCAAGAAATAACAGATACAATATCACCACCTTTAGAGCAACCTCGGGACCTAATAGAGGATCCCTCAATCCCGTAGACATGATCTTAGATATGGACGCCCTCAAAGAGCCATAGGCTTCCTCAGAACCCAAATTGCATCTTATTTGCTCCTTTCCAGCAAGGGAATCATCCAAAGTTTTAACCACATTAGCTTGTTGAGAATCAAAATAGTCACGGGGATCCTGATAAAAGAATGTAAGAGTCATAACTCATAACACTTAATAAATATTTTATCTAAAAGGAAATTTATCTAATTTTATATAAATTTATGACTTTAGTTGATCATTAGAAATATGGGTTATGGGTTGATTTAATTCTTGAGACAAAGTTGGACCTTGATACAGAGTGGTGCAAAAGGATGATCATCTTGTGCCTGAAGATCCTCAATCTGGGTCATCTTAGAAATTCTGTTTCGTCTCTCCTCCTCTATAAGCCCATCAGAATCTGTGCAGTGATTCAAAATAAGAGCGTGCTCAACATGAATGAAAAAGAAAATGACAAGAAATAAGTTTGCCTCACTAACCCTGTTTTCTCTTAGCAAGAACTTCTTCCACAGTTCTTGGGTGTTCCGTGTCCATATCTACATTTATATTTTGAAATCTGACTCATCAGACCAGAAAATTTAAACATAAATATGTTGAACCTACCCAGATTTGATTGCATTCAACTGTCATGATTTTGGGATTATTTTGATATTTGGAACATGCTTTTCAAATGCACGGGACACACTTAATGCCAGTAAAAAATTCCAACAAAAAGAAATAAGAGGAGTTTAAGACACTTAGTAAAGCTGACGCTTCCAAGTTCAAACCTGCATTCTTTACAGCCACTAAATGATCTTTCTGGAACAATAGAACAGGTTTTCAAGGAAGCTCAAAAGCAAAGAAGCGGATGTATCTGAAACACTGAACAAAAATGTCCTTCTATCTATTCTATGAAATGATGATACAAGCAGATGGAGCACAGTTGCAAAACATGTGTTTGCATATGTAGTGATAAAATTTCTCTCCCTTCACTTCACTTTACAATTACATTGACCCACTCACTTCCAGAAAAAACAATCAAAAATCAACTTTAATATGGCCACTGGAGTAATGCAAACTAATCATTAATGATTCAATTGTAAAATGCATATATGTCAACCTGTACAAATTTACAATCGAAGACATTTCTGTCTGCTTACAGAGATTAAGACAAAAAGTATAAGGAATGTATTTCGTGATCGTGACAGAAAAAGCATAACATACATCCAAAATGAGAACAAAATTTAAGAATGAAATTATGAAGCAAACCTCAAATTGAAGAGAGAGAAATACCTAAAGTTTTTCCCTCAAGAACCACCTCACTTTGTCTGTTAAGATCTTGCAACAGCGTTCTCCGGTACATAGTATGTGGGGCTTCAGATGTATCCTTGCTACCATCTCGGAAGATCCCATGATCCTTTTCACCAAATAGAGCAAAAGTTAAGATACAGAAATTTAATGCAAACCTAGCAAGGATAACTTTGCTACATTTGCCATCGGGTATGGAATAGGAATATGACACACACACACACGACTCATTCACAATTCATACCATGTGCAGGATATAATAAGAAAATTTATCAGCGGCTACAGAAAAGATAAGAGAACCTCTTAAAGAATAAAATAAAAACACGGGTTAGACAGCTAAGAAGATAAGCACACTCACTTAGCAAACGAGAATTATGAGTTGTAACTGAATTTTTTTACTTCAAAAAGGATTAAATTTTCAAAAAAAAAAGTATACAAAAACAACACACTGTAAAAAACCTCCTATATAAGATAGAGGAATAGTTTCATTCACCCTACAGGAAGATGAGTGTAATCATCTCCTTGGTCTGCTTCCATGTTTAAAGTTGGATCGACCCGTCGAACCTGCAAAAACACACAATAAAATAATTGGAATTGAGAGTGCAACCAAAAGATCTTCACAAAGATTAAAAATATACAAGAGGAAGACCTTCTTTCGAGCTTCATTTTCTAATATCTCATCGTCTTTCAAAAAAACAGCAAGATCCTCATCTTCAGCAGCCTCAGCTGCTGCCGCAATAGCATTTTTGGTACTATGGAGATATTCAGCTTTAAAGTATTTATTCCAGAAATCTACCTCACTCAACTTGAATTTGGAGACCATGGAAAAGGCAAAAATAAGTTGGCGTGCAAAGTTACAGATTACTTTACATTATCAGATATCAGAGATGATAACAAACATTTATTGACATCCAAAATACCTTACTAGGAACAAAGTTGAGGAAAGCCTGGTGAACTGCTGGTTTGAGAACAAAAATCTGGAAAGATTATAATTCGGAGAAAGTGAGGAAATGAGGAAGCATACAAGTAAATTAAGTGAAAAAAGACATTCATTTGATATTAGAAAAAATGAAAGAAATACAAATGAAGGATACCCATAAATTGCTCCAAAACAATTGAAAATGTATCAAGATTCCACAAGGATAGAGGCCAACCCTGATGTTGGCCAAGATCCCCAAACTGATTTTTTTAAAGTAGAAAAGAAAACAATATGAAAGAGAATGAGGGAAGTATTAGAGGATAAAAAATTATTTAAACTACAGGGTTTAGACAAGGAAAGAGGAAAAGAAAGAAAAGAGGTTTGAATAAGTTGATGTGATATAAAATACAAAGCACTAACACAGATTTATACCAAATCCAAAGCCTGTGGAAACAAAGTGCGAAACATAATGAAACTAAGCAAAAAATCCTGATTTATTCCTCATTAGCAGACTAGTTTATCCTCTACTATATTCTGAAGCTCTTCTGGGATAGATATTATAGAAAATTCATCCATAAGAAATCACAAAGCATATACAGAAGAAAAAGGGGAAATACATCTAGAAATTTGGGCTTAGACCTAACTTAACCCCACAAAACCAACTTGGAAGGTGAGGAGTGTACAAGCTATATAAGCACTACAAAAGCAATTTCACTAAGCAACGTGGGATCAAATCCACTCCCTCAACCCCCACAGGCCCACACACTTAACGTGTTGTACCACTGGCCCACTGCAACGAAGGCATATGACGTGGCCCGTAGGCAGATTTCCCAACACCCCCCTCATGTCCTGGAAGCCTGGACTAATGGGCCCGGAGCATGGACAATGTGGGGCAGCAAAAAAACAGGTCTTGGATAGACTTTGATACCATCTTGAAATTTGGGAGTAGAGCCTACCCCATCCCCCAAAACCGGCTGTAAGCTGAGAATTGCTGAAGCCATATTATAAGCACTACAAAATCCATATCTCTAAGCAGCGTGGGACTAAACCCACCCCCACAGCCCTTTAGAGTTCACACTTAAGGTGTAATACCACTGGAATGAAGGTAGTCGGAGTGGCCCAATAACAAACAACAGAGGTGGCCAGAATTAAGGCGGATTTTCCAACAATTACAACAGAAACCACAAAACAGCCTTAACTCATAAAACAAAAAAGGGAGCCATACCAAACAATAACAATAAAACTCTAGAAATAACTTCCACATAAAATATATGAAGGAGTCCAAATTCTAAACTAAAAGTAAGCTCAAAACAATTCTCGTTAACCTTCAGAATAGAAGCCAAATTCAATGAAACCTTTAGAAGCCACAATTTACAATGGTGACTAAGCTTGAAAGTCCTTTAGAACCTCCTTGTTTACTGTAAGTTTTTGTTTGAGGAACTATCTTAACATCCTTAACAAAGTAACTTTAACATCTCCAAGTAACATTCCACAAGATGTAAAGCTCAAACAGGTAAAAGGAAAAATCTCAAATAAAAGTAGTTCATGGATAAATGTAGCTCATATATTACTAATCACATCGATACTCAAAGTATAAAGTTGAAAGTTATTACAGAATTTATTGACAACAAAATAACCAAGTCTTGCCCGATAAATGGAATCTCAAAGTGAGATTCCCAGCCTTTTCCCATTAGGTGGGGTTGAAAACACAATGCCCACAATGCTGCGCATCGCATAACAGCATAAATTAAACCCAGTTAGCACCCACCAATAAACCAATATTAAATTTGTGCTTAAAAACAAAATTTGTATCTTGAATTTTAGCATCATTATTTGTACAATTAGAAAGCATTAAACAATTCAAAACTTTGCTTGAAATCTAGTCAACTAATAAAGGGCGGCGTTGGATGTAGAAGCATGCCTGATATTTTATGTCTGGTGTCAATTGAAATTTAACCTGGTTTATCTGAAAAACAAACAAGAGAAAATAAGTCAGTTGTTTTTATGCATCTGAAGCTAAAATAACTCAGTTACTCTTAAGGAACCAATGCAAAAGAGGAAGGAGATGCAGTATCATACCCGACCATCGCTGGTAGCCCTTGTGTCGAATATCAAAGAATTTTTAAATCCAATTGTTTGTCTTGACTTTCTGCTTTCATCTTGGTCCAGCAATTTCTGTGAAATATTTTAATATAAATATAAAAGGAGATTTTCCTTAAGATAAGCAGAAGAAGTTTACAATGGAATATCCTCCATAAAAAAAGGAGACAGCAATAGAGTAAAGCTGTCCAATCACTCTGCATATATATAAATATAAATATATATATATATATATATATATATATATATATATATATCAGGGAGATCTCTTAAAATGACCACATCCTTTACACAAATATTTTTAATGCAATATACTTCATTTTACTTTTTGGTTTTGATGAGTAAAAATTCTTTCAATCATCATTATGTCATCCAAAAAGTTATCATTATTAAACATATAATGGCCTGCCTTTTAATATTCAAATTCTATTAGGAAACAAGGAACAAATACTAAGAACAATACACTATATAATATTATATTCAGAATATTGTTACCTTCTTTGTAGCCCAAAATTCTGATTCTGTAAGCTTACCACTAGCCACAAGTTCCTTATGGAGCTTCTGCAACTTACTGAAAAGTATAACTTTAGTAAAATCAATAAATAACATTCAGGCGATCAAGGAATATCTGAAACTAAGATTACCTTGTAGTAAATAAAACAATCATTCAACTATTTTTATAATTTATTTTTATTTTTTTATTTTTTTATTATATATATAAAATGAGATGATGACTTAATACTGCTGAGTAGTATTCTTAGCCAGAGCAACTATAAATGGATAATTTTGAGTAACAGCGCAATACCAGAGCAAGGACAAACTCTGCAACAAGAAATTTAACAATAGTAGAACAAGGTCACTAATAAAAGATGCTCCCTTTGAGAATAATCAAAGTTCAGTATTCAAAACCAAATACCTATTTTCTTGCAATAGCTTAATCCTGAGTGTCATTTCGGCAGGGCTAAGCTGTTCCTCGGTAATAACTTTTTCAGCTTCTCCATGCTTGCTAAGGGTAACTTTTGCAGCTTCTCCTTGCCTGCTAAGGAAAATACCTGCTCAAAACATACCAAACAACACAATAGGAAAACATATATAAAACAACTGAAAATAAAATTATTAAGAATGCAATATAAAGAAAGGGAATAAAAGAAAAATCATGCATGATAACTGATAATCTCATTTTCATATTACTTCAGACTATCGTTTTTTACAACTCCCAATTGCAAATATTAGAGAAATCAATAAAAAAGAGGATAACACACTTAAATTCTTTAGAGAGAAAGTGCTCGGCGAGGCACCACTTTTTCCTCTGGAAGACGTATTAATGAGGGAACTAAATATACATTGTAGTGCATCTCAAATCACATTTTTTACATCTTTGAATGGTTTAGATCATGGTAGTTAGTATCGCACGAATCGTACGATTCGAATCGCGATACGAGTCGAAATCAGAGGCAAACGATGCATATCGCATAGCGACTCGTTTTTGTGACCAAATCGCTCCCTGAATCTCTTGTATCGCATCGGAATCGTTTGAATCGCGATTCAAGAAGGAATCGCGCGATTCTGCAACAAATTAAAGCCGGGTCGGGTCGGGTCACGCATTTTCGTAAAACACAGAGAATTAGGGTTGCGGCGCGAGGAAGAAGATGATGGAATTGAACGCTGCGTTTTGGATGCTGT
Organism: Astragalus glycyphyllos; assembly: GCA_963573325.1. Taxonomy (NCBI): domain Eukaryota; kingdom Viridiplantae; phylum Streptophyta; class Magnoliopsida; order Fabales; family Fabaceae; genus Astragalus; species Astragalus glycyphyllos. The sequence continues at coordinate 62,474,813 of OY754309.1, forward strand.
GTTAACCCAAAACGCTGCGTTTTGTTAAGTGAAGCTGTGCGTTTTGGTGTTTCAGAAACGCTGCGTTTTCAATTCTGTTTTTAAAAACAGGGGCATTTTTGACATTTGACATTATACAACACTATAACCACAACTTCCTCTCCACGTTTCCTCTCATTCAGAAGTCAGAACCGAAACATTCAGAACGTTGGAGCTCCACGTTCTTTCTTCATCGTCTTCTTTCTTTCATCAGCGTCTTCTCTGTTTCTCTTTCAACAGGTAAAACTCGTTCATCCTCCTTCTTCTTCTTCTTCTTCTTCTTCTTCTTCTTTCCTTTCTTTCACAGAACTCATTTTTTTTGAACAAAACCCTAACTTTTCTTTTATTCTTCCACTACTCTGTTTTGTTGCTTCATAGTTCATCTATCCCATAATGAGTCAAGCAAAGAAGAAAAAGGAGGTAGATATTACATGGAAACATTGTTCATCTACCCCACCTAATAGAATGTATGTGACTTGCGGATATTGCACACATTCTTGTTGGGGTGGTATTGCAAGAATGAAACACCATCTTGCGGGAACAAATCAGAACGTCAGTGCTTGTTTTAAGGTTCCGAATGAAGTGAAAGAAATGTTTGTGAAGCTTTTACAAGAGAAAGATAAAGCTAAAGAAGCAACTAATCAAGGAGAGACGAACTTGCTATTGCAAAGCAACCAACAAAAATGGCTAGGCAGAAGACAATGAATGAGGTGCTTAAAAATAGAGAGGTGGTGATTCAAGATATCTGCAACTCCATATACGGTAGTTGCTTGCCATTTAATTTAGTAAGAAGTCCCTTGTTTGTGAAAATGCTTAATTCAGTTGGTGAATATGGAAGGGGTTTAAAACCTCCTACTTATTATGAGGTGAGGGTGTCTTATTTAAAGAAAGCTGTTGATATCAAGGAAAGATAAGGGAAAGTCAATCTTAATAGAGGATGACAATGTGATGGAAGACATAGTGGAAGATGTAGAGGAGGAGGAGGAGGAAGATCGTGAAATTCCGGGGAATGAAGATGATTTGAGTGATCTTGATTTAGGAAATGATGAAATTCCACCTATTGTGGTTGAAGAGTAGATCATAGTTAGATGATGTTTTTTTGGGGGATGAATTAAACACTTGTTATGTTTTTTGGGGGTGAATTAAACACTTGTTATGTTTATTTATGACTTGAATTATTTTGAACTTCATGTTTTTTTTGCTAATGCTACCTTGGATTTAGTCAAATATGTTATATATATTTATGTTCATGTATCTTACGATACACGATACGATACACGATTCAGTTTTTGGGCCTAACGATACAGGATGTGTATCCCGATTTGATAACACTGGTTTAGATACACATTTTTATAACATCTTGTAATGGTTTAGATCTGCTTAATCAATTAAAACAGGTAAACATTGTAATAGCACCTCAAGCAAAGCTCTAGTCATAGTTACCAGTATCATATGATTCATCCGATTTGCATCTCGATTCAATACAAAATCAAACTCAATTGATACGTATTGGAGTGTGAATCTCTTTTGCACATGAATCTCATCATGAATCCCAATTCACTCTGTTGAATCTCGCAATCTGTGGATCTTGCGCTAGGATGGGTGCGAGCCAAAAACGGGTCAAATTGTGCTACCCTGTTTCTAAAAGGTTTGCTAGAGTTATTTTTTAAAAAATTTCTTAAATGGGACATAATTAACCGAAATAAAACCTTCCAAATAACTAAAGTCAAATTCACAAACAAACAAACAACCCTAGCACATTATGTTTTGGTTCGTACTCCCTCCAACAATGTGATTGTTTCATTCTTCGTGCTTGTGCAATGAGCCACGCCCTCCCTTCTTCTTGTTCTTCTTTTTTTTATGACTTGAATTACTTTGAAGTTCATATATTATGTATCAGATTATATTTTTTTGACTACGCCACTTGTTTTTAACCTACAAATGTCATATTTTTATTGATCATGTATCTTACGACTCATAAAGATTCAATTCATGATTTGAAAATTTTGTATTACGATTAGCAAGAATAACAAAAATAAGTTAAAGAAACCATAGGAGAAGTTTTATGAGAAAAAAGTAACAATGGAATAATATTTCATTTCGCATCGGCCAGGGTAAGAAACTTACCCACTAAATCCCTGCAAACATGAAGATCTGAAAAGCTTTCTAACTCAAATATATAACTTCCCTGAAAAATCACACATTACTATTATTATTATAAAAATTCATTTTAAGGAAGACAGATATACTATTCTCAATCATGTCAAGCACCATACTACTGACTGAACAATAGTGTAGTAAATGAAAAAGATAATTAAAATGAGCAGTTTCCAAACAAACAGAATAAGAAAAAATTGGAACAAGCACAACACATATAAATATCGGAATAAATGTAGCAAGAGTGAAAATAAACTAAAGAAAAACCTGTGAATGTACAAGGTTAAGCCACGGTGGTTTGTTTGAGCCCTCTTTGGTGTGTTTATGACCTAAATTTTTGCAAGCAAAATATAAAAAACGACATCAAAGAATGCACACACATGTTAAAAAAAAATAGTGAGACATTAGATATATAAGAACATATTGTCAGGCTTCAATAATTATCTGAAAATTCAATTAAGCATTGTAATGAGATCATATGCGATGGAAATAGAAAAAAATGAAAAGAAACAACAAAACAAGAGATGAAAAGTACTTTTAATAAGTTTAAAATCCACGTCGAGCTTGTTAATTGATGTTGGATCGTTGGGTCTGAAAAGAAGCTTTTCTTGAGTCTGCAAAGTGGAAACAAATCAAGATTTCATGAAAGAGTTAGCTAAATGGAAATGAAAATGGTTGAAAGGAGTGAGTGAGTGTGGAGAGTACCAATTTGACCACACCAGGAGTACCAGGGTCTTTCACGGTGGTTTTGTATTTGGCACGCTTAACTACTTGCTGTGCCGACGACATCGTTAACCTAAACGGCAATCGCCGATTAATTGAATTTCGCAAACGGTTAGATTCAAAACCACCTTGAGGATCAGTGAATCCCTAATAGCGAAGGAGTATTCTACTCCGCATTGCGGGGAGTGGGAAGATGGGGAATCGTGCTTTTTGTGGGTTTGTGATGAAGCGAAATTGAAGATAAACGGGATTATCAGTTTGAGGAGGAATCACTTCTTTGATGCTAGAAATCGCGAGAAGCACCGCCGGGTGGCGCAACCTACTTGCGAAATGTAACTTTTTTAAAAGGTACCGGATATTACGTGCGATTTAAGGTTATGCGCGGGTATTAAAAAAATGATGGATATGCTAAATTTTATGGTAAAAAAATATTTGTAGGACTAAAACACCCTCAGACTTTTTTTGGTTGGTGCAAAGGCACGGTTATTGATATTCTAAAGTAAGGGTATTGTTGGAAAGTAATGATAAATGTTGTATTGGGATTCTAAAGTGATAGATAATTTGAGACAAGAAAAATGACAAACAGGACAATTAATATCAGACGGAGGGAGTAACAAATATTTAAGGGAGGCGATGGAGGACTTTGAAGGACTCAAAATAAAAATAAAAAAAATCCTTCAGTAAAAAATTCCTTCGTTATTTTGGAGTTATGCTATTGCAACTCGATAGCTTTTTTTTGGCAACTTTTTGACAATCATCACAAGATTTGCTGAGTCTCGGATTCAAATCCCGTTATTATCTTTTTCGGGTGAGATAAACGTACTTACTTTTGTAAGTGTTTAAAAATTCAAAGGTCTCATCTGCCTTTGATTGAGGCATCATCTCCTTACCTAAAATTTCGTTTATCAAAAAAGTTTTATTTTTGCTCTTTAAGTTTTTTGTCTTAGTTTGGTCCTCTAATTTCAAATTTGTTACACATATTCTTTTCTACACATTCTATCTATATGCAGATGATGATGTGTCTGTTTTATTGATGACTTGTAGCTTACGTAGCTTTTACATTAATTTCAGTTCCGTTCTTTAAGTTTATTTTAAATTTGAATTTAATCATTTACAATTAAAATCGTCATCTTTCTTATTCCATCATTTTCTTCGCTAAAACTAAAACATATATATTTTAAATAAGTTAATAAGAGTGAGAATAGTTCTTAAAGCTCATTTCATGCATCATTTGTCTTTTGCTTATCTTAAACAAACACAAACGAGGTGTGAATGAAAATAAGTGAACCCTCATGGACTTGACATGCAATCCAAAGCATTCAAGGCCATAACATATTCATTATGTCATTTGAATACTTGTACATTCATCTTTAACTTTGAATACCCACGTTCATTTCTTAAAAACCTTTCCCTCGATCATTACATTGTGGATGGGGAACTATGTCTGTGAATTTGGTTTTGTGTACATAAATCACCTTTGGACTTATAGAAGATTAAAAATATCTCTCACACTTGTTTAACGGGTGAAACATAACCACCACTTCAGTCTTCATAATAACAAGGTTAACTAATCATTCAAAGCATCATTGTATGTTAAGAGTCAAGTTTAACGTGTTACGACATGTGAAAATAGCACGAGAAACGACCCTGCACTTGCCAAGCCACCCAAAATCGTTTAGTTTTAGGGTATGTTTGGGAGGGGGTTTTGCGAGGGGAATGGAGGGGAGGGCTTGAAAAATATTTGTCTATATTTTAATGTGTTAGAGATTTTAAAAAATTAAAAGAACAAGTTTATAGATATCAATATAACATTTTTAAACACATTTGATTCATGTTTAGAGACATTCTATAGCTTCCACAATTTAGATTTGAAAAATATGTCTTCCCCTCCCTTCCCCTCCCAAACATATCCTTAGGGTTTTTCATAAAGTAAAGTCGCCAAGGGACAACACAATACTAAGCAATTGTTGATTCACTATTTTACCCTTTGTCCATCTATGCACAAATCCATTAACAAAGTAGTCCATGACTCCATGGGACAATGACTCTTGTATTTTTTTTTTGGTGGTGTTACAAAGTAACAAGAGACAAAAGGAAAAAAACAAAAACAAAAACAACAAGAGAGAAACGGCCTTTAAGTTCCTAGCTTGTCCAGCAGGATAAGCGAATCCAGCCCTGGAGGGGGCGTGTTCCAGACGGTAGAGCAAGTAGAGTGAACGCCTTCTTTAGCCAGGAAGTCAGCACACTTGTTTATCTCTCTCACAATATGAGACCAACAGTCCACCTCACATTTCACCATGAGGTCAGTGATCTGCAGTAATGTGTGGGCATAAGCATGAAGAAGGTTAGTGTCCTTTGTCGAGACAAGAGAGACAGCCTCCAAACAATCACTTTCACAAGAAAAACGACGAAAACCCCGCTTCAAACATAACTCCAAACCCAGCTCCATAGCCCGTAACTCTGCAAGCAGTGCATCACCACCAATCTCAAAGTGAGAGAAACCAAAAATCCAATCCCCATCCGAGTTGCGAACAATACCACCAGCACCACAGGTAGAAATATTCTCAAGAAAACTGCCATCCACATTAAGTTTGACATTCCCCGTTGGCGGAGGGGTCCAACGAGCGATAAGTCGATAGAAAGAGAGATCAACTCCTTGGCTCGAACAGTGAGTAATATAATCATCATGGGCAACATGCACTTTCCGCAAAGCTTCATGAACCTGCCAGGGGGGCTCCTCAAAAATCATATTATTCCTCCAACACCAGGCAATCCACAGTCCTGCCAAAAAGAGAGTAGAAGATGGGCCTTGGGCAAAATGTTGGATCCAAAGAAGAGGTTCTGTGAAGCCAAAAAAGTCAATCTGAGTACCCATGTCCAAGCGAAGCCAAAGCTCTTTAGAATGGGGACAATCACGCAAGCAATGTAGGAGGTCTTCAATGTTGGAGAAGCAACGAGTGCAGCTAGGAGAGGCTGCCATGTTGCAATGATGCCTACGGGCATTAATAGGAAGGGCATTGTGAACACATAACCAGATGAAATGTTGGATTTTGGCTGGGACCTTGAGACGCCAAATCCAAGAGAAGTTGCAGCCAGGATCCCAGATGCGGTGTTGTTTCAGAAGCCAATGATAGCCACTAGCACGAGTATAATTCCCATTCTTACCATGACCCCAAATCCAAGTATCGGGCAGCCTATGATCCAACGTCGCAGGAAGGGGAATGCTTTGAATCACATCATGAATGTCTTGAGGCAAGATGGTATAGAGATCTTGAAGGTTCCAAGAGCCATTGGAGGAAACATCCTTGAGACAAAGAGCAGTGTCACTAATATTCACATAGGGGACGAGGTGGCTTAGCTTCCCCAGTTTCGTCCAATCCAGGTACCAAAAAGGTGTATCCCCAGTACCAATACAAAAATGAAAACCATCCGAGAGAGCAGTAATGGCCTTTTCAATGCTTCTCCAAGTGATGGAGGCTGTGTTCTTCTTATCCATTTGCCAAATAGAGGAGTTCTTCAAGTATTTATGAGACAAGATTTTAACCCACAGTTTGTCACCGTCATGCATCAAACTCCACAAGAGTTTACCTAGGAGCGAGATGTTGGTGAGACGAGCATCCCTTACACCCAGGCCTCCATAGCGTTTAGGAGTAGTGACTGTGGCCCAACTAACATGATTCCAGGTTCTAGTATTTCCATCACCCCCCCCCAAAGGAAACTTCTAGCCATTTGGTCAAGACGATTGCAAACATAGTTAGGAAGATAGTGAAGCTGCATAGTGTACACAGGGATCGCTGTGGTCACTGAGCGGACTAAGCATGCTCTACCAGCTTTGTTGAGGAGATTTCCCTTCCAAGAGACAAGCTTCTTTTGCACTTTATCAAGCATCTCATTGTACACATTTCTAGAGATACGCCCTTTAACTAGAGGAAAACCCAGGTAGTGACCAAGGTCAGCCACAAACTTGATGGAGGAAATATCTTTTAGATCTCTTTTTCTCTCCCCTTGAACCATCTTAGAACACATAGCTTTTGATTTGAGGATATTGACTTTCAAGCCCGAAGCACAGCAAAAATCCTCCAAGGAGTCCATCACAACCTGAACCTGCTCAACATTTGCTTCACAAAACAACAAGACATCGTCAGCAAATAAAATGTGAGAGAGATTGGGTCCATTCTTAGATACCTGGATTGGTCTCCAAATCCCAGCGTCCACCTTACTTTGAATACTCAAGGATAATTTTTCCATGCAGAGCACAAAGAGATAGGGTGACAACGGGTCACCTTGACGGAGCCCTCTGGAGGGTTTGAAGTAGTCAGTTTTGGCTCCATTCCAAAGCACTGCTAGTCTGCTTGCGCGCACACAGTTCATGATAAGATTAATAATAGCAGCAGGGAAACCAAAATCATTGAGAGTAAGCTCTAGGAAATTCCAATCAACTCTATCATAGGCCTTTTCCAAATCAATTTTGAAAGCAATAGATCCTTTCTTAGAGCGAGAATTGTGAAAATAGTGGACAACTTCTTGGGCCACAATTGCATTATCTGTAGTGCCTCTTTTAGGAAGGAAGCTACTCTGGAGGGGGCTGATTAGATCATCAAGGAAGGGTCTGAGCCGGTTGACCAAGACTTTGGTAATAACTTTGAAAGTGACATTACAAAGACTGATGGGTCTGAAATTCTTTAATCTTTGGGGATTGTTCTCCTTGGGAATAAGTACAAGGAGGGTCTCGGCAAGAGCTTCGTTAACATCCCCTGATGAGAAAGCAGATTGAACAAGATGCCATAAGTCATCACCGATCGTCTCCCAAAAGTGCTTGAAAAAGATAGGTTGAAATCCATCAGGCCCAGGCGCTTTGTAAGACTTCATTGAGAACACCGCTTTCCTCACTTCTTCTTTGAGGATAGGGGCCGTGAGAGTGTCCCTGCCAAGATCACACAAACAAGGGACAAGAGGGACAGTAAGAAAGTCAGGTATGGTATTAGGGTCTACCTCAAAGAGACTCTGGAAATAAGTAATGGCTGCATGTTGAAGGGCAGCATCATCAGTGCTCCATTGCTCATTATCAAGAAATAAACCTTGTATCTTGTTGCGTTTACGCCTCACCACTGTTTGAGTATGGAAAAAACTTGTGTTGCGGTCACCTAGCTTCACCCATTGCTCCCTAGATTTTTGGAACCATAAAATTTCCTCCTGCCTGAGAACATCTTTATATTGCTTTTGAAGAGTTGCCTCGGTCAAAGTGAGTCGAGCTGAATCGATCCTCTCCATGATGCATTGTAAGTGCTTAATTTTCTTCTCAAGGGCAAGCTTTCTTCTAGTAATATCCCCAAAGATCTCTCTATTGAAAGTGGTAGCATCCTCACGGACATGATTGAGGCAAAGGGACACCTCATGATCACCTTTATTCCACGCCTTACTCACCACTTCGGGAAAATCTTTGTGGGTTAGCCAAGCAGCCTGGAAACGAAAGGGTCTAGTGTTCTTCGGGGGGATGAAACCTGTGCCTCTTAGGAGGATGGGACGGTGATCTGAGTAGTGCCGAGTAAGATTTTCAACATAAGCTTCAGGAAAGAGATTTCGCCACTCACAATCACCGAGTGCACGATCTAATCTCTTAGTCACTGTTGGGATACCTCTTTCAGTTCGGAGCCAAGTATACCTGCTGCCAGTGGAGCCAAGATCAATGAGATTGCAATTCATCAAAACAGTGGCGAACTTATCTGCTTGTCTAGTTGGGAAAGCTCCACCCTTAACCTCAGAGGGGAGCAACACTTCATTAAAGTCACCCATAAGAAGCCAGGGAGATGTGATATTTGTTCGGAGATTTGTAAGATGACTCCAAAGATGTTCTCTATTGACAAGATGAGGGCTAGCATACACGGCGGAGCAACACCACTCAGAAATGTTGTGTTTGATGGTAACAGTCACTGCTTGAAAATGTGTGTCCAACAAAGAGATGTCATATGTACAGTTTCTGCTTTTGAGAACCCAGATGCCTCCGGAGTGCCTTGCAGCTTCGGAAATCTCGCAAGGGACATAGCCCAAACGATTCCAAAAGTTAGCAACTCTAGCAAAAAGACAATGAGTTTCCAACAAGAAAATAAGTAAAGGGTGATGTTTACGGACCAAGTCCCTAGTTTGTCTACGACCTTCTAGACTAAAGGCACCTCTGACGTTCCAACTCAAGATTTTTAGATCGTTAAAATCCATAAAAACAGGCTTGAGAGGAGAGGGACTTACGTGAATGCTACGTTGCTTCCATAGCCACATCAGCCTCTGCCATAGTAAGTTGCTGTGATAGCATATCTGCATTGTGGGAGTCGTGGGCAGCAATAGCATTCTCCATGCCAGGCACGTGAGTATTATTTTCTGCCAGAGTGTTGATAACAGGTCCACCTGGACCCCCTAGGCCCACTTGATTAGCGAGTTGGGAGTTGAGGGTAGGTGTTGTTGAGGTAGTATCATCAGCATACATAACATAGTCATTAGCTGCCACATGGTGTAAGTTGACTGTTGTCTTGGCACCATTCTCTAATTGGAAAATCTGTAGGCCCTTTGTTTTTTCTTTAATTTGTACGGCGACAGTATGATGGTTTGTGCCATTATTATTTCTCTGAACAGGTACAAAAAAAGTGGGCGTAAGTGTCGCTGACGAGGAGGCCAAGGCAGTAGAGGGATCCTCGTGACTTGGGACCACGTTGTGTACTCTTTGCCTTTTCCTGATCCAAACTTTAGGAGCTGATTGGTAGCCTCCAATACTAGGATCAGATGTGCCATTCTTTTGAGATTCTTGCCTCTGATTGATTGCCTGAGAATTAGGGGTAACTTTATTAAATACCTCAAATTTATTGCCTTGGCTTTTGACCGTTGCACTTTTATTATTTTTGTGGACCCCTCCTTTATTTGATTTCTTTTTTCTCTCCACAGCTATCCAATCACCATGAATTATTTCCGGTTTCTCAGTATCATCATTATTAGTAGGCGAAATTATAGGAACTTCCTGATTTGAAGAATTCTTTCCAATTTCGCTCACTGCGACCTGTTGTGGTGTTGCCGTCAACGGAGTAGCGGTTGTTAGCACCGGCGGAGTGGTGGTGCAATTACGAGTGACATGTCCGTAGCACCCACAAGCACCGCACAAGATATGAAGCCCCTCATAGGCAACTTTATGCCAAGTTCCTCTAACCCACACTTGGGCAACAACCGGTTGGTTGAGGTTGATTTCTACGCAAACACGAGCGAAACGACCTCTATCCACAGAAAGGGTTCTCTGATCAACCTTGATAGGCCTTCCTACAGCCGACGCCATAGCCATAAGAATGTTTTCATCGTAGAACACCAGGTTCATGCCTGGGAATCTAATCCACACCATGGTTTTCTCAATTTTGGCGGTTGACGAGACGAAATCTGGGCTCCAAGTTGATACCGCCAAGTAGTGGTCGAATAGCAACCAAGGTCCTCCCTCAATCACCTTCTCCCTATCCTCCGGGAGATCAAACTTAACCATAAAAAAACCGTTGTCAACGTCCATTAGATCGAATCCACCTGCTAATCTCCAAATATGGGGTAGTTTGCTTTGCATGATCTTGAACCCCACCTTCTTCCCTAGTACCTTCACAATAAGGGCCTCTCTCCATGGATCACAGAGCCCTTCAAACAACTTGTTGTCAATATGAATTCTTGGTAGGAGTCGATTACCATCTACTAGATCTATCTTGACTAGACCTTGTTGCAAAAGGTCTGTACGTTCATTTGGTGGTGCCGCAATCTTGTTTCCCATAAGCTTGTCCCTAAAGGAAAGACGTTGGCTGTTCTGTTGTTTGCCGTTGCCGCCGTCGTCCGGCGGTTTTGGCGGCGTGGGTGGGCGGGTGGCTGAGAACACTAAGGTTTCAGTCATCAGAGCGCTATTCTAAATGTGTATGACTTCTACCAATCGTCTTTCTTTCATACAGTATATTTATGTCTCACATAAAAAAATTACTTACAGAGTCCATTAAAATAACATTGCTAATTATGTTTGACAATTTTTATATTTAACCTTTACATAGATATATTTTTATTAATAAATGTATACAAGATAGTATATTAACAAATACTTTTTTAGTATATATTATTATTTTTGAATTTATTTAATATAGACCAACTCATACGATCCGACTAAAGACCCATCAACCTGATGACCGATCCAATTCTGATAACATTCCATAGACTCTTGTATATAACACACATAGACAATATTTGTATTTTTGTATATAACACACATAGACAATATTTGTATTTTTGTATTAACACAACAAAATGTTTATAAATACGACATTTGGATACGTGGTGACTAAAGAAAAGTAAAAACAATAGCGACTCAGCTTCGCTCAAATCCACTTTTGCCTACTCATTGAAACTAGCTCACAAAAACTGTCTCAGTCGTTATTTGCCGAGTGAAGCAACACCGTACCAAAGCTTCAAGTGTATGTCCCTGTTTCTTGTTCCTCTGCATAGAAATGTTGGTGAAGCTGCAACTCTTGTACACCCACACCCCCATATTAGCAGATGGAAACAGAAACAGAGAGAAAGCCGAACAAGTTACCCACACAAGTAGAAAACAGAGACCCCCTCCTCTCAATAACCGAACCAGCATCTTTAAGCGGGGTCACGGAAGGGTAATTCGCACGAATCAAGAGGCCCAGTTGAAGAAACAGGGTCTAGAGAAGAATTCAAATGATGGGGTTCTCCAAAAGAGGGTGAAAGTTGGTGGACCTGAGAAGTTGCACACCAAGTGTTCGACGAAATGGGTGTCTTACGGTGGAAACATTCCTGCCATTCTGAAAGACTTGGATACGATAGGGGACGTGGAAGAGGCTCTGAGGCCGTGGGAATACAATATTAACAATAAGGAAAGGAGTATCATTTTGAAGGAGCAGTTGAGGTGGGATAGAGCTTTGGAAATTTTTGAGTGGTTTAACAAAAACTCTCATGAGTTGAACGTCATTCATTACAACATTATATTCAGGAAACTTGGTAAAGCGCGCCAGTGGACTCTTGTGGAGGGTTTGTGGAATCAGATGAATGCCAGAGGGATTGTTGCCACGAATTCAACTTATGGTACTTTGATTGATGTTTATAGCAAAGCAGGACTTAGAGAAGACGCGCTTTTCTGGCTTGAAACAATGCTAGAACATGGGATTGAACCTGATGAGGTTACTATGGTTATTGTAGTTCAACTTTACAAAAGAGCAGGAGAATTTCAGAAAGCTGAGGAGTTTTTCAGAAAGTGGTCATCAGGTGAACCTTTGAGGCCAAACATTAATCACATGGTGGCTGCAACAGAATCCAACGAGAGGGTATTGTGTTCCAATTCTTCTTTCGGCTCACATACATATAACACTTTGATCGATACATATGGTAAGGCTGGTCAACTTAAAGAAGCTTCTGAAACTTTTGTTAAGATGCTTAAGCAAGGCATACCACCAACCACTGTGACATTCAATACGATGATTCACATTTGTGGAAACCATGGACGGTTAGATGAAGTAAGATCACTTCTGCAAAAAATGGAAGAGCTGCAATGCCCATCTGACACAAGGACATATAATATACTCATCTCTCTCCATACTAAGCATAATGATATAGATATGGCAACAAAATATTTTAGAAGTATGAAGGAGGCCCGCCTCGAGCCAGATCTCATCAGTTACCGTACCCTCTTGTATGCATACTCCATAAGGAAAATGGTTTGTGAAGCAGAGGAGCTTATAACAGAGATGGATGAGAGGGACCTTGAAATTGATCAGTTCACCCAGTCTGCTTTGACTAGGATGTACATAGAAGCAGGAATGCTTGAAAGATCCTTGATATGGTTTCAGAGGTTTCATCTGACTGGAAATATGACATCTGAGTGCTATGCTGCCAACATTGATGCATATGGGGAACAGGGGCATATTTTGGAAGCTGAAAAGGTCTTCATTTGGTGCCAAGAACGGAAGAAACTCGGTGTTCTTGAGTTCAATGTGATGATTAAAGCTTATGGTATTGGGAAATGCTACGAGAAAGCGTGTCAATTGTTTGATAGTATGGACAAACATGGTGTGGTTGCAGATAGATGCAGCTATAGTTCTCTCATACAAATTTTGGCCAGTGCTGACCGTCCGCACATTGCCAAACCTTATTTGAAAAAAATGCAAGAGACAGGATTAGCGAGTAATTGCGCTCCATATTGTGCCATGATTTCCAGTTTTGTAAAATTAGGACAATTAGAAATTGCAGAAGATGTTTACAAAGAAATGATTGGACATGGTGTGAAGCCTGATGTTATAGTTTACGGGATATTGATCAATGCCTTTTCTGATGTTGGAAGGGTTAAAGAAGCTATTAGTTATGCTGATGAAATGAAAAGAGCTGGGTTGCCGGGCAACACAGTTATATATAATTCTTTAATTAAGTTGCATGCAAAAGTTGGCAACCTGAAAGAAGCACAGGAAACATATAAGTTACTTCAATCATCAGAAGAAGGTCCTGCTGTATATTCTTCAAATTGTTTGATTGATCTTTATAGTAAGCAATCTATGGTTGACCAAGCAAAAGAGATATTTGAGAGCTTAAAGAAGAATGGAACTGCGAACGAGTTTTCCTTTGCAAGGATGCTATGTTTGTATAAGAAAATTGAGAGGTTTGATGAAGCCATTCAAATTGCAAACCAGATGACCAAACTAGGACTCTTGACAGATTCATTAAGTTATAATAACGTGCTTGAACTGTATGCTGCTGCTGGGAGGCCCAAGGAAGCAATAGAGACTTTCAAGGAAATGATAAGAGCTTCCATTCAACTTGATGATTCTAGTTTCAAATCACTTAGAACTCTCTTGCTTAGACATGGAGCTTCAAGGCAGGCTGTTGACAAATTGCAAGCATTGATGAAAAAGGATGCTTCCTATGGTTTGAAGGCATGGTTGTCAGCACTGTCAAGTGTGCTTGAAATAGATGATTATGATAATGAATAGATATATTCTCTGCAAACTGGTCTTCAAAGACCGTGCATCGTTAGGCTTGCAAAGTTCAGTTGATCTATGCAAATGAATGGAGCTGGCATATAGTATAAGAATGGCATCAGTGCACCTGTCATTGGGATCATGGTATGCTTTATTTTAATCCGTTCTATGGCTTAATAGGGCCAATAAGAACTTGGGTTGAAGCTGTTAGCTGGGAAAGTAGACACAACATTTTAAGGTAATTCATCTAAATCTTGCAATACTGGACTGAGGTGTGGAGATCAACTTGTACTTTTGGCTAAAAGCAAAGCAAACCACTGAACTCTGAAGCCCTGACTTTGAAAGCAATGCCAGTAACAAGGAAGGCAAGCTACTTCCTTCAAATTGGGATGAATAAGAAAATAAAATGTAAATTTTAAAAAATTATTGTATATTACATGGACCTTTGTACATGTTTATCTCTTTTGAGAAAGTGAAATCTCATGGTCATTTGTGCTGCTCACTTTAGTAAAAGCACATTACTATTTGGGTGACGGTATGGTGAAAAGACTCTGGTAATGTGCTTTTCACCAAACACATTAGACTCTGGTTTTTCCCCTACAGGCCACAAATTCCTTCTATTAGAAGTAACCATGCTCGAGGGATTGTAAGGCACTAAATATGGACATCTCTCCCTTCTGATAGGGATTTGAGCATTAGTTTATCACGCTAACAGATTAGTCCGTTCCGTGATACTCAAACCCGACTGGCATATCAGACTTTTGCTAAGAATCCTTTTGCATACTTCATATCATATATGGATATTAATCTTGATATTATTTGTTTATCCATCCTAACTCTGGTTGTCGTTTTTTGGTTTGATCATGTAAATTATCTTTCTCAGAATATATTTAACTTGAAGTGGTTTGATCACATTAATTATTTTTCTTTGACTTTCGAAAGTCTAAATCCCAACATAAAGCTATTACATGAAACATTGCCATAATCTTGGCATGCATAATATGCGAGTCCAATTGAACCATAAACCCATAAAGAAAAATCCCTGTATAATCTTTCATATGACCATTCCATTAATGACATTGAAAATATAAATTAGTAAAGTTATGAAAAAGATATTATTAAATAATGAAAGGTATTGTAGAAAAAGAAATTATTGCTTGATTGAGATTCTAAAAATTTATGTCTTATGGGACAATTTTTTTTCTAAAAAGCCATATAATATGGGACGGAGGGAGTATTAAATAAGTATGATTTATGGGAAAACCTAGAAACTTTGTATCTTTAAATTGAACGAGGATAGATAAATCCACCGAGTTTCAATGAGTTAACTAAAAATCACTGCAAACAATCAAATCTAACTAGGCATTTTGGAGACAATCCACAATCAGCTTAGAGGCAAAAGTTAAGAATGTTATAAGCACAATTCAAACAACCTTGTCGTGAAAGACTAGTTTCAATATGTGGAAATTTACGGTAGCTGTCTTTCAATTGACAACATTTTTTTGAGAAGGGAACAATTTCTTATATAATTGGAAGGTAAAAATTGTTCCAAATGTCTCCATTATATCATTGCAATAACAATCATAGGTCTTCCTACCTACAGCTTTGATCTCTCGCTATGATTACATGGATGCCTTCTGTTCTGTCAATAATAACAAATAAGGAAAAAGAAAGAATAAAAAAGGCTACAATAGTGGTGGAAAAATAGCCCCCTAATAACCCATGCCACCCATTCCACCCATGCCACCTGGCATAGAAGGAACATCGTTATCTTCCTTTGGGAGTTCAGACACAATAGCTTCAGTTGTTGTCATCAAAGACGATACACTGCAGAGTTAATTGGCAATAAGTAAAGCTTCATATAACATATCAAAGACATGAATATCCACAGCTAATTTCTTTAACATCCTACCTGGCTGCATCAACCAAGGCGGTTCTGATCACCTTCAATGGATCAATTATTCCAGATTTCACCATATCAACGTATTCACCTAATTACAAAGCAACAGAAAAAAAAAGTTGACAACAGAATCAATAATCATTAATAATAATGTAAACGTTTGGTTGTTATACAAAAGTAAACACGGCCGCAAAAAAGAAAACGAGGAACACTGACCTTTGGCTGCGTCGTAACCAAGATCAGGATTTTCCTGTTCCAATAGTTTGCCAACAACAACAGCACCCTCAACTCCGGCATTTGATGCAATTGTGTGCACAGGTGTCTGCATTTTTTAATACAAGAGGAAGTAAAAACAGTGAGCAACTAAAATCGAAAATTTTGAAGTCGTATCAAAACGGTATTACGAGGCCTGAAAGAATGCAGCTCAACCAAAAGCAGAAAGCTAATCTGAAATCAGCAAAAGTGAAGAAAACACTAACCTTCAAAGCATTTTGAATAATCTGGACGCCTATCTTCTGGTCAAAATTGGCAGTTTGAAGCTTACTCAACTCATTTGATGCATAAAGGAGAGCAACACCACCACCTGTTCAAAACATATTTCAGATATAACTATTCTAGAAAGTAGAACTACGCATCCAGCTGCCAGTGCTGATAATTTACCAGGTACTATGCCCTCTTCTACTGCTGCCTTGGTTGCATTTAAGGCATCTGTCACTCTATCCTTCTTCTCACCAACTTCAGCCTCACTGGCTCCACCAATCTGTACAAATCAAGTTTCAGATGTTATTAGCTTTATCAGGACAGAACCTTAGGATGACATCTAGGTAAGGTAACAAACAATTAACTAAGGGCAACTTAAACAAGCACACCTTAAGCACTGCAACACCCCCAGAAAGCTTGGCTAATCTTTCCTGTAATTTTTCCTTGTCATAATCTGAAGTGCTATTTTCAATTGCCGACCTAATCTGTATACATCAAAATTCATCACATGAAATAAGTCAGAAACATCAATGAACAATCACACCTATCACTATATGAAAGCAGAATACTCCGACAATAGTAGAATCTAATCTGATAGGACATTCAAACAAACCTGCTCACATCTTTCCTCAATTGCTTTCTTATCACCAGCTCCGTCAAGAATGACAGTGTCATCTTTGGAAATTGTAATCTAAAACATTAAGAAAATTGTCAGGTTATCAAAATCATTTACCCTTGCATATTATCAGGCTAAAAGTGGGAAGAATTAAAATCTTTTGAGCTGAAACACATCTCTCAAGGAGAGTCTGCATCCTTTACCGAAACTGAAATCACGAACACTAACCAAGAAAGAGTACCAAAACTCAAACGTGAATTCAAATTCAAATGCTATAACAATTAAGCTAAATGGTTACCTTTTTGCATGAGCCAAAAATATCTAGATCCACTTTTTCAAGATTCATGCCCAGCTCTTCAGTGATAAGCTAAATGTATAGAGAAAACATATCATTCATGGGTTTGTAAAATGAGACTGAATATAGCAGCAACCTTATTATGAAAAGACGACTTACTTGACCTCCTGTAAGAACAGCAAGATCCTGGAGACCAGATTTTCGATTTTCACCAAAACCAGGGGCTTTGATGGCACACACCTAAAAAATATAACAAATACCAAATCAAATAAGCAAAACTAAAAATCCAAAATTTAATGAACATAAGAACAAGTTAAGGTACAGATAGGCAACAAACCTTGATACCAGCACGAAGCTTGTTTAGGATAAGAGTTGCAAGGGCATCGCTTTCCACATCCTCGGCAACAATCAACAAAGGTCTTTGTCTCTGGTGATGAAGTGTCGGTCAATATCAATATTTTACAATTCAATGCAAAATGATGCGAATAGCATTACTTTGTACTCACTTTCAAAGCCAACTCCAGTACTTTAACTATAGCATTTATACTTGAGATTTTCTTCTCATGGATTACGATAAGAGGATCCTCAAGTTCCTGTTGGCACAAACAGATGACATGGTTACACATGATACACATGGTGTTGTAGAAAGCATAGTTTTCAATCCCAGATAACCACATGTGGCTTCTAACCCTAAAAATGCTGTAGCAAGATGGCTGTAGTATTATTGAAAAACTAGATTTCCTTTAAATAATTTATGATTGATACAACACATATATAAGTGCTTAACAAGGAATTCCGAAAGTATTATTCAAAAATACTTCTATGCAGCTAAGTAGGGGCACATATAGAGATCATACACATTTCTGGTTCTTCTGGTTTGTTATGAAATACGGAGAAATGTAGCCACGGTCAAGCTTCATTCCTTCAACAACTTCCAACTCATTGTACAATGTCTTACCATCCTGAAACAGTTCATTAGTTAGGTCTCAGCATATCACGAAGTGCATAGCATAAACATTCAAACATGAACCTCTCTGGAGGATTAAAGGGAGGAAAAGAAAAGGCTCAGTAGTAATGAGTGACTGAGATGGAAAGCATGAGGAAGAAACACAAGGATGGGGCAGAACAATATCTAGTGTACAATATTACATGAGTACTACCCTGTCTAATAACACAAGTAAAACCCAGATAAGTGCTAAAGTTTGCAAGATGAGCATGTAAAAACTTACTGCAATTGTGATTACACCTTCTTTGCCAACTTTCTCCATAGCTTTTGCAATTAACTCCCCAATTTCTCTTTCCCCATTGGCAGATATTGTTCCAACCTATCATTGCAAAATGTTCAGCAAAAGATCTCACAGTCCTCAATGCTGTCTCCATCCTGTTGCCATTTGCCTATTAGATCTAGAAATTTGATACACATACCTGGGCTATTTCTTCAGAAGTGCTAATCATCCGTGCTCTGCTTTTCAAGTTTGTTACAACAGCATCAACAGCCATATTTATACCCCGCCTCAGGTCCATTGCGTTCATTCCAGCTGCAACTGATTTGCACCCTTCCGTAAATATTGCTCGAGTAAGAATTGTGGCACATGTTGTTCCTGCCAAAATTTAGATGATCATTACTCAGTCACAGTAACAACAAGACACATGTACCATATCAGCATGTCATTATGTCAAATGTAATCGTCTTTAGATTTGGATTTCTAACATCTATACCCTGTCCTAGGAATAAAGCATGAACTTCCATGGATAGAATAGCTTACCATCACCAGCCACATCATTGGTAGCATTTGCAACCTGCTTTACAAGACTGGCACCAATATTCTTGACTTTATCCTTGAATTCAATGCTCTTAGCAACAGTTACTCCATCTTTTGTCACTTTAGGGGCACCAAAATTTTGCTCAATCACCACATTACGCCCCTAAATTAACATTGACAACATGATCAACACCAACTAAATAATGGTATTACAATTGATAATTTGATATCAGCATTCCTACATCCCAAATTGGTGCCTTTCCCTCTTAAATATGAATGATCGAGTAAGAATCTGTGATCAAGATTATATAAAGTTTCATTCCCAGCCCTTACCCCTTATTCTAATATCTTTCCCCAGCAAACACAACAAAGAAATGAAAGATTTGTTAGTTTACCTTAGGACCCATAGTTACTTTGACAGCATCAGCAAGCTCTTCAACACCCCTAAGCATCAAAGCCCGAGCCTCAACACCAAATTTGATCTCTTTGGCCGCATAATTCCTAGTCCAGCCCACCCCACTTCCAATCTATGCAACACAAATTTGAAGAAAAAAACACAGATATTAAGCATGAAGGCATTACTAATCTCAAAACATTTACATCAAAGAAAGATGCTATTTAAACAAAAGTGTTTCACCTGTTGAACGTTGCTCCTAGCAATCCTGCATTTTTAAAAAAGAACAATAATTCATAGTTAGAGCAACTCGTGATATTTGGATATTCAATCACAAAGTATGCACAAGTAGGAAACAAATGTGGCTGGATCCATCTCAGACCCAACACTCAATAAATGAAAAAGTTGCAATTTTGATCCATATGAACAACTCAAAAGGGCTCTGCTGAAATAAAGAAGGACACTGCCAGTCTGACATTGATGACTTACCGAGCTTTGGAGGCAAGGGAGGTAGCAAAGCGATACATGGCGTGGCTGAATTGAGTAAGGCGCAATTGAGAAAATACTCGAGAAATTGCAGAAACTGGTGTAAGAGGAGAGAACACTGCTCGGTCCTTTTCAAGCAAAGGGGAGAGAACTGAGAAGGCTCTAGAAGAAGCAGCTTCTAGGGTTTAGGGTTTTACTTTTTTTTCCCTGCTCATTTTAGGGTTTTACTACTACTATTTATAATTATTATTATTATTTGTATTTATAATTTTTATAAAAATATTTGCTGTCATGATTTATTTTTTCAAATTTTATTTTGGCTCCTTTATCATTTTTTAGAGACTTAATTATTTTTTGTGTCAAGATATTCTATATTAGGTGACTCAATAGCGAGATAAGGTAAAAAAAAATTATGTGGTATAAAAACAGAAAATCATTTCAAAATTGAAATTCTAAAATTAAAACTGCATTTTAAAACTCAAAACTGAAACTGATTTTTATTTTTAAAATTTTCAAAACCAAAAATCACCCTGAATAGGGCCTAAGCTTCTAAACGTGTTTGTTTTTTGTTAGTTCTAATTTTCCCCTTTAACTTGTTTGCGATTTTCAGTCTCACCTTTCTCACTTGTTATCATTTCCTCATTGACATTATATTTTGGAGGAAATAACAATATGACTCCCAAAACTTTAAGGTGTTTTTGGATATAGCCCTTGTTTATATGTTTTGACACAATGTTTAAGGTCGATCCAAGAGTAAGAATAAGTCCTGACTTTAGGCCTAATATTTTATCATTAATTTTTACAAGGCAAAATAGTCTTGTAGACCTAACCTTAAAAATAAAAAGCTCAAACTAATGTTTTGCTTTAGGCCTCACCCACTAAAAAAGATTTTTCGACGCTAGCGACAAATCAACCTCCTATTATCACTCCAAGAATGATAATAATCCACAACTTTGAGGGATGTATTTGCCACTAAAGTTTGAGAGCATATCTATATAGATTCAACATATTTCTTAGGGATTAGTTGCTTCCTGCTCATGGTGAAACAACGATTGAGTCGATCGATCATGAATCTTAAAATTTGGTTTTCAAGTCTAACGACTCTACAGTTATTGCAATGGTGCATCTGTTGTAGAGAGAATACAAACTCAAATTTTAATTTTTATGAATATTAAAAAATAGTGATATAATTAAACTTATATAGAAATTTTATCATAAAAAGTCAAATATGTCTCTCTCATTGTTACTAAACTCAGATCGACCAGTTCGACCGAGAGCCGGTGGTATGATCAGTCCGTACAAGTAATTGAACTGATCTGGTCATTTACCATGTCAACTTTGAATCAATCCAGTGACTCGATTGGTTAAACTGGTTGTACCCAGCAATATTGTAGTTTTTTCTTATTGCAAAATGATGTTGTTTTGCCCGTTGTGAGAGTGTTTGTTGAAAACAAAATCTTTACCTTATTGTGAGGGTGATCATTGATCAAGTTATGGTAAGATTTTTCATAGTTTTTTCAAGCAAGAAATTAATATATATATATATATATATATATGTATATATCATAATTTTCTAACTGTAACCGAGTCATGCGGTTCAATTAGTGACTCACTAGTCCGACCAATGGCCCACTAACCGCCTTTCCCGAGTTGATGGCTGGTATGGGTTTTATAACACAGTCTCGCCACCCTTCTTCCTATCCATTTGTTGCATGTTGGTGTTTCACATCTTTCCTTTTGATCTCTCTCTCTCTCTCTCTCTCATCACCCCATCATGTCGCACAGTAACACCAAAAACAATCGTGTGCACCACTGTTGAACTCGTTGTGTCCCATCCTCTCTATTCTCACAATGTCCCATTGTTGTAATGTGAGCTTTGTTGTTTAACGACAATGAGACATAGACCGATAGAGGTTATTTTTATTCTGTTTGGTAAAAAGTTGCGGATAGCGGTAATCTAGCGGATAACAGATAGCATACGAGCTAGCGGATAGTGGATAAGCTAGCTGATAGCAAATAATGTGTTTGATAAAACTATCGGTTGGACTAGCTGATAAATGTAAAATGACATAAAAAGTGAGACGCAATCCGCTATCCGCCGGCGTTTGAAAAAACGTTATTTGAAGTAGTGTTTGAAAAAACGCTATTTGAAGTAGTGTTTTAAAAAACACTATTTGAAGTAGTGTTTGGAAAAACGCTAAGTTAAACACTAGTACTTACCAAACACATGTACTCTTCATCTCCTAGTTTCATCCGCTAATTTCATTCGTTATCCGCTAGCGGATGGAACACCCCAAACAGAGAGCCTATCATTTCACCTCTTGCTCTTTGTTTTATAGCAGAGGAGGGTGGATTCTTAAAAAAAATGAATAACCTTAAAAGTGAATTACGAGATGAGTTGCTAAAAAATGGCTTTAAAAGAGATATCTTAACTGTGAAAGAAGAAGAGCAATTAGTATGTTAGGGTCCTTGTTTTTCTAATGGAGAAGAGCAAATTGAGTCAGCTTATTTGTTCAAAATAATTGGATAACCTTAACTCTGAGTACACTTTGTGATATTGAAAATGCTTGTAACTCTGGGTACAACATATTTACATGGTATTAGACTTATTATTTTTTGTGAAAAGAAACAAGGGGATGGGACATCATAGACACCATTCTGCTTTGATACACTTCATTTTATATCACTACATATACTTTCCTAGTCACATGAGTTGTATGATTATTTTTAAGGCTGTCCAACTCAACCAATCTATTAAGAATACAAAGTAAAATGCTTCTCACAACCCATAATCTGATGTGTCGCAATGGGAGCAATCCAAGGAGAAAAATATTAAATTCTCTTCTTAAATGGCACCTCCTATTCATACCGATTTAAATGACATTCTAAATGGCACCTCCACTATAATAGGAATGTTATAATTGCTTTTAAAATCTCATTGCTATTGTAACTTAACTATACATTAAAGTGCTATTTAATTGATTTAAAAAATTGGATTGTCCTAATTGGAATATTTCTTGCCAAATTCAAATACATTGTAGAGAGCACATTCCGGGGTCCTATTAAAATATGTTCTGCACTGTACTTCCGACCTTGAAGGGTGGTCCGAGGTAGTTAGTGGTTGATGTCCTTAGTCAATGACTGTATTCGATCCAGCTGGTGTTCACTACAAGAAAAACTGGATTTTCCGGCGACCAAAATCCGCCGGAAATGACCAAAATCCGCCGAAAATGTGGACTTTCCGGCGGATTTTTGGCGCCGAAAAAACCCTCGTCGTAAACAGTTTCCGGCGGATTTTTGGTAATTTCCGGCGGATTTTAGTCTCTTTTTTTTTGTCAATTTTTTTTTTTTGGAAAATCCGCCGGAAATTACCAAAAATCCGCCGGAAAATGTTTTTTTTAAAAAAAAATTTCCGGCGGATTTATGGTAATTTCCGGCGGATTTTCCAAAAAAAAAAAACTTTTTTGACAAAAAAGAAAAATCCGAATATTTTAAAAAAAATTCTGAATTTTATAACTTAATATGTGTTTTAAATAAAAGTCAAAAAACAAAATTAAAATCAAATGTTGAATGGTATTGTTGAAATAGGAAAGAATAAAAGAGAATATGAAAAGAAATAATATATGAGAGAATAAGAATGAGGAATTATGAAGAAATAAGAATAAAATAGTGAGATGAAGAAGGAATAAGAATAAAGAAGTGAGAATGAAGAAGAAAGGAGAATTATAGAAGAGAGATATGTAGAGAAATTTTTGAAGATTAGAGAGTATGAGAAAGAAGAAGAAAGATAAGATAGAGAAAATGTAGAAGAGAATGAGAAGGAAAGAAATAGATAAATGAGAGAATGAGATGAGTGTAGGAGAAAGTTGTATTTATAGACGAATTTTTTTCCCTCTGAATTTTTCCGGCGGATTTTTTTCCCTCCAAAATTTTCCGGCGGATTTTTTCAAATTTCTGGCGGATTTTCGAAAAAAAAAATATTTTTTTTTGGAAAATCCGCCGGAAATTACCAAAAATCCGCCGGAAATTTCCGGTAACATTTCCGGCGGATTTATTAAAATTTCAGGCGGATTTTTCCAAAAAAAAATTAAAATTAAAATTCCGCCAGAAAGTCCAAAAAATCCGCCGGAAAGTTTCTGTGGGATAAAAATCCGCCGGAAACTACCGTAGGATCAAATCCGCCGGAAATCCCTCAATTCCGCCGGAAAGTTTCCGACGGATTTATATCCGCCGGAAAGTTTTGGACAGTAAATCAACTATTTCTTGTAGTGGTTGTACCTGCAAAGTCACTCCGATGCCAAAGTCAGTGGAGTAGTTTTAGCAAAGTAATAAATGAGAGAATGGTCACTATTAATGAGGCAATGAATGTTGTATTTATAGAGTGGGGTGGGGTTGATTCCAATGAATCAGGACCGTCCGATCTGGTGGTTTGATCTGAGCCCTTGATGTTCGGACTGGGCCCTTTAGATATTGGGCTTACAAGGGGTGTGAATAGATGTCAAAAAAAGGGGTGTATATGGCAAAAAGCCATTCCATATAACAAAAAATCAAATTCAGATATTCAAAACTTAATTCTATATAATTATCCTGCATTTAATATTTTTTTCATAATTAAAAAATTACTAAATACTAGACAGTTATATATTATCCTGCGTTTAATATTTTGAATTCAAATTAATTACCTTTGACTTCAAATTCAAATTCCCAATTATTATTAATATTAAATATTAATACATTCAGTTTTGAATGTTGAATTAGTATTAATAAATTGAAATTTTAAAATTCAAAATTCAAATTATTGAAACCATGAAACCATTATATGCATACCATCAAACGTATTAAACATATCTCTTTCAAATTGAGAAGTTTTTGGTGTCAATGATTAAAAGCCTTAATATAATTTCCATTTTCATGATTGCAATTAATTTATTATTCAAATTTTGAATTTCTTAAATGTCCTAATTTTTCCTCTCTTCTAATTTTGATGCATTGTCATTATGTGTCTTTCGAGTTTGTCATAGCCACTTAAGAGATTACCACTAGTGTTTTTTTTGCTTCCAAGACACACATTTGTGGTTGAGGTTGCATGAGACACCATATTTGTGGGAAGAGATAATGTATCATTTCTTTTTCCTGTTTTAAGTTATTATGATGTCTTTCTTTTTTTTTTTAAAAAATTTTTCGGTTTTGTTATTCTTATTTGTTCACTTTATCTGTTATGCTTTATTTATAGCTTTTGTTATTTTATGAATCAGATTGGGTCCTTCCTTTTTGGTGATGAACATCATTTAGATGCAAAAAACATATTCGCATATTTGTTTTTCTTTTGCAAGATGACCAAAACCTTACATCACTATCTCAATGAATCCTTATAGCATTTTCCTTTTGCTACTTTTTAAAACATACACTAAATCATAAATAAACAATTCACAATATATGTTCTTAAATAAATATACCAAGGAAAAGTGACTTAAAAAGGAATTTTGTTGTTAAGTCATTTTTGCTTGGTATATTAATGGAATGGATTAAGAACAAAATTCCTTTTTAAGTCACTTTTGCTTGGTATATTAATGGCATTGCCTTTTGTGTTTCGTGAGGGCATTGAAGCAGGTGGCATGAGGTTGTAATTCAGGATTGTATCCGCTATTTTATATGTTTGTTCTTGAGTTTCGAATGATATGATTTTTATACATAAATATGTGACCGTAGTTAACACCTCTTTGGCCCCTTTGAATATTTGAGAAACCTAAACTTTAGAGTGAATTATTTAGTGCGCTTTGAAGCCGGGAAACAAATTGCAATTGCATAGTATTTTTTGGTATAAAAAAGATTACATTATCCTGATAAGTTTATCAATATGCCTTTCAGAATAAAGGGAAGACCACATATTTATCATCTAAGGCAACTTTACCCCACTCAAGGTCTAATATCTTCCCTTATATTATTGACTTTCTAGAATTTGATTCTTCTAAAATAAGGGATGCACAATGTAGAGGTTAAATGTTTTTTAATATGGCAAAATTTGATTTTCAAATCAGTTTATTGGGACAGAAACCACTTTTAGATTTGGCACTATAGGCCTTACATATGAACACACGTAGATATTTGATCATGTAGATGGAACTACTAATTTTGTTGAATTCGTTGTCTTTATACTTCTATTCTCTTCTTTTTCCCATTATTATTTACATCATTAATTTCTTTACACTAATGATTATTACTAATTTTGTTGAATTCATTTTCTTTACACTACTAATGTTATGTGACTTTTCTTTGTTAAGATGACAGTTATTTATCTCAGCATTTTTTAGCATGTTTCATATATGTCAACACGTATTAGCTATTCTATATGACTAGTGTGAGTAACCCGTGCCATGCACGGGTAAACAATTTATGGTAAAAATTAGCACTTAAGGTTAGGGTAAATTTTTTTTTTGACATTTTAAAAAATGGAAAAAGAAAATGGAATACACAGATGCCGTAAAATTTCATTAGTAAATTTTTTTGTAGAAACACCATAAAAACTCATAGATTCTAGCTGCTCATAACTACTACTCCGTTCCTTATTATTTGTCGCTTTTAGGGAAAAAAAATCTATTTACATGTCATTTGCAAATTCCAATGCAACACTTATTATTGTTTTGTCAATAATATCGTCAAATATTTTTTGCAAAGAGAGAAACAGATAAAATAAGATAATAAATTATTAAGGGTAATATAGGTAAAAGAGATTTAAATGTATCAAAAGTAACAAAATTTGTTGATCTTATTGGTACGTGTAAAAAGCAAAAAAGCGACAACTAAATAAGAACGGAGGGAGTAAATTGTTAATTTTCTATTAATATTATTACTATTGTGTCGATATCATTTAATTTTGAAATATAATTTTTTTTGACCAAGTTTTAAATAATTTGAATTAAATACTTTATTGTAATTTTTAAATATAGCATAACATTATGGATAGTTTGTAAGTGAGTAAAAGAATTAATTGAATTTAAGCTAGTAAGTGAGTGACAATACGGTTTTAGTTGCATTTGGGCTAGTAAGTTAGTAAGAAAGGTTGTAAGTCAATTAATCGTAGTGTTACGTGCGGTTTGGTTTGGTTTGGTTTCTGTAATCAAAACTGTGAACCAAACCGAACCGCTCGGTGCAATGAAAAAAGAAACCGAACCAAGCCAATAAGAAGCGGTTTTTTGCGGTTTGGTTTGGTTCGGTTTGCGGATTTGTACTGGTTTGGTTCGGTTTTGAACACTCCTATTAATGGTTATGTTATATTTATTTTTTTTACACAATGTTATGTTATATTTTTATAATTTTATGTTTTTAGAATCAAAGTGATTATAAATTCTTAAGTTATTCTTAATTTATAATTCCACAAAATATTTTCCTTAGTTAAAAGGTAAAGAAAATATATAAAAAAATCATTGACCAAAAATTAATTGTTTCAAATTAGCTATTTTTTTTACTGAAGCAATTGGCTATTATTATGTTCCTTGTAATTTTCATTTTGATAAGTATACGTGTATCCTAGGCAAATATAAAAAAGAGGATGAAAGCAATCATCAATTTTTGGGTAAAGATCAAACAGCACTATCATTAGAATGTATAAATATAATTATAATTATAATTATATAATATAATATGTCTACCTATTTGCAACTCAATATCAGTGATTTCCGTTTACCCCAATATATCTTCTTTTCGACACAAACCCCTAATTTTTTTTTTCTCACAAAAACCAATTAGTTGAATTGAAACCAACCGGCGAACATAAAAAGGGAAAGTAACCCTTGACATACCGTCGTTCATACCGTCAAAAAGGAGGAATTGTTTCATTTTGATTTCCTACCATACATATATATATATGTGTGTGTAATAGTATAATACCATGATTATACAGCAATACAACAGTTTAAATATTGATTTCTTACCATATATATATATATATTAATTTCTTACCACATATATATATATATATATATATATATATATATATAATAGTATAATACCATGATTATACAACAATACAACAGTTTAAATATTTCAGTTAAGTATTATTTATGCCTCACAATTAATAGTAGCTAAAAGTGATGCATGTATCATGGGTTTATTGACTGCCAATAAAATATAATAATTGGATGTAGTATTTTGGAGTATAGGTTATTATGCCTATTTTAGATATAGTGCTTTTTTGTTTGAGCAAAAAACAAAAGTGAGACCTATTGTTCCTAACGGGTCTTGTGGTGGAATAATTGGAAAGGGAGGTGCTACCATTAGGTGTCATTCCTTTTATATACCAGAACTATTATTTTTTACGTTCTTTAGAGATGGGAGTAGGAAGCTTTTCTTATGTATTCTTTGGATCTTATCAGGTCATTCACTGAACCCTCTCAGGCTGGAAGTAAGATATCTCCTCAAGATAATACTACTATAAACAGTATGATAGTATAGTGACATTGACAGGAACTCTGGATGAGCAGAAGCATGCGGTTGATTTAATTGTTTCTGTATTAGCAGAAGATCGTCGTTATTCACAGTCCATGACTTATCCGCTTTCATATTCTGGTTAGTGTCATTTATTTATACCGTGAAATATCTCTTATCCTTTTTTCTGTTTGGTTATAAATGTTAGTGTATTTCCCAAAGTAGTCAACCCAAGATTTAATCGTGAGATGAACTGTCTTATTCATATATATATATATATATATATATATATATATATATATATATATTATTGAGTCATTCAACGTGCCATATGATATTTGAAACATATATGATACTATAGCTGAATTATAGCGGAATAATATGATGCGAGTATAATTTGTCTTGCATGATTTCATTCCTGTTTAATATACTAATGCCACCTTAATTGAAGAATGGCCTTTTTATTAAATTCCTTATAAAATCCTCTCTTTCAATAAGTTCATAAGTTGTTGTAAATCGTTCTGAAAAAAGGAACTCTTGACATTCGAGTAAAATAGTAAAATTTATTCCGTGCTCAAGACGCACAAAGATAGACGACAACTTTAGTGTCGTATAACGATACTGAATATTAAGAAACTTGTAAATGATGTGGTCAAACCACATCTAACATGAAACACAACCAAAAAGACCCTAACACTTAGGTAAAGTTAACCATAACAATGTACTTAATTTATTTTTAGAAAACAAAATTTAACTCCTTTCGTCTGGCTTTATTGAAAGACATCACAATTCCTCGCTGCTGATTCAAAAGCTCAGTCCTTTTCCTTCTTGATCTCCTTGATCATGTGGACACCCGACCCAGATGGGGAATTAGCAAATGGACATGGCCTCTTGATGGCGGTAGTGTTCGGACTTTCATGACATAAGTCAACAACCTCAATCTCAGATGAAGCCTTTGGAACATTGTTGTCAGTTTTGAGAAAACTTCTCCATAAGATCCTGTGGTTTGTTAAAAAATATATAGGTCAGTAAAATTGTGATGTTGTCCCCTAGTTAACATGTTACAGAACACCACTTATATAAAATACACCTGAGTTACTGCTGAAATGGGGTGGTTGACTCCATCAACAGCAGTGGAGGTGTTGAGTGCTCCAGCACTACTGCCCTGTGTCATGTTAGAAATTAACAATGAGAATAATTGGAGGCAGGAATTTAAGCGTGTAAATAGACTATAAAAAATGATAAAGAGTACAATCCTGACACTTGGTGTTATAACAAACGTAGCATGGCCCCTTCACTACATACCTTATCATTCATTATATTGTTCTTGAATTTTTTAAGCGACTCCTCTTCCCCATCGGCCGCGCGCACACGAAAGGTCTTCTCCCACCTAGTCTCTGTGCGTCCATCGCACAGCACTTTGAAAACAAACGACCTTCCAATGAGGCCAGCGATTTCATCCGGAAACCCAAACGGACTGGGAGTCTACATGTTACAGATTGAAAGAGCTAGTTAGATGTTGTTCAAATTATACTTTAAAGATCTTATATTAGTTCAAGTCGAGGGTTTACATTTGCAGAATCAAGCAGGGCTGCACATGACTTCCCAATTAGAACACCAGCTTCACGATCAAACATCACAAAAGTAGATGTCCCGGTTTCATCACTAACAGAGAGATGTAACAAATATCTATGGAAGATATTATTTAAAAATAATATGTCAATAAAATACTAAAATGCAATTCGTATTACTTGTTATTTGATGCAAGTTTATTCAGGACAAAAGAATGGTCCTATAATTACCTGGGAGTAACATGTACGACATGCTTGTTGCATTTCTCACAAAAATAGACATTCTCGTCTGGGTAAACTTTTTTGTTACATCTGCAAGCGGTATACCACCACTCCCCGTTACCAGCAATGTTCTCCACAGTGGCAAATACAACAAATGTTGCTTCCTGAGAGTATACAGTGGGAACAGGGACAAATACTTAAATATGAATCGATGACCTAAATATAGAGTTCACGTAAGATTTAAGTGCATATCATAATATTAACCTTTTTATTTACAGTCTTTGAGCTGTTGAATAGTTGCACGTTGGGTCCCACTAAACAAATCAGGTGTCTCAGTTGCAGACTTCCCAGACTTGCCTTCAGAGAGCTTACTCAAAATAGTGTTTGGAGATTCGAATGTATCGGTCATGCTACATTTTGAACACGAAAAAAAGCACTAAGAAATTGGAATACATAATATATACTGATTAGAATGTGCGAGTATGAATCTATACAAAAATAAACTTATGGGGTGTGAGGCAAACCTATTTCTGAGCTCAATAGCCTCCGGAATATCTGGGTTTATCAGGAGCCGTGAAGCATGCATTCCGCTATTGATGGTTATCTGACCTACAAATGGAAACACATGTCAAGAAGATGAGGTGATTATAGTATACGGTATATAAGCACAAGTCATTGTTCAATATTGTTTGTGACAATAAGGTATTCACATTATGTTAGTGTAGTATACAGTTCATTGTGTATTACCTTGAAAGAGTTTAACCCTAGCAAAAGTGATTGCAACAATTGGATGGCTGGCCTCACCCGCGATTAGGAAACCAGTGAGTTCGTCAACCAAAGCACCGAACAAAGTAATCTTGAATCGATAGCTGTTTAAACGTTCAAACAATATCGGGTTTGATTACATGGCAGTTAGAATCAGTTTACATAAGTTATGGAATTCATAACTAACATACGTACCCACGATTGTCCAACTCTATCACAACCAACTTCGACATCTCACCATTAAAAACATACGGAAATTGTGATCCGACTCCAATGAGGACACCTATGACATCTTAACCCAAAACAAAAAATAAAAGAAATGTTGGCCTAGATTTAAACATTCAAAAACAAATATAAGATGAACAGCATGGATATATGTATTATGATACATACCAACCAGGTAGTTTCTATCGAAACCCTTTTTCAAAACAATCAGAAGGTCGGGTAAAGGTGTGCACATAAGGTGGCACTAATTCCATGTCAGCCCTCTTGAGCAAAGTTCCCATTTTAAAATTCAATCTCCATTGATGATCAGTTGAGCGGAACTCGCCCTCATTTTCAACAACTTCAAAGTTTCTCATGTAATACACGACACCTTCACATAGTTCTTTTTCAAACTTGTAAATCAAGGATTTTTTGACCGTGGCAGTCATTTTTGTACCCTGAGGAAGGCTGATGTTAGCATATCCATTTATATTTGGTGAATCAAAATGAGGAATAAGCACAACTATTTAAATAGGAAGTCTAACAACTAAATATGTTTATTTATATTTATGTTATACGAAGAGCTGGAAACAGAATTATTTGTTGAACAATACCTGTGTGTCAATCAGAACCAACTCGATGACGAAAGGCAGATGCTTGTTGTATTGGTCAAGTACTTTCCAGAACCTCACCAATCTCAGAAGTAAGTTTCAGTTTTGTCTGCTATTGTCAACAGCAGAAAGGAGATCAATTGCATTGGAATTGGTGGCTGCCATGAGGAGATGCATTGCACAGATAATGAAGTGAGGTTCTGCAAGTATGTGGATGCTAGACTGGAGGTATGAAGTGTGCATTATATAGGAAATAATGGGTTGACTTGATAACACCAAATATGACAATTTCTGATATAAAATCAGGACAATAGTAATCTTGCTTTTATTCTGAATTAACAAATGAAATTGCATAGCCGAAAATCTGGTGATTGCATATGTAAAATAGTCAAATTACCTGTCAGTATATTAATTATTATTGATCATTGGTTTGAATTTACATAAAGGAGTAAGGGTGGGTTAATTGGTTAGTGCAAGCTACAAATTACAAATGGCAGTTACGATTTATTCCACTTTTTTTTGGGCAGAAATTATTTGTCTTTATTTATGTTTAAAGATGGAAGAATAACATTTTTTATGTTTTTGTACTCAGATTAAGCATTCTCTATTTGAATTAATAGTATATTATTTATTTTTGATTAAGCATTCTATATTGTTACATCTGGTGACCGGTTATGTTAATGTAGTATACAACATATTATTTATTATTGATTAAGCATTCTCTATTTGAATTGAAATTAAGCATTCTCTATTTGAATTCAGAATATCAAGATTGAATTGAAATTGAGCATTCTCTATTTGAAATCACAATTTGAAACAGTTAAATCTGGATTTATGGTTATATTAGTGGACTACAGTATATTATTTGTTATTGATTATTGTTTTGAATTTAAATATAAAAATTAACAATAATTTAAACATAAATGAGTAAGGGTGGGTTAAATGGTTATTGCAAGTTACAAATTACACATATTGGTTACGATTTATTACAGGTTATGTGGCAGATATTATTTGTCTTTATTTGTCTTTAAAGTTGACAGAATAATATGTTGTATGCTTTTGTCCGAAAATTAAGCATTCTATATTTGATTGAAGACATTTTGAATTTGAAATTTCAGTAAGTAAAACATTATGAATTGCCATATATGCTTTGACTTTGAATGACAAAAAACACGTTGCTGTATTTTAGGCTATATATACGTTATACATTTAAAAGTTTATTTCTATTACATTTATTACTATTATTTCTGTTGTATGACTACTTAATTGCAGGTACACGTCAGCGTTGTTTGGCATTCTGGATGTTATGGAGATGACATGTGGCGGAAAATTAATGGAGCTAAATTCCTAATTGTATTATCTATAGATACGATGATGCTAATTGAGTGATTGTTATATGAAACTTAATTACATGACTAATATATTTTATTTCTTTTGGTGATGAAGGATGGAAGGAGCTATTCCTACTAATGTTAAGTAACTCTAATCATCTCAAGTGCAAAGAAGTAGAGTTTGAGATGGTTTGGATCTCTTCCAGCTAATTAATCAATGTCTTAAGTTCAAATCCAACCTTGGGATTACATAGCTTAAGTAAGAACTTTACCATAATAGTAAAAGCATGTGGCTATTAGAAGTTGAATACATCTTATTCTATTGCTTATCAAGTTTTATGTATAATCTATATCTTACATCAATGTATTATGCTACTGCTGTTGAAAATCTTTATCATTAGTCTGTTAATTTCTACATCGTCAAATCAGTTTAACATTAAAACCAAAGTTCAAAGTTTCCGCTATTGGATGGAGCTTAAAATCAGTTAATTCTTTTTTTTTTTTGCTTACAACATAAACAACTAACCATATTGATTATAAAATCACTATTTCATAGCATATTTTAACAATTTAAATATAATCAATATTACATTTTTCACTCGGCTATTCTATTTATTTTCTCCAGAATTTGTTTTAATTTGATACTTTAAAACGAAACTGCTCCCCGTGCATCGCACGGGTTACATACTAGTTTTATTAAAAAAATAATGTTCACAATACATTTAGAAATATAATGAAATCCATTGGAGAGGAGCGTAAGAGGTAGATACTTTTGTTAGAGCTTAGCGTCCACACTACTATTTATTTGCTAGAGCGGAGTGTAGACGCTTCCTACTAAGTGTATGTGAATGAGTAAATTCTCAATTTCATCTCTGAACTATTACACTCTCATTCTCTCTCTCTCTCTTTTATTTGATTCTTAAAATATATAAATATAACAAATAGTCCCTTAATTACTTTCTAAATAGTTAAGAGAGTGGATAGTTGAAAGACTAAATTGATGAATTTAAAATAGTTTAAGGATTATTTAGAGGATTTTTATAGTTTAAAGACTAAATAAGAGATAAGGGTCTACTATTCTCATTTCTTGGTACCAACCAACGACCAACACACTCATTAGAAACCTGAAGAAACAAAACAATTATTTGAAATCCCAATCCACAAATCAACATAGGACAGCTTTTTAAGATAGTCAAGGTTTTCTTTTCAATCCTTTGATTGTTCATCTTTCGTTTCAAACTTTTCTTGGCTAACAAGCGATGGCCAGTACCAGGAATGTTCCGTATTTTTCAGCTATATAAAGCTAGCAGTGTCGTTTTAACTTTTAAGGAACCAAACAAACATTGGCTTAAAAAGATATTGGAGCAATATTAAAGCATGGAAGATGTTAAGTTATTTGGTCTATGGTCGAGTCCATTTACCCAGAGAGTGGTGTGGGCACTAAAATTAAAAGGTATCACTTATGAATACTTTGGTGAAGATCTCGCAAACAAGAGCAACTTGTTATTACAATACAATCCAATTTACAAGAAGATTCCAGTTCTTGTACATCATGGAAAACCATTAGCAGAGTCAATGGTTATTGTCCAATACATTGAGGACACTTGGCCTCAAATCCCTTTGTTACCTCAAGATGCTCACCACAGGTCCAATCTTCGTTTCTGGTCAAAATTCATCGACGAAAAGGTAACAAATATGCAAACTTTAATTTTGTAGCAGCATTTTGAGAATCAAACTGGTTCGAGCTGTTCAACCGGTTGAATAAGGCTTCGGTATATCAGGTGGTAGGTTCAATCTCAATTGGACCGCGCCCAAAATTGGATGGAATCGCTTTGAACTGTTCGGATTGATTTATTTTTTGCCTTTTATATTTATTTTTTCTCTAAAATTTATATTTATTTATTTATTAGTCACCGGTTCAATTATGGTTGAACAGAATGAACCAATTAAACCATGATCGAAGGACTTGCTAGTTCTAACTCCGCTATGATTTTAAAAACATTTAGTATTAACTTTCGTTGTATTAACCTATGAAACTGCGACACAAATCGAACAAGACACAAACACATGCACGTAGATACAAATAAAAATTTGAGAAAATAGAAGTGATTGAATATAACCAACAACCACAATCATGTATGTCAGTGTCATGTCGAACAATAGACACAATACGATTTCAATTTGAAGTGTCGGTCATAGATGTGACAAACATTTATACTAGAAAATAGGCAACATATATCTCCAGGTCCCATAACTTATTTATTTGTAACGAATAGGTCCCTTAACTTTTTTTTCTAACGCATAAGTCCCTTAACTTATTTAGTTGTAACGAATAGGTCCCTTAACTTTTTTTTTGTAACACATAGGTCCCTTAACTTTTAAAATCGTAACACTATTGCCCCTTTTAACTCATTTAAGGGAGAGATTTTAAGGGGCAACGGTGTTACGTTTTTAGAAGTTAAGGGATCTATGCGTTACAAAATATAAAGTTAAGGGACCTATGCGTTACAAAAAAAAGTTAAGGGACCTATTCGTTACAAATAAATAAGTTAAGGGACCTATGCGTTACAAAAAAAAGTTAAGGGACCTATTCGTTACAAATAAATAAGTTAAGGGACCCCGGGAGATATTTTGCCTAGAAAATAATACTCCTATACGGTGATCTTTGATTCTTTGTCTAAATTATGAGTTACTATTTTGTTTTATCACAGACAATGCAAATGATGGAATTTTTTCTATATGATGGAGAAAGACAAGAGAGAGCAATAGAAGTGACGTTAGAAACTTTGAGAGTTATAGAAAAGGAAAGTGGGCTCAATGAAAAGAAATTCTTTGGTGGAAACACAATTGGATTGGCAGACATAGCCTTGGGATGGGTTGCACATACTCTACCTATAATGGAAGAAGTGGTTGGAGTCAAGTTCATCACACCTCATGCTTTTCCTTACCTTCATTCTTGGGTGGGGAGGTTCTTGGAAATTCCTGCTATAAAAGATAATCTCCCACCTCACAAGTTAGCAGTCGAGTATTTTAGGGAAAGGAGGAAGGTGTTTCTTGCAATGGCTACTCAAGCCTCTCATCATCATCACTAGAATTTTGTACTCATGATTTATGGACAAATAACCAAGAGATTTTTTTCTTTTTTTTTTCACTCATTTTTGTTGAGTCAAAAAAATGTGGTGTATTTTATGGAAAAACTCACATTTGTGATTGCATTAGGTGAATAAATGATTCACAGGGATAAAGACAATGGAGTCATGGAGAGCATTTGTGAAGCAAGAACTGAAATTTGATATGTGAAATCTAAGCATTCACATAAAAGATGGAATAAATTCAATTTTTTAATTACTTCTCAAAAAATTAATTTGTTAAAGAAAATATTTAACTATGATGTTATTGAAGACTACGAAAACACCGACATGCTTGGCATGCCTCCATTTTGAAGAAAATGAGAAGTTTGTGTATTTAATTGCATGTTGTTTCTCACGATCAAGATTGTTAAAATTAAATATGGTGGAGAGATGTTTTATGTATGGCGTGGGTTCATGCATTTGGCTATAATAGATTTGAATTAGAAATATACAGATTAATAAATCGGAGAGTAAGTTTACTCATAAAAAAAGAAATTACATTTCCTGGCTGACAAAATGTTGCGAAGTTCGGAGAGCAACAACGAACTAATGATTAGAATTATCAAGACAGTTGGACGACACATCTCTCTTACAAATTCTTTAACTCATTCTTAGATGTGGGAATAACCACTCACACTTGAATCCCAACAATCAAGTGTGAGCAGTTATTCCCATCATATCGTAAAGAAGAATTTGAACCATATATATATGTATAACTTTGATCTCTCTTCCTTCGCAAAACTAGGTAATGCGAGACTCCTTCAAGATGCTCAATTCCAAGATTAAGGTGTTGACATTGAGTGATTACACATTTCAAGAGGCAAAAACAAACAAGTGGGTAGAGGAAAAAGTTAAAAAATTAGACACTTGGGTTCAATTTTTGATACATAGAAAATAATAGTCTGAACCAAAAAGTTATGCTATTAACTCTTTTATTCTTATAGTTATAGCTATAAATCTATGCTATTTGAAAAACAAAAAATATATACTATTTTCTTCGTTACTCTTAGCCTACAAATCTATGCAAAACGGTCAATACAAGTGAACAATACTCAAACTTCACAATCAACAATGAACAGAGGAGTTTAACAAAGTTGTAATCCAATTAAAATGAGAAATAAAATTGTTAACGAAACAAAGGCTACATGTATGCAATGTATGATCACAAAGTAAAACAAAAAAAAAACACTAAACAGGTCATGAATCAGATACTAAAAGTTCATTCCAAATGATATCCATGTCTAAGGATGGCATTCTACTTAACTGAACAGCTTCCACATCCAATAACTCATGATGATGATGATGATGATGATGAACACTTTTGCTTCTTTCAATTGTATCAGCTCCAAACTTCCACTCCTTTATGGTAGAATCCTTGCCATTCTTACTTTTCAATTTTCCACTCTCATCATTGTTCTTATTATTTGACTTTTCTACTGAATCATCAGTTGACTTACTATAAGAAGATTTAGAAACACTACCTTGTGATGATATTGCTTGTAATTTAGCTTCAACAAGTGCAGCAGTAGTTCCATTCAAAGAATTAGCCTGAATAACATGCTTTAGATCT
The DNA here is from genome assembly GCA_963573325.1 of Astragalus glycyphyllos. Classification (NCBI taxonomy): domain Eukaryota; kingdom Viridiplantae; phylum Streptophyta; class Magnoliopsida; order Fabales; family Fabaceae; genus Astragalus; species Astragalus glycyphyllos. The sequence continues at coordinate 62,512,459 of OY754309.1, forward strand.
GGAAAATTTAACTGTGCACATTCTCCTCTTAGTATATATGCTGCTGTATCATATGCAATAGCAGCATCTTCAGCTGTTTCAAAAGTCCCTAACCAAACTCTTGTTCTGTTTCTTGGTAATCTTATCTCAGCAACCCATTTTCCCCAGTGTCTTTGCCTCACACCTTTAAACAACTTTCCTCTTCCACCACCATACTTAAATGGCTGAGTCCTAGTTACATTCAACCAATTCTCATTGAATGACTTGGACTGCAGATTTGTGTTTGTTACATTCTTGTTCATTTTGAGTGAATCATTAATGTTTGCTTGATGATGAATTAGGCCAAACTGTGACATTGGATATGTGGAGTTTAAAGTCAAATTTGGAAATATGGGTGCAACAGAAGAAGAAGAAGAGGCTAAAGAATTTGCTGGCTCATCAGAAATTGGTGTAGTAGTTAATGCTGGGAGAGTTTCTAAAAGACTTAGAGGAACTGAGCTATGTTTTATATCTTCATGATGATCATTGAAATTTGAAGGGATATGTGAATGTGAACGAGTATGAGTGATCATAGTGGTTAAAGGTACCTCTTCTTTCATTGAAGAAGAATTTGAAGTAGACCAGAAAAGTTTTTCAGGTGATGTTGATTTTGAAGAAGTGAGAGATTGAGAGCCTCTTATAATGGTACTATTGGCCAAATACTTTGATGATCCTTTTGTTGCCATTTCTTGCAAACAACTTGGTAATTCCTTTTGGGTTAAGATTTCTATCTTGGGAAATGTATCTTCCATATAGATCCTTAAGACAGTGAATCTGAGATAAAAACACTGATCTGACAGATAGAAATGATTCAAATGCCACTATACCTAATTAATTTCCTTTAGGCTATAAGACACACCTCATATTCACAGGTATCTGTTAAAGGCTTCTTCTTATAATATTATTAGTAAAGCAACCTACTTTCTCTTTCATTGAAATTTTTTTATGTCTTTAATCAGGCTTATTTCTTTATAAATTATAATAATTTAATTTATGCTTGCATACTATATCACACTTCTCCTTCACAACCAATCAGAATCCGACAGCTCAACCTTTTTTTTGGTCAGCTGTCTTACAAGGTGCTAAGTATAGAAAATTTATATTCATTTCATTACAGCCACTATCTTAATCTAAGGTCTTTATGTCTCTTGGATTGTAATTATGTGGGGTATTATTCTTTTTTATCATTAATAATCATGTGATTTTGTAGGACACCCACATGCTATATTCTTTTCTTCACAATGCTGATGTAGTTTAATGACATGCTTTGTTTTTTTGTCACTGATACATTTCATAGAAACTAAGCATGGAAATAGGGCTGCAGTTTTATAATAATAGATAATAACTTCTTATCTACTTTTTTAATTGTCTTTCTGATCACCAAATGAGGTGGCAAACTTCATATTTTTTGTCCTTAAAATGCATTAATTTTTTTAAGTCTTAGCGGAGGAGGTGATTAATTAGACTTTAATTTGTGGTGTCCTTATCTTTATTTTTAAGTTTCAATTCAATATAGTCCTTGTTTTATTATCTATATTATCATGAACACAAAATATTATTTTTATCAAGAATTTAATTTGAATATCCTTTGGGGTAGTTTGTTTGATGAAGTCATTGGTACCTTTTGTGAAGTATTAAACAAATGGCCACATAACATGAGAACAGCAAAGGTATTCACTTTCTGGACCACACAGTTCAATGTCTTTTGAGGATGCCTTAGAGACACTGAAACCGCCTCTTATGGTTGATGCAGATACAAAAGTATACCAGAATCTGATGGCAGTATCCACCATTCCACCTCCATATTTGAAGCTACAATTAATGATTAGAACTGCATTTCAGCGGGATTCATTGCTCTCATTTTAAGCCATCCCATTTGTTTCATGCCACATGGCATGACAACATCAAGGAAGTTATAAGCACCATTTTGTTATGGCATGTTTGTAACTCAAATCAAAATATAGAGTTGTCATATACTAGCTTACAATATATGGCGTGATTGGAGTGACTTCATTAGAGAGGTTGATAATTTTTTTTAGATTCAACTAAAATTAGGTGTGTGTTAATTTTAGAGTAATTGTCGATGTGACCTTTATGAGGAGCAGGCCAGTCGGTGTATTAGACGTTTTAGGTGTAATCATGATTCGGGAGTCGGGACTTACAGAATGTTTGTATTTGCTATCTGACTAACCTTTGGGTACAAATCTTGAACTTTATCAAAAACTCTCGTTGAGGTTAGTGGTTATCTCTAGCTTTGCATGAGGGTGTCCCCATAATACAATTTTACATAGATTGTTTTCATGTTAACCCATAAGTTCTCATTAACAAAAGTTATATCTCCATAAGTTGTTTTTTCATAAACTACATTGACAAGCTTATGAATAATACATAAATACTTATTTATTTCCATAAGTTGTTTTCCATAAGCTAAAAAATAACACTACTAGAAAACACCAAAATAGCGTCCAATTGGTAGCGTCGGCCACGACGCGGACGCTAGTAGCGTCAAGTTAGCGTCGGCCAAGCCCACGCTCAACAAAAAGTGTTGTTTGGCCCACAAGGAGATTCAGATTAGCGTCGGCCTGGCCCACGCTACACTGTAAGATGCGACGCTAAAAAAAACCATAAAGTTAGCGTCGGATGGCCCACGCAAAATTTAAGTGAATTACTAAAAAGCCCTAACTCTCCCACTCTTTTTTCCAGACTTCTCTATTCATTCCCTCTCACTCTCAATGTCGCGCCTCTTTCTCTGAAAACCCTAAGTCTCCACAATCTCTTCCGTTGCATCCATACAGGCGACGACTCCGGAGAAGACGAAGAACACCTCCACGTCGTCGACGGCAACGCAACCTTCTTGATCACTGTCCCATTCGATTTCACAAGCACCAATTTCAGTGGTATGTTTTCTGTCTTCAACTGGGTTGCGGTTCATTCTAGTTTTGAGATTCTTCATGTTCTCAAGTTTTCATCTTTTTTTTTCTTGTCAGATTCCGACGAAGCCCCATCTTCTTACTCTGAAGAAAAACCTAAGTACTCTCTCTTTCTGCCGTAATGCTTCTAAACTATTACTTTCTGCTCTGTTTTTTTTTCACTTTCTTTCTAGATTCACATTTTGATTATATGGCTGTTCTCTGTTTCGTGGTAGTTGATACGTGTGAATTTTGCTATTTGTGTGTTTGTTCCTTTGAATTGGTGTTATCTTTGAATGTCATTTGAGTTGTGATTCAGTATTTTATGAATATTGCTTCTTTTGATTCACTATGGTTATCTTTTAAAAAGCTATAGTTTATAGTAGTTTGATGCTTTATCATATTTGACATCGACATGTTCTTGACTCAACTGAGAGTTTTAGGATGAGTTCTTGATCTAGTTCTTTCTCAACATTGTCTTGATTTTTGAACATGCTGATTAGTAAGTTTTTTTGAAGTGTAAATATATGATTTTTATATTTGTAGAACTTCTGGGGATATTCATAAAGATGTCCAATGTCCAATTTGCCTTCGTATGTTTTTGTTCAACCTTTTTGGATCATATAATTGAACGTTGACTTGTATATGATTTTTATTTTTACTACAATCAAAATGTGCCCAGAGTTATAGATAGGATACTTCCTGCTACTCTCAGTTTTATTGGCAAGTAGTTAATGTTTATTTCAAGATCATGATGTGTAATGGAAAGGTTTCTATGTAAATGATGTTGCTTTCTTTAGTTAACATGATTCAGGTTTTCTTTAGTTAACATGATCCAAACACGTTGAATGACAGCCAGGCAATTTATGCATGTGATTTGATTTCAGATTTTTGTACATCAAGAAGGAACTTTCAATAAGGGTTTCCTATGGTTTTTTGTTTTCAAATGCTAGATCAGAGAGTTTTCTGTGTGGAATTTTGTTTTCCCTACATGTTCATTAGTATATATGTATGTTTTTATTATTAATAGTAATATTATGATAGCTGTAGGTGTGTGGTTGCTGCTGTTCTCCTTGCCCTCTCATTTTGATTTAGAGTCAAATTTGTCAGCTTCTTCGAGGTCGTTTTTCGTGAACGGTAATGTCTCTTTCTTTTCTTTGTTTTGTTTTTTTTCCTTTTGTTTCTTATTAGATATGTGATTCAAACATTGATGTATTCCTTTTCACATCTAATACAAAACACAACTCTACTCGTTGTCATGTCATTAAAAAAATATGCCTCTTAGTTTTCAAGATCATTGCTCTTGTCATGTGCAGCCTCTATTTTTTCATCTCTTTTTCTAGGCAGAGTTGTGAAATTCAGTTGCCAAATTGTTGGACTTATTCCTCTCAACCCCTTATTTTTGAATTCATAATTAATGTGGATTCTGGAGATTAATACTTACACTTATTTTTCTTTGTTTTATTTTTTTCCTTTCCTTTCCTTTCTTATTTATTGTTTGTTTGCCTTTTAGTGACAATTTAAGTGTTTACCGTATAGAGAATGGATCGTACTTGGATGTACAATAGGGCAAATGCTAATAGGCACGGATTGAAAAAAGAGTTTGTTCGTGGTGTTAAAAACTTTGTGAAGAGGGCCTTAAAGCTACCCATTTGTATATCTGAGGGAGGGATTAGGTGTCCGTGTAGAAAATGCAAGTGTATCAAGATATCTACGGCAATTAATGTTAGGCTTCACTTGTATCGGTATGGATTTCAACCAGACTATTGGATTTGGACTGAACACGGAGAAGTGAACCCCGGTGTTGATACAAGGGGTGGTTCGAATAGTAGCAGGCATGTGCATCATGACAACCAATTTAATTCAACAAATCAGATGGTGTTTAATGCTTTTAGGCCATATGAGAACGAAGATGTCCCCCGTGAGGATGAGTTGCCAAACGAAGACGCAAAGCAGTTTTACGACAAGTTGATACTCGCCAACAAGCCCATCTACGAGGGGGCTACCCAGTCTACGTTGTCAATAGCTGTTCAACTTTTGGCAATAAGAACAAATTGGCATCTTACACAAATAGGTATAGACTTTGTTGCTCAGATGCTTAAAACTGTATGTCCAGTTCAGAATTGCTTGCCCAAGAACTATTACCAAGCAACACAATTGGTGTCTAAGTTAGGGCTGAAGGTTGAGAAGATTGATTGTTGCGAGAGAGGTTGTATGTTATATTACAAGGATGATAGCAAGTTATCTGAATGCAAAATTTGTCACTCTCCTAGGTTTATTCCTCGTAGGATTGGTATGGGAAACTACAAAGATGTCCCCGTGAAGAGAATGTTCTATTTCCCTATCATTCCCAGATTACAAAGAATATATGCATCACCTGAATCTGCAGCTGAAATGAGATGGCATCACGAGAACAAAAATAGTTCAAACGTCCTTCGCCATCCGTCCGATGGAAAAGCGTGGAAACAATTTGATGATATATATCCCGACTTTGCTAGTGACCCCCGAAATGTAAGGCTGGGTCTGTGTTCAGATGGATTTAATCCTTACATTCAAGCCTCTGCTTCTCCATACTCTTGTTGGCCGGTAATAGTTACCCCTTACAATCTTCCCCCTGAAATGTGCATGACCAAACCATACTTGTTTTTGACTTGTCTCATACCCGGACCTCATAACCCTAAAGTAAAGATTGATGTCTACTTGCAACCATTGATTGATGATCTGCAACGTCTGTGGTCCAATGGCATTTTGACCTATGATATATCCACAAAACAAAACTTCATCATGAAAGCGTGCTTGATGTGGACAATCAATGATTTTCCGGCCTATGGTATGTTATCTGGATGGGGAACACAAGGAAAGTTGGCATGCCCTCATTGTATGGAAGACACAAAAGCTTTCACATTGAAACATGGAAGGAATAATTCATGGTTTGACTGCCATCGTCGGTTCTTGCCAGCTAATCACTCTTTTAGAAGATTTACCAAAAGAAGTAAAAGAAGTAAAAGAAGAGGAAAGTGAGGAAGAGGACGAAGAGGATGAAGCTCAGGTAGGTGGAGGGTCATTTCCTCCTCACTTGCGAGAGAGAGATGGCGATGGTAAGATCAAGATATATCCTTACGGTAATGGGTAAGTTACAACATTCTACAACTTGTTTTAAAATATTCCCTTAAACAACTTTTTATTACTCTGCGGATGTGTTGGTTTTGATGCTTCATTCATATTCCTTTTTATTACTTTGCAGCCTCGTTCCTAGCAAGGATGTTGCAGATGCCATTAGGGTTGCCATTCAAACACAATTTCGAAAGCCTATCTATGGTTGGAGTGCCACAACCAAAAAAATTCGAGATGGTTGGTTTGCCAGATTTGGGGTAAGTATGTATTTCTATAAAATAGTGCAATTAGTGCTTCCTTGAATTACTTGGACTCTGTACATTATTACTATAGAATTAGTGCTTCCTTGATTTCCTAATTTTAAATTTGAGTTTTAGCTTTACAATCTAAGTTAATGTAACTATTTCTAGGCAATGATTATTATATATATATATATATATGTGTGTGTGTGTGTGTGTGTGTGTGTGTGTGTTCTCAACATCTATTCACCATTAAAAATGGAGTACAAATCAAAGTCAGAGTTAGTCTTGAAATCATAATTTGGTACTGAGAAAGCATAAGCTAATACTCCAAATCTTATTTTTCCCACTTGACAATGCTTGCTACCATTCCTAGGTGTAGTTTTTCTTTTAAGGTTGAATGATCAGTTTTATGAATCAAAGTTTTTAATGGTTGGTTTTTTGACGACTTTGTCATAATGAGAATACCTAGGTGTGGTGTCGTGATCATTTCCCTTGACATGTACTTTCCCCCGAAGTTAGGAAAACCATGGCTTTCAGAACCCTTGCTTGCTTGCCCAATTCTGTTTGAAAAACTTGAAATAGGTTATTACACTATACTTGGCTCATAGAAACAAAGCCATTAACATACCGTAATTTTCTTTTCTTTCCCCTTTCAAACCATTCATGCCCTTGCATGTCTACAAAAAGGCTACTTCTATCTACCACCCATTAAGTTCCTTAACTTCTTCCGACATTCACTGCCATTCATTATTCTACAAGTTGTGTTATCTCATTCTTCTTTGGCCTTTTGATCTCATTCTTTAAATTGTGTTGTAATTTGCAGGAAAAAGTGTCATGGGATCCTAGTCTTACAGGTATTGTCCGACACTTGTTCGAGCAAAAAGCCAAAAAAAGACTCAGTGACATGCTTACTAAGCAAAGAAAGAAAAATGCTCAACCTAAATGGATGGGACATAAAGCTTGGATTGGTCTTAAAGCATACTGGGCTAAACCAGAATTCCAGGACATTTCCAAGCAAAATAAGATTAATAGAGCATCAACAACAGGTGGAGCGGTCCACACCTCAGGCCGCAAGGCTCACATTGATTTAGCACTTGAGCTAGTAAGTATTAAACTCAACAATTCTAAACAAACTGAATAGTTTATGCTTACTGTGATCTAGTTTTTGAACACTTGGTCAAAACACATGTTACAACACAAGTAATATAAGACCAATAAGTTAATCAACATGTATCAAAACTGGTTCCTAAGTATCTACTACAGTAAATTCAGAATTTGGAACAAGAAACAACAATAATGCATCTACAATCCATATATGTACTGGTTTAATGTTTCTGGAACTGTTTTGATTAAAAAATACTTATTAGAATATGAAAACTTGTTTGAATTGGTGTTGGGTATGTTAAACCAATTTGAGTGAGTATGTTGAGTGTGAATTATGATTACATCTTGATTTTATTTGTAGTGCAATGAGATGCAAAGAGATGTGCGACCGGATGAGTTATTTTTAAAAACCCACAAAAGAAAATCTGGTGCTTGGGTTGATCATCGAGCCGAAACTACCTATGTAAGTTATTGTCAACGTTTCTTGAATTTTTAGTTAACCTGGTGCTTGTATTTCTATATATATATATATATATATATATATATATATATATATATATATATATATATATATATATATAGAAATACTGTTGAACAGTGGCTGTCCTATGTGTTGATTTTGTTTTCCCATTGTCACACACCATGAGAACATAACATTCTGTTTGGTTTATCTCCTATTTGGTTTTTTGCATTCTGTTTGGTTTCTCTCCTATTTGGTTTTTTGCATTCAATGTGATTGATTGTTTTGCTAGTAGCTTATCATTATTTTCTTATTGGTCAGGATGCATACAAACAAAACGTGGCTGAAGTACTTGGTAGTGATGATGATGAACTGGTAGATGGAGCGGTGGCAATTGATTGTTGGAGAGTGGCTGCAGGGCCTCGTACCCGTGGTCGGCTTTATGGCACAGCAGGCTTATCTGTGAACGCCCGACCTGGGTCCAAGTCACTCACCCAACCATCCCAGAATCTTTCTAGTTTCAATATTGTGATAGCTTTGGAAGAAGAGAGGGCAGCTAGGCGTAAAGCTGAGAAGATGGCTGAAGTGGCTGCCCAAGACGCTCGAGAAGCAAAGGAATGTTCACGAAAGATAGAAAATGATTTTAACGCGTTGAAAAAATTCTGTGTAGATCGCTTGGATGCTTTTGAGCGTCGATCTGGTGGTGGATCTTGTGGTGCTAGCCATCCTCATTATGATGATGATTTGGATGAAGTGTCACAAGAAAGCGATTGATCTTGTTATCATAACTTTTTTCTAGATGTTGCATGCCAAACACTTTGATGATGACTATGTTACCTATTTTGTAGTTTCTCTAGATGTTGGATGCCAAACACTTTGATGATGACGATGTTACCTATTTTGTAGTCTCTCTAGATGCTGGAAGCACTTTGATCTGTTGTTCAGATTAGTTATGGTAATTTGTTGTTTTGGGATTAAGCATTTTGATTTGTTATATTGTTTTTTAATGGTCCTTAGGTGAAAAGTAAATTAGTAACAGGTGTGGAAAGCAAAATAGTTCGTTGTTGTTCTTTTAAAAGAAACAATTATTAGCGTCGGCAAAACGGACGTTACGTATTTGTTGACTAATTTCTTTCGTTGACTTTAGCGTCGGCTTCATGGACGCTAATGTTTGTTGACTTTTTAAGTTGGTTCCTTAGCGTCGGCTCCATGGACGCTAATGTTTGTTGACTTTTTAGTTGGTTGACTTTAGCGTCGGCTTCCTGGACGCTAATATTTGTTTACTTTACCCATTGGTTGACTTTAGCGTCGGCTTGGCCAACGCTAATATTAAATAGTTGACTTTTCAGGGAGTTGACTATAGCGTCGGCCTTTGCATTAGTGTCGGGTTAGCGTGGGCTTAGCCGACGCTAAGTAGCGTCGGTCAAAATATGTGGGACGCTACATATTAGCTTCGACCGTTTTAGCGTCCACGCGTGGCCGACGCTAATCCGACGCTAAATCACTGTTAGCGTCCGTTTCTAGCCTTTTAGCGTGGGATTTTGGCCTACGCTAAAAGCTGTTTTTCTACTAGTGTAAGCTCATTCAAACGGGCCCATATATCAAATAAAAAATTAAGGTGTGTATGTGAGACAGATTCTAGGCATCTTTCACTCTAAAATATAACTTTTTAACACTTTATACTATTTAGAATTCGGTTTGTTTAAATAGTGTAGCTGTTATCCTCAATTACTTTATAATCCATGCACATGGTTGTGAGGAAGAAAGAAAGTGAGTGATGTATGCCATAAACTGAATTGTTATGTAAAATAAAACAAGACAGGAGGTCATGTATAACATGTTGCATGCTTTAGTTAGCTGTCAACTTTTCCCACATTCAGCCTCATTTTTTCTTTATTCATTGTATTCTTTTGTACCTTAGCATGATGATCATTGATAGGGAACATATTATCTATGAATTAATCTCTTCCACATTACTGATAACTCTATTTTATATAGAGTTATTTATACAACTAAACTTAAATAATTGTTGAAATCAAGTATAAATTAAGTAAATATCATAGAAGAAATTAGAAAAACAACATTAAAGGATAAAGCAAGTGGTCATTCACAATATTAAGCATGATGTCTAGATATTGGTATGTTTGATATGTTTGTGAGTATTTTCAGATAAAACATCTACATGGGAAGAACACAATACACAAAGTAAAAGATTTCATCCAAATCATTCAGTGCAGCTGCACTGCATGCAGCTGCACCATTCTGCGAATGGTAGAAAAAGGCCAACACTGGAAGCACCTCAAACCAAAAGAAGACAAAGGCACCTCCAAATGACATTATAGCTGATCCAAAATCACATGGGGCACATGGAAACTTTATAAAGGAGGCACCCACAATGGATGACCACTTGAAGAAATCATTTCATGAACCATATGGCAAGCTCTAATTGGACCACTCTTGATACTTGAGTATGAAACTCAAATTGCTTTTTCAAAGGCTGAAAAGTAACCATGGTTGAGTTCTCAAGTTTACTTAGCCCTCAAGGAATTCACTTTTTGGAGGCTATATAAGGATCCCCACTTCTCACTTTGAATATATAATCTCTTTTTCACATTTCTACACTTTTAGAATTTCTTGTACTTTTATTTTCAAGTTTTTAGTTCTAATTTCCTAGATAGTGGCAAGGAGAAAAGGAAGGAATTGACGGCTTCTCCCTTCTCTTCTTCATAGATATAGAACGAAGATCAGTGCACCTGCATTGCTTGATGCAAGAAAGCTTCAATATTGTAAACTCTACTTTGTTGTTCTTTCTTGATAATTTCCCTCACCTCAATATGTTTTATTCAATCTCTTTTCATCTTGCAATGTCTATCATGAGCTAAGTTTCTTTAGTTGAGATGTGCTAGTCTTATAATGATCTTTTAAGAAAGTCTAAGTGTCATTTGTGTGTTGTAAGCATTTTGATTCTTGTGTTATACTACATCCATCTTATTTTAAGGTTGATCGCTTAAAATGAGTAGAGTTATATTCACAGACATGGTTTATAACTAGAAATCAAGAATCAATAGGGGCAAGCGTTTAATAAAGCCTTTATTAACTTGTTTAATAAAAGAAGCTTGTTAATTCCATGTTAGTTCTAGAAATAGGATAACATAGCCCTTAGGATTAAATCAGCAAGTACTTCAAGGTCAAGAGTGAATTTATTTAGCACACCTAGACATAGGAAGCTTGTAAAACAACTTTTGAAATAGTAGCTGAAAAGCACACAACTGATGCAGCTGCATCCAGTGCACCTGCACCACACGAATGCACTTAACACTTAAAAGAGAGTTATTTGATGAAAGCATCTCAACTATATTTCTCCACTGATTTCCTCTCTGTTGTTTATCGTCATTTTAACTTTATTTTAACTTCTATCAACCAAAACCAAACATTCTGAATAGTGTAGTTACACTAATTTGCATTTCTTTACAACAATATATAAGAGTTAATCCAATCTCTGTGGGTTCGATCTTATTATACTACTTGTTTGTGACTGTGTATACTTGCATACGTTTTTCACACACCAATTACCTATACCTAAACTGATGATGTTTTGTACACAACTAACTTTAAAGCATGTATACTAAAAAGCCATTATGTTGTGACTGTAAATCACAAGTTATTCCAAAAGTTATTCTAATCTAAGTTTGAAAAAAATGATCGACAAACTTATAAGGAAAGAGCAGCTAAAGAGAATTTCATCTTGGCAAAAGTTTTAGATCAATTTGGGGTTCATAATTTGTAAGTGTTGCCTAAACGGTGAACAGGATTAATTCTTATAGATTTTGCATTTTATTCCTCATAAAGATAATAAAGCAAGAATATAAATGAGCCATAAGCTTGTGAATGATCAATGCAAATTTCACTGTTTCATTGATGAAATGATTCGTACATAGTACTCTTCTTATATAGCAAGAGAGAGTGGTGTACCATAGTACATAGTACACATTATTACAGCAAATAAAACAAAAGATTCTGACAGCTAGCAAATCTTCCTCAAATCTTCCTCTAACGGATATTTCACACTGAAATCTAGGGCTGCAGATATTTGATAACCTTCTAGAATGTAGTGGCTCACCAAGGAATCCTAGGAGAATATGCTACTAAGGAAAAACATCACATTATCATCACTTTTACTGCTATCGGGTACAATAGAATTGAGCCTTTAATTTAAGTACCAACTTCTTCATTGCAAATCTTCATCACATCAGATTCTTCATTATTTAATTTCATCACCCCCTCGCAAGCTGGACCATGGTATATGTTAAGCATGCCAAGCTTGGAAATGAAAGGCACAAATGCAGAAGGAGACAATACCGTAGTGAAGAAGTCTGCCAATTGTCCCTTAGAACTCACTGGCAGTAATTTTAAAGCTCCATCTTGAACCTTTTCTCTAACAAAATGACAATCTATCTCAAGATGCTTGGTTCTCTCATGAAACACAGGATTGGATGCTATGTGAATAGCACTTTGATTATCACAATAAAGAACAGGTGCCCTTTCACATGATACTCCTAAGTCTTTAAGCAAATAATTCAGCCACTGCAGCTCACAAGTTGCTGTTGATAAGGCTCTATACTCAGCCTCAGAAGATGATCTTGATACGGTTTGTTGCTTTTTAGTTCTCCAAGATACAAGAGAGGATCCTAGAAAGAAACAGTAGCCAGTAATTGATTTCCTTGTGTCCAAGCAATTTGCCCAATCCGCATCAGAGAAACCAAAGACTTGTAACACAGAATTTCTAGGAAAAAAAAGACCTCGACCAGAACTTCCTTTTAGAAATCTTAGGACTCTGCAAGCTGAGTTATAGTGTGTAACAGTAGGTGCATTGATGTGTTGGCTCAATTGTTGTACTGCATAAGTGATATTAGGCCTTGTATTTGTCAAATACAACAATCTTCCAATCAATCTTCTGTATGAATTAGGTTCTGCGTAAGGCTCAGTAGAATCACTGTGAAGCTTGACATTAGAGTCCAATGGAGTAGTTGCTGGTTTGGAGCCAAGATGGCCACTTTCAAGCAGTAAGTCAAGGCAATATTTCCGTTGACATATTGATATTCCAGCTTTATTTTGAGAAACTTCTAGGCCAAGAAAGTATTTCAAAGATCCTAGATCCTTGATTCTGAAATTGTTATCCAATACAGCTTTGATTCTGGCAAATTCTTCTAAACAATTACTTGCTAGAATAACATCATCAACATAAACAAGAAGAGCAGTGAAATGCTCTCCATCACAGTGAGTAAACAGTGAGTAATCTAAGTTGGATTGTTTATATCCTTGTTAGATTAACAGGGTAGTGAGTTTCTCATACCACTTTCTACTAGCTTGCTTAAGCCCATACAAAGACTTTTTTAACTTGCATACTTGGTTGGTCTTGTCACATTGTACTCCTTTAGGAATTTCCATGTACACATCTTCATTTAAATCACCATGGAGAAAGGCATTATTTACATCAAGTTGATGCAAATTCCAACCTTTCATGGAAGCAACAGCTAATAACATTCTAACAGTAGTAAGCTTAGCCACAGGACTAAAAGTATCAAAGAAATCCAGTCCCTCTACTTGATTGTATCCTTTTGCAACCAATATAGCTTTATATCTTTCAATTGAGCCATCAGCTTTATGCTTTATCTTGTAAACCCATTTGCAGCCTATTGGTTTTGTATTGAGAGGTAAATCTACTATTTCCCAAGTTTCATTTCTTTTTAAAGCTTCTAATTCTCTCCCCATAGCTTCTGTCCAACAAAGTTCTTTGCAAGCTTCATCATAGGAACTAGGCTCTTTTGTTGCAGTGATAGACATAGAGAATGTTTGTTGAGCAGAAGATAGCTTACAAAAGGAATGAAAATTGGAGATAGGATGAGAAGTACCTGGAGATGATGATTGAGGTGATGATGATGAGAGATTGCATATATATATTCTGATAAATATGATGGTTGATGTCTGTCTCTCTGAGATCTCCTTGGTTCTGTCTCAGTGTCTGCAGAAACAGTTTGTGGAGAAACTGTTTCTACTGGTGTGTCTTGGGACTCAGTGATGGGGGAATTTTCAATGATTTCAGTCACTGTGTCCTGATTTTGTTGAGTGAAATAATGCCACCTAGTCAAGGGTTGACTACTGTGATAAGGTAAAACATGCTCATGAAATGTGACATTTCTTGAAACAAGAATTTCTCTATTATTTAAGTCAAGTAACACAGCTCCTTTTACCCCTGCCTTGTACCCCAAGAAAATGCATTTCCTAGCCCTAGGTTCAAGCTTGGTTTTATGAGACTGAAGTGTTGATGCATAGCAGAGACATCCAAACACTATTAATTCTTTTATATCAGGTAATGTGCCTTTTGTAAGAAAGTATGGTGACATGTTTTGAAGGAGAGGGCTAGGTACTCTATTTATGATATATGTGGCATGTAACACAGCATAAGACCAGAATTGTTTTGGCAATTTAGATTGAAAAAGAAGGGCTCTCCCTACATTCAATATGTGTTGATGCTTTCTTTCTACTCTACCATTTTGTTGTGGTGTTTCTACACAACTAGTCTGATGTATGATGCCTTTGGATGAGTAAAAATCAGTGAGGGAAAATTCTGGTCCATTGTCACTTCTAACAATTTTGATTTTAGCATTGTTTTGTTTCTCAAGAATTTTTATCAGATTTTTCACATGATTGCTAACTTCACTCTTGGATTTCAACAAGATTATCCAAGTGAACCTACTATAATTATCTAATGCAGTAAGAAAGTATCTATGACCATGTATGGAAGGAGTGGAAATGGGACCCCATATATCAAAATGGATCATATCATAACATTTAGAGGCTCTATTAGAACCCAGTACATAAGGTAATCTCTTATGTCTAGAGAAATGACAAATATCACAAATAGATCCTTCATCAATACTAAGGAAAGGAAAATCTTGAAGCATAAGCTTCATTCTATTATTTGAAAGATGTCCAAGTCTAAAATGCCATATGGCAGAAGTAGGTAAAGTTTCTGTTCCTCCATCTCCAGCACTGATAGAGTTTGCTCTACATTCATCAATTATCAGAAATATAAGCCCCTCATGCATCACACCGAACCAATCATCTCCTGTGTCTTCAGGTCCTGAATGGTACATTTCAAATCACGAAAATTGACTTCTTTAGCATCAAGCATCAATTTTGTATCTGAGATCAAATTTAGGGAAAACTGAGGAACATATAACACATTTTCAATACTGAAAGATGGAGAGAACTGAACTGTTCCTTTAAATTTGGCTAAGACAGTGTTACCATTTGGTAACCTCACACTAACAGGTTTAATGGGCATATATGACTTGAAACAATGTAATGAAAAACATATATGATCAGTGGCTCCTAAATCCACTATCCAAGATCCAAGTTGACTTGAATATGAGACACAAGCTAAAGGTAAATTACCTGACTTAGGTAGCTTAAAAGAATGCATACCATGATTTGTTACACAGTTGGCTTGACTGCTAGAGGTGGCAGAAGTCGAGCTATTTTGAAGCAAGTTGATCAGTTTCTCATATTGCTCTTGTGAGATGCCTGAGTGAGCAGTTTTTTCTTCTTCTTTCTCAATGATTTCACCAGAGTCATCTGTTGCAGCAGCATTAGTACTAGTCCTCTGCCAATGTGGTGGAATTCCATGTTTCTTGTAACAAGTGTCAACTGTGTGACCTGTTTTTCCATAATGAGTGCACACCTTGCCTCCATTTCTGTTGTTATAACCTGAGGTATATCCCCCTCGTGCTCTTCCTTGTGCTCTCCTAGTGTCAACATTGCCTGCTAGGATCTTAGACTCTTCATTGATTGGAAACTGTCTTTCATGTTGTATCACAAGTGAGAAGATCTTGTTCAATTTTGGCAAAGGTTGCATAATAAGTATTTAAGATTTTATCATTGCAAAATTATCATTTAGCCCTGTTAGGAACCTGATAACTTTGCTCAACTCATAGTGTTCTTGTGACAGCCTGATCCCAGTTGTGCAAACACATTTTCTGAGACATCCACATTTTGGCTCAGGCCAATATGCCTCTACATAGAACCTTGAGTTCTGAAAAATATTCTGTAACAAATAAAGCTCCTTGCTTAGAAGCATAGATCTCACACTGAAGCTCAAAAATACGCACAAGATCTCCTTGTGAAAACCTCTCTTTAAGTTCATTCCAAACATCTATTGCATTTTCAAGAAAAACTATGCTTTGGCCAATGGATTCAGCAACCGAATTCATGATCCATGAATGAGCCAACATGTTGCATCTAGACCAAGCTTTATATGAAGGATGAAAAGGTTCTGGTACCTCAATGGTTCCATCAATAAAATCAAGTTTGTTTTTGCCACCAAGTGCTCTTTTCATGGATCTAGCCCAACTATGATAGTTGGATCCATTGACATTGAGAACTGGGGTAACCGAAACAGAAGAAGGACCATCACTTGGATGGACATAATAAGGGCTACTTTGCTCAGTACTGGGATCCTTTGGTGGCTGGTTGGCTGTTTCAGAGCTACCAGGTCCACCTCCCCCATTGTTACGAGCCATGAGCAATGAAAAAATTTTGACACAAAAGAAAAGAAGAGGCAAGGTATTCAGAGCAGATGCTCTGATACCATCATAAAGATAATAAAGCAAGAATATAAATGAGCCATAGGCTTGTGAATGATCAATGCAAATTTCACTTTTCATTGATGAAATGATTCGTACATAGTACTCTTCTTATATAGCAAGAGAGAGTGGTGTACCATAGTACATAGTACATATTATTACAGCAAATAAAACAAAAGATTCTGACAGCTAGCAAATCTTCCTCTAACGGATATTTCACACTGAAATCTAGGGCTGCAGATATTTGATAACCTTCTAGAATGTAGTGACTCACCAAGGAATCCTAGGAGAATATGCTACTAAGGAAAAACATCACATTATCATCACTTTTACTGCTATCGGGTACAATAGAATTGAGCCTTTAATTTAAGTACCAACTTCTTCATTGCAAATCTTCATCACATCAGATTCTTCATTATTTAATTTCATCAATTCCAAAACAGTGAACCGCAAGCAATGCACCAATGTCCAGAGATCTAGACAATGATATCGTGGACATCAAAACATGGGTATTCAATTATATAACAACATATTATTATGCCATAATCTAGAAATCACTTGTTCAAATGTTAAGCAACTGTTGACTTTACAAGTACTATTATTACTAAGTTATAACAAATTATTATCTTAATTAACCAAGCTTTTATTTGAAATAAGAGAATCTTTTGTAGCTCCTTAATTTTGAGTCCACCAAAATGAAAATTGAGTTTCATGAAAGATATTAATATTAGCAACTGCATTTGGAGAAATGCTACGCTTTTACTTTTGCAATTTTTACTACATAATGTAGTCTACATGAATCACTCCAACCAACAAAGTGAGAAAGAAAAAGAAAAGAAGAATATACATATATAAAAGAATAGGAGCTGCCTCAACCTGAGTATCTTTTTCACCAGAAAAGAATACCTTTGGCAAATGATTCTGTTTTTTTGATCTTTTTCTTTAGCATATATACATTTTCTCTATCCTGAAAGAATATGATATACTTTTGTGTCATACTCGAAAAGTACGAGTGACTAGTCTCAAATCGACTAATGAGTACTTAAATGAACCATATATAAGAGATGCGACTCATATACCTACCTTAATATTTTGAGTGGAGATGTGGTGCCAAACTCTCTTGGACGAGTCATTAGTTCGTTGTTGCTCCTGGTGCTCTCTAGACTCCCTAACGGTTAGAAAGTGCTTTTTTAAAAGGTTCTAACTAGGAAAGACTTCGTATTTAAGAGTTTCCATTAGAATTGTACATGGTATTGAAAGGAAACATTTCCAACTTGACAAGGAGAAATGGGAGGAACTAGATTTGAGGGTTGCAAGTGCAATTCGCCTGTGTTTGGCTAAGAATGTTCTTCAATGTGCAGGATATTGTCAGCCAATGATCTTTGGGAGAAACACAAAGGGATGAATCAGGCATATGAGCAATTTCATAATTTACGCATAGATGATAGTATGAAATTCTGATCATCTTAGATCTCAATGGTATTGCCTCTAAATTAGAAGCTATTGGATTCAAAATTGATGATGAAGATAAAACGTTGACACTCATATGGTTCCTTCCTTCTTCCTATGGGCATTCCAAACCTGTTTGGACATATGGGAAGGAAACTTTGAGTTTTGAATATGTTGCGAGTAAAATCATCTCAGAAGAAAAAATTTGAATAAAGGGGATAATGTTGGTAGTTAGAGACGGGGCTTATAGCAAAGAAGATCCATGAAATGAATATGAAATGTTGGAAGTGTCGAAAGATTGGGATGTAAAGAAAAATTGTTCATGTGGAGGAGTATAAAAAAAGGCTCTAAGGGGAATGCTAACTATGTCTCCCTTTTTATGAGAGATAATGATGTTATCTAAAAATGAGAAGTGTATCCTCATGGCATTGTCGCACTGTCATGGAAAATGATAAGTTATTGCTAGCAGATTCAAAATAGCACATGCGCATTGGTTGACAT
Source organism: Astragalus glycyphyllos (assembly GCA_963573325.1). NCBI lineage: Eukaryota > Viridiplantae > Streptophyta > Magnoliopsida > Fabales > Fabaceae > Astragalus > Astragalus glycyphyllos. Next base: position 62,530,901 of record OY754309.1, read on the forward strand.
TGCAATTCGTGATATGAGATTATGTCGATCGCTTTTGACATGTAAAAATTCTTGAAATGGTTTAGCTTCAAGTGAAACATACGCTTTATGGTGGAGTATGGTAGTTTTTTTGAACTATGATTCTCGGTGTAGACAATGAAAGCAGAAGATGTCTCATGTGTCAATTACGATAAAGGTGGAGATTGTTCGAGTTGATCTAAATCGAGCATTTTGAAGAAGTCCCATATTGCCTAGTTTTATGAAGGAAAGGGAGGCCAAAGTTATATTTATGGCTCAAGTTCTCCTTTACAAAATGTACTGGTCAGAAACACTTTAACTTTGTATTTGACTTTTTTCTTCCTCTTGCACTTTTGTCTTACGGTGTTGCGAGGTATAGTCAGATGTTTGCTTTGGAGAGTGTGAGTGTATGGGGTCATTGGGTGTTTGAGAGAAGTCTTTTTGTTATAAAAAATTTTCGGTATTATTCTTTGGTTGTCATTAGACAATGCGCAGTTCGTGGTTTTTCTCCAGATTTTGAGTTTTCACGTTAAATTCTTGTGTTTCGATTGTGCTCACTTTATTTCTCTATCTTGTTTTTCCTAACATTTAGTTATAATTGTTCATCATGACTAGACTTGAATTAGTCAGGTTCTAATGCAACATAACAATTAGATATTGTCCAAACTTGCCTAATAGTGTATGTTGCTTTGCATTAGACATTAGGCATATGGAACTCAATTCCATTGTCAGTCCTAATGACCTTAATTTTGTCATTATATTGTGTGGAAACTAACGGTGAGAATTTGTATATATACTAGGTCTTGTGTAGACTTCAGCTAGTACAACCGGGGAAGCTAAAATTATCTTCAATGATTAACAAATACTACTTGTAACTATTAATAGAAGTAATGCTAAGTGGATCCAAATCATCTATGTAGTCATTTTCCAGCAAAAAAAAAAGACACTTCTGCCTAGCTTAGGGTGCGTTTGCAGCAGCCTGGAAAATTTGACGAATCCCTACTAGCTGATTGATATTGGGCCCATTTGGATGAACTTATTTTTTGAGCTTCTGGAAAACAACTTATGGAGATAAATAAGTTTTCATGTTAACCCATAAGTTCTCACTAACAAAAGTTATATCTCCATAAGTTGTTTTTTCCATAAACTACATTGACAAGCTTATGAATAATACAAAAAAAAAGTTATTTATTTGTGTAAGTTGTTTTTCATAAGCTCAAAATAAGTTTTATCCAAACGGGTCCATTTTCTAGGTCATTGCATTGAAATTTGTTTGTAAACAGATTATGCTTATATCTCTAGTAATAATCCGTTCTGTAATTGTTTTCTATAATGGGAATGCCTGGGCACTTGTAGTGCGTGCATAATTCAAAGCATTCAAAAATTATCAGTGCTACTGCTGCCCCAAAGTATTCCCTCCTTTTCGGAGATTCCGTGACTTGGGTCGAAAAATGTGCTGTGCCTTTGTGTCTATTTCTCTCATTTTATTTTTCTATATCATTTTTCTCTTTTCAAAATCACTGGATCCAAATCCAAAAACAATTTGATATATATATATATATATATATATATATTGGACTTCTATTGGGGACCAATATTATATGGCAAGATTGTTACATTACACATAAACAACATGAGTGTGGCTACCATTTATTGGTGTTCAATGATCATGTTTTGTGTATGCTTTATGAGTCTTACAAAGTACAAACAAACCAAGAAAAACTGTCATTTTTTCTTAATTAATTAATGCTAATATACTCATACTCAAAACATGAATGTATAGCTGTTTCTGGACTATTCTCAAATCAAATCTGCAACATCCCACAAACCATAACCATAAGAGCAACATAAACCAAATGAAGTGCATCTCTTGCACAATATGAAACAACACCCTTTGAAAATTGTGAGCTTTTCTTTGTTGAAGGAGACTCTGGAAGTGTCCTTTGATCTGATCCAGCCATTGCTTTTGGTGCCATAGTTGGTGAAATTGATTTACCATCATCACCTTCTACATGAACATGAAGCTTCATCCCTCCAAGACAATACAATTTGTTTCCACTTACAAAATATCTGTCTCCCCCTTTTGTTAATGGCACTGTTGTGTTCCCATTTCCATAACTCTTCAAAACTTTTGTTGTGTTGCATGTATCAAAGTTTTCTTTTGTAACCTCATCTACACTATATGTAGATGAATATTGAAAGACTAGCAAAATCAAAAAACCAAAATCTTAATTAGTTGTTATTAACATATCTCTAAACAACAATATAGAGGCCTAATATATATATTTAAGTGAGATATTGATATACAAGTGAGGAAGAGGGTATTTTTAACATCAGTTGTTGGCACAACCGTTGCAAAAAATATTTTTGACGTCAGTTCATCAGTTCATAGTTCGATGTTGAAAGTTCCTCCTTTTAATATCACTAGAATCAATAATGAGTGTGGAACCGATGCTAAAAGTCATTTTTAACTGATGTAAAAAACCAATTTGACAACTGAAGTTTCAATTTCTATGATTTCACAAATTATAATGGAAAATTATTTAAAGAAACATTAAGGTACTTACGAAGAACATCTCCAATCTTAAAATTCTTATCAGCAACCCATGTTTCGAGATTGGAGCTAATGTCCCAGCCAGAGCTATCACCAACAGTATAGGTAGTGGCTGAGCATGTAATAATTGCCAAAGAAAAAAGAAGAAAATAAAAGAGCACTTTTTCCATGTTGAACAAACTGAAATGGGAACTAACAAACAAGCTGGGGTAGCATTGGTTAAATACTTGTAAGTTGTAACTTCCCATTTATTGGATGACCTAACCCCCTAAGACAATAAAATATTGAATGAAAGAATGATTTTTTCTGAAATAAAAAGAATGATATATAGTTGAGATATTAGAGCTTGGAGTATGCATTTTTATCAAGTTGGTGTAGTGAGAAGGGTTATGTTAGTTGGGCAGTGGTTAAACGATATTGAACTGCCAATAAGCATTTTAGGTTTGACTTTAATTAAGTTCATTCTAGATACTATGCACATTATCATTCTACGATACCATAAGCAAAATGGATATGTTTTTCAGAATATTAATTAACTAAATTATTATTATTTGCCAAAAATGCACTTTTTAGTCTTTTATCTTTCACCAAAATTTTAGTTTGGTCCTTCATTTTTTTTCTCACTTTAATCATTTATGTTTCAAATCTATGTCAAAGTGCTTCTTTTTTTAACATTTTCATCCAACGGTTTTAACAGACGCTGCGCTAGTCATTAACAAATGACGCGGCGTGCTTAGTTGACATTAGTGATTGGGCAAAAAAAACATAAAAGACAAAACTGAAATTTTGATGAAACATAAAAGACCAATTTTTTGCCAAAAAAAAAACTCCATCTTCTTCTTCAATCATCACCACCACCACCCTTCACCGCCACTACCACCCTCTCACTTTCTCTCCACCGCACCACCATCACCACCACTGCGACCTCTCTCTCCCCACTGTTCATCTCTCTCCTCCCTCGCTCTCTCTCAACTTTTCTCTACCCCTTCATCTTCATCCCCAAATTGAAAAATTAGCGTTTTGGGTTCCAACATTTTCTAAAAAAATGCATGCTTGCATTGACATTATTGCAAAGGAAAGCTACCTCTACAGACCCATAACCCTAATTTTTCAATTTGAGGATGAAGATGAAGCGGAGGAAGAGAAAAGAAGAGAAAGAGCAAGGGAGAAGATAGATGGTGAGGAGAGAGATGTCCCAATAGTGGTGATGGTGGAGAGAGAGTGAGAGGGTGGTGGTAGTGGTGGAGGGTGATGGTGGTGGGGATTGGGATTGGGAAAGAAGATGAAATTTGTTTTTGGCGAAAGTTCACTTTGGTTTTTATGTTTTACCATAATTTCAGTTCGGTTCTTTATGTTTTTTTGGTCCAGCCACTAACGCCAACTAAGCAAGCCACATCACCTGTTAACGACCAGTGTGGCGTCTGTTAAAGTTAGTGGGCGAAAATGTTAGAAAAGGACCACTTTGACATAGATTTGAAACATAAAGTACTAAAGTGAGAAAAAAAGATAAATGACCAAACTGAAATTTTGGAAAAAGATAAAAGACCAAAATTGCATTTTGGCCATTAATATTTTTACTTTTTTTTGTCTAAATTGGATATCATTTGCGTGCAAGTGCCTCTTGAGTTTGATAAAACCACATGGATGACAAAAGTCTTGATTGAATTTTTTTTCGATAGTTACAAATTTATTGATATGGTCTAACCAAATGATTAGACGAAGAGAAAGCTACAAGCCTTTAGAGAACCATAGTTATGCCTAAACACCTAGTTTCTTTGAGTGTTTGCTTCTTTTTAATGTACTCTTTCTTTTTATTTTGACGCATGTAATCTCCCTCTTTACATGACCTAAAGAAAGAAACTTCGGCAAAAAAAAAACAAATTGAAAGTATATCAATATATCAATTTCGGAAAAATAGTTTAATCTTTCTATAACCAGCACTTAGAAAATTTTAAAAACTCAGGCAACTATAAATATAACATCTTGCCTTGTAGCTTCAATACATTATAACAGATATTAAAGTGAGAAACTTTCACCATTCCATATCCCCAGGGGTTGTAAATACATTACCTGAGGTCACAACATATTGAACTTTATAAATTGACTTTACCCAAAAAAAACTTTATAAATTTAAATAACGATTATTCACTAAAAATTCTTTAGATTTATCAAATCTTTTTCAGCTCCAAGTTCTTTTGTGGATGTTTCTTCTGAGTTCACAATAGGCAAGAAGCCTGATTGAGTACCATCGCTATCAGTTTCAATTTCTCCTTCAAGACTTAATCCTTCAATTCCTGCTCCCACTCCCACATGATCTCCTAGAATTCCCACGTCTATTTAAAAGAAAAAATAAAACAAATCAATTAAGTCAAATGAATAAAACAACTAGTAACATGTTATTTTGAATCTTTTTTGGTATCGGACCCTCGCGGGTGACCCACGCAGTGTCTCAACGCTGTCAACGAATGACTAATCTGCGCTCGCTACTTGGGGCTCTTAATCATTTCGCTGGCCAACACCCTATTTGACGTAGGCGGGAATCGAACCCGGGAGCAAACCGGATCGACCCCCACCACGTCCTAGCAGGAGCCTGAACCATTTTGAATCTTAGATTATCTTGAAACAACCAAATAGACTATAAATAAAAGAAAATATAATTGACGGCATTATTTTTGTATAAAGCATTACAATTATAATAAATAAATAGAATTCTAATTTTTTATTAATAAAAGGAAATAAAAAACCACTAAGAAATTAATGGGGCTAAATAACTGTCGATTAACTACTAGGAAAAACAAAAATAACGACGAAATATTATAAATGAAAAAAGGTAGAGTTTGTCTCAAATTCCGTCTCTAAGTGTTAGCGACGTCAAATTTGGAGACCAATTTAACTTTTTGCCTCTAATTTCTGTTAATATTTTAGTTTTTTCTAGTAGTGATTAGGGATGAAAAAATGGGCCAACTTATCAAAAAAAAGTCGGCCTGTCCCAACCGCCAAGGGTGGTGGGTTGGGATGTTGAACCCTACTCGTATCGTAGCCAGTTGGCAGGCCAACCATTTTGAAAAAATAAATATAGAAACCTCAAAATTGGGCCAAAACAAAAGGTCATCCCACCATAGCCAGCCCATAACAAGCCACATTGGCAGGCTCGACCAAATATGTAAAAATAGAAGAAAAAAATGTCAGAAAATAGGAAAATAATAATTACATTTTTGGCAGGACGCCCTATCTCGGTCACATCCCATTTATATTTCTCACCTTACATATGGACTTTACTCAGTGTACCACTTGCACTACCCAAAGCTTTTTTTCAATAAGATGGTGTTAGGACTTAAGCACATAGGAGAGTTCAATCCAAAAGGCTATAGTCCATTAGGTGGGAGAGTCTCATGACATAGGTATCACATTGGACCTCCTTAGCTACTCAATGTGGGGCTTCTAACTCTGCCAACCCCTTTAAAAGCTGACGTCCACATCGACTTTAACTCCATCAACACTGATGAGGTGGTAGCCCTCTCCTTTTTTGGCGGCTTACGTCCACAACGACTTTCAATCTATCGCCACTGACCCGGTGGTAGTCCTTTTCCCTTTTTGGCGACTTCACATACCTATCAGTATTCATTGGAGTACCTTAATCCATCCAATAAGTAGCCATTTTCATAGCCCAACTCTCAATGAAAACACCAATTATTAGGACTAAAGCATATGGTGAGAGCCTCTCTCGGCTACATCCCATTTCTAATTCTCACCCTACGTTTGGATTTTTACTCAGTGTGCCACTTGCACTACCGGAAGCCTTTTCTCTATAAGATTGTGTTAGGACTTAAGCACATTAGGAGAGTGAGAGTCCAACCCAAAAGACTAGTCTATTAGGTGGGAGAGCCTTTGAGCCTCCTTAGCTACTCAATGTGGGGCTCCTAACACTGCCACTCCTTTTCCTTTTTTTGGCAGCTTCACACACCTATCAGTATTCAGTGGGAAGTAGCCATTTCTATAAGTAGCCATTATATAGATAGGTGTGTGAATACTGATATCTTGATCCCCCACATCTATCTATATAATGATCCAAAAGAATACTTATTCTCCTTTTCCTTTTTTGGCTACTTATATCTTGATCCCCCACATCTATCTATATAATGATCCAAAAGAATATAGATTATATCAAAATTCAAAGCACATAAAATTTGCATTCACCTGGATTAGAGAAGATCCAAAGAATAACAGCACAAACAAGAAGGACCAAAGGGATAGCATGAACTGCATTCTCATTAAACCTAACACGTGACTTCTCCTTTCTAGCCAATTCTGCAATTGGATCATATGTTGGCAAACTATTATTATTGCTTTCAAACACTGAATAAGATGATCTATGCCCAGATGGTGATTGAGAACTACTACTTGTTGCATGCTTGAAGTAATCATCAGAGAACCTATTCCAGCTTGCAGATCTGTGCATTTTTTTGTTCCTTTTCTAATTGCACGAAATAAAATATATGTGAATATGTTAATGTATTTTAGATGCATGAGAAGAAAAGGTTTTGCATTTTTAAAAGTATAAAAGAGAAAAGTCTTCACGAGAATGAAGCCGAATGCCATCGGTAATCTTTGCTCACATTTAGGATCAACACCCTCTTACCAATTCAATCACTTTATATTTCTTTTTTGTGTCTTCATGATAAATGTGATTATGCCAAAAGATAGAAAAGAAAATAAAACATTTTAATAAAATTTGATTTTAGTGTTTAACAAAAATTGTTTATCTATTTTTAGTCCCCATATAACCAAACAAAATATTTTTAGTCCTTTAGCAAAGAGTAAAAGCACACAAAAATGATGTACTTCAGTTCTGCAATGAGAACTAAAAGCGTAGAAGAACCAATAACAAATTTCAACAATTGCAAAAAAAAAAAATTTCAACTTACACAGTTTTTGCTTAATTTACACAATATATGGAGCAACATATTATCCGTGCATATATAAATATTTATAAGTATGTAGAAATTAAATTCATTCAGATTGTAATTGTGTTTTAAAATTATGAAAATACTACAAAATACACTTAGATTTGTGTTAAGAGTCCCACATGAGTCATGAGATATGAAGTGGTTTGAAAATGAGTTTATAAGTGGGAGACATCTCTCATTTTATAAGTCAGTTTCATATGGTTGAGTTAGACTCAACCTAAATTCCAAGAATTTGCTAGTTATGCACTATGTACTAGTTATGTATATGTATATATATGATGAAGTTTTCCTTGGAGAAAGTTTTCTAGTGAATTAAAGCAATGTTTTTAAAATTGAACTAGAGATCACATTTGAGGGATCTAAGTCATGGTTCAATTGGTTAATCCGTTCAACGACAATTAAATCAAATGAATGAGAATTCGATAAGCAACTCAATCGTGGTTCAATATGATTTTTGGCGATTCAAGTAGACCGCGATTCAAAAGGGATTGCGTTAACCACCATACTGGGTGGTTCTCAATGTTAGAACAGTCACTAAGTTTCACACAATTCAGTAGAGAGAGAGAGAGAGAGAGAGAGAGAGAGAGAGAGAGAGTTGTTGCTCAGTGTTAACAGAAAAACGATTTTCTGTTATTAGCCAATTGCATTTTTTAAGTCAATGGGAGGGATACAATTTATAGCTATTGACTTCTATATCTAGTTGACTTCTTCATTGACTTACATTCACTATTATTACTTAATCTAGACTTGAATTAACAAACTAACATGCCTCCTTAATTCAGGCTAGATACTGTCTTCATGTTCAGTTTCTGTTTGAGTTCCTCCAACCTTGCTTTCTTCAATGGCTTGGTTAGAATGTCTGCAAGTTGCTCCTCTGTCTTGCAGTGCTGCAAACTGATCTTCCCTTGATTAACTTGGTCGCGAAGGAAATGAAATTTTGCTTCTATATGTTTGCTGCGCCCATGAGCAGCAGGGTGTTTGGCGAGGTCAATAGCAGACCTGTTATCAACCAGCAATTTCATTGAGGCTTCCTTGTACAGTTTCATTTCCTGTACCAGCATGGTTAACCACAATGCTTGGCACGCTCCCAAAGCTGCTGAAATGTACTCTGCTTCGCATGAAGAGAGTGCTACAACACTTTCCTTCTTAGAACACCAGGATACAGGAGATTTCCCACAGTGAAACATGTAACCAGCTGTACTTTTTCTGTCATCTAGATCACCACACCAATCTGCATCTGTGAAGCCATAGAATTCTGTCTTCTCACCATCAGTTGTCTTCTTAGGAAACCATATGCCTAGGTCTAGAGTACCTTGAACATATCTTAATATTCTCTTGGCTGCTAGTAGGTGAGATTCCTTTGGTTCTTCCATGTATCTGCTCACTACTCCAACACTATAGGCTATGTCAGGCCTAGTGTTACAGAGATATCTAAGGGATCCAATAATTTGCTTGTACAGTGTTGAGTTCACCCTCTCTCCTTCACTGTCTCTGCTAAGCTTCTGTCCTGGTTCCATTGGTGTCACAGCCTGGTTGCAATCTTGCATATTGAATCTTTTAAGGATGTCTGAGGCATATTTCTTCTGATGCAGTAGAGTTCCTTCACCTATTACCTTGAATTCCATGCCCAGGAAGTAGGATAACTCACCTAAATCCGACATCTCAAATTCATTCATCATCTTCTGCTTGAATTCATCTAAGTCTTCACTTCTTTCACCTGTTACTAGCATGTCATCCACGTATAGGCAGACAATCATCAAGTAATTTGCCTTGGATGCCTTCACATACACTCCAAATTCAGTTGAACATTTGGTGAATCCCAGCTTGTGCAATGAACTGTCAATCTTCATATTCCATGCCCTTGGGGCTTGCTTGAGACTATACAAGGCTTTTCTCAATCTATACACCTTCTCTTTAGCATCATTCATTATGAACCCAGGTGGTTGTCTCACAAACACCTCTTCTTCAATTGGTCCATTTAAGAAGGCTGATTTCACATCAAGTTGAAGCATTTTCCAACCATTGTGACTAGCAAAGGCCACTACTAGTCTGATGGTCTCAATTCTGGCCACTGGTGAATATACCTCTGTGTAATCCATGCCTTTTTGCTGCAGGAATCCTCTTGCAACAAGCCTTGCCTTATGCTTAGACACTTCACCATTTGGCTTGAGTTTAGTCTTGAAAACCCACTTCAAGTCAATTGCTTTCTTGTCACTTGGTAATTCAACTAATTCCCAAGTATCATTTCTCTTTATTGATTTCAATTCCTCCTCCATAGCAGTCTTCCACTGAGGGTTTTCTAGTGCCTCCTCAATGCTTACTGGCTCACTCTCAGATAGTAGAGCAAACTCAAGCACATCACCCTCTTCATTGTCTGCTTCATTGGTCGGGAATCCTGTGTAACCAACCAATCTCACTGATGGAGTCCTTACTCTGGTTGATCTTCTTAGCACCATGTCTGTACTAACATCATCTGCTGGTTGTGTTTCTTCTGTCTCTTCTAATGTAACAGTCACAGGAAATATTTCCTTGCCACTGTCTTCACCATTGTTCCATTCCCATCCTTTTGTTTCATCCACAGTGACATCCCTGCTTATCACTACCTTCTTCTTAATTGGGTCATATAATTTGTAAGCATCAGTTGGATGATATCCAATGAGTACCATAGGTTGAGCTTTGTCATCAAGCTTCCTCCTGGTTTGATCAGGTATATGTCTGTAGCAGAGAGATCCAAATACTCTCAAGTGCTTAACACTTGGTTTGATATTACACCATGCCTCCTCTGGTGTTTTGTCCAGTAGCCTCTTAGTTGGACACCTATTCAACACAAATACTGCTGTTGTGACTGCTTCACCCCAAAGATTGTGAGGAATTCCCTTCCCTCTCATCATGCACCTTGCCATGTTGAGCACAGTTCTATTTCTTCTCTCTGCTGCACCATTGTGTTGAGGTGTATAGGGAGCTGTTACCTCATGAACAATCCCTTCTTCTTCACAAAATGTTTCAAACTCTGTGGAGGTATACTCTCCACCTCCATTTGTTCTCAGTATTTTCAAGCATGTCTCACTTTGTTTTTCAACCAGTGCTTTCCATGTCTTAAACACAGAGAACACGTTACTTTTCTTCTCAATTACATATATCCACATTTTCTTAGTAAACTCATCAATAAAGGATACAAAATAAGAGTTACCTCCAGATGTTTTCACCTCCATAGGGCCACACACATCTGAGTACACAACTCCTAATTTTTTGTTGATCTTCCCTGTATAGCTTTCTTGAATGAGTTTCTGGTTTGTTTTGATTTACAACATTCACTGCACATTTCATTTGGTGTCTTGATCACTGGAAGCCCTATCACCATGTCCTTGTCACTCAACATTGCCAAACTCCTGAAGTTCAAGTGCCCAAATCTTTGATGCCACAGCCAGTTATCATTTTCAATAGTTGTGATCATGCATCTTTCATCAACTATTTCTATGGCAGTCTTAAATGTCCTGTTTTTGCTCAAAGGTGCCTTCAAAATCAATCTTGATTTCTTATCAAAAACCCTCATATCACTGTCCTCCATTATCATCTTATATCCTTTTTCCAGCAGTTGACCAAGGCTAATCAAATTGCTCTTCATGTTTGGAACATACAACACATCATTTATGTAACATTCTTTCCCATCTTTCCTTCTTATCAAGATCCTCCCCATTCCCTCAGCACGAATACTTCTGTTATCAGCAAATTTAATCTTTCTTTTAACAGAGAGATCTAAGCTTATGAACCAGCTTCTATTCCCAGTCATGTGGTTAGAACACCCCGTATCTAGATACCACAAATCCTTATTTCTCTTGACTGTATCATCTTTTTCAGCAAGCAGTGGGGTTTCTGAGTCACTACTGTCACCATCATCACTTTCAGTTTTAGCCATTAATGATTGATTTTCCAAATCACTATCATTTTCAGAATTACTTTCACTATCAGTTTCAATTCTAGCCATTGGCAATTGATTATCTGAATCACTATCACTTTCAGAATCACTGTCATTTTCAGAGTTACTTTCACTATCAGTTTCAATCCTAGCCATTAGCAATTGATTATCTGAATCACTGTCACTTTCAGAATCACTATCAGAGTTTTTAGCATATTGAACTTCTTCAGTCTTTGATTTAGAATTCTTACCAGAGTTTTTCTCAGAAGGACATTCATCTGCAAAATGCCCCCAGCCATCACAATTGTAGCACTGGATTTTCTTTCTGTTAAAATTCTTCTTCTCAGGCTTCGCTTCTTTCTTCTTGTTCTCATATGCTTTCTGTTCAGAGGAACTCTCTGCATCTTTCTCCGTTTTCCCTTTCCATTTTCCCTTTCCTTTCTTCTTTGTGAACTGAGCTTGTAGAGCACTCTCAGTCACTTTGACTGGGTTTCTTTCTTTGAGTCTTGCTTCTTGAGCCTCAAGTGATCCTTGTAGTTCGGCCAATTTCAGAGTGCTAACATCCTTTGATTGTTCAATTGCAGTCACTATGGTGTCGAATTTTGGGGTTAGGGTTCGCATCAATTTCTCCACTTTCACTTGCTCGGTGATCGTCTCGCCATTGATTTTCATTTGATTTGTCACTGTGGTTAGGCGATTGATGTAATCAATGATTGAATCTTGATCTTCCATCTGAAGCAGTTCATACTGCTTTCGTAATGTCTGTAGCTTCACCTTCTTCAATTTTGCGTCACCGGAGTACGCCGTCTCTAGCGCATCCCACGCCTCCTTGGCCGTTTCATACTGTGCAATTCTTTCGAATACTTCAGAGTCAACACACTGGTGAATCAGAAAGATTCCTTTGTTGTCCTTCTTTCTTTGATCGCGCAACGCGTCACCCGCCGTCGCCGTAATTCCATCTCTGACTATATCAAGCACATCTTGGTATCTGAAAATCACTTTCATCTGAAGCACCCAGCGATCGTAGTGTTTTCCGTCGAATACTGGTAACTTTGCTGGGAATTGACCGTTGCTTTCGGTGTTGTTTGCCATCTCCGTCGCATGGTAGTCGTGGATCGTCGTCTTCTACGGTGGCTCTGGATGCCAATTGTTAGAACAGTCACTAAGTTTCACACAATTCAGTATAGAGAGAGAGAGAGAGAGTTGTTGTTCAGTGTTAACAGAAAAACGATTTTCTGTTATTAGCCAATTGCATTTTTTAAGTCAATGGGAGGGGTACAATTTATAGCTATTGACTTCTATATCTAGTTGACTTCTTCATTGACTTACATTCACTATTATTACTTAATCTAGACTTGAATTAACAAACTAACACTCAATTCAACCAATTGAACTTGGCGGTTAGATGTGGTTTTCAAAACATTGAATTAAAGTACTCAATTTCAAATTTGAACGTTGATGCTTGGTTACACTCGGACTTAGATGGAGGTCATGGACAAGCCAAACAGGTGATTGTTTTTAGAGTTATTGTGCGTATCATGTGGCTATGTAGAAACAAGATTATTTTCAACAACAAAGACTTTTGCCTTGCTAGTTTGGTGGGCAGGATTAGAAGAAGTGTTGACAACATTGAGTTGAGCTGGTTGGAGAACTCTCGTAGGGGAAGGACCTAGGCTTTGAAGGATAGGGATAGTTTGATTTGGTGGAAGCCGGTGCGTTCCAACTGGTTGAAGCTGAACTATGACGGCTTGGTTATCAAGCATGGAGATGTTGGGTCGATTGGTAGGTGTGCTAGGGACGAGTATGGGAACTTTGTTTTTTGGGTTCTCTTCTATGATAGGTGAAGCTACGGTTGTGGAAGTTGAGATCAAAGCTATACTTGCTGGTGTGCATATTACCATTAGTAGGGGTTTCTAGCAAATTGCCATTGAGTCTGATTCAATGGTGACAATGAAATATGTTCGATGTGGGTGTTCCTCGCAACACCCTTTTTCCACTTGGTCTCTTCTATTTAGTCGTTGATGCTCTGACATGGAGGTTTCACATATTTAGACTAGCCAAGTTGCTAACGGCTTTGCTAAGCATGGTCTATCCCTCAAGTTTGCTAGTAGTTTATTTTCTATGATTCCTAATTTTGTTGTGGAGGCCTTTAAGGCAGATTTTGTAGGGACTACGTTTCTCAAAAATTTCTAGTTTTTTGTTGGGCTCCGAGAATGGATACATATATGAGGTGGAAATGGATACATATATAATTATCTATGTTAGTTACGTAATAAATACACATGTCGCACATGGATTGGTTGTTTCAAGCCAATATTTATTTTGGAACAAATACCTTTATTGCATACAATTGAGGTTTATATATACTAGGTCCTCGAAATTTGATTACATTTTTCACTTCTCTTTGCGCCGCTTACAAACCCTAGTTGTCGACAATTTACTCTAGATTTGAAACGATCATCGGAATCAAGCCACACCAGGTAATCCCTAACCTTTTTGTAAATATCAGAATCTGTTTATCTCTATTTCTATGTTACTATAAGATATGATTTCATTCGTTGGATGGAAAATGAAGTCGCGATTTTAGTTGAAGTTTTTGTTCAAAAGAAATAGAGAACACATTAGATCTCCATGGATTGAAAAATCGATAAGTTTTTTGGTGTAAGTTGAAGATTCTAATTAATTTTTTGGTATAAGATTAAATAGTTGATGATGAAATTTGATTCCTTGAATTAAATTTGCCAATAAAAATCTAGTTTTTCTATTGGCACACACGTGTTTATCAAATTGTCAATCTAAATTCAGAGTGATATAGTTTTCTAGATTTGTTGTTGTTATATGGACGATGAAAAATTAGTTTTGATATTTGTTGGATGAACCTCAAAGACAAGATGGCAAAAAGTCGCATTGTTTTATAGGGTTTGGATCCTTGACAGTGATATATTTGAGATCTTGATGATTAAAAATGTAGAAGTTGAGAGTGGATGCTTAGTGGTGAGGATTTTCATTGCTCCACTCCAATGAAAATCCATCCCCAAAATTATGTCACACCAAGTGATTATAGTTAAAACAAAACCTCACAATTGTTCTTGTAGTCATTTTCTTTTTGAATGGTAAATGCTAGTTGTTAATTGTTGTGTTAGTGGAGTTGGCACAAAAGAACTCTTAACCCATTACTCATTCACTTCTTTTTTTAATGACAATGTCATGTATTACTAACACATATATTCAGTAAAAAAATTTACTATTTTATTTTACTATGCTATACTGGCATTCACTATAATTTTATTATTTGAGAAATTAATTTGAGACACATAAATTCAAACACAGTTTATAAACGAGGTTTACTTTTTTTACTCAAAATAAAAGAGGTTTACTGAAATGTAATAAATCTACTTTCCCCCAAAAAAGATTGTAATAAAACAATAAATAAATCACCTTAAAGAGAGTCACAAAGACAGAAAATTAACTCTATTAAACAACCTGAATCTGATTTGGTTGCAAAAATTGAAGAAAGTTGATGGCTTTTGATGCTATTTTGGGTTCTTTATTCTGGATTCACCACCGTTAATCCCTAGTCTCTGTGTCACCGGTCACCGACTTCATTTCCCTCCCTCATGCTTCTATTCTCCATTTTCCAATCCTTTAACCCTTTTGTTCCCATCAAAGACCTGGTACACTCTCAATTTCATCATCTCTTTTCGTTGTTTAGGTTTTCTAGCTGCATTCTCTATCTTAATACATTGTTTTCATTCTCGCTTTATATCTCTATCGTTTTCTCTACTGAAACGAGAAATACAAGACTAAGTGAGTGAAATGCCACTAACGAAACATTTTGGATTAATTTGTGTTGTGCTATGTTGAAACTCTTAATTACTTTGTATGAGGGGTTGAAAAAGTTTCCATTTTTTGTATTAGTGTTCACAGAGGTGTGTGCAAGTCTGCATTAGCTTCATAGATACATGTACTCTTTGTTTTTCTGTATATATGGTTCATTTTATTTGTCACTGTAGTATCTCAGATTTATTGGCATAGTAATAGCTTGATTACTTAGTTTTCTTTATGCAGAATTTGATACATTACATGTTGCTTTACACTGGAACTATCTTGGTTCTATCATAGTTTTGGTTTCCTTAATTTTGTAGTCAGATGGAATTTTACCTGGTAGTTTTATGTTTAGTTTTCAATATGTGATGCATACTATATCTGAATCACTATATGGCTTTGGTGATTTATTTCCCCATTTTTGGTTGTAGGTTCGCTGCTTTAGGAAATTTCACCTATGCAAGAATGCCAGGCTTTCCGGTGACGTCTTGTGAATCATCGTATGTTATCTTTTAGAAAAAGACGTTTCATTCAAAAATGTGCTCTAGGTAGTTTCCCATGGAAGGGAAACAACTGTATTTTCATTTCAAAAAGGGGAACAACATTGCCAATACTAATATCTTTTTGCCCTTGCAGACACTCTAGAAACATTGATCAACCAAGCAATCAAGATGCTAGTGTGCAGTTATCTGCAGAAGAGCAGGTTGCTGCAGAAGAGAGGCTTGCTGCAGAAGATAGTCTTTCTATTTATTGCCAGCCTATAGAGCTCTACAACATTCTTCATCGACGTGCTAGAAAAAACGTACTCCATCTGATTGGCTAAAATTATCTTTCATTGTAGATTATAATATTTTTTTTTTTTGTAATTTTTCCTGGGAAATATTGCACGAGTCACAACTCACAACTGATTTTATTATTGGTAGAATTATCGTTTTCTTTGAAGAATTCCTTTTTCTACCCATTGTTTTAGAAGGATTTCTTATACTTTCTATTTACTTCTTTATTCCCTATTTTAATACCTCCTGGCTTCCTGATTTCTGGTCTCTGAAGATTTTGTTTTCCTATAAATTATTGTTGCTGTTATTGTTATTGTTATTGTTATTGTTATTGTTGTTGTTGTTATTGTTATTGTTATTGTTATTGTTATTGTTGTTGTTGTTGTTGTTGTTATTATTATTATTATTATTATTGCATATTGTATTCTAATAGAATGCATGTCTATTTTGTAGCCATTATTCCTGCAGAGGTGTTTAGACTACAGGATAAAGGCTAAGAACAAGAAAAGGTAAAAATTATCATATATAATCTTCCTTCCCCTATTCACTCCCTTTTCTTTAACATATTTACATCAATTATATGCTATATCTTTATGTTGGATGTTTATACCACATTCAGTTTGAATGGTGGTATATATATGTGTGTGTGTGTGTGTGTGTGTGTGAAGTGTAGGAGCCATTTCATAGTGGTTACTATAGAACTGAACATTTTTCTTGTTTAAATTAACACACACACACACACACACACACATATTTAATATTATGTGTTAATCTTGGTCTTGGCAAGGGAAATCTAGAGCTACAAAAGCTCCCATCATTGTGGGTCCAATGAAGGGCCGGATCATTATGGATCTATTTTAGGTAGCACCTTGTATTTTCAAGAGGTCGATTTCGCAGCTTGAACCTTACCTCCACTGGAACTGTGACCTCCTCATATTAAGCTTGGGGATGAAGAGGATATAGATATATTTTCTATTACCATAAAATTAGTGGCAACTTTGATTTTGGTATGAAAAGGGGTACGAACTCAGTTGAGTAAATGTATCTAAGTTGCTAGTTTTGTACTTTGTCACAGTTTTTTCTGTTTTTAAACCGAATTATTAGTTTCTGACAAGTGTGGTATTTCATCCAGTTTCTTTTAGCATCTAACATTGAGACCTATTGATACTGTTTCTGTAGTTTATCATGTCAGTGAACTGTATGGCGGCATTGACCAAGTTAATGTGTCCATCTCATAACATTGTTTTCATTCTAGTGGGAAGATTCAGCTGATATGACTCTGTTCAGCAACTTTTGATAGGATTTCACTAACAATTATGATGAAAGACTGGGCAGCTTCGATTTATTGATTTTCTCTTTCTTCTGTGATTGCTTTCCGTTTTCTTCTTTTGCTTAGAAGGATTCCATACTCTCTTTGTCTTGCAATTTTTTTCTTCATCTTGATGACTTTCTCTTCTCTTGCCATTTGGTGTCAAATTTAGTACATCTACATCTTGAAATTTTCTAAGATACGAAGTTAGCCGATCCAACTATTAAAATGAAACTTTTTGTTGAGTAGACCAATTCTACAAAATTTCATACATATCAAAATTTTTACTTCAGAGTGTCATTTCATTTTGATGTAAAGTATGGTATTTAAAATATAAATAGATGTCAATTACTAAGTTAAATGTCTACAAATGTCTAAATTATCAGAAGTTCTGCATATTATCAGGATAATATGACATGATTTAATTGAATACTTTCACATTGTGGGATCTTGTTCACTTATGAGGAACATTGGTCTTAGGCAATTTTCGTCAACTTTGTCGTGTTTATCCTTGGTATGCAACTCATCCTCTAAAGTAAACCCGATTAAAATCCATGTTGTGCAAGGCTATGATCATCATCAACTACAAGTCAACATCGGTACATAATCATGTTACTCAACTATACAAATTAGTCAATGTTGGTTCAACTCTGAAATCTCAGGATCTTTGGGAACACTTAATGCATACATGCAAATTTGTTCTTGTAGACCTACCCAATCTATCCTCAGCTACTAACTGGTGTCTTGTTTATTATGACATGGCGTTTCATGACAAACTAATTTTCTGCTATTTAAACCCTGTGATACCTTTTCTTTTACCTTTATTCAGGTGGCACAATTTATCTATATTCTAAGATAAAGTTAAATTTACTGTAATTTCTAGTGATTTCATTTGAGTCATTGTTATCATTCTGCTATTGCCTTATTTTCTCTGGTTGTACTTTAATATAAATATAAATATCAAATTCGAATTGCTTGTGAGATATCTCTTCTGCATGTTTAGGATACAAATGACAGTTTCGCTGGCTTGGAGTGATGCAGAAGCTCAGTCTGTGTTTCCTTTGTACATCTGTCTGGCAAAGCGTGATTCTGATAATGAAAATGCAGATGTAGGAATACCGCCTCTTAAGCTGAATTATTTTATATTCCTTATGCAAACCAATTTCTTAGTGTACAATATCTGATTAAATAATGTTGCACAATACTTTTTGTTTTCACTTACCAAAAACAAAAAGTATTCTGCCGTTTATCAAGTCAGTCGGATCTTTTTCTTTCAAAGCTCATCTGGCACTAAGGGGAACAATCAGATCCAAGCAAACTTTGTGCTCCCTGAAGTTGACAAGTTAGCTACGGAGGCTACATCTGGTTCACGTTTTCTCTTGTTTTTCACCACTGGTATGCATATAGATGTGTGGTCCAGTTGACATGAAAATGTATACCTCTTCTTTTTGTTAATTCCTTGTTATAACTATTCTCTTGCAGTATACAGTCCATGTTCATCATCTAGAATCAGCTCAAGCCCTGGGCCTCCTGATCTGACTTCTTATGAATGTGAGATATGCTTTAATTGGTAACTTGTGACATGCAAAATATGGTTGGCCTATTCTATTGTGATACCTTTATATTGCTTGAGCTTCCCTCATACTATTTGTATACTTTCTTTTTTTTAATATTAACTAAAGGAAAAAATGTTAAGTGAATTACTGATAAAATCATAAGAAACTCTCCACAATGAATCAAAATGACAGTAAAACTGAAATACTGAATCAAATCAATTAAACCATGAAAGGGTGCTTTGGGGTTGTTCCCTTCTTGATGTTGTGTGATGTATTTAGCTTAAATGTAGTGCTGGAATTTTCAGTGACAGATCCTTATTCATACAAACGTATTGGGTGCCTGTTCATGGCTTTGTTTTTCGAGAACTTCATAATCTTATTTCAAGGACTGAAGAGCTCTTCGAACCTGATGTATTCTGCCATTCTTCTGTTTTTTCCATCTTTTTCCTCTTCTCTTCAAGGAGAACTTTTTTTATCCTTCTCTTTTGCCTAACCTTTCTCGAAATACCAAGTTCTTTTTCTGGAGTATCTATACCAAAAAAGATTGTCAGCCTCTTTGAATATCATTGTGGTGATTGATGGGAAACTACAGTATTGTATACTGTTTCCTCTAGTTTAAATATAGGTGTTTCCTGGAGGAAGTGTGTGCTTCAACCTATAACCCTTGTTAGATTACTCCTGTTTTCATGCCTATCTTGTTGTATCCATAATCTTAATGTTATCAGATTCTCTTTGACCTAGTGTCAAGAGTTGGATTTTATCACTTCATTCTTAAAAATGAATATAGTTTTAGCACAAAGTATGACGCGTCCAAAAAAATTATTGGTTCACAGACTGCACCTAACAACTTGAGCTCTTGAAGTTACTTGGAAAAGATTTTACATAACACGGCACCATCCATTGTGCTTTGGTGATGTGGTCATTTGGCATTTAATTTGCTTGTGAGCTGTTGTTGAACAAAACTGCAAGGAGTGGATATAGAGCTCAAGAGATTAGGTGATTCTAATGTGTTGCTTCAATTAGGCATTGCTTTGTGTTTGCTTTTTTGTTCTCTTTCCGATTTAGCCCAATGGTGTTATGGCTTTAAGACTTGGACAATAGCATAGGAGTTGATTGTGTTGCTTGCTGGTGTAGTTTTAGGCTGTGGAGATTCGCTGGAGAAGGTTGAGTGAAGGCCAAAGATTTTATAGAGCTGTATCGTGTTTATCTGTGTGCCTAGGAGAAGCTAGAAAGTCAAGGAGGCCACTGAGAAAAGAGTAGTACTAGAAGTATGGCTTACAAAGCTGGGGGAACTTCTGATTCCTCTTTAACATATAATGTCTTTATATGTTCAATAAAATCAAAAATATGAAAGAATAGCACACTTTCTTACGTACATGGAAGTCATTTGGGCAGCTGATACATTGCAATCCAAGCCATGTATCATTTTCCTTGAGTAAAAGGTTGAAGACCTATGAAAGCTATTTGCTGACTGAGGACATTGCCAGGATTTTGTCATTCAGGGATAGCTGTTTGGACAAGTTATGTGGTGAAGAGGCCAATGAGTGATGTTTAGTTGACTAATAACTACTAAGGAAAAACTTTATAAATTAAGAAAATGTTGATTGTCTGGAGTCTGATTGAGGTGGATGGTTGATCTATATAATTTTATACTGTTTTCCATAGTACAAATGCATGTACTGCCTCAAGAGGATGTGCACTTCAATCCCCAGCCTTTGCATTGGCTCTCTTTTTCTGTCTGCCACTCATCGTCTTACTATTCAAACATCATTCTGTAACTATCCACCATTGTATTAGAGCCTCATCAACTAAGTTGTTAAAAATTCACTCCTTTGTGATTGAATTATAATTTCAGCAAAAGGCGTGATGGGCATGCTAGAGATGAAAATACTCCTAAAGAGTTTCATAATGGATGATGAATTTGCAATCTACTGAAAAATATTAAACTTGTGGTTTTACACTGATTTTTCATACATACATTTTGAAGTTTTGGTTCTCTGTTGTCCATTCTGTTATTTCTTAAGGAGGATCTCTTATCCTTCTGACTCATTGTAATCATCTTCCCTTTTTCTTAATGAATTTCTTTTTTCTTAAAAAGAAAAACAGAAATATTCTATTTTAAAAGCATTGCCACCGTTGGTTGGATCCCCCTTCCCTAAAAATTATGTTGATTTTGTTGTGGAAAAAGGTGATTCGTGAACTCTATACCGTTTCATTTTATACTTTACAGCAAGATCCGGAGAGAACTGCTTATGTGGGAAATTATCTTTAGAATCACTTTATATGGCTTGGAATAGTTCTCCAAATTTCAGTTTGGGACTGCGAGCTGAGTTTATGTCTACGGTTGATTTGCTTCCATGTATTTTGAAGGTATGGCATTTATCTATGTGAGGCTGATGATCACAATTGTTTATATTGTGCTTTCTTTTGTGCTAGTCGAATGGTGTACTATTCTGTAGGCGCTGCTTTCATATCTATTCTTCAAAATTATGATGGATGTACTACATTACAAATATCTTCACGTTGCAGTATGATTTTCAAAACAAGGGCCAAAGCATCTCTATCCAAGATCCCTATAATTCCGAGAAAGTGGTTTGTTCTAGCATCAATACTCTTTTCTCACTAAGCAAAAATACTCACACCCAAACACCACAACTGACTTCTTTGATGGAGAACGTGTTTTGATTGCTTCTTGTTTCTTTTCTTCGTTTTCAAAGAGTACATCTAAGCAAGTTCAAATGACAATTTCCGCCGAGGAGTTTGGGGCCAAGGATAAATCTCCGTACCATGCATATACTAGCAGTGATGTATCATCAGCATCATTATCTCGTATCGCTCGGTAATTTCATCTTTGCCTCTGTTGGGGAGTGTTATCTATATAGGGGCATTACCATTAGTTTATTGTTTTTGTAATTTCTATTAAATAAATTATGGCGTGCATTTTAACTTTTAGCTGCTTGTATGGTTCAGGTTGAAAGAAGGAAATGTCACGTTCAATTACAGGTATTTTAACTTTGTTACGATAGGATATTACTTCTTTGTGGATTGGCCGATTTGAGATATGAAATAGCAGATGGACTCGAGAGCTCTTTTGTTCTGATTTTTTCTACTTCTCTTTTTCCCCTTTCACTCCTTTTGTGCTGATATTTCTTCTCCTGTTTTAATGATTCTTGTTTTATAAAAAATATCACAGGTATTACAATAACAAATTGCAGAGAACAGAAGGTAATGTAAATATTGCTCTCTTAGTTTATTCTCTCTTGTTTATTTGTTTGATGATATGTTCCTATTCTTTTTGGTGGAGTAACTAATGTATTTTTCTTTTCCAAACCAGTCATTGATCAAACTTTATATATTTTTTAAGCAAATAAAGGATTTATTAAAAAAAGGGAAAAGAGCAACCAGCTTTCTTGAGCAACAATATGATTTTCAAAGATCAAAGTTTGATTAGCACCTGTGGTATCTTGAGCAACAATATGATTTTCAGCAATTACCGGCTTTCTTTTCATATTTTTTTCTTTTCCAAATGTTACTTGCCTGAGGAATAACGTTGGACTGCTTAAGAGCAACCGGTTTCTTTGTATCAAGCACATCAGTAGTTGCCTTGGCATGAACTTTGCCAATTTTAGTGTCATATCTAAATCTAATGGATACCTAACCTTTTCCCTGTGGTTTTGTTAAATTAAATACATTTATCGTTTACCTTTTACTTTTTTAAAAGACATATAAAACAAGTATTATCTTAATACTAAAATAAGCTATAAAAATTTAATAAAACAAAAAACACATTGGTTTAAAGTGTAACAGGGTACTCAATTAATTGTTTTTAAAAAAAAATCAATTTCATACTACAAATAACAATAAATACATTGTCTGGGTATGGGTGTTGTTGGATAGACCCATGCTCATATCCATAGTGAAAAATACTTTAGATAATCAACGAGGCTTAGATTCAGACCTATTTGATGGGTACAAGTCTTACTAATCCTAGGTAAATTTGTGAACACTCATCGAGTATTGGTTTAATTGTCATCCTCACTCAAAAGTGACGGGGAGTGTTATCATTTTTATATGAGAATATCAGCTCTAATCTCAGAATACCAGTGAATTACATTTAAGTTGATTTGATTAGAATAATCAATTACTGATTAATAGTCTAGAGATAAGTACTTTGTCAGCCGGGCTCTGTAATGGATAGTCAACTCTTATATTTTTTATCATATCAATTTTTACCGGCAATCAGCCCATATAGTAACTGAAAGCTTTGATATCAGTCACTGAAGATTTCTCCTGTCCATTCTGTTTGGTTGGATGTGCAAGTTACAAGGTAAAACTACTTTGGATTACTAATTTAGAGCTATAAATTTTAATTATATCAAGTATAAACCTGTTTTCAATGCTTCTGACGTGATGGTATTTAGGGTCTAGGATGGCACCTGGTCTCATCACATGATCTTTTCAACTTTGAGATTTCGGTCAGAAATCTTCATAACTCTTGCAGTCTTTCTAATTACTGAGCTGTGGTTAACCATCTATACGATCTCAAGTATAAATAATTTTGCAGGCATCAGAGGATTGTCAGGCTGTAAACGTGTCCGTGAAAGCTGATATCTGGAATTACGAGGTCAAAACAGTTTGTGCCCTCGCTGTTTTTTATGTTATTGCTTAGTATCGATTTGGTTACAATTTGTTGTTTCCAGTTCCATATTCTTGGAAATGTTAATCTTACTCCCATTTGGGGCCTCCTTCACCTGAGTCTTGTAGAGAACATCTGCCTAGAAACATAGAAGAAGCTTGACAAAACTGTTTAAAGTTTTAGTATGAATGCATATGGAATTTCGTGTTTGCTCCAGAAACTTATTAATTAGTTCCCTCCAGATTGTTGCAGATGGCATTGATCCAAAGTTACAAACTTTTACCTTTTGGTGAGCTATGTATTTCTTACACTGTTCTCAAAATTTCCCAGGCCATAAACTTTCATATAGGTATTTATGAAGTACATTGTTCAACTAATAATGTCTATCTGCAGTGCCAAGCCACTTAAGCGCAGACGTCCAAAGGTCGACTGTTCTGAAAATGCAATGGATGTGGACCCACCGGTCTTAGCTGAGGATGCAGACCTACCAGTCTTAGCCATGGATGCAGATCCCCTGGATTTAGTCGAGGATGCAGACCTAATGGTCTTAGACTCTGAAATTCCTTCAGGAGGTACTGATCTTTTGAAAAAGGATGATGGTATATAACTTTCGCAGCTATATCATGTATTTTAGTTTTCGTTGGTGATGAAATTTATGTTCTTAAAAGTTCATGAACAGTGCTATGTACCTAGCAAAATCTGACAGAATTCAGTGAGAGTTTAACAAGGTATGGTACACATGTGATTGTTGGATATGTCTAAGTTGGGGACCTCTTATCCATCTAAAAATATAACAATGACCACTAATATGGCAGCAATGTCTGGCTTTATATTATTTTCCAAAACTTAAGAAGGCGCTACTAGATAGTTATCTGAAATTTTGTTTCTCTACATGACAGCCGAAGGCTAAGGGTATAACACCATTGGGACCTTTGATAAATCAAGGACAGGCTCTAAGTTAGGGTATAAAGTTCACACCGGATATGTGAGAAAACTCCTAATTTAGGGATTTAGTAAACTATTGTTTTCCAAAATGGTCTCATAGAATCCAATTATCCTTTAAAACCCAAGCCTGCCTTAGTGCTTCCTTTTTCATGCTATAATTAGGGATCTGATCTGGTCCTGAGGAGAGTGTGATGTCAACCCTGGTGATATAGTTTCCATGTAATTTGTTGCAGCATTATGTCCTGGAAAATTTCTAGTTGATTACCAGTGCCAGTGATTTTGACCAAGAAAGTTGACTGATGACCAGTCTCTCTACAGTCAGTAGCTTGGATTGAAAATCATAGCTGTGCATGATAGAATTGACACAGATTTTAAGTGAGAAATAGCCAAAAGTGATATCTGAACGCTTCTGATTCAAGCTAGTTTTACCATAGGTTCTCCTGTCCATACTTGAAAAGGGTACCTTAATTCCATGCTCTTCTCAAGGGTCCAATAGGCCAGTCGGTCATCAATTGAAGTCTTCAATGAATGGCCCTGAATGGTTCTCCCCTCTGTTGATTCTTGAAATATTCAGTGCTCACTTCGGCAATAAATAATGTCGTATATTAGTGGTAATATATTTCCCCTTCAGAACGGTTTGTTAATTCCCTTGTTCTTGTTGAATTTGTATGTCTCTGTGTGTCTACAATCGAACACACCCATATCTATTTATAATGTAAATATGAATCAATTAGAGTTAAGACTGATTAGACCTAATTTATACTAATTAAACCTAATTGATATGACAAACTATAACTGAGATTGTTACACTCCCCCTCAAGCTAAAACTTACTTAGCTTTGTTACAATAATAGAGCATTTTCTCACAAAACTTGAAACTAAATCTGGCATGGATATTTGTGAGTCATAACCAACATAAGTCACCATCAGTATGATCGTCGGCAGGAAAGGAAGTCATCATTAATGATGAATATGTGGGAATGGGTCACCAACGGAATAATCGTCGGTGGGAAGAGAAGTCACCACAGTATAAGTCATCAATGATTAAGGAATGCGTAACAAACAAAACTAGACCCAAATGAGAAGATTTGATGTTTGAAGAGGAAAGAAAAAAATGCATCAACAAGAGGTCTATTTGATGCATTTTTTAATTTGTTTGAAGAGGCCTCTTTAAACCTAATTGATATGACAAATCATAACTGATATTCTAACTGTTCTTATGGTCTAATTG
Organism: Astragalus glycyphyllos; assembly: GCA_963573325.1. Lineage (NCBI taxonomy): Eukaryota > Viridiplantae > Streptophyta > Magnoliopsida > Fabales > Fabaceae > Astragalus > Astragalus glycyphyllos. The sequence goes on from OY754309.1 coordinate 62,556,612, forward strand.
TTAATTTGTTTGTTGAGCACGGTTTCTTGTTGCAAATACTTATTCTGGTAAAGATTGGAAAAATCACATGCCAGATGGTTTAGTTGTAGAATATGAGCATTATTGCTGCTGTAGTGTGTCACAGACTGCTATGCTATTGCAGGGGTTTCAAATCCAAGTATTGTACCCGATCCTGAGCCAGGTTCTATCCCGCCAATATTTCAACATGGCTGTGGGACTCTTGCGGTGCTACATGTTGATCAGACAGGGAGGTTACCAGATGAGCACTCTAACCGGTATTCTTGGAAAAAAAATCAACTTATTCCATTCTAACTTCTTAGATGCCTAATTACAATGGGGAACTATTTGGTACCTGATTGTAATTACAATGTTAAAATCTTGCTCAAACATGTCTCCCCAGCAAAAATAATTTCATCTTTCAATACTTTGTTTGATGTAATAATTCACTGACATATTATTGTAACACAAAACTGTTGACCTGATTGATCAAAGATGCCTCTATTTTCTAATCAAGATATCTTCAATTTGGGCACTAATGTAATCTATGAAATGATATAATAATATATGCAGCGGATAGATTTTAGCAGGTTGTCAAACTATTACATTTGCAAACTTACTGTATGTGGCTGACAGGATGTTGGCAACTTTTACATGTAATTGTATGTTAATTAGAAATTAGAATTTCTGTTAATGCCCGAGCTTGATTTTTATCAATTATTCTATATTCTATATTCTATATTTCTAGGTCAAATAAACGATCTCATTACGAATATTTGACAAGTCAATAGGGTATTGTTGAGTTTTCAGAGTTTATTCCTTTAGATATAAAGAAAGGAGAAGAAATACTCAGAATATTAAAATTATGCAGGTATTATGTGAATGATATGTTGGATATTATTTCAAAAGATAAAGCAGTAATCCTCATTTATACCAAAATACCACTCTCTGTATCCTAATTAAATAAAGAAAAAATCTTAATAGGAAATATAGAAACCAATTCTAAGAGATAATCAAAGATATTCTAACTCTAAATTACTCCAAGATATGATCAAGATATTATAAAATATGTTTCGTATATTGTAACAGTAATGAAGCTCTTCTTCATATGTGATACCTAGATGAGTGTGAATTTTTTATAGGCATTGCTAAAATAAATTGTCACTCATCCTGTTCTACTTGTGATAAGTCTTGATATAAAGGTATAAGTAACTCGATGGACATGGATTTGACATGGTTCTTTTCAAAACATTTCAGCATTGCCCAGTGGAGGAGACGACAGTTTTATCACTCTCAGAAAGCCCAGGTGATGAGTGACCACCGTTGTTTTCCGTTTTTTGTGCACTTATATTTTCTTTGCATGTCAGTAGAATATCTGGAGAAAAAAACCATGAACTAAGCTCCATTTAGAGGCCTAAACTCAATCCTCCCCATATAAAATGTGTGAAAGATTATTTGATTGCCTCAACATTGGTTGAGGGAATGTTGAAAAGTATTTCAGAATAATAGTATAACTGTATAAGGGGTATGATTAACTGGCTGGATACATAATTACAGAGTAGGGCTTTGGGAAGTCATAGGGGAAGTAAGTGGTAGCACTATTGATCTCCCTTTAAAATAAGAAAAGAAAAAATCCATCATTCTCAGCTTCCAAATAAGTTGGTTAAAACACTTTGTTGGCAAGCCGTTTGTTAGTTGATGCTCGGAAGTAGGGATGTCAATGGGCACCCTCTAGGCAGAGTAACTATAATGCCCGTCCCCATACCAGCGTTCGAAAAAATTGTCTCTTCCCGAGTGGGCAACAACTTTAGTGCCCCTACGCATACTCTGTGGGCACCTAAGTGTCCGTACGTACCCACACTTGTTATCCCTATTTTAATTATGAGAAAATAATAAATAACATAAATATCATCATAATTAGATTAAATTAAATTAAAAAACCAATCATTTATTTTATCAAATTACTTATTAAATATTACTAATAATAGTATTTAGTGAAAAAATCCAAAATATTGGTAGTTAGATTAGATATAATGCATAATGGACAAATAATTTTATTTTTTAAAAACTGTATTCAGCTAAAATTATAATATTAGTAACTAGTAATAAATAATAATATTTACATAAAAAACATACAAAATATTAATAGGGTGAGTTCTACGGTACACAACCTTGGTAAATTGTGTATTGTACACAACGTTTGCTAGCCGTTAGATTGGAGAGTCTCACGGATCATATGATGAACCGCTGCACACCAGATCAGAGCTTTCATGGTCTCTTGAACCTTCTTGCAGAGGATCTGTCTTGTTAAACGTCGTCCGCACAGTGGTGGTGACAATGCATATAGAAACATCACCACCCACCAGCAACAAGTAAAAAATGGAAGACTAGAAAAAGACAATACTAGAGGCACATGTATGGAGGGGGAGGGAGACATAGGAACACACCGTAAGACTAGAAAAAGACACTACAAGAGGGACATGTATGGAGGGGGAGACATAGGCACTAAAGAGGGATCTTTGATCGATGCCATAACCAACAGGTTTCTTCGATTTTGTAGGCGACATAGAGTAATATTCCGGCAAATAGGGCGGAGGAAACGATTGAGACAGATAGGGAAACAAGCGCAGAAAGGTCAACAGGGACAGGTCAGCCACTTCAAAGGAGAAGAGTCAATAAAAGGTGGAGCAAAAGAAAGGTTTCTATGTAAACGGCGATGGAGGTGAAGAGGAAGGAGCAGGTGGAACCCCATTGGGTGTGGCTCTATCGAAGCCCGACGATGGAAGGCTGTTCTGAGAGGTAGAAGTTAAGGGTCTCGATCAATAATTAAAGAGATGTATAAGAACGTTAGTTTTGAAGATCTTTTTCTTCTCATGACAAGTAGAAATATCATGCGTCATGGAGTAGCTTTGACAGAGGTTTTCATAAATCTCTCGGTCCGAAGGAAGGAACATAAAATTTCTGCTTATTTCAGGAGTTACGGAGTTGCACAGCCAAGCCACAATTATAGAATCATCTTTATCCCATATAGCAAGGTGGTTCTCAACCTCAATATGAACGAGCTTATCTTGTCCTTTCAGCGTGAGATGCATCAACTTACCCCTAAAAAATAATTTTTCCCATTCGGACGGTAACCTTGTTGAAGCAGGAGAAGATCCTTAGGATTAAATGGAGTTGGTGCAGCTGGTAATCATCAAGGTATTCTCAGCAGAAAAGTCATCAACAAGAGCTTTATTAGGCATCTGAAATATCAATCAAGAAAAAGAAATAGCAAAAACAACAACAAAAAAACCATTAACAATGACCGAAGTTGCAGAAGAACCCTGCATCGGAAAGTAACAGTGACCAAATAATCCACGAATAAGTGTTTGGATCGAACAGTGAACCCCCAAAGTTGAAAGAGTAAGGACCAGAAAACGCACTGTGTAGGGATCATCTAATCCTCAGGACCCCTGACCATCTTTATTGACTTCTTCAAAGGGTATAGGGATCATTAGGTCTCTGGTTCTATTTCTTCTACTCGAAAGTGGTGGGGCTCAAATGACTTTCACCCAATAATGAAGTGTTTGAAAGAGTGTTAGAGTGTGTTTCAGCACTTTTTTAAAATAATACATGGCCATTTCTGAACAAAAAAATTAATTTAATTTCGGGATTGTATTTATGAAATATTAAAAAAAAAGGAATTGGATATTTTTTCTTGGATGATTGTAATTTTTGTTCTGATATCAGTACAACATCATTACGATTATGGACTCTTTTGACTATCGCTCGACTTGATGGTTGCAGAAAGTTTGCTCTGTGATTTAAGTTTCCTACTATTAGCTTGTTATTTGAATTAGTTTTTGCTTGTGATCAGCTGCAGTGGCCCAAAACCTGAACAACTTCTGCTGAATATAAACTCCATTTTTATAAAATAATCCAGTTTCATTTGTTTTCAAAATGCTGAATACTCATTTTTGCTATAATAACTTCTGATATTTTTTTCTCATTTTCTCTTCCCTTTGCTTAAAGCCAATGACACTTGAAGAAGTCATATCAGATTATGATAGTGAGGATGAAGATGATGATGAAGCTAAAGACATTGAAGAACGATTGGTATGTACGATTACATGATCTTTTGTTTTGATTTTCTACATTTCTATTTTCTATAATTGTAACTCTTGTTAAGCCATAAAACTTCGGAAGAGCTTAATAAAAATCTTTTTTTGGTAAGAGATTAAATGTAAAATAGAGGGTTTCTTTGGGTTGTAACTTGCAAGGTTAAAGAATTAAAAATTCACATTGATTCATTTAGGTATATTTCATCTCACGCCATCAGCAAGACTTTTTGTTCTTACCTCAATTTGGTGAAATGGAATGAAATGAAATTTCATTAATTTTTTATATTTATTAAATTAGTCCTCTCTTTTGCTATCTTCTTTTCAACATCTTCATCCCTTTGTCCATTATCTCTCCTCTCCCCATTTCCTCTCTTTTCTTTGGTAAAAGATCAATTTTTGGGGACAACTTGAAAAAAAAAATCACATTAATTCATTGTTTCGAATGTCAACATGGGTTTAGGTTTAGTCTGAGGCTGGGGTCGGGATTGGGATGTCTTCTGCACTTTTTTTTTTACAATTATTCAGACTTCTTTCTTGATGAAGTATTGACACACACTGATAACTTGCAGAAGCTTGATTTGCTTGATTTATGCAAGGAAATGAAGAAATTCTTGTTTATGTGGAACTCATTTGTTCGGAGGCATCGGTAAGTTCTTTTCATTTTGGATCACATTCACTACTTATTGCATCTTCCCTGTTTTGTTCATTACTGTCATTAAGTAGTAACAACATATTTTATACTGAATGCACCATTTTTTGAAAGGTGATATGATTGTCCATTGAGATTTAGTTCCATCTTTTTTTCTTGTGGCAGCGTGCTGGCAGACTGTCACGTTCCTTGGGCATGCAAGGCTTTCTCAAAATTTTATGGCCCTGAGATTGTCAGATCACCCAGCTTATCTCGGTAAATATATAGTATTGATTTTACCTTAACTGAGCAACATAGACAGTCTTCAAAAACGATTTTCTGAAGATGGTCTAATTGTCTTAATTCAAAATTTGATGCTATTATAGCACTTTTTGTGGGTTTACTTGGTTAGATAGAGTGTCATGCATTACGCTCTTATCTATTTGGATATTTAAATATCTTCAAACAATTATAAAATTAGTTGTTTTGGCAGGTGTTGGAATGTGTTTAGGATCAAGCTATGTACTCAAGGTCTTATAAATGGACAGATCTTCAATGAAAGTGGTATCATTCTGGCACAGTGCGAGAGGCAGAAAATGGATACCGGAAGCTAAAGAAAACTCAGTACCTTTCCCTCCCTTTCAAATGATGAAACACAGCTGATTTAACTTATTTAATCAAACTATATCCGATTGAACCTTCAAATAGAAGAAACAGATGATACAGAAAAGGACTTCTCCTTCAGGTGCAAATTACTGTCCTGGTCTTAGGGAAGATTTTGGTTTTAAATTTATACCCTTGTTGTACTGTTGGACTTGGTACATGGAGTTGTATCACAAGATTTCCAATCTGCGGCATGGAGCTCTGGTAAAATCCGTAAGCAACCCGAGTATTATGTTCTTGAACTGTTTGTTACTGTTTCCAATGTTCCATGCATTTGTTTGACACCAAAATTATACAAGAACTGGATTGCCAGTAGGGATCTGCATGATGTGCAGTTCTATCTAGCACCTCATATTTAATGAATTGTTTTGACAATTATTTTGGGTATAGAATAAAACCTTTTCATGGTTGAGATTGAGATTGTTTACAACTTAGAAAATATGTAGGCTTCCCAATTCCCAATCGTGTTTTAATATTCAAATATACAAATATGTTGGCTACTTTTGAAGTTTAATTGCTGGAATGGGTTAGAAATGAAAGGAACGAAATGAGATGGGGGTTTCATCTCACTCCATCACCCACACTATTGTTCTTACCGCAATTTGGGGAAATTGAATGAAATGTTCATTAATGTTTTTATAATTATTAAGCTAGTCCTCTTTTTTGCTATCTTTTCAACTTCTACATCCCTTTGTTCATTATCTCTCCCTCTCCCCATTTCCTCTCTTTTCCCCTCCATCCCCCTCTCCTTTCTCTACCTCCCTCTATTCTCCCTGTCCTTTATCCTTTCTCTTTCTCTCACACACTCCTCTTTCATGTTATTGTGCTTCAAATAAGAGTAAAAAAAGGGGGAAAAGAGTTTATTATACATTACATTCAGTTCTCAAAGATAGAATAGGAACTTTGCTTCATTTCATCAGCAATATTTAAACAATAGGTTCCATTTCACTTTGCTCCACTACATATTTTTTCATTTCATTCAATTCTATTCATATTTAGATATTTAAACATGGCTTAAGGTTCTTATTAATAGGTCTTATCCATTAGTTTATAGCATATTTGTTATGCTTGAAAACTTGTTTGACTAAAGTATGGATGCTTGGTAAATGAGTTTTTAAACATGTTTTATTCAAACTAATCAAACATTATGATTCATATCTGTGACAATTGCAAAGAGATATGCCATGCCATTTGCATAGCTTCTAACATGCTTCTAAATAAAATTGATAAAGGATAAACTAAGAATTTCTCTATATAAGATCCTACCCCTGATATCCTGCCCCATATAAACTCTCTATGGATCTAAAGCAAATTCCTTTAGAGCTTCACCAAACATTTTCATAAATTAGCTCTCCTCAACGGTAGCCCTACAAAGAAGGTCAACATTTTGGTGGTAGAGGGCTTGAGTAACTCGATCTTTTGGTTGAAACCTACTCTTGAATGCTGTCTACTTGAGATCCTTTGTTAGAGATGATTCGTGGTAGGCTTACAAGGTGGAAGCACATGTCACTCAGCAAACTTTGGAATGCTGCAAATAAGAACCACCCAAGATAAAATAACAAAAATAATATGATGATGTTACAACAAGTATGAACAAGAAAAATGCGCAGGAAACTTGAAAGCTTGCGTGAAACACTAAGTTTTAGGTTTGATCCTCTTGACAATCAGTTGGATGAAATAGGATAACTGCCAAATCTCTTTCAAGATACGATGAAGTTTCTTAACAGGATTTGCATACTCACATCTAGCATATCACCTTTGTTATATTACTAAATAATAGTTCCTTAACTTTTGCGCATAAAAGAAGAAATAAAAAATTGAAATGATGAATTTGATAGAGTGTTAGTAGAGTATAGACGTAGTTGCACATAAGACATGAATAAAAAAAATTAATTCTAACACTTGAGAATCATCTCAAACTTTATTAGAATCATTGTCATACTTCTTGGCATCCAAATATTGCGTGCACTAAAATTTCGACTAAACTCCAACGGGTTAATCTAGTGGAGCATAACAATATTTATATCCCTAGGTCTCGAGTTTAACTAGTCCCCTTGAGTTGAGATAAATGTATATTTCCTTAGTAATTGCACAAAGAGGTCGAACGCTTTTCTTGTGCTAGACTCGAGTATCATCCCCTCACCCTAAAATTTTAATATCATAATATTTAAAATGCATGAAGAGAGTGGGAATGGATTTGAATTATCTAAAGTAATTTTTTCCTAAATTCACCTACATTACGTATTTTTTGACAACACCTACATTACGTATTGGTAGGCTAAATTAAAGGATATTTACGTATTTCTCTAACTCACCAACTTCTTCTAAATATCATATTTTGATTAGATGAAGGTGAATGTAAAAAAATAGCTTTGAAGAATCCAAATACTAAATAAACATGCATGAATTTAGCACTTCAAAGTATTTTTAATTAATCACAAAGTGTAAAAATTGAACCTAAAGTTTGTTGGTGATAATTGTTGGTGGAAATGTTGCAACTAAGAAGATGGTGAAGTTACAACGATGATGAACAAGAAAAATGCAAAGAAAACCCCCAAGTGTTTGTGAAACACTAAAATTCATGTCCAGCCTTAAAATCACGTACTATTGGATAGAATAGGATAATCGACGACTCGTTTTCAGGATACCATAAAATTCCTCTGCATGGTTTCACACCCACATCAAAAATGGCACATTACAAAATAATTCTGTTGTAAATTGACTTTGTGAACAAGAGAAAGAAGAAAAAGATTGGAGTGATGAATTTGATAGAGTTTTGTTTCATTGTTCTCTTGAATTAAGTTTTTTTATAAGCAATGTTAGTGAGACCTCCTTCTTGTACTTCTTTTGTGCACTCCTTCAATATTCCTTAACTCGCTAACTGAGCTAGTTAGTTGAACTAGCTAATTCGATATCTCTAGCTTGCCTTGTATCCCTTTTGCATTAAGTTTATACACGTATAAATATGTTTAATTTAAAATAAAAATAAATGTATTATACGTATATTCGTATTTTGGTAATTTTTTTTACAAATAAAATTTCTCATCATTTTAACATTCCACTTAGTAAAGTTACTGAACCAACATGAAGTATAAAAACCGGCGACAGAAGAATCATAAAAATGAAAAGAAAAAAACAGTTCATATTGTTCAATACACTACGTACAACAGGCGACAATTAACGAAAAATACAAAACCAAAAAAAAAGAGAATAAAAATATTATTAATATAATATAAAACATCATAACAAAGGTTCAAGAAGAGAGAAAGAGAGAAAGAGAGAGAATCAGGTGCATGTTAATTTTAAGAAGTGTGAGTTCCTCCAGTTCCAGTGAATTGCTGCTGTCCATAGTCTTTAATCTCACGCGCTTTGTTAGCAAGCTTATGACGCGCCGTATCCAATTGATCAGCACCAGGTGGATGTTTACCGGTAACATACCGATAGATCCACGCTAATACCGTGATCGCCGTCACACCGAATCCTCCAGAAGCTAAGAACCCAAGACTCAGCAAAGCAACCGTAATAACTGCAGGAACAAGCACCGGACTGAATATAACGAAGAGTGGAGTTGCAATGGTGAGAGCGATGACTGTTCCAGCTAATATTAAGCCGGAGAGGATTAAGAGTGAGCCTCCGGCGGTGACGGCGGTGGCTGTTTTCACAAATTGGGTGGTGATGGTTTGGTCATTATGAGTAGTAGTAGTAGTCCGGTGGTGTTGGTTGTAATGGAGGGGTTGGTAGTGAGATTCAGCCATGTTTGGATGATGAGAATGAGAGTGTGTTGGGGATGAAAGGGTATATAAATGGAGAAAGAGAAGGTCCTGAAGGTGCTCAGTGGCACGTGTTGAGGAGGTTTTCATGCAAGGCTTGCATGCTTTAACACTTGCTGCTTCTCGTGACACGTACGTACGTTTATTTATCTATTTCTATTCATCTCTTCTTTCTTGGTTTGGTGTTTTCTTACATGTTATTGACAGACAGCGTTAACAAGGAAGGATCCGAGGCATCAAACACCGCCACTAATTGATGTTTTTTTTACATACAATTGCAGAAACTAATTCTTCGAGCTGGACGACAAAGCTTTCACTCAATAAATTTAACATTGCTGCATGCTCATTCTTAGTTTTACCGATCAATATGATTCTTTCTTTTCAATAAATTTTTAAGATTCCAATTCAAAACCTTGAGATAATTAAGATTAGAACCTAATTAATGCTTTTGTTTTTGTTTGTTGTCACAGTTTTACACTCTGCTATAGTGGCCAATCTAAAAAAAGAAAAAGTAACACTCTACAGTGTTGATTTTGATTTAGTGACTAATTTAATTGATTTTGTGACACCCCACGTGAATTTTAAATAACCATGTGGTAAGTGTTGGTAGATGAGTACAATTGCATTGCTGACAATCAACTTTACTTCTATAGGGACGGCGATAGTGTTCAAGTTCAATGCACCAAAGGAAACAAATAGTAAGGCTTTTTGGTTTTGTTTTTTACCCCCTTACATATCACTCATAGTCCCATATTCACCTTTATCCCAAAAATACCCCTCTCATTTTTTCCAAAATTTAATCAGACCCACCATTTTGTGAATTTTCCGGAAATAGCTCAATTTAAAGTATTTCCGGAAATTTTCCAGAAATAGCTCAATTTTCCGGCAAAGAGAGGTAGTAGGACTGAGATGCCGGAGCTTTTTTTGACACTTATTCAAGAGCATCATTACTTGTGTTGGAGTAGACGGATTGAGGGAACTGATACTGTGGAGGAGATCAAGTGGTCATACCCTGATAGTATGAAGTTATTGAAGATGTTGGAGCGCACAATGTTGGAACATCATCATAATATTCCATTGGGACGTCAAATAATTGAGCTGTTTGTAGAAACAATGCGCACTCCGGAAGAGATCATTTATATTATGGAGAGCACGCTCCCCAAAAATCAGTAGTTTCGTTTAATTTTCTTCTGTTGTTTTTATCGTTTTCGTGTATTTCGAGTGTTATGTACTGTCACGTTTTGTCATTGTAGAACGCGTTTTAATTTAATCGAATAAATGTTTGGTTTTTTTAATTTGCATTCCGAATTTACGTCCAATTGCTTATAAATTCGGAATGGATTGAGTGAGGGATGCACCATCCGGATTTACGTTGTAAATTCGGAATGTATTTACATTCCGAATTTACGTCCCTTCGACGTAAATCCGGAAATTCCAAAACTTTGTTCTCCGAATTTACAACGTAAATCCGGAAATTGCAATTTTTTTTAAAAAAAAAATGAGGGCATTTTCGTTCGAAGGGGAAATTATGGGGGTATGGATGATAAGGTGGTGGTACCAAAAAAAAGCCTTTTTTTAACCCTCTCTTCTCCCCTGTACCCTCTAATTAGGCCAAAGTAACTAAAATATCCTTAAATATAATAAAATACCAAAATCATTTCTCATTTATCGCATATTTCCGAAATTAAGTACATTTTTTCCTTAAACTTCTACCGTTATCGTTATTTATTGTAATTAATTAAATTAAAAAAATGTTTTTTTTTTTTAAAATTCCAGAAAGCGTTTTTTTAAACTTTCCGGAAACACCTCAAAAGAGGTATCTCCGGAAGTAAAATTTGACTTCTGGAAATACCTCTTTTGAGGTGTTTCTGGAAAGTTTAAAAAAATGTTTTCCGGAATTGTCAATATTTCTGGAATTTTAAAAAAATTATTAAAAAATTAGGGGTATTTTGGGAATTATAGGGGTTATGAGGGTATGGAGTATAATAAGGGGTACAAGACTTAATCAATTGCATGTCGATTAAAAAATTGACCCATCACTATTTTAGAGTTTGAAATTCCAATTTGGTCAACATTTCAGAATTTTGTAAAATAGGGGGACCAAAATTGCTCAAAATAAAATAGGGGTATCGAAATTGCACATTGAGTAAAATAGGGGGACCAAAAGTGTATTTAAGCCTACTCCAAAATAGGCCACGTACCTGTATCAGACATGTATCTGATACCGATACGTGTCGGATATGTTCGGATACATATCCTGGGAGTATCCTAAAATTTATATTTATTTTTAAATCAAAAAAAACCAAATACTTACCGGATACGTGAGGGATACGGCGCTGTAGCAGGATACGCAAGCGGGATACGACGCAAACATGGGACACATCATTAAATAATAAACAAAATTAAGAATATAAAAGAGACTATATATCTATTTACGTATCACATTAAAATTTGAAGAATAAATATAGTCTAAATCTCTTATTACGTGTTGTCCTAAAATCAGACCTGAAGTGTCGTTGTTTTAGCTGCTGATGTGCCATCCGAGCTGCAGCCCCACATGGCAGGTACCTGCACACACTTTGACGATCAAGTCAGTATAGCGAAGTTTGGTGTGAGATATGGATTATGAGAACGTACCTGGGCCTTTGGGATGCTCTGATATTTATAGGACGAGGTCGTGTCATCTGCGTCGTTGGATGTGAGGGGGCGATCTTAGCCCTTAATGTCTGCGCAGCACGGATCGCGATCCGTGTCTTAAGTCGAAAGTATTGACCTTGTCAATTTGAGCAATAGATTGTCTCGCCAGTGGATCCGTCCATTTGTAGTGGTCTCGTTGACATCGAGTTGGGTTGTTGAGTGACTATTGCTAGATGGGATCAAGAGCGAGCTCAGTCCGAAACACACATGTCATAAAAATAAGTAATGAACCCTCCCCCCACGCTGGTCATTTAGAGAGAGCCTTTTTGTCCACGTTTTTTTTTTGTGGGAGCCTTTTTGTCCACGTATCAAAGGCATTAACGGAGTATTGTATGTAAGGTTTTTTTTGTACCCCCACCATTTTCGTATATACCCCCACAAGACTTTTTTGGACAAAAATACCCCTAAAAAAGTTGACCAAAAATCGTATATACCTCACCTTACATATATACGACTTTGAAAAATTCAAATCGTATATATGTGAAATTTTTTTAAAAACGTTTGTTTTTTTTAAAAACGATTGTTTTTTTAAAAATAGGTCGTATATACATAAGGGGGCGTATATACGACTTTGTAAAATACAAGTCGTATATACCCCCACACCTACATATATACGATTTGGTGAAATACAAGTCGTATATACGTAGGTGTGGGGGTACATACGACTTGTATTTTACAAAGTCGTATATACACTCCCCTTTTGTATATACGACTTGTTATTAAAAAAATTGTTTTAATTTTTTTAAAAAAAAGGTTAAAAACGCTACTAAAAATCCGTTAAAGAGTCAAAACTAATCCAAAAATTATAAAAACACCACTGAAAATCTAATAAAACCAAAATAAGGCTATGCAAATTTTTTTAGATTTTTTGGAGACTATGAAAAATTAAAAAAAATTAATAAAAAATAGTAAACGATGGAATTTGGGATTTTGAGCCCCACAATCCCATAAGAAGTCTCTTCTAGGGGAGTCTTGGTCCTTGATTTTTTTCGGATTTAATGGCTGTGGTTTCATTACAATCGGAGTAGGTTGTCCGAACACCGATTTTTTAGCCTAAATTATTCGCTCGACGTATAATATTGTCACGTGTTAACGAACTACACACTAAACAGAACCAAAAGACGGTTAATATTCATCTCTAATTTATTTTTCTAAAAAAAATATATTTTTAATTTTTTAAATGATTTATTTACTATTTATTTGGGTTACAAAATCGTATATACGTAGGTGTGGGGGTGTATATGACTTTGTAATTTAACAAATCGTATATACCCCCACCTTATGTATATATGATTTTATTTTTTAAAATTTTTAGGGGAAAATCGAATTTACCTAAATACGATTTTAATTTTTTAAAAATTTTTAGGGGAAAATCGTATATACCCCCACCTCAACGTATATACGATTTTTTTTTTGCTGGGGATATGTTAGGCATTTTAAATTTTGTGAAGGGTATTTTAGTCTTTTCGCAAGGGGCGTGAGGGTATACGGGAATATGGTGGGGGTAAAAAAAAACACTTTGTATTTATGAACCGCACATTTCAACTACCCCCACCAACACAATGAAAGAGAACCGACAACATAGACTATATTATACTATCGATGTACATTTGTTCACATCACACTACTATCCACCACCTTCTAAACATCAACAACAAACACTTCTGAGAAAAGAAAAAAAAAAATGTCTAGTGAGAGTGTGAAGAACAATGAGCAGCTGCATGTAGTAATGTATCCATTCCTTGCATTTGGTCACATTAGTCCCTTTGTTCAGCTATCCAACAAGTTGTTCTCTCAAGGAGTTCAAATCACTTTCTTATCAGCTTCATACAACATTCCCAACGTCATACTCCACATCATTTAATAAAGGCCACGTCAGATTTTTTTGTTTGACAAACCTCCAAATCAGCAAAAAAAATCAAAAACCCCTTTTTGGCCTAAATGTCTGAATTTTTTAAAATAGGGAGACTAAATATCTGAATTTTAAAATAGGGGACTAAATGTTTGAATTTTTGAAAATAGGGGGACCAAAACTATAATTTAACCTAAATGATAGTTGATTTCAATGTTAATGTTATTCCTTAGTATGTGAGATGTTTGATTTTTTATCTTATATTATGGTCCGGAACTAGAATTATTTCTCCCCCATGCTGTGCTTCTAGAGACACAGCCTTCCGCGGAGCTGAACCACAAATTTCAACTACCCCAAAATACTAGTACATTATTAATAATGTAGATTTGTCATCGTTTTTGTATACATCATCAGAGCACTATCCAGTGAGAAGAAAAAATGTCTAGTGAGGGTGTTAAGAACAATGAGCAGCTCCATATAGTAATGTATCCATTCCTTGCATTTGGTCACATAAGTCCTTTTGTTCAACTATCCAACAAGTTATTCTCTCAAGGAGTTCAAATCACTTTCTTATCAGCTTTATCCAACATTCCTAAAATCAAATCAACTCTAAATCTCAACCCATCTATCAATATAATCCCACTTGAGTTCCCAAATGGCATAACTAACACTGCTGAATTACCACCTGATTTAGCTAAAAATCTCATGCATGCACTTTATCTCACTCAACCTCAGGTAAAATCTCTTTTACTTCAACTCAAACCTCATTATGTTTTCTTTGACTTTGCTCAAAACTGGCTTCCTAATTTAGCTTCTCAAGTTGGAGTCAAATCTGTTCACTTCTCAGTTTATTCAGCTATCTCTGATTCCTACATTACTGTTCCTTCAAGACTTGCTGATAATGTTCAAGGAAAAACAATCTCTTTTGAGGATCTCAAAAATCCCCCACAAGGGCACCCCAAAGAATCAAACCTTTCTCTTAAAGCTTTTGAAGCCATGGACTTCATGTTTCTCTTTAAAAAATTTGGTGAAGATCTAACTGGCTATGAAAGAGTGATGCAAAGCCTTAGTGAGTGTTCATTTGTTGTTTTCAAATCATGCAAGGAAATAGAAGGAGTTTACATAGATTACATAGAAAAACAGTTTAATAAAAAAGTTCTCTTAGCTGGTCCACTTGTCCCAGAACCATCAATAGATGTGTTAGAGGAAAAATGGTCAAAATGGTTGAATAATTTCTCAGAAAAATCTGTGATATTTTGCTCATTTGGGAGTGAAACATTTCTGAATGATGATCAGATAAAAGAACTAGCAACCGGGTTAGAACTCAGTGGTTTACCATTCATTTTAGTTTTAAATTTCACATCCAATTTATATGCAGAAGATGAGTTAGAGAGAGCATTACCAAAAGGGTTTATAGAGAGAGTGAAAGAAAGAGGAATAGTGCACAGTGGTTGGTTGCAACAGCAACTCATATTGAAACACACAAGTGTAGGATGTTATGTGTGTCATGGTGGATTTAGTTCTGTGATTGAAGCAATGGTTAATGACTGTCAACTTGTGTTGTTGCCTTTTAAAGGTGACCAGTTTTTCAATTCTAAGCTCATAGCTTATGATTTGGAAGCTGGAATTGAGGTGAATAGGAAAGATGAAGATGGGTATTTTAGTAAAGAGGATATATTGAAGGCAGTGAAAAGTATCATGGTGGAGCATGATTTAGAGCCTGGGAAGCGTATAAGAGAAAATCACAAGAAATGGAGGGAGTTTTTAGTAAATAAAGAAATTCAGGACAAGTTTATTGTAGATCTGGTTGATCAGTTGAAGTCTTTGGCTTAGTTCACTTCAAATTGGCTTAGTTCTATTCTCTCGTTTGTGTTCATGTTTGTTTTCTTCCACCACATTGTAACAAGACTTGCTGTTTTTACTGTTGTTTGTAATATTAATGAGACCAATTGATGCAGGTCAATAATGTCATTACCGCAACTTGTAATAAGACCACTATTGCAATTTATAGATTATAGGTGAGAAAAATAAGAATGTGTGAAGTGTGAACATTCATTGTCGGTGAGCTGAAAATTAGAAGCATGCCTGCCGACAAACATGCAAACTAATTTAATGTCACATGAACGGGTAACTATATCATTAGTCCATTATTCTGAGAAATATGAATCCAAATCAAGTTCTGAGAAATATGAATCCAAATCAAGTTCTGTTGATGTCTTGATGATGATGATGGTGATAATGGGTATTCAAGTTTAACAGAAATGAGATTGGTGAGAAAGGAGTCTGACAAATCAACTAAACAAATGCAAAGAGGAGGGGGCCCAGAGGAGCTTCATAAAAAGTTGTTTTTGGTTGTATCCAGCTTATGAGTATACAATGCATTGCTTGCAAGCTATAAAGGGTTAGTAGTACATTTGGACACTTATATGCAAGTTGTGCCAACGCATTTAAGGACATTGGTTTTGATATTTTGAACAAATCACATGAAGGAACCATGTTGATGTATAATTCATACACTTGCGCAGTGGTTTAGCTAAAACCAGCAAAGGAGAAAAGAGAAGTTAGCAGTTAAAGAATTGACTCGAAACATTTATCACCCGTTTTTTTTAATACAAAAATATGCTAGTTTTGTGCAAGTGTCTCCGCAAGTGGTATAACAAGATGATATATTATACCTTGATGCTAACTGGTTTTTTTAAAGCATATAACTCTTTTATGTGCAGAATCATACTATACTGACTACTAACTTCTACATATCCTCTTTCGTCATAATTTAACCTAAAAATAAATGAGTGCATGTGACTGTAGGAAACTCTGAATTTAGAGAATCCCAGTCCAAATTTACGGCATGATACCAGTTTGGATCATAAAATGTTAGGACACCAACCTAACGATCACTAGGAAAATAGGAATTTGACGCAATAAAGAATCGGAAAATGAATGAAAATGGGATATTATTGATATGGTATGAATACAATTGGAGAGATAAGGCTCCCCGCCCTCCGGCCTCACCCGGTCACGACTAAACTTTAGGTATGATCAAAGATACTCTAAAAGGAAGGTGGAAGCCTTTATTTATATTATAGGTTTCCAATACATGAGGGGAATAGGAGGGAAAGGCATAACAAATTAATAACTACCAACCAACTATAACAAATTTTCCTAACAACCCAACAAACTACCATAACTTCACTAACTACCTAAAACTAACTCACTTGGAACCCCCACTTACACAAGGACTAACATAAAACATAGAAGCCTGTTTAGTTTCCTCCATCGTATTGACATTTCTCTCTCACTCCCTTTTCCCTCCATTCCACCCACCGTGAATTTTTGGGGAAAAAAATAGAAAAAAGGGGTATGAACTAGAAAAATATGGGGTGTAGGTAACACTCAACAAACATTCCAGATGTGCAAATGGTATATATAATTAGAACTAAACAAATTTGATAGTTTAGCCATAGTTGAACTTGGATCACGCCTGTATATAAATCTATCACATTATAATTCTCCCAATTAAAAAAGAAAAAATGAACAGGAAGCATTAAAAACTAAGTCTAATTGTCTAAATAAATGTTTACGCATAAGGCTAATCAATGCACACCAACAACTAAATACCCATCATAATCAAACCTAGATAGAGGGATTATCTATATTTTGTATATCTTGGCTTATCTCTTCGTCAACTCTTTGTTGGTCAGAAGCAACGAAACTTGGTTGATTTGTTGATGCTAGAACTCTAGCCCACATCCTACCAGTCAGCTCGACTGTATTTTGTTTCTCAGTCACACGCTACAACAAGATGTTCTATGATCAGCTGGTATACCACAAAATGTGATGAGTAAAAATAAGAGAACATAACAGAAAATAATTTGAAGTTTGAACAAAACAAATACCGACTTTGTTTGAAGTTTGAACAAGACTTTCAGGAGCACAATTTTACTATTTTAGTTGCAAAAAGCAATTTAATTGAATATAAACACGAGTTAATGAAATGAACCACTTACAGCAATTGGGATATAAGCATGTCTACTGTTCACGGGCCCGACTGTGAAACCAGTATACCCTGCCATAGCTCCATGAACAGCACCATGAGCAAGAAGAGTGCAGTAAACATTGTCGGAGGCATTACTTGGAATAGCTCGAATCATGTATGTAGGATCTATGCAAGTAATACAAAAGGAAGTTTTATAATAATAGTCAAAATAAGAAATTTCATGATTTAAATAGAGAAGAAAAGGACCACTCTATTGACTAATTCGTATTCCTCTCCAACTTTTGACTTTAGTTTTGCTCATAGCAACTGCAATTTAATTACACGGATTTGGTGTGTGTATATATATATATAAAGAGGTTTAATATGCTTTTAGTCTCAGACTCTTAGTAAATATCTCAAATTCAATGTCTTTCTTCGATGTTAGGTCCCTCACATATTAGTTGTTTGCAACTTTAGTCCTTGTGCTCAACAGAACATAATTTCTTCACCTTTTCTTCTTCTCTAATCAATTAGAACCAAATTATCCTATATTTCCTTTCCATCTGATTCAGTAACATGTTAAGTTAACTACAATTGGATAACACATTTTCGAAAGAACTCGTCTATAAAGATAAAGCTATTGTTAGTGGAAGGCAGCAGTCCTTTATGTATTCATACATAATTAAAACAAGTAAAAAAGAACTTATAGAAAACTCGTGAACATACCTATGTACTTCATATTTATCTCCATCTTTGAGAACTTCGTGAAATGATCCTGTAAGAAGTAGGATCTATATTAAGAAACAAACTTAACAACTTAAATGATGACAAAAAACCATGTTCACAACCTCTAGAGAAATGAAAAGTAATGCTCATCAAAACGGGAAGACTGTTCCATTTGTTTGTACCAAATAGTGCTCAGTTAATGAGGAGTCCAATGTTTACACTCCTTTCATACACATTCATCATTCCTCTATTAAAAAGTATAGCTATTGACCGTCATTTCATTTTCATTGATACCATGAGAAGGAACAAAATATAATCAGGAAACTGAACTAGACTAAGAATAAGGATTAAGATACTTGTTAGTCTCACATCGAGAAATGTCCATATCACAGCAATCTCACACAACGGTTATGATTAAAATGATAAAACAAAAAAACAAGAAAATTACAAAAAAGGTTATGATTGGTATTTAACATTCTTGAATTAATCTATTTGTAAGTTACTGATATTGGCCGTTTCAAAAAAAAAAGTTACTGATATTGGCATAAATATGTTTCTAAAAAGAAATGGAAGAACTCAAAGCTGTCTAGGATGCAAGAGACTATCCACAACTCCCAATATTATATAATTTTAACAAGTGACTGAGAATACAAGAAAGAGAAGGAAAGATATCATACCTTAATCTTATTAGATAACCACGGACCAACATCACGAAGTAGCTTGTTCCCTGATGCATCCTTCTCATCTACTGTATGAACTTCTGCAGAAATATAATCCTGACCCGCTCCTTCTGCTACCACAATAACTAAATGTCCATTTTCTTTTAACCTCTGTTCAATAAACTCAAAAAGCCCACCTCTTCCTTCCAAATAAAAAGGAGACTCTGGAATCAAGCAGCAATCCTGTTACAATTGCTATAAGTAAGACATTCCTTTTCCTCCCTAATATTTAGATATAAAGATAAGAGTCTATCAAACAAGCAACTAAGAGTTTCATGTTGAACCGCTTTAATCATTTAAAATATACATCAACCTAGTGAAATTTGAGAGCTAAATGTATTACGTGCTTAGTTAATGTAGGGATTGTACTGATGTCCTTCGCACTATACAGACCCACAATTTACTAAATATAAATTAAACGACCTATACCCACAGAGTACAATTTTCCCAAATATGTGCGAGTCCTAAAGCTTATGATATATTAAACTTATTCATGACATGGCCAGAAAAAAAGGACCTAATGAACTACAAATTTCCATACTACCAAAAGAATCAGTTCACAAAACACCCATCAATGTGAAAACAACTAATAAATTATGCTGATTGGTTGAACACTTACCACATCTCGACTTGCCAAAGTCGCAATCATGGCAATGAAACCTGCATATGGAAGCTGGTAAAGTATATTTCTGAAAAGAGGAATAGGATGCTTAAAGATCTAATACCAACATTTCATTCATCATATAAAGTCCCCATTTTATGTCATTTCAATGAATGAAACAATTTGGAATAAAAAGAGAAATTGCAGTAAAAAAAGGAAAATTCAAAATGGAGTATTTTTTTTAGCACAGTTTACCACTGTATCTTCCCATTAGCTTAACAATTCCAATTCCATTTTCAACACTATTAACCTCCACATGCGCAGCGTTAATGGCTCTCTGGGCTTCTTCCACAGCAGTATCAAATCCAAAAGATTTGTCTATCACCTAGAGGCAAAACATGCAAAATATCATAAAAAGTTCTTGCTTTGTCCAAATTTATATTTATATATTAATAAATATAAATAAATACTATGCACAGAAAAATTTAATGAACAAATGTTAAGACACATGGCTGCAAACACGACAACAAAAGATACACCAAATCAAACCTCAAGTGAAACAATTAGCATATATCAAAATAAAACCAACCAAGACTTTTCCCAATGGCATGCATGAAAAATATTAGGAAGTTTCACTGTCTGCAAGTTAGCAGAACAAATCAAGAAACAGAATAGTGATGACATTTGAAAAAATCTAGGAAAAATAAATATTTCACTAATTATTTAAAATTGCCATGTGTGCATTAAACATAGATTATGGTTGAGAGCTTACAGCAATATCATTATCAATTGTCTTTGGAATCCCAGCCACGGCCACTTGAAGACGACGTTTTTCAACTTCCTTCATCAAAGGATGCTCATATTACACTATTCCATAATAACACTTCATAATGGACTAGTTGAAGACAATAACTTTTTGTGAGTGGAAATTGAGGAGGGATCGATTACCTCATAAATGAGTGCAGCTCCTTTCTGGGTACCATCACCTCCAATAATGTATACCTAACATACACATCAAAGTTCCCTTTGATTTATATCCATAATCTATTAAAACCCTAAAGCTAAGAAAACTAATAAAACTTAACAAGCACCCACCTGATTTATTCCTCGATCCTCAATGTTATCTACTATCTTGTGGGTATCATGTCCTCCGCGAGATGTACGAAGAAAGGTGCCCCCAAGTTTATGGATATCACTAACCACTTTAGGTGTCAATCTCATGGTATTTTTTGAATAAAACCCTTTATATCCTCCCTGAATCAATTCAGGAGCAACATGGTAAACAAAAAGAACTCTGACAAATGATCATATAAGAAATTGAGAAACAACACTTAGACTGATCATAATATTCAAAAATGGCATGTGAGGTGAGGACTGCCCAAGACTTATTTGGGCCATATCTCTAGGTGATTTAGGACTAAACAAACCCCCTCACATCAACACAATGAAGGTGCTGGAGGTTGCAATGAAGGAGGATAGGGGTGAAATGCAATTATGGTGGCTTTCCAGCACATGTTTTATCACACAAAAGGTAACCCCACTACCCAGATAAGCCATGCAGTCTAAATCAAAATCCATGGTAATGGTCGTGCTGTTGGAATAAGGGTCTCTGAGGTTACAAAATGTATGCATTTGTAGAATTATATTCTTCTACAAATGCAGTACATGGGCCATTAATAACAGATCTCTAAGTAGGCAGCAACATAAGCAAACATGAAAGAAAACTGCTGACGTTACATTAGACAATATAAGTTACTTCAGACATGAAATTCTTCAGTCAACATCAAGGTATATCCCTAACCAGCACTAGCCTATCTATCATCAATCCTTCCCAACACATCGAGTATTCATTTTGGAAACCGAGTAATTGGAATAAGTCCTATCAAAATTCAGATAACAAGTTACTCCTCAAGCTACTATTTGATGTTGAGTCAAGCCTAGCCCAAATTCTAAAATGTTAGTCTATCCTAGATTTATCATTAAGCCCACCAACATTTATCCACACTCTAGATGTCCAATCTTAGGTGGGAGGAAGTGTGTTTGAGATCCCACGGTGATTAGAGATATAGCCAAAGTAGTCCCCTCACCTCTTGAGTTGACTTAGGCCAAGCCAAAATTCTCAAACTAGGTAATAAATAAATGTTTTCTGGCTTCCCTTCTTAATATAATTGTGATGGCAGAAAAAAAATGTTTAGTCTTTATAAAATCATGATCGTTCGACTTTAGTCCCTCTAAAAAACTTACTTATTTTTAGTCCTTATATTTTATAAAAGTTAGGTGTTTTTAGTCCCTCAATGTACTAAAAACATTCATTTTTTGTATTTTACAAGGACTAAAATAGAATGGAACTTTTATAGGGACAAAAGTTGAATGATTGAGATTTTATGGGGACCAAGCATACATTTAACCCTTGTTATAAATTTGGTTGTTTAGCACAATCCTTCCTATGGATGTTTTGTCTTAGTGACTTTGCAAAAGAGGATTTCTTATCCTTCTTCCTCTTTGCATTTTTCTCTCTTCACTTAAAAATCTTATTTTGTTATGAGCAAAGATTAAAAACGAGATGTGAAATATTAGTTAACAAAGAAAAAAAATACTCCAATTATCATTTTTATCAAATTTTATCCAAAAACTATCATTAACATGAATAGTAGTAAGCATTAACTCTTCGACTACCAAAAGCAAGGAATCAGTATTGTATTTTAACTGATAATTTCACAAAACTCACCTCAATACCAAGTATATCGTCAGCATCATACATGTAGTTCAAGCCACATACAATTTCCCTAATCACTGTATTAATTCCCGGGCATAATCCTCCACAAGTCACTATGCAAGCACGTACTTCTTCTGGTTTGAAGTAAACCTAAAATTAGAAGGTATTATCAGCTTCTAAAGACTACAAATGGACATAGAATTTTCCATGTTTTGTACCTTCTCTCGAGGTCCAGCACGGCGAAAATGAATTCCCCTAGGACTATCTTTTTGAACAACATTCTGGACATGAAAACAGTAAGAGATAAATAGGTAAGATAAAAGAGGGAAGCATCACTAACTCAATTGAAAATGAATCACAAACAAGGGGAGAGAAGATTATGTCACTCACAGTTTGTGCAACAACATCTTCTGGACTCACAAAAGTATTCCTGAAGGTTTAACAATATTCAGAAAAGTTCATAATAAATAGTTTAAGGAAACAAAAAGTTGGCATTGGGGAACTAGAAGAAAGCAGTTCATATAAGCTTCAATGTTACGGTACAAAATCACAATGTTGAAACAAATTGCAAAGAAGTATATTTACTTGACAATTGAATAAGCTTGGCTCTTATGTAATGGGTTTGGATACAACTGCAAAAGAGGAATTAATGCAATAACAATCAGAAATCAGTAATCAGTAATCACAGAGAAGAAATTGAAAATGCGTTATCTATAGACTATATATATGAATCAATGCTAGTTCGCAGAAATGATATCATTATTCAAGCGGCTTCAAGACGAGAAATGTAAAAGAGCAATGAAGTACCGGTAAATCGGGAAGGAATTTAGTGAGGTGTGGAACGTCTTCGAGGACAAAACCGTCATTCTCAGTTTGATTCCAAGGCCGAGCAGCTGTGACCGCGAGATTGTTTTGGCGGGAAAACAGCGGCGGCTTCCGGAGGAAGAGTCGGCACTGTGAGCCGGGACTTCGGCAGAATCGTAACGGTTGGGGAACTTCTGGATGGAAAGAAAGTTGACGGGAAGAAATAGAGGTGGGAGAAAATAGAGGAGTCGTTTTAGGGAGAGAAGAGAAAGAAGCAGTGAGATCCATGCTCAATCGCTGCGACTTGAAATTCTGTCTGGTTAACTTTTTTTTTTGGTGATTATCTGTCTGTTTAACTGTCCAACTGAGATGAGTGAATGAGACAGTATTCCACGGAAACTCGGAAATTGCTTACGTGGAACGTTTGCCATTTTGAAAGATATTTTGAGTCTGTTTGTTACGGCTTAATTTTTAAAAAATTATTTTTTAAAAAAAATAATCACTTTGACAATATGCTATCTATTTGTTACAGATTCTTAAAAAAATGAAAAGCTGAAAATAATTTAAAAATTGTTTCATATGAGAAGATGTTTTGAATAACTTCTCAAAAATCAGTTTTTTTTACAATAAAAAAAATCAGTTTTTTAAAAATGATTTTTTTAAATTAATGGATTTTAAGTATGTTAAACAAACACAAAACAACTTCTCATTTTCTTAAAAATATCTAAAAACTAATCTTTAAATTATTTAACAACAAAATCACTTATTTTTTAATCCGTAACAAACGGACCCTTTTATTTAGAGTAAAGACACATTTTATTAGTCAATAACATTTGCTTATAAAAAAGACTCGCAATATAAATTTTTCAAAAATGATCTTTTAGCCTAGTTTTAGCTACACCCATGCC
Source organism: Astragalus glycyphyllos (assembly GCA_963573325.1). Lineage (NCBI taxonomy): Eukaryota > Viridiplantae > Streptophyta > Magnoliopsida > Fabales > Fabaceae > Astragalus > Astragalus glycyphyllos. Next base: position 62,580,769 of record OY754309.1, read on the forward strand.
TAACCTTGTGTGGAATTGTTAACGTAGGTTACAGGTAAATTTGATGGTATCCATATGAATTTCAATCAACACAAAAGAGTGTGATATAGAGTGAGACTACCACAAACCTTATCCCCTTGAATGTCATCAATCACCAGCTTGCAATTAAGCTTTATAGTCACTCTATGAATACTCATCTCCCTTAGCCAAGCTATAGCTTGCAAGTTCCAACACCCGTGTTGCTTCTGTCTTTAAGACTGGCGGAATACCTCAAATTATTTGGTTATTACTACAATTCAAATATGTGGTTAATGCGTCTGTTAGTTAATAGATATACCAAGATCTCTCAATGTAGCATTCACTCTGTTACAAATATTACCTTAAGTTACCTAACAAATTATTAAGTTATTAACCTTTGTTCAAGGGTGACCAGTTTCTTGTACATCTAGTTTTAACATATTGTCTCCAAGCTTATCAAAATTTTAAAAAAGTAGGTAGCACCTTTCAATTATGGCACGGTCAGATGCTTTAGAATAAATGGCATAACAACTTTAAAAAAAACAGACAGGAAAAGAGAATGGTATTTAATACATGGTTTTTAACACATGTTCCTACAACAATGGCTGAGATGGCCTTCGAGTCTTCCTGAGATAAGGTTTTCACTGAGAGCAACTCTCACTACATCGCGCTGCTCATGTTCCTCCTGAAAATGCTTTGATCAGCATACCCTACCAGCGAACAGGAGGGGCGTTGCCATGGAATTTGAACTTACAACTGCAGGGTTTCATATGATCTAAACCTTGAATAACATATCTACCAGATGCACAAAGATACAGAGGGCTCCTCATATTTACCAGAATCTCGTTTTACTCCCTTGTAAGCATCATTCATCTGAGCTGTATTCACTAGATTCTGGCAATAAGGGTACAGCCGCACAGCAGAATGACTCCTTGTCCTTAAGGAATAGACAACTGCCATCAGAATTCCATTTCAGGTCTGTTATGTTAAATTGAGGTAGAGGAACATGAACACAACAGGCACCGGACGGGGTCCATATGTATAAGTGTGTGCTTCCTGTGCAAAGAACAAGCCGAGTGCATGTTGGGTCCCAAGCTGCAACTTTGATGGGGTCCTTCTGCACTAAGATTGCAGCAAGCTCAAGATGTCGAATATTCCATACCCAAAGTATTGTAGGCATGCTATCATTACGAGTACATATGTATTGGCTATCATTGCTCCATGACAAAATGCCTGTAACAAAAAATAGTTTGGTCAAGTGGGACCCTCTTTAATAGTTTCCAAGAAGCATTATGCAAAGCTAGTAACAGAAGGCATTGAATAAGTCCAGGGACAACCAGATGATTCAATCTGTCCAGGTAAATTATAGTTGAAAAGAAACTGATATGGATCAAACTGATATTGCAGAAGCAAAAGTATCATCAGTAAAAAATATGAAGAAATAATGAAAGTCAATCCAAATAAAATAACGCCGGCAGAGAAAGAATATTGAACTAGTTTCGAGTTTATGATTTTAAGATGGATAGAATCTAATGTTAAAAGCCCGGGAAACTATAAAATTAGAAACCGTAAGTGAATTACATATCATAGTGGATGGCGCTGCCTTGAAAGTTAAGACCATGTTAATATGGTCTTCAAGATGGAAAAGAGGGGAGGGAGAAACATAATAATATTTAGATATGCGATACTAACAATATCATTGGAGATTATAGTCTTCAAAAAAAATCCCAATTTTTTAGAATTTCGCTTGTTGGAATGGAATATTTACAGAAACCCCCTCAGATATATATAATTCATAGGAATATGTAAGTGCTACATATACACCATTGTTTTCTTTTATCGAGGTATCAAGTATCCACTAAAACATGAAAGGTAGCATTTCCATACTAGCACTACCATTGGAGATGATGTGCTACTTACAATACCTTAGGAAGGGAAACACTAGTTCATACTACTATATTTGTCCTTTTTGTCATGGTTCTGTTTCGTGCTAATACTTATGCATCCCAAAAATTAAATAGACCAGAAACCCATATCCACATCAAATAATTCCATTTCTTCCTAATCACTGTGCAAACAATGGAATTAACATCCCTGGCTTTCGCTTCAACGTGATCATTAAATTATGTAACAAGAAACATCATAATTTGTGGCACTCTAAAATTAGAGGAAGCATAGCATACCAATTCCTTGTTTGGGGTTAGGTTTCTCAGCAGGAGGCTTCTGGAATGGTAAATTGATTGGAACTTCCGTAACCTCATACCTGACTCTAAAGGGTTCTTCTTGAGAATCTGTTTGGAGAAGAGAAATTAGAAAAACAAAACAAAACAAACAATGGAATACAAGTGTCATTGACTAACTATTCGAAAAGCTCAAGTTAGATAAAAACGTGTGAAAGGTTTCATAACTTTTTTTTTTGACAATTGGTTTCATAACTTTTATAATACGCCCTTTCATGTTAGAGCTCAGTGTTTGAAGTGTGGACAACGCAAAGGCCCGCCTATCTTAAAAAGAAATTCAAATTTTTATTAGAAGAATGGAGGTGTTGATGCCATCTCATAAACCAGCTATCCAAAAACTAGGTAAAGGCGCACAAATGATACTCTAATAACATCTATAACAATGAAAAATTATGGAAGAAAACATTGAATGGCCAATGGAGCAATCAAGTAACTGGATGAGAAGGAGCTGTTCTTCATACAAATTACAAAAGAGAAGTTCATAAAATACCAAATTACAAATTCAACTTTGATGAGAATGTGGGTAAAAAGAAGTCATTTGGTAAAGTTTACACTAGGAAGGGCAAAAAGGGGAATCATACGAATTAAATGAGTAGTGGGAAGAATCTCATAACCAACTTTGCTGAGTTGGATGAGAGAGAACATTCCGTATCTTTTAGGATTGCTCACACTTGTGTGATGCAAGGAATAAAAGTAGGGCATCAGGCCATTTCTCTCTTAGGCAGGTTTTTACCTAATTGGTTGGGCTGGGATTGGGAGTACAGTATCTCTCTGATACTGGTACTATTTCTCTTTCTATTACTTGTAATTGTTCACTGACTTTTATGCAATACAAGTACTAATTTCCCAGCCATTTTTACTGTTCCATTGAGTTCCTTATTTTCTTTCCCTACTGTACTTGATACTCATCAATTGGTATCAAAGCTCTCGGTCCTCCGGAGCTTGAAGCATGGTGAAGAAGACTTCCATGGACGAACGGGTTGAGAAAATTGAGCAGGAGCTTCAAGACATGAAGCTTCACACTGATGCGCGCTTTGATGAGCTCAAGGCTCTGCTCGTGCAGCAAGGCAGACCACGTCGTGGAAGACCACGACCACCTCCCCGGAGAACTCCAACGGAGGGTGATCCCACGATAGAAGATGCTGGTGGAGAGGAAGAAGATGGTGGCATTCCTACTGATCCAGAGTCCTCACTGCATAGTAGCCCTGTTAGACATCGTCATCGAGTACGTGGACGTAAGCTCGAGATACCAGTCTTTGAAGGAGGAGAGGCTTCTGGATGGTTAGTGAAGGTGGAACGATACTTCCGCATCAATGGTGTAGAGGAGGATGAGATGCTGGAAGCGGTGGTGATTGCGTTGGACGGAAGAGCACTTAACTGGTATCAGTGGTGGGAGGATCAAAACCAGAATCCTAGCTGGGATGAGTTCAAGCAAGCAAGCTGTAATTAGACGATTTCAGCCCTCTCTGGTGCGAAATCGTCCTATTCTGAGCATCAAGCAAACTGGATCAGTGATGGAATTTCGCGAGCAATTTGAGTTGTTCATGGTGCCGTTGAAGAGAGAAGAACGCGTCATGCTTGAGAGCATTTTCTTGAACGGATTGCGCGACGACATTCAAGCTGAGTTGAAGCTCCACCAAACGCGTGGATTACAACAGCTGATGGATCGTGCCATGTTGATTGAGGAGAAGAACATTGCGAGGAAGAAGAACGAAGAGATCGCGAAAGAGAAACCCGAAGGGAGTAAGTGGAAACCCGGATCTACTGGATCGGGTTGGGATTCGGGTCGCAATAGGGTTTTTGTCACTAAACCCAAAATTGAAGCTGGACCCGGTGTTGGGGGCCCACAGGGGGTGGGTAAGAAACTCTCTGAAGACGAATTGCGAGATCTCAGTCGCAAAGGACTTTGCTTTAAGTGTGGAGAACGTTGGGGAAGGGACCATGTCTGTAAAATGAAGCACTATCGTGTGGAGCTGATTATTGAGGAGGAAGAGGAAGCTGGAGAAGAAGAAGTAGAGGTGGTGGAGGTGAATTTAGAAGACCCCATTGAGCTGAAAACTTTACTACTGTCTTTGAGAAGTAAGGAAGGACTCACTTCAAACCAGTCTTTCAAAGTATGGGGAATTATCAATGGCAGAAGAGTCCTCATTTTAATAGATTCAGGAGCCTCTTCCAACTTCATTTCATATAAATTGGTGGAAGAATTACAACTGGAGCTAGTAGAGACAGCAGAATACACCATTGAAGTAGGCAATGGAGAAAAGATCACTCACCAGGGTGTGTGCAAGGGGTTGAAGGTTCAGGTACAGGGGATCAATTTCACACAGGACTTCTTCTTAATGACATTGGCAGGGACTGAATTGGTTCTTGGAATGGATTGGCTAGCTAGCTTAGGTGATATTAAGGCTAATTTCCAGAGCTTGGTTATCAAATGGAAAGGGGGAGGCCAGAAATTCAAGATCAAGGGAGAACCATCTTTGAGCAAAAGACAGTCCTCTTTCAAAACTGTGGTGAAGTCTTTGTATCAAGAAGAGGAATGTTACTTGCTTCATTACTCAAGCACTGTAACTGAGTAGGTTCCAAGAGGAAGGGAGGAGATGATAGAGCAGATTCTCAATGATTATGCTAAGGTATTTCAAGAGCCCTCAGGCCTGCCTCCCTCTAGAGCACAGGATCATACAATTACTCTTAAGGAAGGAGCTCAAATCCCCAATATCAGACCCTACAGGTATCCACACTATCAAAAGGATGAAATTGAGAAATTTGTTAGTGAGATGTTGTCAGCTGGTATCATAAGACCAAGTATTAGTCCTTTTTCGAATCCTGTCCTGTTAGTTAAGAAGAAAGATGGGGGATGGAGGTTTTGTATTGATTATAGAGCTCTAAACAAGTATACTGTCCCTGATAAATTTCCCATTCCTGTTATAGATGAATTATTAGATGAAATTGGCACTGCTGTGATATTTTCAAAATTAGATTTGAAATCAGGATATCATCAAATAAGGATGAGAGAGGAGGACATCCACAAGACAGCTTTCCGTACTCATGAGGGGTATTATGAGTACCTGGTGATGCCTTTTGGGCTCACTAATGCTCCCTCAACCTTTCAAGCTCTCATGAACAAAGTATTGAAACCTATACTTAGGAAATTTGTCCTAGTATTCTTTGATGATATCCTAGTTTATAGCAATAGTGAGGAAGAACACAAGAAGCACTTGAGAATGGTATTGGAAATTCTAAAGGACAACCAGTTAGTTGCTAACAGAAAAAAAATGCACTTCTGCTCAAACAGATTGAATACTTGGGTCATTTAATTTCTGGGCAGCGGGTATCAGCTGATCCAGCCAAGATATGTGCTATGGTAAATTGGCCCACTCCAAAGGATGTGAAGAGTTTGAGGGGATTCCTTGGGTTGACTGGTTACTACAGAAGATTTGTGAAGAATTATGGGAAAATTGCCTGGCCTCTAACTCAACAATTGAAGAAAGACAGTTTTGCTTGGAACTCAGATGCTCAAGCAGCCTTTGAGCAGTTAAAGACTGCTATGACCACATTACCTGTCTTGGCTGCTCCTAATTTTTCTAAGCAGTTTATAGTAGAGACAGATGCATCAGGGAAAGGATTGGGGGCTGTGCTGATGCAGGAAGGCAAACCCGTGGCATATATGAGTCAGACATTGTCCAACAGAGCTCAAACCAAGTCTGTTTATGAGAGAGAGTTGATGGCTATTGTCATTGCTGTCCAAAAATGGCGACATTATTTACTTGGCAGGCACTTTGTGGTCCATACAGATCAAAGGAGTCTGAGATTTCTGACTGACCAAAGGGTAATGGGGGAAGAGCAGCAGAAGTGGGTGACCAAATTGTTGGGATATGATTTTGAAATTAAATACAAACCAGGCACTGAAAATAGAGCAGCTGATGCACTCTCTAGAAAGCTGCAATTTAGTGCTCTCTCTACTGCTCAGCTTGAAGAATGGGAGGGAATTGAAGAAGAACTCCAAGCAGACTCCAAATTGAATGCTATCATCCAGGATCTAGTGACTAAGTCACACATGCGTGAGGGTTACAAATTGAAGCATGGCAGGCTATACTACAGGGGAAGATTGGTGATCCCTAAGAACTCTCATAGAATTCCTAAAATTCTAGATGAATTTCATAATTCAGCAACTGGAGGTCACTCTGGAGCCCTTAGAACTTATAAGAGAGTTTCTGCAGTTGTCTATTGGGAAGGAATGAAGAGCAGAATTCACACTTATGTGCAGTCTTGTGAGGTGTGTCAGAAAAATAAATACCAAGCTCTGAGTCCTGGGGGATTACTTCAACCTTTACCAATTCCCACTCAAGTTTGGAGTGACATATCTATGGATTTCATTGGAGGTCTACCTAAGGCTATGGGGGTTGATACTATCTTGGTGGTGGTGGATAGACTCACTAAGTATGCACATTTCTTAGCACTTTCTCACCCTTATAATGCTAAGGATGTGGCTGCTGTCTTTCTGAAGGAGATTGTTAGATTACATGGTTTTCCCTCTTCCACAGTATCAGACAGAGACAGAATTTTTATCAGTTCATTTTGGAGTGAGTTATTCAAGCTGGCTTGTACTAAGTTGAAATTGAGCTCTGCTTACCATCCACAAACAGATGGTCAGACAGAGGTAGTTAATAGATGTGTGGAGACCTATCTAAGGTGTTTGGTGGGAGGCAAACCTAAACAATGGCCGAAGTTGTTATCTTGGGCAGAATATTGGTACAACACCAATTATCATTCTGCTATCAAAATGACCCCATTTCAAGCTCTTTATGGCAGGCAGCCTCCTGTGCTGATCAGAGGGGATCAGAATATGGCTACAGTGGATGGAGTGCAGTTGCTTACTAAGGAAAGAAATGAATTGTTGAAGGAACTCAGAACAATTGAGCAAGGCTCAAAATCGTATGAAACAATATGCTGACAAGAGTAGGAGAGAGGTCAGTTTTGAAGTAGGAGAGTTGGTGTATTTGAAGATACAACCATACAAGTTGAAGCAACTAGCAAAGAGAGTGAATCAGAAATTGAGTCCTAAGTTTTATGGACCATATGAAGTAATTGAAAAGATTGGCCCTGCTGCTTACAAGTTGAAACTGCCACCTGATTCAAGAGTCCATCCAGTGTTTCACACTTCCTTGCTGAAGAAAGCAATTGCTGCTGAAGTAACTGTGCAACCCCTTCCTGCTTGCCTTGCTGAAGATTGGGAACTCCAAGTCATCCCTGAAGATGTGCTAGCCATCAGAAAGAACAAAGATGATCAAGTGGAAGTGCTTGTCAAGTGGAAACAGCTACCTGACTTTGAGAATTCATGGGAAGATTGGAAAGAGCTCCAGGAACAGTTCCCTGACCTTCACCTTGAGGACAAGGTGAATTTCAAAGGGGGAAGTATTGATGAGAATGTGGGTAAAAAGAAGTCATTTGGTAAAGTTTACACTAGGAAGGGCAAAAAGGGGAATCATACGAATTAAATGAGTAGTGGGAAGAATCTCATAACCAACTTTGCTGAGTTGGATGAGAGAGAACATTCCGTATCTTTTAGGATTGCTCACACTTGTGTGATGCAAGGAATAAAAGTAGGGCATCAGGCCATTTCTCTCTTAGGCTGGTTTTTACCTAATTGGTTGGGCTGGGATTGGGAGTACAGTATCTCTCTGATACTGGTACTATTTCTCTTTCTATTACTTGTAATTGTTCACTGACTTTTATGCAATACAAGTACTAATTTCCCAGCCATTTTTACTGTTCCATTGAGTTCCTTATTTCCTTTCCCTACTGTACTTGATACTCATCAAACTTCATACAATTTTTGTCAAAAAACTTCATACAAATTTCAATCTAAATTCGAAATTTCAAAAACGAGAAATTCCCTGGCAGAGCTCTACTCCACAAAAATAACTCAAGGACCAGAGGACATAGCAAAGCCTATGGGCTATGAATGTTTAGCCCAACATATTCATAGTAAGAGACTAAGAGCAAAAGCTGAGATTGTGGCACTAAGAGCAAAAGCTGAGATTGTGGCAGAAGTTCAAAAAAGTGAAAAACTACTGCTTATACATTTACTTTTATCAAATTAAGCCTGTACGTAAAGAATAAAAGTCCTCATTTGTGAAATTTATCTTGATTTCGATACATGAAACGATAAATGCTATTAAAAAGCAGCTGTGTAACTTGGATTTTTTACTTCCTAAAGGTAAATTTCAAGATGTTTCATTCCAAATGATCACAGAAGCTATAAATAATACTTAAACACTAAAAACTAAGCTTGCAATTTTCAATCCTTTTGGTCTCGCAAATTGAAGTCGACTTCCACACCATTCATGTTAATGAAAATGTGTTACTCAAAAGGATGTTTTTTTATTTAAATAAACTCATCTATTGTTAAACTTTATCAGCTACTCCTTCGTAAATGGCTTATGAAACATACATGTAGGCTTAAGTAATGTCTGTGTGCTGGCAAATTATAAAGCAACAATATATGTGGATTTTTCTTATCAAGTGGGGTCAGCTAAAAAGCGGTGTAACTACCAAAGAAAGTGCTGGTTCCAATCACAATTATGCTTACCATCATTTCCTTGAGAAAAATCATCACTCAAACATAGTTCTGACATATCAAGTTGCAGCGGCTCATCTACTTCCTGCATTTTCAAGGACAAGGTAAATAAAGTTTTCATAAACTGCAACTCCATCAACATAAAAAGTGTAAAAAGGAATACTTTGAAAACAGCAGCATAACATGGGCCACGGACTGTATTTGGGTGCAAAAACTCTGCGAATGTCTTCCAAGTTAGGTGACTAAGGACCCGCACCATCTGGTCATAACTACCCACTGCCAAAAACTGACCACAGGGAGACCACGACACACTTTTAACTCCCAATCCACTTTCATATGCTTGATACTTGAAAAGACACCTTCCGTCAGGAGAATAGATTAGAACCTAAGTATCAAACAAAAATGACTAAGTTTTTGGCAAATGTAAATACAAAATAACTTGCTAATAACATTAATTTAATAGCATTACTGGAAGGTTATAAAAAAGCAACAGACTATAGGCAACACATGAGTTGATATACAGAAAAGACGCATGGTAGATTGTATAATTTGATATACACCATACATGAAACTTTAATCTTAAAATGCATGTAGAGCTGTCTACATATAACCTTCATATCGTTAGTTTGAATTTAGGTAATTCTCACTGTTAAATTCATAGTTAAATTTAACTAGTTTGAATTTTGAATCACATTTTTTTTACTAAATCTCACATGTTAAGAGGGCTGGCTACAAAAGAAAATAGAAAGATGGTCGTTACCTTGTATTCAAGTGGTGAATCCCATATCACTATAGCACTATCATCAGGTGACCATTCGATGTCAGCCAAGTCTAGAGTATCAACAGCAAAACTGCCTATTATTTCCCACGTGTGACAAGATAAAAGATTAATATAGTCCTTGCAATCACGCCTTGTGCAAATCGCTGCATATTTTCCATCTCGTGTGAATGAAACTCCTTTGGATGCATGCTTTGGCAACTGCACATGCACACAAGCTGTGTTTACCAATGACCAAACTGTTAAACGCAACTGGAAATCTGATGTGGTGAGTATGTGGCGGCTATCTGGGCTCCACCTAGCGTATGCAATACCAGCGGGACCTTCGTCTATCTTGCATGTCCATTCAGGCTGGGTCAATGACCATGCCTGTATCATTGGTCTTTTATAGAGACCGCAAAGAATGTACTCAGAATCAAGGGCCCATTCAATATAGCTAATCTTATCCAAGCATGAAAACAACTGCACAACCTGCATGAGCCAAAAAGATATATTAAAAACCTTGAAATAGAAGCAGATAATTGGAATTAAGCAGCTTAATAAATCACTCGGATTGAACATGCGCATTTACCATTACCAAAGTATATAATTGACATAGAGCCAATTGAATACTAGAAACTTATGTCCCAAATACATTCTTTGACTGTTTTTGTACTAATGTTTTAGGTTACATTTGGACAAATAGCTTAATCAAGCACTTATTCAGTAAGTGTTTATTATATAAGCGTTTATGTACAAGCTATTTCTATATTCAAAGAGAAATGTGATTACAATCTTTTCATATGCCCAGTACACATCTTACAATTACAAGTACTGAAAGTCTAAAACATCAACTTTTTCTTTTATGATAGCTAGTATCAAGTCGAGTTCTCTTCATTTAATATTGTATTTTCCTGCAAATCTAACTATCTAAGAACCTACACGCTTTGCTTCTCTAGGTAAATAGCATCAGTTTTCTGAATTCTCAGAAACGTATGTATATAATATAAGATGACCTAGTGGGCAAAAATAAGCAAAACACTGAAAAAAAACCAGATCCCTTTTCCTTGATACGATTTTCATATTCTCAAAAGCTGAAAATCTCAAACACAGATTAACACTAATTACAAATTCGGTCACTAAAAGTGTTCCAAAAACATCTAAGCTGGAGAAATTCAAAGCGCAATTGCACCCAGCGCAAAAAATTGTCACCAAACAGCGAGAAATTCAAAACTCTAAAAAGTATACATGTAAAATGCAGAGACAAAATTAAACTGAATTGGTGAAGTGTTTGAAAGAGAAAAAGGACCTTAAAAGAGAGGGTATCGCGAATGACGAGGCGATAATCAACGGCGACGGCAATGAAGCGAGCATTGGGAGAGAAAGAACAAGGACCGGTATGCTTGTAAGATTCGGTGAACTCCATGGATAATAAGCAATTCAACTCTGAGGAGGTTCAAACAAGGAAAGTCCTAATCATCAATCAATCAATCAATGAACAAGTAGAAGAAGAAGGAGCAAAACGGTGCAGTTTGTTTGTATGAGTCAATTCTGAAATGGAACTGTCAAATGGTGAAAAGGACAGATTTTAGATCTGGAAGGAAGCATGTTCGGGGAATGTGGTGCCTTTGTTTCATTCTTTCAGACAATATTTTGATTTTCAAATTCTCTCTTTTATTAAGCTTCACACAGACCGTTAAGTGTTATTTATCTCTATTCATAATTTTAGGTAATTAACTTTATTGGTAATTTGTATAGTCACTATAATCATAAAAATGTAAAATAGATAATAATATTTTGTAAGTGGTGTTGATAGTATTAAGGACTTATGTGGGGCAAAAAAACATAAAGGACTAAATCGTTATTTTAAATAAAGTTAAGGGATCCTGAGAGTATTTTAGCCAATAAAATGATAATATTGGTTAAAAGTTAATTAAAATTAGAAAGTGACACTTATTTTGAAATAAAATGTTTAGTAAGTGTGCCGGTTAATTTGAGATGAATGGAGGAGTTGCACAAATCATTTAAAAAATGGTCAATTTGGGATGATCATTGACCTCCATGACCCTGGCAGTTACATCTTGGGTGGGATAGCCCTTGCCCACCTCTACATGTAGGCAGGTGGCTGGTTACGCCGCACTCATCCAGGTATGTATAATAATTACTTTAATTTTGAGTGTACAATGTTTACGTATGTTTACTAACTTGGTTCCCATGTTGACTACATGCATGGGTATTTGAGCACTTTGGCTTATGTAGAGAGGATCCCAACTGACACGAGATCTACTAGGTGGGTTTCTGTGACTCTACAAGATGCTGACCACATGTAGGAGGGTTTACCGAGCACATCTGAGCGGATCATGCGGGGGTATCCCAGACACCGCTGACGGGTACCTTGACAGGTTTAGGAGGGTCTCACACTCATACCTCAATCCGTCCAATTACCCCACTACGGATGAGTTGCACACTTCTCATGTGTTTTACATATGTTGTTTTATTTTATTAAAATGGCCTTATTTAAATACTTCTTTCTGTCACTCAGCTTATGCTTGAGATACTAGAAATAGCTACTGAGTTGGAGCTAATGCTAGAAAGACGTATTCCCAGGGGGACACTTACTTGGAGATTGCTCGACCGGCTTAAAGCCATTGCGAGGCCATTCTCCCATTTTAGAGGGTGCGTCTATCAGTGCAAACAGGGGTGAGGTGGGTGACAGACGCAGTAGTTTTTTTTAGGCTTTTTATTTTGTATGGATTATGCGTATATCACTTTTTATTTTGACCCACGATCCGCGAAATTTGTATGGATTATATGTATGTCACTTTTTTCTAGTTAATTAATATAATATATAATTAGTCAATTTTTATTTTATACTCGAATTTTATTCATAAAAAAACATAATCGTACATCACAGAACAAACATAACGAAATATGAAATTAACAACTGATTACAAGGACAATTATTTTAAAGTCCGTATCGCAAAAGAAAAATTATCTCGTTCGGAGTCTGTATGGTATTGACAACTTCAACGGACTATCTATTACAAGTTGAGAATGTGTTTTCATCATGGCGCACACGTCGTCGTTGCTCCAAATATCCATCGTTGAATAGTGAATACATATGTCGTCTCCATTGTTGGGCTTGTGGTAAACAATACTCCCTCCGGTCCACAATATAAGAGAAAAAACCAGACATCTCGCATACTAAGGAATAACATTGAAACCTGTGTTTTTCAATTAACAAAGCTGAAACATAATTTTGTTTCCAAAACTACCCTTTTTATAGAATTTAAATTTAATCTCCTAATTAAATACAACACATTTAATCTTCGTTGACAACATTGGGACACTGCGTGGGTAGCCAGCAATGGTCCTGTTTACCGTGGATTTTGGTAAACACCGCTGGTCTCCAATTTGGTTAACTTGCAGGATCAACCAGTGAATCCTAAGACCATTTGTGTTTAGAGTTTTTAGTTTGATGTGATGTTCTTCAGTGTTTTGCGTTTTAAACAGAAAAGAAGAAGAAATAATTGATTCCTTACGCGCGAAGCAATCAGGATATTTTAGGGAAGAAGGACTTGAATTGTAAAACACATAAAGGTAAAGAGAAAACAGAAGTAAATTGCATTAAAATGAAAGAGAATGGTACACAAGATCATACATTGTTCTCTGACTCGTTTTTCTCTTGAATGCGGAAGTTAGAGCGTGAGAATTGCAATATGAAATTTTGTGACCCTTGTTTCTTCTCAGAAACTACTATTTATACTTAGTGGGAGGAGCAGAAACTGGCCTAAAAAACAGTTATAAAAATGTTGGTAACTGCTCCTCTTTTCGACCAACTGCTAGGTTTTCAGCGCATAACTACTTAGTCTTCTGTCTGTCGAAGCTTGTGTCCATTTTCCTCTTTCTTGTTTTTGTTTTTCTGGAAGCTTGTCGAATCTGCCCTGAACATGATCTTTGTCGAAATCCTCTGATCTATGTCAAAGTATAAGTCAAACCCTGTTGACTATTTTAAATGAAGCCTGTCGAAATTACAGGCTAACAAATTGCCCCCCAAAAATGTCTTTTTCGACTGAGCTTAAGGCAAAGGAAGAAAAAGAGCATTTTTGAATTCAATGTCGAAATAGGTTTTACACTTGATCGGAATATCTCACCTACCTGACTTCATCACTGTTAAATGTTGTTGGCGTTATTCCTATATTGGTGTACCACGTGGCCTTCCACGTTCTGCTTTTCAGATTAAGGATTTACTCCACAAATTGGTTGAACTTGCTGTTGATGGAGTCCTTGATGAATCTGTTAGTGACATTGTCTTAGCTGTCCAGCCTCTTTTCGAACAACTTGCTCAAGATATACAAAAAAAGAGGGATCATGACAATCCTCTAGAGCTTGCGTCGAAACGCAAGGCAGAAGTGGCAGCACTTGTTGATGCCACTCATGCTAGTTTTGCCTCCTTGAAGACCAAGTCAGAAGCTGAGATGAAGGCTATCGAGGATTGCGATGCTGAGATTAAGACACATCAAGAGAGTATAGCCAGATTGCAGTCGAAAATTCAAGCATTGGAAGAGAAGAAAGGAACCCTTTTAGGGTCTTTGACTCCTGTAGAAAAATTTAAGGACCAGATTGACCAAGAAGCCACCAATTGCCTTAAACACTTAGAAGAACTTGAACGCTGCAATGCCACTGTCGAAAAGCTAACCAAAGATGGCAATTTCCTCAACAGGAAGATCTTCAAAGCTAAAGCTTTGTTCAATGACTTGAAATCCAAAGTCATTTTGTAATAATATAGATTCGTTTTCCTGTCGTAATATTTTAACCATTTTGATAATGATTTACGTTTTGCATGTAATTCTGACAATGCTCATATGGCAATCACAATTTCTTTTGAATGCCACGTACTTACGCTTTCTTTATCTTTATTCCAGCGTTATTTTAACTTCTTGCAATGTTGGCTTATACTTTTTCAAGTATTTGCCATTTATACGCAAAATTCTTTCATCAGCGCCAATCTCTTCGACTTCATATGCGCCGTTTGAATAGACTTGTAAAATTTTGAATGGTCCTTCCCAACTTGGGGACCATTTACCAAGGACTCTATCTTTTCTATCCATAGGTAAGATAACTTTCCAAACTAAATCTCCCACGTCGAAAGTCTTCAATTTGACTCTTTTGTTATAGGCCTTAGCCACTCTTTCTTTTTGTCTTGTGAGCATATCTAATGCACTTAGCCTATCTTCATCTAAATCAACTAATTCATCTAACATCATATTCCAATAATGATCAGATGGGATTTCAAATTGTCTTTGAATCCTAGTTGATTGGAGACAAATCTCTGCTGGCAATATTGCATCATGCCCAAAAACAAGTTTAAAAGGAGTACTATTGATTGACTCTTTGGGAGATGTTCGACATGCCCATAAAATTTGGTTAAGTGTCCTATGCCAATTATTGGGTTTTTGCCCAACATGTTTTTTAATCAAACTAACAATAATTTTATTGGCTGCTTCAACTTGACCATTTGCTTGAGCATAATATGGTATCGAACTTAACAATTTATAACCATTTTCAGCAGCAAATTCGACCATTTTCTGACCAATAAAAACTGAACCTTGATCTGTGGTGATAGTTTCAGGCACACCAAATCTATATAATATATGGTCTTGAATAAAATTAATCACTGCTTCTTGATTAACATTGTTTAAAGGAACAACTTCCACTCATTTAGTGAAATAATCTATTCCTACTAATATGAAACGATGGCCTTTCGACGAATTTGGTTTAATTTCACCAATTATATCCAAAGCCCATCCCCTGAATGGCCAAGGTTTTACAATAGAATGCAATTCATTTGCAGGTACATGTTGTATTCCTGCATGCTTTTGACATTCTTGGCATCCTTTGGCAAACTCTATGCAATCTTTTAACATAGTCGGCCAATAGACACCTTGTCGAAATAAGAGCCATTTCATTTTATGGCCTACTTGGTGAGCTCCACAAGTTCCACTGTGAGTATTAGATATTGCCAAGTATGCCTCATTTTCACTAAGACACTTGAGTAAAACTCCTTCAGGGGTTTTCTTAAACAACTCATTGCCCATGATCACATAACTTAAAGCTCTATACTTGGTTTTTCTATCAGTTATCCCTGTTGGATTTTCCAAGTAATTAACAATTTGTCTTCGCCAATCATCATTTGACATACTGTCAATGGCAAAAACTTCAAACACATTATCACAATAACCTTTGTCGGAAACTTCATCATTAAAATTTTCAATAAAATTTTCACTTTCACTTGGAGGAAATTGACTTAAGACCAAAGAGTAGTTCTCTGCCTCCTCCAGTTTTTTCCCTGACAAGGTTTCTTGTGTCATTGCTGTCGAAATTAACTTGTTTTTAATTTCGATTAGCTCTGTTAATCTTTCTTTAGAAACTTTATAACCAGAAGCTATTTGTGCCAGATCATTGGCCTCTTGATTTGCAATACGAGGCACATGTTGAATATCAACGCTGTCGAATTGTTTCAATAAAGTACTGGCAGCAATAAAGTAAGTAATCAAATTTTCCTTAATGCACTTGTATTCTTTCGTTAATTGTCTGATTACTAATTCAGAATCACCTCTAATTTCGACCTGTTTTGCCCCCAAGTTTAACAGAATTTCAAGTCCTGCTACTAAGGCTTCATATTCAACCTCATTATTGGAGCAAATTTCTTTAATTTTATACTTGTATTTAGTTGGAATCCCTTTAGGTGAAATGCTTAACATCCCAACACCAGACCCATTTTTATGACTGGAGCCATCGAAATACAATTTCCAAGGTCGAAGGTGCATAAAGTTAATTTTTGATTCAACTATTGAATGATCAACAATGAAATCCGCAACGACTTGGCCTTTGATAGCCTTTAAAGGTTGGAATGTTAATGAATACTCAGATAAAGCTAAAGCCCATTTGCCTATTCTACTATGTAGGATTGGTTTCGACAGCATATGTTTAATAATATCAAAGTGGGAATAAACATACACATCAACAGGCTTAATATATTGCTTTAACTTAGTACAAGAGAAATATAAGCATAAACACAATTTTTCAATAGGGTGATATCTAGTTTCAGAATCATTTAAAACCCTACTGAGGTAATATATGGCCCTTTCTACACCATTTTCATCCTCTTGTGCTAACATGCTACCTATTGACAATTCTGATGTTGCTATATACAATTTCATTGTCTTATTTCTAATAGGAGGCAATAAAATAGGAGGGTTCATCAGATATGTTTTGATCTCGTCGAAAGCTACTTGATGTTCGACATCCCACTTGAAAACATCATCCTTCTTCAGTCGAAGTAATGGCGAGAATATTTGAGTCTTGCCACTCAGATTTGATATAAATCTTCTAAGGAAATTGACATTTCCTAATAATGACTGTAATTCTTTCTTTGTTGAAGGAGGTTGTGTTTCCATGATAGCTTTCGTCTTGTTTTGATTTATTTCAATGCCTTTTTTGTGCACAACAAAGCCTAAGAAATCACCTGCACTTACACAAAAGGCACATTTGAGTGGATTCATTTTCAATCCATATTTTCTCATTCTTTCGAATGATAGTCGTAGATGATCTAAATGACCATTTTCTGATGAAGACTTAACAACTATGTCATCTATATAGACTTGCATAAAATTTTCTATAAAATCATGGAACATAGTGTTCATAGCTCTTTGATATGTAGCACTAGCATTTTTTAAACCAAATGGCATGACTACCCATTCATAAACACCTAATGCCCATGGGCATCGAAATGCAGTTTTTGAAATGTCTTCTTCAGCAATAAAAATTTGGTTATAACCAGAATATCCATCAAGCATGCTTAAATATTCATAACCAGCTGCTGAATCAACCAACATTTCTGCCACAGGCATTGGGTATTGATCTTTGGGAGTAGCATTATTTAGATCTCTAAAATCTATGCAAACTCTAAGTGTACCATTTTTCTTAATTACAGGAACTATATTAGCAAGCCAATCAACATACCTGGCAGTTCTGATGAACTTGCTTTTCAATAGCCTTTCGATTTCCGCTTTGATCTTCGACATGATTTCAGGTGCAAATCTTCTTGGTGTTTGCTTCACAGGCTTCTTCTCTGGTCGAATAGGTAACTTCAACTCAACCACCTCTCTTTTCAGCCCTGGCATCTCATTGTAATCCCAAGCGAAGCTATCTTTGTATTCCTTTAGCAATTTGACAATCTGCACTCTGAAATCTTTGTTGATCTTTGTACTAATATATGTTGGTCTTCTTGTTGAACCATCTCCCAAATCAATTTCTTCTAAGGGATATTGTGCCTGTATTTTCTTGGTCGAACCCATTGGATCTTTCTCAAATCCTAATGGTTCATCATCATAGACACCATCAAGTCTCTGTGTTTCGACCATGATTTATTTGTTATTATCTTCTGTGGCTAAAGCAACCATTTGATGTAACTCAGCTTCTAGAATAGCTTTTTCTTTGTTTTCGGCCACATAGGCCGTAATTCTTTCCCATGCATTGGGCTTTATAATCATTTCAAAGTCTATCCCAGCCAGTAGGCTTAACAAAGCCTCTTGGTCTATTCTCCTCATCAATGATTTCCCTTTCCCAAATGAAACCATAATTTGGGTGAAGACTAACAGAGGAGAAGACATTGTCTTGCTCAATGAACCCAGCATTGGAAGAAGAGCATGGAGAGATATTTGCCAATTGCTTGTCGAAGGTCTTCTTGGTGATCGTATTCACTTCAGCCTTGAAATAACTTTGGTCACCTTCAATGTTTTCAACCAACCCATCTTCTCTCCAAATAATGAGCCTTTGGTGCACGGTCGAAGGGATTGCCCCCACTCCATGTAACCATTCTCTTCCAAGCAGCAAGTTGTAGTTTGCCTTGGAGGGTACTACCAAAAACAAAGTTGGCCTTTTGACACTACCTACTGCTAATTCAACCTGAATGGCCCCTAGTGAGTAGCCAGATTTGCCTTCATAATTGGTAAGAACCACGTTATGTGGCCTTAAATCAGTATCATACTTGCCAATTTTACTTAGCAAGTGTTGAGGCATTAAATTCACAACGGCTCCACCATCGACAAGGACCTTGTTGATCCCAACATTATTGACTTTGGCTTGTATAACTAGTGGCTTGAGATGATTCATCACCGGCCTTTCAAACACAGCTTGTTGCTCTTCAACGCAACCATTCTTCAGCACATAATAGCATATTGGCTTGTAAGCCATACCTTCGTCGAATTCTTCTTCGACCTCATTGACTTCAGACACCACATCATATTCAATTGGTAAAATTGAAACGACACCACATAGCACGTCGAAGTCATGCTCAGAATCAGCAAAAGAAGAGTTCAATTCCTCTTCCAACTTGAGATCTTCTTCTTTGAAGCCTTTCTTTATCTCAGCCAAAGAAGGGAAGATTCTTTCAGTGGCTGGTTTCCTAACCACTTCAGTTGAAGGTAAAACTATTTCCTTACCTTTCTCGTTCTTGGGAATTGCTACTTTGCCTGTAGCAACAGCATCAACTTTCTTTTGGCGTTGAAATCTTCGCCATTGAGTCCTTGTCATAGGATTCTTTCCCTTGTAGTTGTTGTTGTAGGCATACTTCTTATTTCCAGTTGCCTCATTCTGGTTAGCACCACTTGTGTTTCCTTTGGCCATCATATTTGGCCTAATTCGATGAATCACGTTGCCCCCAGTGTGGTACAGGCCTTTACCTTTCCCACCAGAATGTACCCACTTTTCGACAGGAGTACAAGAAGGAGGCACGTAAGTGCTTAACTTTCCTTTTCCTCCATAGGGAATTCTCTTGTCAGCAAAATCAAACTTGAGCCTTTTATCCACCCACTTACCCTTGCTCTTCAGTTGAGGCTTGAACTCTTCAAGTTCTTTAGCAGCTTTCTTGTCGAAAACATCACTGCACCTTGGGCACAGCATCACCTCTGAATTACTTATCTTGCAGCGATTAAGGAAATCCACCAAATCCTCTTCAGCTTTTGGGTAGACAGGTTTGGCCTTGTCGTTTCCTTGGCCTTCTGCAGCCATTTCGACATCCATCTCTGAAATTGGTGAAGTTCTCTTAATGTGAGCCTTACTAGGCCCGGTTCCAGAAGCTTCGACCATATTGATGCTAATTTCAGTGTATAATGCCTCGACTTCAAGCAAGGGATCAGCATCAATCTTCATTGGCGCTTTTGGTTTTTCACCAAATTTGAGTCTTCCTTCATTTAGCGCTTTCTGCACCAAATCCCTGAAAAGAACACAGTGAGAGGTATTATGACCCAAAAAATTATGGTATTTGCAAAAACCTCTTTTCTGTCTTTGTTCTAATGGTGGTGTTTTTAGCCCTTTAGGAACCAGAATTTGACCGTCCTTAACTAACAAGTCAAATATTTCGTCACATTTAGAAACATCAAATGTATAAGTTTTTGCAACGAATTTGTCGTTTTTAGGTTCGACAGGATTTTTACCATTTGAAGGTTTTAGCAATTTACAGGTATATGGAGGTCCTGGCTTTAATTCGGCAACATTGACCTCCTCTTCGACTTCCTCGTAAGAGATGTCGTACTCTTGTTCCTCATTTTGAATTTCGACATAGGCAATTTTGTCTTTTTTATCGTTATGAAACCTACTAGTTCTAGATTTCTCAGCTTTTAGCCTTTCGACTTGCCTTACTCTATCGGCCAACTGGGCCATATCTCTTAAATGTTGAGTGTC
The DNA here is from genome assembly GCA_963573325.1 of Astragalus glycyphyllos. Classification (NCBI taxonomy): domain Eukaryota; kingdom Viridiplantae; phylum Streptophyta; class Magnoliopsida; order Fabales; family Fabaceae; genus Astragalus; species Astragalus glycyphyllos. The sequence continues at coordinate 62,601,086 of OY754309.1, forward strand.
TAGTTTTTTCCTAATAGAATAATCTATACTACTAGAAAAAGGCTTTTTAGCTTCCATATGTTAGCGTCGGCCACGACACCCTCGCTAATAGCGTCTGCTTAGCGTCGGTTTGACCCACGCAACTCGTAAATTTATTTTCTGTTAAAAAAAGAAAATTAGCGTCGGCTCTAGCGGACGCTACTCTTGATATAGCAGACGCTAAATGTTGAATTTTTAAATATTATTTTTAGCGTCGGTGGGCCGACACTACCACTCCGTGTTATTTTACCAAAAAACCCTCACTTTCCTAGTCTTTCATTCTTCCCTCTGTTTCCCTTTCACTCTTCCATTTCTTTCCCTTTCCCTCTCTTTAACGCTCCGTTTCTGCTCGTTGCTCTCACCACCATCGTTTCCCTCTCACTGCTCTCACAACCGCCGTAACCTCTCAGCGCGTTTCCCTCTCACTGCTCACTCCTCCTTATTCACGGTTCGTTCTCTCTCTCTCTCTCTCTCTCTATCTCTCTCTCTCAAAACGGTGTTTTTTGACAAATTTTCCTTATTCGATAGGTATTTTGTATTGAAGGTTTAGTTGATTTTGTTTATTTAGGTTTTAAGGTTTGTTGATTTGTTGTATTTAAGGTTTAGTGAAATTTGTGATTTTCACTATAAAATTTTCTTAAAAAAGAAACAAATATACATGTGGCAGACACGTGTGGCAATTTTTGTAACGTCAGTCTAACAAAAGGGTTGCAATCAAAAAATTGTATTTTGCAAGGAGTTTTTTCTAATTTTTTTTTGCGATGGCTTAAACCAAAACACGTTATATTTGCAGGGGCGTAAAACATATTTAAGCCTAAAAAATATAAGCACATTTTTTGTCGGTATGCACTTGGTGTATGTGTATGTGGGTTTGCTCGTTGTGAGCACATTCATTTGTTAAATTAGGTTGTAAAAGTATTTTGTTTTTTTATAATTAGAATTCTGGACCTCTTTCTTGCAACTCATTTATGTCTTTTAATTCACGCACCGAACGACTTTCCTATGATGATATGCGTGCATTTTTAATTGTAAGTTTCATATTATTTTATTTTCATGACAAAGACATGTTTGAAGAATTCAAAGAACTCATGAAAAAAGAGTTTTCCATGATTAATTTCGGCACAATGAGTTATTTTTTGGGTGTTGAAATTGCGCAACATTCCCTTTATAGTCAGAGTAAGTATGCTAAGAATTTTTCATTAGTCAGAGTACGTGAGAAGATGTAAAAATCAAAGTCAGAGTAAATATGCCTTTTGTATAAAGAGTTATTGCTTAACCAAAATATAATAATATTTTCTTGCTCAAACTCAACAAAAATTAATAAAAATTAATACAATTCTTTAAGTGCAAATATTAAAATTTGGCATATGATTATATATATAAAAATATATCAAAAGAAGTGTGAGATGCTAACTCACATCAAAACTGACCATTAGAGCGAAATGAGGATGAGATGAATTGCTAAAACTAACGTGCCATATGAAGGCAATTAAAGGAATTCAAAATGAATCTTTTTTTTTTGAGGCAAAAATGAATCTCTTAGATTTCATGAATTTTACTTCTAAGTCCATGAGAGATAGAGAGAGTTACATGCTTTTTTTTTTGACAGAAGAGAGTTACGTGCTAGTAATTACATATACTGATATACATAGTAATTAAAAAACAATTATATCCATCGATTTTTTTGGTTACGGTGTTATTGATGCGCGATATCCAGTTTCACTGGCGACTAATCTACGTCGAGAAACCTGTTTGACCACGTGTATCCGACTTTGTCAGTTTATGTGGTTTTCTTCTCCCAACATGGCTTTATGCCACACCAAATATTTGAATTTGAGACCTTGGAGTAAAATTCAAGACGGTCGGTTATCAGCCTTGGTATTAGATTCATCGATATTAATATTCTTTAGGACAAAATTTATATTAAAACTATTTTGATATTAAGTTGCCGATGCCACCGAAAGCATGTTAGGAAGTAAAAAACATTATGGAAATACATTGGTCTGTTCCTCTATTGCTAAGGTCTGAAGGAATTGTTTTCTTCACTCCTTGAAGCACAAGCATGTCCATTACCAGTAGTAGTCCAAACTCCAAACGGAAAGGCCAACGGTTACTAGTAGTACTATTTTGTCAATGCAATCGGCGACCAATCATTTCCTAATGATTTAGCCATAAACTATAAAATTACAAGTACCTTACCCTTTCCACAATATAATAATTAATTAAATGTGCCTTGGTCCTCGATCGCTTTGCTTCTGTCTATATCTTATGCCTATATCGCCGGCACAGCAATTTCCAGCCTTGTACCATATATTATACGGACACATAATAATAACAATAATAGTCTTCTCTTCATTTTTCTTCTTGCAACAACAACAAACGTGTTGGCTCATTCATCAATGTTTATTTCTTTCATCAAAACTTCAAGTCAAGCCCTCAAAGTTTTCTTTCAGAGATTTTGAGTTGTTCAACAGTGCAACTATATATATTGGTAGAACCTTTTTTTTCTGATCACCTTATATTTATTTGCTTTATGTTCCCTTTATATTCTTCTACATATGAAATTTTATTGGTTCTTTGTATGTAATTTTTCACTTTTGTTGAACAAGGTTACATTAGATTTTTTGTGGTTTTTCCCTTGATAGATGGCAGGAAACTTCAGATTCATGATGGATCAGAAGGATATTGTTAGATTCTTAACTACAACAATTGATAGTTTTATTCAAGATAGATTAATCAACAAAGAACAAAGAACACAACACAAAGAACAGTGTGCTGAGAGATTAGCAGCTGAAGATGGAAATGATGACAAAGACACTGAGGTAGAATATTCTGATCAAGCAGTATTAGCAAATCTAGATTGGGGTATTGAAGCCCTTGAAGAAGCTATAAATACATATAACATGGAAACTAAACTTGCAAGATTAGATTATGCTGAGAAAATGTTACAAGTCTGTGCAATGTTGAATCCTAAACAAAAAACTGCTGGAGTGCCAAACTCCTATCTCTCAGCATGGGCACATTTAAATCTATCTTACTTATGGAAGTTAAGGAACAACATTCAGAATTGTATTTTTCATTCACTTGAGATGTTCATCGTTGAGCCGTTTTTCTCGCGAATTGATTTCGCTCCCGAACTCTGGAAAAGCTTGTTTCTTCCACACATGAGTTCAATTGTAGGGTGGTATTCAGAGGAGAGACATAGGCTTATGATGGAAGTGATGCCTGAGTCTACTGATTTGTCCTATACAGCTGACTTTGATAAATTTTTCAATGAGTCTTTGGTTTTATCTATGAGGCCACATCAACTTGATAAATTGCAAAAACTGGAGCAGCTTTATGGAGACTCTTTAGATGATAACACGCGGCTATACGCGAAATACTACAACGATTGTATGAACCCTGATTCCAATTCAGGCAAGAAAGTGGTTCCTATGTTGCCAATTGCTGAGCCTCCAATGACTCCTTTGCATGAATTGAGTAGGTCTGTTCCTGATTTTGTAAAATTTGGTCCTATTTTGCCTAAAAGTGCTGGATTTTCTATGACAAGAAAATCCAAAGATGGTGCAAGTGAAGCAATAAGGTTAGAGTTCCTCCACCAAAAACTTAGCTCGAGAAGTTCAACATGCATTTTATTTCATTTGAACCTCCTAGTCTATGAAGCACCGACACAGATACAGACACCGAGCACGACACGGACACACAAACACCGATTTTTAATTTGAAAAATACAAGCAATTGAAGTGTCGGCGTTAATGTTTGTGTCAGTGTCAGACATGATACATGTCAGACACCAGACATGTGTTCAATCAGAAGTGTCGGTGCTACATGACTACTAGTACTTATGGTGCTACATGACTACTAGTACTTATGTAACTTTTGGATGCTGAATTTCAACAGAGAGAATTTAACATCCAACTCCAACCATTTGAAGGAGGGGAAATCATCCATATGGGGTGCTAAGGTGATAGAAAGCTATTTACATGCTTGTAGCTAGTAATCTAGCTTTTGATAAATGAATTTAGAGTAACATATGTGTGCATAGGGCTTATGATTAATTATCATATGCAGGAGGCAATAATAGAAGAGAATGAAGATGATACGGATTCCGAGATTGATGATGCATCTTTGGATTCTGATAAAAACAATATTTTCTCATCAGGAATGAACATGACCAAGGATAAGTATATTGAACCAAAAGTGGATGTATCAAACCAAAGGAATCAAATACATTCTCCTAACATCTCTCCTTTGGATTCCCCAAGATCTGCTCCAAGTAATTCATCTTCAAATCCTGATATACGTAGTAGTAAAAGAGAATCCAAGTTTTTGCGTTTACTGTCGAGTCGTTTCAGGGACTCGACTATTTCCGAGTCTCTATCATCATCTCCAGACATGAGCTCTGATCATATTTTCAATGGTGACGACGAATCGATGGTAGGTTGAATAAGATCTAGATAATCCCATTAGTTAATTATTACTGGTAACTTTTTTGTTTTTGCTAGGTGTAGTTAATATTTTAAAGTTCAACTATAACAGTTTCTTGGGGTATAGGTCATGAAAAATAATGAGAAGAAGGATAGTGAAACACTAACTATGAATCAAGACAATGAGAGTAGCCTGGTGCTCAATGACAGGTAACTACCACTTCTTTTATTTAGGTATATTCTCAGATGCTACTATATAGTTCTTATGCTAAAATTTGGACTTGTGACAAATATAAAATATCAATTCCTTCCTAATGTTCAACTAATTTTGCCCTTTGGTTTTGCAGTTCCATTTGTGAAAGTGACGATGGATATCAAAGCTTCAATTCATTACCAAAATTAGAGAAGCTGAGTATTGGATCCAAACCACCCAAAGATTTTGTTTGTCCAATTACAGGTCAGATATTTTGTGATCCTGTCACCCTTGAAACAGGCCAGACCTATGAAAGAAAAGCAATTCAGGAGTGGCTCAGAACAGGAAACACAACATGTCCAATCACGCGACAGCCTCTATCCGCAATCGCCTTACCGAAAACAAACTATGTTTTGAAGAGATTGATAACATCATGGAAAGAACAGAATCCTGAATTAGCTCAAGAATTCTCAAATTCTAACACACCAAGGGGTTCCTCATGTTCTCCCTCAGCAAAAGACATCACAATGCTGACTAGTACACATAGAACAGCTGATTCACCAAATCAGAAGAACAAAGAAAATTATATTAGACAAAGGAGCAACAGATTGATGCAGGTTGCTGCGACAACATCTCCAACAAGTGTGCTATCACAAGCTGCAGTTGAAACAATTATGAATTCCTTGAAACCTTACATCTCAAGTCTTTGTACATCAGAAAACTTGCATGAATGTGAAGAAGCTGTATTGGAAATTGCAAGATTGTGGAAGGATTCTAAGACTGATCCACAGATTCATTCTTATCTATCAAAACCAACCGTCATAAGTGGTTTAGTGGAAATTCTCTCAGCATCTGTGAATAGAGACATTCTGAGAACATCAATTTATATTCTTTCCGAGCTAGTTTTTGTCGATGAAAGTGTTGGAGAAACACTAAATAGTGTAGATTCGGATTTTGATTGCTTAGCTACTCTACTTAAGAATGGTTTAGCTGAGGCTGCTTTTCTTATTTACCAACTAAGGCCATCTTTTGCTCAGATTTCGGCACATGAACTTATACCATCTCTTATCCAAGTGATCCAGAACAAAAATGAGGAGATAGATAATTTTCAGTTAGTTATAGACCCTAGAGATGCCGCCATAGCAATACTCGAACAAATTTTAATGGGAGGGGATGAATATAACAGATCAGTTAATGCTTCAAGTGTTATTTCAGCAAATGGAATTCCAGCCTTAGCAAAATATTTGGAGAAAGTGGAAGGAAGGAGGTCTGTTGTTTCCATATTTTTGTGTTGTATGCAAGCTGAAAGAAGTTGCAAGAGCTCGATTGCAAAGAGTATTGAATTGTCACCGGTTCTCGAATTATTTCATGCTGGAAATGATAATGTGAGAGGAATTTGTGTGGAGTTTCTCTCAGAATTGGTTCGATTGAATAGGTAACTTATCTTAGACAAAATCTATATACTCAAATGAAACATTTATTCATCTATTACTGTTTTCACCTTGTTCAAAATTTTGGATATGCATAACTGGAGCCCAGTTCCTCAAAGCTTACTGTTATGCTATTCCTCTTCCATCACCAATTCTAGTATTTTAGTATTATCATTGTCATAATCAATATTTTATGATGTCACAGAAGGACATTCAGCAACCAAATATTACAGATAATCAAGGATGAAGGAGCATTCAGTACAATGCATACATTTCTTGTATATCTTCAGATGGCTCCAATGGAACATCAAATTGCTGTTGCCAGTCTTCTTCTTCAGCTTGATCTTTTGGTTAGCCTTGTTAGATCAATTTCTTGTTATTAAAATGTAATTTATGTTCTGTTTCCTCAATATATTGTATTGTTCTTGTCAAAAATTCAGGTTGAACCACGAAAGATGAGCATTTACCGAGAAGAATCAGTAGAGACACTAATAGAAACACTTTGGCAAAAGGACTTCTCAAATACTCAAATGAAAGCTTTAGATGCTTTACTATTTCTTATTGGACAAGTCACTTCCTCTGGAAAATCATATACTGAAGCATGGTTGCTGAAGATTGCAGGATTTGACCAACCATACAATGCTTTAATGAAGGCAGAACAATTAGGACCATATGACAATGACTTGATGGAAACAATGGTAAGGGATATTTGGAATTTTGATTGTTATTTTGTGTCTGGTTGATAATTATTTAACTCCATACTAAAACTTTTCTTAAATAGGAGGATGAACAAAATGCTATGAAGTCTTGGCAGAAAAGGGTAGCTTTTGTGCTTTGCAATCATGAAAACGGTTCAATATTTCAAGCTTTAGAAGAGTGTCTAAAGAGTAATTCCTTAAAGTTGGCAAAATCTTGCCTTGTTCTTGCCACATGGCTCACACACATGCTCTCTACTCTTCCTGATACCGGTGTTAGGGAAGTTGCTCGGAAATCCCTACTTGAAGAGCTTATAAATGTCATCCAATCATCCAAGAACCTGGAGGAAAAGATCCTGGCTACCCTAGCTTTAAAGACTTTCATTAATCATCCAAGTAGGTTCTTGTGATATTAGTTGTGGATATTATCTGTGTGTTTATTATACAAAGGAGTATGCTAAATCAAAAACTTCGATGTTTCAGCTGCTCATGAAGCACTTAGAGTTTATGCTAAAAGCATATACAGAATCTTGAGGAAGCTGAGGAAATATACAGTGGTGGCAGTTGATATTATGAAAGCCTTACTAAACTTAAACTCTGTTGATGTGGTGAGTGGAATGGTGACTTAGGATTAAGTTCCTTTCGTGTAATATGTTTTCTATAAAAGTAACTATTTCTATCCTCTATTTTTTTAGACAGAGTTGTGGAGTTGTAAAGAAGTAGTTGAGTTAGATTTGAGCTCAAATGGAGAGGTTCTTTCTTTGCTTTATCTGAAAGGCCAAGTCTTGAGTGGACATTCTGATGGAACAATCAAGGTAGAGTCTCCTAACAATCAGAAACAGTGTGATTGTGTGTGTGTAACTATTTCGTATTTAACAGCACGGCGTGATATATTCTTACTAGGTATGGGATGCAAGGAAGAGAATACCACGAGTAATTCAAGAAACTCGTGAACACACAAAAGCTGTAACTTCTCTCTGTTCTTCAGTTGATAGGCTATACAGTGGATCCTTAGACAAAACAATCCGGGTAACCCACCCTGCTATTTTACAAGAAATATTGGTCCATACTTGGTTAGCCAATATTATGTTGAGCATACCAATTAATTTTGCTACTTTTATCTTCAGCATATACATGTTTCGTCAGATGATTTGAGACCTGCTGATAAGCAACTAAGATTAAGTTACTATGTAGCTATACACTGCACTATCCTGTGAGAATAAGAACAAAAGCACTACCCTTTCCCTAGGCAAGGAATAAAGAGTACTTTCCCATATTAAATAGTTAATGAATCCTACTGGAATAAGCAAAGAAATGACTTGCTTGACAATTAACAGAGGAATGCTGTTCATTCTTATGGTTTGAGATATACTCTATAATAGTTGAAAGCAATAGAAAGAGAGGCACTGAAGCTACTAGTAACATCTTACTAATACTTAGATACTTACCTTCATGTTAACTTCCCAAAATACTTGCATCTTTTTGTTGATCCTCTAGCTTAATAATAGTATTTGATCTGCAATGCAACATTGAATAATAGTTCTTATGTACAGGTCTGGACAATTAAACCCGACGGGATTAAATGCATACATGTTCACGACGTCAAGGAAGCAGTGTATGAGCTAGCAGCTAATGCTCAACTGGCATGCTATGTAACTCAAGGAACTGGAGTTAAGGCAAGCATAATATGTTGCTAAACAACTCAGAAATTTAGTTCCATCATAAAATAAGATTAATAAAATTGGAGATTTACAGGTTTTTAATTGGTCTGAGGCTCCAAAGCACGTCAACTTCAACAAATATGTGAAAAGCCTAGCTATTGCAGGGGACAAACTGTATTGTGGTTGCTCTGGTTACAGCATACAGGTAAGCATCCCTCTACACTGATGCATATTCTAGCAATACATACATGCAAAAGCTGTTCTGGAAGATAACCATCATAAAAAATATTGGGGTGAAATATGGCAGGAAGTTGAGTTATCAAAATACACATCAAATACATTCTTCACTGGTACAAGAAAATTGTTGGGAAAACAAACCATACACTCCCTTCAAATTCATGATGGTTTCCTCTTTGCTGGTGGTTCTTCTGTTGATGCAACCGCGGGAAAGGTATATGTCAATTTTAGTTCTAGACCAAAGTTATGTCAATACAGATAAGCATCATTTCTTGCTGAACTAACTTTTCCTTTAATTGATGCAAGATATTTTCACTGTCCTCTAAAATGGTAGTGGGATCACTCTCAACTGGACTTGACATTCACCGCGTAGCCATCAACAGTGACTTCATATTTGCTGGCACAAAATTTGGCACCATTGAAGTTTGGCTAAAAGATAAGTTCACCCGGGTTGCTACCATCAAAATGGCTGGTGGTCACACAAAAATAACATCATTAGTGTCAGATGCTGATGGCATGATGCTTTTTGTTGGTTCCTCTGATGGAAAGATCCAGGTTAGTCACTGATCATTATAACAGTCATGGTATGGTATCATAAAATTAAGATGCTTCTTTCCCTGTAACTCATTTTCTCTATGGATATTCATGATGCAGGTTTGGACTCTCGATTAAGCACAATAAATGGACGAGTACAATATCTCTTTTGCCACATGTAAATTAAGAGCTGACAGTTTCACCTAGTAGAGTTCCTTAAAGATTTTATAGGACTTCCTTAGTTAAAAAGTATTGTTTATTAAATTATGTATTGTCCGAATAAGATCTGTGTAGAAGGAATGCGGAGCAGGTGCAAATCAAATTATAGTATATATAGGGTAAATCATCAACATCAACTTGCAAAAGCATCTCCTAGTTGTTAATTCGACTATGAAGTTAAAGACTGTTGAAACATTTCATCCACATAATGTATAGAGCATATACAAATGTGGAAGTATTATTCTTTTTAAAACATTGCCAATTAAATCAATCGATTAAGCTGATTATTTCACCATATGTTAAAAAAAATAAGAGCAACGTAAATTGGAGGTTGAAAAAAATGTAGTACATGTAGCTGCACATAAAGGCTTCCAAATAATAGTATAAAAAACAGAAAGAAATTTCGGTGTGTACTCTTGAGGCTTTGAATTGTGAATTTATCAAAAATGAATGTTTGATAACATAAATCAAAATATATTAGAAAGAAGAGAGGCCAGCAAATTTCCTAAACTTCTCATAGGAAACCCAGAATACAAATTGCCATGGACCAAGCCTTGCCCATGTGGGGAAGAATCCTTTCCATAGTGCTCTTATTCCTTCAATTTTAACAGTCTTTACCAGGCAATCATAGGAGCTACTATATAAGACTTTTCCTTTCTTTTTAGTTGCTTGATTCATCATTCTAGTCTTCACAACGTCAGCTGGACAACTTAAAGAAGTTGCCGCGAGACCTGACATAACGGAAGCTAACGTGTGGGCATAAACATTATCCTCAGCTATCCTACTTCTAATAACAAATTGTTTAGCATGATCATAACAGGCTAATTCTCCCATGTTCACTAAGAAGGCTCTTTGGATATTAGGAAAAACACCCTTCCACAGTCCTTGAATTCCTTCAGCTTGAACAATTTTGTTCAAAGCATCAAATGGCCCTGAATACCGAGGTTTGAGACCTTGGCTCACCATTTGACTATCAGCTTGCATCCTCACCTTCACAAGATCAGCTGGGCTTGCTATAACCTGTACTACTAATTGTAAACAATAGAATAATAGAAACATATATTCTTTTACTATGCTCATAAAATCTCTGCAGATGGTGTTTTTGGAAGGCATAAAATTGTGCTCTTGAACCTCTCAGAAATAGAATTCCAAATCAAGAGACTGAATCTTGGAACTCTTACCCTTTAAAAGCATTAAGGCTAAACATTTTTAATTGAAAAGGTACAAAAAATTTCGATTGCAAATTTTATTTATTTACTAAGAGAAATGCCTAAATTAACAAGAATTCTGCAGAAACATAAAACACATTCCAAGACCATGTAACTCTCACCTGGGCCATACTACCAGACATTCCACCAACAAAGGCCTTGCTGATGATAGAGAGCGACCCATTGTCAGAAGAAACCACGCTCCTCAGGTGCTCATACCCAACAATTCTAATAGGCGTGTAGAACATGTGTCTAATAATTGCTGGAGACAAGCCCTTATAAAGGCCAAGAGGACCTTGTTCACGAATAATGTTTGAGCCTATTCGAAATGCACTAGTGGGATGACTTGAGGAAAGTGACTCACCATGGAGTTGGAGCCGGGTCTTGATCAGGTCTATGGGGAAAGTTGTCGTCTCAGCCACCATTGCTGATAATGATGTCAGCAAAATCTTTGTGTAAGTTTTGTCAACTCCTTGTTGATTGCCGGATTTCATGGGTTCATACAATAATGACCCAACCCACCACAGAAAAATATGCAAGAATCTGTTGAAAGGCAATCAGGAACCCAGAAACTATTGACAGTTACGCGTCATCAGATTGTATCTCGGCACTCTGGTGACTCCTACACACTGAGAGTGTTGTAATCATCAAAAGCCCGTTCACCTACAAAATTGATGTTTTTTCATAAGCTAAGAGAATCTACTATTACCACAATACAGAAGTTAAGTACAAGAACCACCTATGCTAACACAAAAACAGTAAACCAGAACATGAAAAATAAGAAGTTCGCCATAAAAGAAGTGCACAATGTCAGCAAAAATACTAAATTATGAAAGTGACCTATAATAATAGTGGGTTTATGAAAATGCATGTAGATAAATGTTGCTATTTTACGCCATATATATAAAACTCAGTGTTGCTTTATTAGCTGTAAAGTGTGAAATTATCATTAGTTGAAGTTGAATACATGCACTAAGCAACTATCCATTTGCACTTGAAGATTATGTATCCCTCATCCACATTTGTAAAGGAGAACTTGTAGGTGTTAAACAATAGATGCAACAAATAATCCATTTTCCGAAAGATTTTCAAATAGAATGTTCTTGGACTTTCATGTTTTGATCCTTCAAGTTAATTTTTTTTAAAAGGAATTAACTTGAAATAACAATGCCTTGATTTGAAAGGTTTGGATCTCTCTCTCTCACACACACACACATACAATGGTTTTAATAGATAAATCTAGCTAAGAGTCTCCTCTAAAATCTTAATAGAATATGAACCATGTAAGAATTTAATCAACTTTTCACTCATCAACAACATAGGCCAAGAAACAAACCCACAGGATTCAAGCACCAAATCACATAGCAGCTTCAAAATCAATGCACAAGGTTCTACGATTAGATCCAAAATTACCTCAACCATTTGGAGCAGCTGATGGTGACTCAAGTTCTCAACTCAATTCACGACCACCGTTCTGGTGTAGCAGCGTCGCGAACAGCCATTGGCAGTTGAAATATTTTATCTATAAAGATTAAAACAAATAAAAAAGTTATTGTAAAAAAACAAAAACAAAATTACCAAAAAAAAAACATAAAATTTTACCCAAAAAAAAAAACAAATCAAAAAGTTGTATTATGTATAAAAAAAAACTGTATTATATTATAGAAATTATAAGTATACCAAAAAAAAGGAAAATTGTATATAATATTTTTCGCATTGAAGAAATTTTTTTTTTTTTGACCAAGAAGAAAAATTATATATTACAGAAATCACTACAATTTTTTTGGACTTTTAATTTTCATACCCCCTTTGGACCTCCTACACCCCCATATTTCGAAATAACTCTAAAATACTCCTCTCAATTTCACAAAAATTTACTTGGATTTTCAAAAAATTTACATTTTCCGGATTTATCTTCCAAAAGGTATTTTCTGAATACTAGTTTTAAATTTTTCCGGAATCACCTAAACAACATAAATCCGGAACTATAAAAATGTATTCCGAAATTATGTAAAAAAGGTAATTTTGGACTTTTTTTCGGATATAATGTATGACACATAAATCCAAAAAAATAATTTCTTACGTTCCGGATTTATGTGTAAGATAAATTCGAAATTGAATTGAATTAATTTTATTTTATTTTTAAGATTATATTTAATTATTTATTTTAGTATATTTAATTTATTTAATAAATGAAATAAATATGAAAAATATAAATGTTCATCAATTAAAATAAGCGAGTACAAAATGCTGAAAAATATAACGATAAAATATCCCAAAATAACGAGCATAAAATACGTCAATTGCCAAGTTCCAAATTTGGCAACGCACTCGAAAGAAGCCTATAGGCATGACTAGTACGTGGAATGTCGTCGTATGCAATGGCCTCTCGTATACGTACAGCAGCAGATTGGACTCTATCCTCTAGAGTTTGTGGACCAATCACAAGTGCTGGAATGTCCTAATTTGGAACAGCTGCTTCCCCCAAATGTCAGTGAGGCGGAGAACCGACACCTCTAAGTACCGTTGGAGGTAGCTCTCATGGAACTCACCCCAACTGAGTGGCCCTAGTAGACTTGCTGATCAACACCTAAACCAGGCCGTAGAAGTACCACGCCAACTGGCCAAAGCAGCTGGACCCCACGCCCACTGGCCACACTCCTAATAGGTCTGAAACAGCAACACCCACTTGACCGATACATATGTATGACTCTTGTCTGCAAAGATGATGTAGCCCAACAAGAGCAACAGATACGCCCATGCAGCAAAATCCACGTAACTCAGCTCCAAGTTCCCTCTGTAGGCATCCTCTAAAAAACTGAACCTGAAATATGGTCCTCTGCTATGTCGTGTCTCTCTGGCACAATCAAGCTGCCGTATCCCCAACAACTCGACCCCCGCCTGAATGACCATCTCAGTAGTAAATCCACGAGCAGGGAACCTAAATGTGTCAGTTAGCAGCAAATGCAGCAAGATGGACACGTCGTCCAACATGACCGTCATTTCACCAAAGGGTAAGTGAAACGAACTAGTATCTGAATATCATCTCTCGATAAATGCTGAAATCAACTCGTGATTGACGACATTCAAATGTGTCAAATCAAGCTCGTGTAGACGAGACTTAGATATCCAATAATAAACACGTCCATAGTGTTGTTCAGGTCGCAGTAAAATTAATTTTCCACCTTGTGCTGCAACATTCATCTTCCCACAATCCTGTATAAAATTATATTAATAATATACTTAACAACGATGTAAAAAAGGCAAGTATATAAAAATAAAGTATATATATTAAATGACAATACAAAAATTTAAATTATTTATTAAAACTATTACCTCTCATATACGAAGTCTTGACACCACATGCATCGAAACTCGAAACAACAAGGACATGTCAGGAGCCTCATCATAGTCTTTATGATCTTGGACACCATCAACAGGAGCATCCTGATCAATACACCCACCACCCTCTTGATCCCAGACACTCTTATCACGTGTAGAAGCGTGATCGACTAACCCCACTCTGGTCCGTACACTGACCAGAGTCTGTTCGGGATCTCCGCCTTCTAGCCGTGATGACTCGCCTCGTGAACCAAAGGGAATTTTGCCCCTAACTCTAGTACGCGCCACTACAAAAAATAATTCAAAAATAAATAAGTATATTTAAAAAGCAAAACAAATAGGGAAAAAAATTAAACAAGTCTTTTCCGGATTTATGCCTAAAAGGTAAATCCGGAAGCTAAGTTTTTAGATTTTTCCGGAAACATCTAATGGGCATAATAAATCTAGAATGATAAAATTTATTCAGGAAACACATATTTTTTTAAAGAATAAATTCATAATACTATTATAATAGCATTCAAACATATACTAAGAATTATCATCCCATTTCATAAAAATATGATTATCATAAATTTATTCTGAAGGAGTTATAAGTAAAACACATTACTATTACTAATGCCGTAAGAAAAAACAATATTCACTAATAATCAAATATCTCATTTGATTAGTTTCCCATCCCACTAATTTTCGGGACTAAATGTGTGAACCTGTGGGAAATGCAACTTCATTGTTATAAGTAATTATCTACATGCTCTTAAACTCGAAATCATTTAAAACTAAATACAAATTAGTCATGCGCTGCATTATTTTATAGAAATTACATTTATTTAAAAATGTGTTGTCAATTTGAAATTCATTAGAAACTAATATTTTAATAATTCCATGCTGGATATAATTTTAGTTGTGGCAGTAAGTTGGATATTATGAGGGGATAATATTTGGAGTATTCCTTCTTGGGATATTCATAAATATATTAGTCGTAGATAGGTGATCACTTTTAATAGGGAAAGAAATATAGGTCTCATCAATAAGTCTCAAACTTTTTTTTGACATAACTCTCAAACTTGTATGATACATATTGTATGTATTGTTTAAGATTAAACATTTTACGCATGTTTTTTCAAAGTCTACGTTGTTGCCTCTGCGATAATCAAGTTAACATTTTTTAGGCGCATTGTGAGTCACATATATAGTTCATATATTTTGTTGGCAATTTAAAATTTACAGGGCACATGTTAATAATACTAATATGTCACTTTTAAGGATCCTCAGCCAAATAATATGGTCCTTTCAATATGTCACTTGGGTAATAAATTATGCCCCATTCATTTTTCTAGCACCCAAAATAATCGTGTCTACTCAAATGGTAGAGCACACTACATGGCATACATATATTTTTACGTGAAAAAACTATCCAAACCATATGCATATTTTAATCGGACACGAAATCCCACATTACTTGATTCTTTAATTCAAAATATGAGCGACAATGTAAATAAATGGGTAACGATGATGATAAATTAATTCCTTGTTTACTTGTCAAATAAAATTAATTCCTTTTTTATGCATATAGTAGGCGAAGGGAGAGAGTGCGAAAATTCTGGTTCTGAGAGAGAAAGAATTAAAGGTGAAGGGAGAGAGATGGTTGACATTCTTTTTGTTGCTTAATATAGCCAGCCGCAATTTAACACAATTTGGTCCGTTAAGATCGTGCGTCAGCTTGAAGTTTAATTGTTAACCGTCCAGATTACTGCGAATGCTGATGTGGTGACTAAGTGGACAATTTTCGCTTACGTGGATATGAGGTGGATCTTATGTGTTTTATTGTGAATATCTGACGTGGACATGAACTTGTAAAACTTATGGTTTAGTATAATAGAGATTTAGGGGTATGAAAATTGACCGCCTTTCTTTTTTTATTTAAAAAAAAACCGTTATTTTTTTTTGACGGTAAAAGTAAAACCACCGTTATTTCCCATACTTTTTTCTTTTTTCTTTCTCTTTCTTCGCCCCTCCCGCCGTTTTTCTCGCTACGATCAAGATCCTAATTTGCCCTCTGAGGAACAACACTCTACCTCCCTTGCTCTGTATTTTTTTATTGGGTTTCGGATTATCGTTCGTCATTGTAATGGCGACGGAAGAGAAAGAGAATCTGTACCAAGGGGGACAAGGAACCGGAGGCAAGTTCCGCAAACGCCCCTTCCGCAGGACCCAAACGACGCCGTATGATCGTCCCCCGACATCCCTCAGAAACCCTAGCAGTAACAGTTACAATGGCAGTTGGCTCACCAAGCTAGTTGATCCCGCCCATAAGCTCATCACTCGTAGCTCACAATCTCTCTTTTCATCTCTCTTGCGCAAGCGCCTTCCTCCTCCACCTCTCCATTCTTCAGGTTTCTGCTTCTTTTTCCCTTCTTTGTTTTCACTCCGTTTTATTTAATTATTTATTTTGAATTAGAAAGAAGGTTTTGTTTCTTTTAATTGGTTACTGTGTTATTGAATTTTACCCTTCCTAGATTGAAATTTTGTATTTGGGTTAGGTGTGTTGCTCTATTAGTGTTTACTAAGAGGAAATTATTCATTGCACGCTCTAGTTATCCACATTTTTTTAGTGTACTTTTTACTCTAACATTATAAAACCGGTTAAGGCGGGGATTCACTTGCTATCATTATCAGCATTATTACGGTGCTTTCTGAACTAATTGAACTTTTGTGCCCAAATTATTGTTTTGGTTTCTGATTCTGATATTGTCTGCTGCTATTCCTAGCTTTTGGAAGTTTTGTATTTCACATTCAATTACCTACTATACACTGATGGGTTGGAAGAGTAGAGAAAAGAGGATAGTAGTAGTAATATACATCTAATTAAGCTCATTGTAAACTGAAATAATAGTCTTCTCCAAAATTTCCTCAAACAAGAAGGTTTGATGTATGTTGTCAAAACAAAAAAGAAGGTTTGATGTATGCATATTTTAACTCTAAGCTGATAATTATTAGTAAAACAAAATGTAAAGAGAAAATTACACTCACCTTCCTCTAGGTCTTCTTAAACAACACAAACACCCCTTCTAGTGTTTAAGGAAACACTAATCTCCCTTATTTTTTCTCATATAATATCGTTAGTCCCCCTTTAACCCCCCCACTTCCACGACACCCATTTCGCACTTGATTGAGCTCCTTCCACTATTGAGTTTTCAATTTCATGACCTATTCTGATGTAATTTTATGACCTTGTCTGCAGCTCATCAAGCAGTTACCCTGGCCTTCTCACTTATTATCCTCTTAACCTCAAATCCGTCTTGTATGACAAAATTTCTAACGGATGCTATAAATTCTTTGACATCAACGAACATTAAACCATATAAGGGAAATATGAATTTGTTTCATCACATTTTTTTTGTTGAGGATCATCACCCATTCCCTATTCATCATCAGACTCACTAATAACTGTATGATGTCATAGCCCTTGTTTTCCGTTTGTTATACGTCACTGTAATCGAAAAACAATGCAAAAGATAGTAAGAATACACTGTGAAAATTATGATAAAGGGGTTTAGTGAAACCTACATTACATAGCTTCAAGTTATGGATTCTATGCAACTCATAATGAGTAATGTTCAGAGCTTCAAGTCTAGAATATGACAAAATATAACGTGAGTCTTACGGTGTCATAGTATGGGGGAGGTGAGTGTGTTCGGAAAACTAGAGGGGGTGTTTGTGTTGTTTAAGAAGACCTTAGGGGCGTTCAATGTAGTTAGCCCAAATGTAAATTAAAAATTGGGAAATGGGGTCAATAAATAATTTCTGTGGGTTTTCGATACATTTTTTGTTTAATTTATTCAAAGGGATTTGTGGTAGAAGCAGAGGAACTGAGCTTTCAGGTTGTAGTGTGTTGTGAAGATCAGCGTCTGGTGTATTGGATATGGACATGAGCATAGTGTGACTACTCTTGTAATCTTTATTGATCTAGTGAATTTACTCTGTATGTGGATGTGAGCCTATAGTTTGCTGTAGGTTTACGTGCTAAATTCTCTTCCTATTTTTATCTCTCCCTATTTTCTGTTATTGACCAATGCGGGTGTCTATTGACGGAGTATTGACCAACTGATGAGTACCAGAAGCCATCTCAATCTAAAGAACAATAAACTGTGTATTATTGAAAATATAGGTGCTGCATCAACATGATAACAGCCCTAGGAACAGAATTACAAGAGATAGTTTTAGAAAATATAGAGGAAACAGTGAAAATGGCAATCCAATTGCCAAGTTCCTGGCCCAAGCCAATCCCAATACCAGCCTGCCATCTCTACTACTCTCCAACTCTATTTATTCTCTAACTTGACCTCTCTACTACTCCTCAACTTTGAACATTCAATTCCCCCACTACTACTTAATTATTAAAGACCAGTCTTATTCCCTCACTACTACTTAATTATTACTTATTAAACAAACCATTCTTATTCCACTACCTCTGATTTATTCTAGGATCCTATCAATGCTCCCCTCCTAAAAGATTCACCTTGTCCTCAAGGTGCTTTATACCAAAAACAACACTTAATAGTCTTCCACCAGTATCCCATAGTGTGAAACATGAATGCCAAGCCATGCAAGAGACTGAAGAGCTATCTCCCGGATCAAAATCTTTATCGTGGTACAAAATATCATTTGTGAGAACTAACTCAAACATCTGCCTCATAGACCCTTTTGCAACGAACCACTTTGAGAGAACACAATTCTTTAGATGATAACTCATATAGCTGGTATACTCCAAGGGGTTAGCAATTGATGATCCAAATACTGTTGGTGTCATGGTTTCATAAAGGTTTACTATAGTAATTAAAATTTTAGACACACTTTGTACACAATAGCGAATGTGAATCCCTTCTTGAGAGGCAACCCCTTTTTCGTGGTGTACATAATAGCGAATGTGAATCCCTTCTTGAGATGCAACCCCTTTTTCGTGGTCTTGAACTAGGTTTAGTACTGTTTTAATTTCTTCAACAAAGGAATTTACTAGAGCCGAAAAAACTGCACCTCCATCCATCGAAATTTGTACCACGATAAAGATTTTGGATGGATTAATAGAGTTACCATATCCCCATGTGGCTATATCATCTATAAAAAACAAAGCACAACATGATCGTATTATATCTTCACTGGATATAGATAAAGTAGGAAGCTTTAGGAGTATAAGAGAAATGTTGAGAAATTGATCTTGAATTTGTGTTGCTTCTCCAGCTCCAGAATTTATGTCTACTAACAATGTCCTTTGATGAGCCCTTTCATTTTCTATTCCTCTTGCTTTTTGCAACCACCTCTCATCATTGTTAAATTGAGCAGCCTTAATAACAGGACTATTGGGCATCTTAGAGCTCATTGAAGCACCACCATAATAACCAAATAAGCCTACAATTTGCTGGAACTTGAAAAATACCTGATGATCTTGATGTGTTCTATTTCCAAGACATTCCACCGCACCACCAGTACTGACACTCTCATCCTCTTGTTTAAAGCCACCTGGATCCCACACATGGAGAAGTGGAGACTCCACTATTGGAATATTTGTTAATTGCCTTAATGCACTGCCACATCTCCTACCAACCTCCACTAGCAACTTAATTTGCTTGACCATTCTTGATATGTGTCCAACAATAGAAGAATCATGGCCATTAGTTTTTGATTGAGTACAAATAACACATATTAAAGCATCCATTATAACAGGTCCATCATCGTTTTCAAGCTTGACTTGTAAAACAATTTCCACCTTAGGAGATGGGGAAAACCCCATCAAATTCTCCTTGGAGACTTGGAAATAGAAGTTATCATCATTTTCCGGCACATAGCTATTTGTGATTAACCACAAGGACCATCTTCGGCCAATTCTTACTGAAGTAGCCTCAAAATAATCTTGCTGCCTCCTATACTTCGCCTCATTCTTCTGTTTAAGTGTACTAGAAAGAACATTAAAGCATAATCCCTCAAAGTTCAGACAGGAATCACCAGCCAGTAACCTTTCATCATGAGAGATCTTGGACAAAGAATAGGGAATGATAGGCTTCAACAAACACAACACAGAATGAAGAAATGACACTTGGTAGTGTGAAGATGACACAAGCACAAGCACTGAAGTAGGTGTCTCAGAAACCATGGCTTCCATGTTCTCCACTATAATAGCTTCAAGTATATAAAGGGTGATTGCTGTGACATTCTTCGCATCATAACCTTTTAAATTATCACCACCAATTGAAGAAGTGAGAGATAATGGCCTTGAGCACAACTCAAAAAAGCAACACAAAAAATCAAGCACAAGAACGGAAGAAACTCGTCTCAGTTGGAAACTAATCAGCCCCCAAAATGGCTTCCATTTGATACCATTTGGATTGTGTTCAAAATTCCTTGTCGTTCTCTCTGTTACAGTTTCAATTTGCGAAACATAATGTGGCTGACCCATTTTTCTTTCCTCCTTTATCAAAACGTGAGACATCGACTCCTCCATCGCGAACGTGGCTTGATCCGGCGGTTCTGGTGGCTCCGGTGGCCAACGATGAAGGTCTTCGGTAACCTTTTTCTTCTCTTTCCTGTTACACATCTCGACCCATAGAGAGAGCAACATTTCACTTAGACCCTGAACTGATTTCCACTCAACCATGGTCACACGATAGTTCGGCGGCAGCGGTGACTCCGATCCCGGTGATGGCAGCAATTCCGGTGGCGACTTCGGCGACAACGGTGATTCCGGCAGAGGTGGTTCCTTGTCAGATGCAAGGTCCTCTCCTTCTTCTCCCCAATCGGTCCCTTCTTTCCCAACCATTCCCTCGTGCATTACAGGTTTCACAACCTCTTCCAATTCCTGGAATTTCAGATCTGCCTTGAACTCTTCATTCTGTCCCTCCTCTTCTGGTTCTTTCTCAGCTTCTTTTCTTGTTGCTCTTGATTTTGCAGTAACATAGAATTGTTGCAACCACTGCAATTTCATATCTAGATAGATCTCATAATCCTTCTCTGAGAGTTCTTCGCTTCTTCTCCTTCTACACGGAGCATGATCACGACGGGATCGATGTCTGTCTCCTTTCGTTCTTCTTTTCCAGAGTTGCTTGATTTCTTCAAGCTGTGACAACCATTCTGGTTTACTGTGAACTGATGGTTCTTCCCTAAATTCCATGGCAGCATTCCTTTGAGCACTCAGGATCGAGTGCTCTGATACCACTTGATGAGTACCAGAAGCCATCTCAATCTAAAGAACAATAAACTGTGTATTATTGAAAATATAGGTGCTGCATCAACATGATAACAGCCCTAGGAACAGAATTACAAGAGATAGTTTTAGAAAATATAGAGGAAACAGTGAAAATGGCAATCCAATTGCCAAGTTCCTGGCCCAAGCCAATCCCAATACCAGCCTGCCATCTCTACTACTCTCCAACTCTATTTATTCTCTAACTTGACCTCTCTACTACTCCTCAACTTTGAACATTCAATTCCCCCACTACTACTTAATTATTAAAGACCAGTCTTATTCCCTCACTACTACTTAATTATT
This sequence comes from Astragalus glycyphyllos, assembly GCA_963573325.1. Lineage (NCBI taxonomy): Eukaryota > Viridiplantae > Streptophyta > Magnoliopsida > Fabales > Fabaceae > Astragalus > Astragalus glycyphyllos. Next base: position 62,622,590 of record OY754309.1, read on the forward strand.
ACTTATTAAACAAACCATTCTTATTCCACTACCTCTGATTTATTCTAGGATCCTATCACCAACGAAAATAGAGCAGCCCAGAAACCCTCGCTCCACTGCTTTTTTGGTGCCTTTTTCCTCTCCTTGTGGATGCCATGGCACAGCAGTGACATGAAAACCACCACGATGTCCAATGTAGTGGCTACCGACCGCGCTGCTCTGCTCCGCTTCACCACTATAGCACTGCTACAGTGTGCTATTAACTACCCAGGGTTTGCGATTTTTGTCCCTTTCTATGGTATTGTTGTTATTATACAGTTATATGAAAGTAAATCACATGATTCCATGATTTCTTTATTAGCATACATTCTATTGATACATGTTTTTTTCCCGATGCAGTGACAGAACAGGAAGTGACACACAATCGTCAACAAGAAGCTGCCTTCGTAAGTGTGCCTGCTCCCTGTATGTTACAACTTACAATATCATTTGCCTTGCCTCTATCGAAATTTTCATGTCTGGGGTGTGATGTGCATGCATTTGATATAGTTTACTATATATATTACTTTTTTTTTTGACAAAGACTATATATTACTATATATATTGCCATTTGTATATTTCATTGTGTTGTGTAATTCTTAGTTTCAATACAACTTGTTGATATTACATCAAATATAATTTACTATATATGTGTGTGTGTCTATATAAATATATTGCGTTAAAAAAACCAAATGTATGTTTTTGCTTTTAACTTTTACTTTTTCCTATTCCTATCTCTGTATATTCTTAATCGTGGTTGGAGTAAGTTCAGAATATGCACCTCTTAACTTACTATGGTATTTTGTATTATTCGATTTTTGTTTTATAATCTATACTACTGTATAATATATATGGCTCAGGCAAGTTATGGTGGATGGGTATTGGGTAGTTATTTGGTAATTATAGAGCTGCTTATTTCTGTCTATTTTATTGATATATGATAAGATTAATATTCAATAATAATAATAATAATAGTAAAACATTTTAAAGCTTCAAAACTTTTTTTGTCTTTTAAATAATTTATGGCAAAATTACACCAGGGGACCTTTAACTTATTTATTTGTAACAAGTTGGCCCTTTAATTTTTTTTTTTTGTAACAAATAGTCCCTTTTACAAAAAAAACTTAAAGGGCTAACTTGTTACAAATAAATAACTTAAAGGTCCTCTGGTGTAATTTTGCCATAATTTAAATAACTAATTTTAGTAACATGATAATAGTATTTATAAATTCAAACTAGATGGACGGCTTAAAACGGTCAACACAAGGTTTGTGAACTGTTTCGTTTATTTGGTTGCAGTGTAGAACTGTTGTTATTGTTGGCTAGAGCTTCTATTAGCATTTTTGCGCTCTATTCTTCTCTAATATTATATTTCCTTAGGTATGGGTAAGGTGAGGTTGTGAATTATACACGAGGCGAGCTGCATCGTGGATGTAAAAGTTTCCTCAAAGTGTTTTTTTGGTAGCATCTATTTGTAACTGCATTTTTCAATGAGCTGCTTGCAGTGCTAGTGGTATCGTTTATTGATCACATGTTCTCTACTGATTGGTGAAACAGTGTTTGATACTATCATTTTTTTCTCAAACAGGCTGCAAACATTTCATCGGATGAGCAACACAGAGGAGTTGATGAAAGTAATGTTCAAATTAATTGTTCTGATGGAACTGGATTAACTGAACTTGAGAAATTATTAAAGCAGAAGACCTTCACCAGGCATGTTTTGTATCATGTGTGTGCATGAGGAATAATGACTTTTGGTATTTAGTTGTTTGGTGTAGATAATCTTGGTTGATATTTCATTTTCAAAAAAGGCTTAAACTTATCTTCTAATTTGAATATTGAAAATGGATACACATATAAAACAATGCGATGACATCATATAGGCTAATGTTGGCTCTCTCTGGTTTATATAGTCTTTATTAACTTGATTTGAAATTTGTCTCATATAGTACTATATTTTGAGCAGCTTTGTGTTGATTTGTGATTCCTGATATTTATTATAGTTTTTCAAGTTCTTATTGAGATGCATCATGCTTCTGATTTTGCTTCTTCACCGATTTTTTGTCTGTTGTCATTCATATATTTCCAGTTCATGCAATCCTGAGTTCTTTGATGATGATGATATACCATTGGGATAGTTTCTAAATTGATTCTATGTGTGGTGATTGTTGATTATTCCACAGAGCTGAGATTGATCATTTGACAGCACTTATGCGATCAAGAACTGTAAATGCACCTGTTAGGGAAGAAGAGAAGAGGACAGAAGTGGTTCCCTCAGAACCAATGTTGCCTTGTAGACAAAAGGAAGAGCATCCCAAAGCACCCACAATAGAAAATGTGTTTGGAAACCGTCTTATTTTAACTCCACACGCTACTTCAACTGTACGAGAACTTGCCTTAATATTCATGTCTCACAGATATGCTTGATTGTCTTTTGTGGATTTGAAATTATGATTTCTCTATTGGGTCACATCTCACATTTATTGCTTTATAATGTCTGTAGGTTCCTATTGAGGATGCTGCTTCACCTGCAGAGCTTGCAAAAGCTTACATGGGGAACAGGAATTCTAATGCATCCTCCTCAATGTTAGGCATGCGAAATCCTGCGCTTGGGGCAGATCCAACTCCCATAAAAAGTGAATACTTTCCCTATAAATCCCCTATTATGTCGATTATGCCAAGGGCTACTAGACATACTGCAGTTCATGAAAATGGTTTTGTGACCCCAAGATGTCGTGGCAGATCTGCAATATATAGTATGGCTCGAACACCGTATGCGAGAGTTTATCCATCCTCTACTCTCAAGGTTTGCCTTTTCCTGATTGACATTTTGGGTCAAAATACTTCTGAAATCAAATTTTTGATATGGTTTATCTATTTCTACAGCGTGGTAGGCTTCCTATTCAAGGCGAGCCTTCATCTTCGACACAGCCTGCATTCGATCATGACAAGGTTTCTGGATCTAAACAAGGGGTATAATTACTTGTTAGTTGTAAATCCCGTCTTTCAGTATATACTTTAGACGTTTTGATTTTGTGTTGTGTTTTCTCCTTATTTTCACAGGTGCTAAAGCATAGAAGTTTAGCATTGGATAATGATATAGGATCTGTTGGTCCTATACGCCGAGTGCATCATAAGTCTAATCTCTTGTATTCTAAAGGCTCACACTTACCACTTTCTGGTAGTGCTCTATCTGTTTCTAGGAGTGAATTGGGTATTGATGCTTCTCAGAAACCCTCTTATTCCATGCCGAAAACTATTCTACCAGATGAAGTTAAGCACAGCCCTATGAAATCATCAGAAGAAAACGTGGATGACAACAAACCTAGTATGAGCTTTCCTCCTTTTTCGTCAAAATCCAGTGAGACGGCCTCAAAAATACTTCATCAGCTTGATAAGTTGGTTTCCCCTAAAGAAAAATCACCTGAGTCAAGGCCACCAATTGCCAATGATAATTCATCGTTGAAGTTGTCGCCTTCCATGCTACATGGACAGGCTATTCGAAGCATGGATATGGCAGATTCATCAAAATCACTGGACAATTTACAAGGTAATAAATTTGATGGCACATTTAGAAATTTGTGTGCAAGTGCTCAGAATCAGAAGTTTGTTTCCGATAGAGATAAGGTTGAGAATGGTCCATTGAAGCTTCATGCTCCTTCCAATGAATTAGTCCCAGTCGTAGTCGCTACAGATGCTACAAAACCAAGGAATCAAGTCTTGCCTACTGGAAAAACTATGGATTCTGATATGATAAAATCAGGTTCTCACCCTACACAAAAGAGGAGGGCATTCTGTATGAGTGCACACGAGGTATGAGATTTAGTATGATCAGCTATTTGACTATTTTTGATTTTTTCTTATTCAGCTTCCCTGGGATTATAAACTTAATTACCCTCGTAGGCTTGTTTCTTATGGAGTTTTATTTTGTCCTTCCATTTAGTCCTAGATAATGATGAATAAAGCAATTGGCCTGATTTTATTTAGTTTCTTAGATCTTTAATTTGGGTGTTGTATGTATTTTATATTTTTGTTGTAGTTGTGGCTTCTGAGTTGAGTTTATAAATGAAAGTATATCTGACATTATTTTCTTATCTTTTTGTCTCCTTCTTGGCTAAAGAATTCTCTGGACCTAGATGATGATGCTTATCCTAACGGAGCTGTCTCTTGTTTTCCTCCTGTGGAGGGAAAAACAAGTTCCACTGCCAAAGCAGAAAAAATATCCTCTGGTTCTCAAGCCGCTGCACTGGAGAATTCCTCAACGTTATCTGTAGTAATGCCATCCAAAAGTTTAGCGACAGATGGTGAAGCTCATGCTAGGACTGCCTCTGTAATGTCATCCATATCTGATTCAACCTATAAGCCAGCTCCCACTGCAGTTACGGCAGTTACAATGACAAGTTTTGGTTCCGACAAACCTGCTTCACCAAATGGATCAATTGCTAATCCTTCTCTGTTTAATTTTGGGAATAAGATGGTTTCTGCAACAGAGTTAACAGCTATTGGTGCCCCATCAAAGGAGATAATGAAAGCAGCTCCGATGTTTGGTTTAGAGAAGGTTGTTTCATCAAAGGAGCTTGGTGCTGATGCTCCATTGGTGAACTTTGGCACCAATAGAAATGTTCACAGGGTTCCACCAACGCCATTTACCGCCTCAACATCAGTTGGTGGTGAATCTACTCCGAAAGTTGGCGCTTCTTCTGACTCTCATCTGGGAAGCTCAATCAGGTTAGTGTGTGTTACTTAATGTGCTTTCGAAAATCCTCTCCCAAGTCCCAACACAATTATCTACACAACTAGGCCGTTTTTCTGGAGGTATGTGCATGCCCTGCCATTTCTGTTTTCTACTTCAATTTATACTGGAAAAGTGATGACACCTTCTGGCTTCGTTGTGGGGATGATTTTCTATTTATTTAGTGATAAAATATTTCTGCCCAATTTACTTTAATTTGGTTTTTCTTGAGGGGTAAATTTCTTTTGACTACGTGAAATAGAAGTCCGTCTCTGAATGATTTTTGGGGTATATCTCTCCTTTCATTTTTCACTTTTCTTCCATTTTCATTCCATGTGTTCAGATATACTTTTTACCCGGTTTGCACTTGCAGGGCTGCAGTCTTTTGTTGGGGCGTAGTTCAGTCTAAGTTACCATCTTGTACTTTATGTTATTTCAATTTTGGGTATTTTAGAGTATAGACGTTTGATAGTTGAAAACATAGATGCTACTTGACTGTCTGACTTGTATGTTGTGTTGTGTCATATGTTGGAATATTTTTTTTGCATGCTCTCGGAGTTTTTGTGTATTGTACAAGAAAAATTGGAGATAGATATTTGGAAACATATGTTTATAATTTTCATAAAGCATTACAATTGTTGTTGTGCTAAAGGTTTCCTTCATCTGCAGCTCAACTACTGTTACTGGTGCAACTGATTCTATGCAAAAAGTTTGTGAATCTGATAATGGTAATACCGAGGCTAATACAGATGCTGGACTTTCTGTTGGTGCATCAGAATTAGCTGTTTCATCTGCAGCAGCAGCATCATTGACATCACCCACCAGTATATTCACTTTTGGTCGAAGTTCAAATCAAAATAATGGGTTTCTTGCTTCAGGCCCTTCATTCTCTTCCTTTCCATCTCTGATATCAAACAATTTTAGCAGCAGTACCAGCTTGTCCCATTCAGCAAGTTGTGGTAATAATGCCAGTGCTGCTTCCACTGGTATTAGCACGGCAGCTCCAGCCAATGTTGCTGCGAGTAATAGCAGTTCCGTGTTTGGTGCTCAGGCATCTCCTTCTACCAGTGGTTTTGCAACTTATACTCAGACTCAGTCAGTTCCAAATACATCTCTTTCCTCAGGGAGTTCTTTGTTTTCTTCTTCAACCTCTGCCGCAAATGTATCCTTTTCTTCTGGGAGTTCGTTGTTTATTCCTTTTAGTTCTACCATAAATACATCTTTTTCTTCTGGGAGTTCGTTGTTTCCTTCAAGTTCTACCACAAATATTTTCAATTCCGGCACAACTTTTGGACTCAGCACCTCTGCATCCTCTTCAGCTGTCAATTCTATTAGCTCCAATAGTAGTACAAGTTCTAGTTTGTTTGGGACTTCTAGTTGGCAGTCCAGCAAGTCTCCATTTGGTTCCACATTCAGTTCATCATCTTCATCAGGGTTTCCTGTTGGAACGTCGACTGCTTTTGCTTCTGCCAGTTCGCCCATGATGTTTTCATCGACCACTAGTGCTTCAGCTCCTCAATTCTCATTCACTTCCGCGGCAGCCACCACCTCCACTCAGTCTGCTTTTGGAAGTCCTAATCCCGTTTTCTCATTTGCTTCAGCACCAGTTAATAATCATCAGATGAGTATGGCTGAAGACAGGGTTCAAACGACTCCGCCAGTGACTCCTACATTCTGTCATCCTCCTTCCCCAGTTCAATCAAATTTTGTATTTGGAGCATCATCTCAGTCAGGAACCAATTCTTTCCAGTTAGGTAACCAACAGCATATTGCTCCACAGAATCCTTCTCCATTTCAGGCTTCTGGCAGTCTGGAAATTAATGCCGGAGGAGGGAGTTTTTCATTGGGCTCAGGTGGTGGTGACAAGTCTGGTCGAAAATTTTTGAGAGTTAAACACAGGCAGCGTACTAAGAAATAAGACCATTGTTTATAAAAGTGGTTACTTTCTATCACTTCTGGTCTTCTGCATTCAGTAACGCGCACCAAGTAAATTAGCTTTGAAAAGGGAATTTCCCGGATATTGCTGTTCAGTCGGCAATCTGGACAAGTGGTGCAATCTAATCAGCACATGCAAATTTGTCGGTGGTCATTCACCATACTCTTTAATACGAGGCATACGTTTTCCCATGCGTTTATAGGTCATAGAGTTCATAAATTGGTCAGTTTGATGATGATATTCACAAAGATCATTGTATTCTCATAACTTGTAACATAACCAGAATTAAGGATGAATTTATAGCTTTGCTGGTTGTATCTCCTACTGCTCCAGTAAGCGATCCGTGGAATGATTTTCTGCATTCCAAAAGCCATGGAACTGAAGGACTTGGCTTAGGCCCCACTGTTTGTTAATAAGAATTTGAGTTCAACCTATTATTAGCAGTGAAAGTTTGTTATCCCATCTGGTTATATCATTCCGTTAAGTTTGACCAGACAGCCACTAACTTTCAATTCATATCAAGTCATCATCAATCATTAAGAGTGTACTTCGCAAGATTTGGCCATCTTTTTCCCCATTAGTCAGTCATTATTTTTAAATTATTAGCTTTGTCCTTCACCGTTTTTTCACTCCAATTCTCTCTTTACTACATATCAAGTGAGAGGGCCTTCACCACGCATGAAATATGAAACCACCGAATAAATCACATCTTGTACTATTGTATCTACTTATAAATTTTACATAAGTTTTTAGCACCATTTTTACATCTTTTTCTCTCTACACTCCTCGACCCTTCCCAATAGAAATGTGATTTTTTATTTTATTTTAGCAACAATAGAAATATGATTATGTTTTTCTAGAAATATACAGAATCTTCTTCCACAAAGTGGTACATGAGCGGTGCCTTTGGCTCAACATGGTCTGGAATTCTGATTGATAGAGGATAGCCTAGGGCCCTTGTTCTAAGGCCCTAGCTTGTGCCTTCTTTTTTTCGTTTTGCTCATTACTTTTGTAATTAACCTTTAGAAAAAACATATCTATCAATAATCTAAAACCTAACTTTTCTCTAGATAGTAAATTTTGTCTTCAATAAAAAAGTACTTTCACTAGTTACCTAGGCAATTCCTTGCCTCAGTTGGTGTATGTATGTGTCATGTTCCTTTTGCTTCGTTGCTTGTCATGATGGACTTTACAAGTATACACTAACTTTTTTACTACACAAGAATTCTGGTCACTCAATAAAGACGCCACACTATCAAAAGCAATGTTTTTTCCATGTGAGATGAGACTATTGTTTTATTTAAAGGCTATAAAGGGAGACGTAGTTGCTCCATTGTAGTTGCTCTTTTTTTAAAGATTCAAAGGAGCTAAAAGCCTAAAAATGAGATTACACGAGATTGAGTACTTATTAGGTTTTTGAGATATTACGTTGGAGGATCTGAGTACTTATTATGTATTAATATTAAAAAGTTATAAACGAGTAATTATCTGAGACCTACTTAAACACCCAAAGTAGAAAGAGTTTCATTGTAGTTGCTCTTTTTTCAAGATTCAAAGGGGCTAAAAGCCCAAAAACAAGATTACACGAGAATGGGTCTAAACGTAGCAACTCCCATTACATCATCATCAACTTAGCTTATGTGAGCCGACTCATTTAATTTTTTTTATATGGTCTAAAAGTATGCAGTGATATGATTCGAGACTAGGTTGGTGATCATGATAGCTACATAATAAGAAAAAGGGTCTTTTTTTTGTACCCCCACCATCTTCCCATATACCCCCACGTACCCTGTGAAAAGACCAAAATACCCTTCACAAAATTTAAAAAACCCCAACATATCCCCAGCTCAAAAAAAAAAGAAGGAAATCGGATATAGGTAAATCCGAATTTCCCCTAAAAATTTTAAAAAATTAAAATCGGATATAGGTAAATCCGAATTTCCCCTAAAAAATTTAAAAAATTAAAATCGGATTTATCTAAGGTGGGGGTATATAATTACAAAATCGGATGTACCCCCACACTTAGGTATATACGATTTTGTAGCCCAAATAATAAATAAATAAATCATTTAAAAAATTAAAACTATATTTTTTTTAGAAAAATAAATTAGATATGAATAATATGAATATCAGCCGTTTTTTGGCTCTGTTTAGGGTGTAGTTCGTTAACACGTGACGATGTTATACGTCGAGTGAATAATTTAGGCTAAAAAAATCAGTTTTCCGGCAACCTACTCCGATTGTAATGAAATCATAGCCATTAAATCCGAAAAAAATCAAGGATCAAAACTCCCCTAAAAGAAACTTCTTGCGGGATTAGGGGGCTCAAAATCCCAAATTTCACCGTTTACTATTTTTTATTAATTTTTTTAATGTTTCATAGTCTCCAAAAAATCTAAAGAAATTTGCATAGCCTTATTTTGGTTTTATTAGATTTTTAGTGTTGTTTTTATAATTTTTTGGTTAGTTTTGACTCTTTAACGGATTTTTAGTAGCGTTTTTATAACCTTTTTTAAAAATTTAAATAAAAAACAATTTTTTTTAATAACAAAATTGGATTTGCCTAAGGGGGGTCAATCCGATTTTCTTTTTTTATGAAATTCGGATTTATATACTCACTATGTATATCCGACTTTAAAAATAACAAAATCGGATTTACCCCTCAGGTAAATCCGAGCGAGTTTGTCTTGGGCAGAGGTATTTTCGTCTAAAAAATTCTTGTGGGGGTATATGGGAAGATGGTGGGGGTAAAAAAAAAAACCTAAGAAAAACAAAGTGAAGGGTGTGAGGATCATAGAGCTAGAAACATTTCTATAAGAATCTATTTGATTGAGTTAGAATATGACAAAGCCACAAAGGTGATGATACTTTTGTCCCACGATGGTATGAAAGGCCAAAAGTATACCTATATTGGTTAGTGATTTGGAGATTCCCAAATATTCAATAAATCTAAGAAATGCATGATAATTGACAACATGAATGGTTAATAATACGTGAAGTATAACTTTTTGTAGATAAGTGGGTGATGATGATGGGGATGTTTTATTATTTAGGTAAGAATCTAGCCCAACTTGCACAAAGGTGTCACTAGTGGTCACTTTATTTATCTTTTTGGTGATATATACCCTTCATTCTTCTTCAGTTTTCATTTGTTCATTATGGAATTAAATGCTTGTTGATTGCCTTTTTTTATATCAGTTTATAGAAAAATCATGAGTTCCTTATCTAACAAGTTGAGCAAAGGTGGAAGGCTTCTTGCAAACAAACCAATGAATGAGGTTAATGTTCTAGGAGAAGTGTTCAAGATTAATGGTAAGAGAGTAGAGAAAAACTTCATGATGTTGTCATAAAAATAATGAAATTGTAATATTTTCTATCCAAAATATAAGAAAAAGATAAATGTCAACTTCACACTGATTTCAACACATTCTCATTTGTTACTCCGGTCTTATTATAAGAAAAAATTGTAGTTTTATGTTCATTTTGTAACTGACATCTGACCTATATTATTGGTTAGATACATCAGTTATTCAATGAACTTCAAACTACAAATTTTTCTTGTAATAGAGACCAGAGGGAGTATTAGTTGAATAATTGAATTTCAACACGAGTCTCACTAAATTTATAGAAAACACAGGTGATTGAATGAAAACTCATTTGAATGTCAATCAATAATTGTGTCAGTTGGAAATTGAGTGCTAGAGAGTGTATTGGGAAAATGAGTATAAGAGTTTATTGCTAGAATTCCTCTAAGAAAAATAAACTCATTTCAATTAGATTAATTGCTAGAAATTCTATTATGCCCGGTTCAATTGAGATATACTATTCTAGTCCTTATTATAAGAAAAATTTGCAGTTTTAGATTCTTTGGATACCTAATGTATCTGATCTATATTATAGACCATATACATCAGTTATTCAATAAACCTACAACTACAAATTTTTATTATAATAAGGATTAGAGGGAGTATCTTTATTAGAAACTCATTCTTTCTCCATACACTCTATCTTTATTATAATAAGGATTAATATAATAAGGATTAGAGGGAGTATTTTGTGATTTCATTTATTTTTCTTCTTACATTGAGAACCAGGGGTAGTACCTATGTAAAATGGCATCTTTTGTTGCCATAACATTCAAATTCATCTTTGAATGGTCCTGTGGATATGGTATTGCATTCTTTCTTTTAATCAAAATGTTCTGAAAGTAAACAACTACTGTCTATAATAGCTTATTTGGTATCATAACATATGCATGTGCTTGTCAATTAAATTTAAAGGTCGATCCACAAAGCAATTTTTGTTCAGTGTCTACTTCCTTTGTTTTTGTATAGTATATTATATTATAAAGCCAGCTGAAGTATTTTTTTTGCAGAAAACACAACTTCTGTGAACAACTATGCACTAACATTGGAGGAATATAACAGCCTAGTTTCTGAAACAAAGAGTGCTCTAAATGATCATAATTATGTTATTCATGATGACAAGCTACGTTTAATTATAGACACAATCATTAAGCACTGTTTCGAACTATTCGCGACGAAGACATGTGCTGCAAATGTAGATGTCTTCAATGTTGCTTCTGCTATTTCCTGTAGAAAACCCGAACACAGTTTATGGTGGATTGGAGGCTTTCGTCCATCTCAACTTCTTCAGGTAAAATGCTTCTTTTGTTTCATTTTCTTACTCATCTAGTTCTTTTTTATATTTTAGTGGAAAATTTATCTCTGATCTCTATTAAAAGCAAAAGTGTGTCAACAGAAATCAATGTATTTCGTCATACGAGGACCCATTAGAACTTATTAGGAAAAGACAACAATGTGTCTTTCTATTGGAGAAATTTAATTACATTATTGTTACCTAATTACTTACTTATATATATATATATATATATATATATATATATATATATATATAAAATATGTAATTTGATGAATGTGTAGGTTATTGTGCCTCAATTTCAACATCTATGCACCAAGCAACAACTTTCTGATATTTATAATCTTGGAAAATCATCTCAACAAGCAGAAGATGCTCTTGAAACAGCCATGATAAAACTCTACCAAATTCTTGATAAGGCAATAGCATCAGGTGACAAAAGGTTTCAATTAACCTATGTTCCTCAACAATTGAGCTTCTTCAAACAGGTAATTAATGCATGCACCTCTTCTTGTAAGAGTTACCTACTATCTTAGTATCTAACATTTTGAGTGTATTAATATTTTTAGGCTTAGTGTAAAGCTAATATAAAGAGATAATTTTATGATCAACAGGCTGATCATCTTCGCCGGGAATTCCTGCATCGATTTTCGCGTCTCTGTACGATTTCTCAGCAAACTGAATTCTTACTTGCTATGAAGGAATGCCTGCATAACACACATGCTAAGAGTTCGCTTTGAGCATTAGTTATCAAGACAAATGAAATGATATTTTAGTTTAAATAAACTTTATTTCTAAATCAACGTGTATCTTTTGCATAGATGGTTTGTAATTTTAATTTTCCTCAAGTTTTGTTCAATGTACTACTGTTATTTTAATTTTGTTCTAGTGAACGACTTCTAGTAATTCAATAAAGCCAAATATTCACTCTTGACTAGGAAAGAATCTCAAATCTCAAATATTAACATTGATAAACACTACGAGAAATTAAAACTAAAAATGAAACATAAAGACTGCATGTTTAATTGCATATGCAAAATCAATAATAAGCAAATAGCTACAAAATAAGAATTTTTAAGAAGCTACTAATTAAAGGAAGATTCTCGAAAAAGTTCTTGAAATTTAGTCCAATAGTTTTTAACTTGTCACATTGCCTCCTCCTCGATCATATCTTTTTGTTTAGTCACCTCTTTTTGAAGTTCTTCAACTCTGAATACAAATTCCTTAAATATATGCAAATTTATCTTCGGGAGATTATCTCAGCCTTAAGTATATCAATCTTAGCATTAGCTTCTTGTCTTTTAATCACCACCGGTATGTCAAAATTGAAATAAAAGGTAGAACACTTTTAGTTATAGGTTGAGTTTTGCCACGTTTTTGACTTGTATTTTTCAATATATATATATATATATATATATATATATATATATATATATATATATATATATATATATATATATATGTGAGTGGGGATCAAGTTACTCCAAGAGTAACTTTTGTAGAGTTACTCCACTTAATATCTCTTTGTAGACATTAAATTCTATAAATCCAACTGTTGAATAGTTTCATATTATGTTGATGATCATGCATACCAAAAATTATAGAAATTGAATATCCATAGCTATAGAATCTTATAGTCTCAATTTTACTTGTATTTTTAAAAGCATAATATACGTTGAACTGAACTTATATGATCAACTATTGAACATTTTTAAAATGTTATAAAAATTTGCATATTTGATCTACTCATTTAGAGCTATTAATTTGACGGTTGGATCGGTGAAATTTAAATTTTGCAAAGAGATATTAAGTGGAGTAACTTTTACAAAAGTTACTCTTGGAGTAACTTGATCCCCACCCTATATATATATATATATATATATATATGTGTGTGTGTGTGTGTGTCTAAAAAGTAAAAAGTAACTTATGGCTTAGTGATGATATTAAAATGAAGAAATACAAAATATGATATTTATACACAAAAATCACGATGTTCTTAATGTGGTACAGGTGAACACAATATTGTTTCAAGAGAACGAACAACCCAATTTATCATAAATATTTTGTGGCAAACATTCTTCCATATTTTGCTCTTTTGATGTAGAGAACATGCTTAGTAGATGTGTAGAGGTGTAGAGAGAGATTGTGGGTTGATCGAATTTGTCATAACATCTGAAAACCCATCACATGTGGATAGTTGTAGAGACTGGTTGGGTGTTAGAGAGAGAAGAAGCAAATTGATTTTTGATTTTTGGTGAACACAAAGGGCTAAAGCCCCACACAGAAACTAACACCTCCGGGGGGAGGGGGGGAACCTCTACCATCAATAAAGGATGAAGAATGGGAGAAATTATTAGATGAAAAATATTGCAACGGTCAGGTATTATAACAATGGTCAACTTCACTTAGCTAGAATATTAGTAGAATGATTAGCTTCCCTCGAGATATGCTTCCGAGGCAAACCAATGGTCAACTTCTTATTGAAGGCAAAAATGAAGTTCCCAAATCCTAAGAGCATCTGGGATGACACCCCATAACCAACTCGGGAACATATATGAGACACAGCTCTATCAAATGTCAGGGATATATATGTGAGCAAAACTCGATTTGGCCCACCAACTTGTCCCAACCCGATAGCACATGATCGAGTCTAGCTTGAAAAAAATATAAGATAAGGGGACATTTGAGACTAACCAATAACATCACCCAAAATCAGAGTGGTACGAGTTTGGGTCTACTGTGGGAATCGAACTCGTGTCTATGGTAGATTAGTCATAGAGATAATTTTATAATCATCATGCTGATATTCCTACATCAATTTTCTTCTTTGTATAATATTTTAGCAAATTGAATTCTTACTTGTTCTAAAGGAAGGCATATATAACCCGTACGCTAAGAGCTCACTTTGAGTATTAATTCTCAAGACAAATGATACATACTTCAATATAAATAAACTTTGCATCCAACTTAGAACCTTTTGTATCCTTTGCTTAGATGTATTCCCCCAAAATTATGTTCAATGTACTACCATTATTTCGTTTTTAATCAAAGTGAAAGACTTCTATAGTAAAGGCTTTCAAATGTAAAAATGCAAGTTTTGTTTTTACCTAGGATAGTGTTTCTCTGCTTAATAAAAACAAAACATGTTTCTTTAAAAGCATGTAAGTAACGTAAAAAGTAATGCCTTCTTAATGGAATTAATAGCAATATAAGTAAGTAGTAATCTTAAGATCCCTCTCCCCCACTTCGCAACCAAAAACTTCTATTGCAGTTTATTAGCTACAAATTAACTGTGATAAATTAATAAAGCAACTAATTTGGTAGTAATTTTGTAAAACTCTTGTAACGAACATACTCTTCACATAAATAAAGACTATGAGAAGTTTAAAAAACACTAGCGAGAAATAAACATCAAAACCGCACCAATGTTAATAGCCAATGTTTAAATGTTTAGGTGCATGAATAAGAAAAAGACATGCAACGCAAAGAGCTATGAAGGAAAATAAAAGGATGAGCCAATTTTTGGAAGTTAGAAGAACAAGCACCTACGGTCTTCAGAAGATTCTTGAAGAAGTTGTTTATATTTAGTCTTATAGTTCTCAACTTGTCGGATTGCCTCCTCCTTTTCCACTTTGAGATTTGAGATCACATCTTTTTGTTTAGTCACCTCTCTTTCAAGTTTTTCAACTCTCAATACCAACTCCTTAAATATATGCAAGCT